>CM024756.1:140421558-140512496 GCA_014218235.1 Colocasia esculenta | reverse complement strand
AGAAGGACGCCCTCATCTTGTTGGGTGTAACGACCCTCTTTATACCTTACGGTGATAGGCAACCCACATCGGTATAGAAAGCGTCGTCACAGTGGACATTTACCCAACACATTCAATAGGCTGAGATGTACACAAATATAAACATATAACAGCAAATAGAAAGAACTGAATATAACATCTTATTGTTGGGTTGAGTGTGTTTGGAATTTCCTAAAGTTGTATTTTAATGATGACCAATGAACATCACTCATACTTTGATTTTGATGATGACATATGTGATTTTAATGATGAGATATTATGATTTTATGATGACATATTGTGAGTTTTGATGAGATATTATGATTTTAATGATGACATGTTGTGATTTTAATGATGACATATTGGTGATTTTAATGATGACATATTGTGATTTTGATGATGATATGTTGAACATGTTATACATTTTATACATATCACAATAATGCTTAAACAACATGTTTTTGATGTTTATATCTCATATTTTAATGATAATATCTTGTACTAATGGCTTATGTGTTAAATTTTCAGGTTCACACATTTTTGTCTTGGTAGTGTCGACACTAGATCAAGTCAGGTCGACACTAGACCCAGTTTCCAGTAGATCAGTTTGCCTGACTGGGACGCAGGTCGACACTAGATCAAGCAGGTCGACACTAGATCAAAGCAGTCGATACTAGATCAAAGTAGGTCGACACTAGATCAAGCAGGTCGACACTAGATCAAAGCAGGTCGACACTAACCCATTTTTCCAGCAGATCAGTTGCCTGGCTGGGACAGCAGGTCGACACTAGATCAGGGCAGGTCGACACACTCCGACTGAAACTCAAAATGTGAATTTCTCTGAACACGTGGTGCTTGGGATTTAGGGGATTTGACCTAGGTTTCCGTGCCCATACACCCCAAGGCACTTTATGGACATATGGGGCTATAAATACCCATGTTCCTTGTACCCCAAGGTAAGAGAGCCCATACACTTCCAGAAGAAGCCTTTGGCGGCCAAAGAGGGTTCTCCAAATCTGTCTCCATCTCCAGAAGCTGCAAGCCATCCTTTCAAGAGGAAGACAAGGGAATCAAGGGGAATCCCTGGAGAGAAGGTGTGCTGCGCAAGGCAAGGGAGCAGATCCAACTGAAGAGGCTCAGGAGAAGAAGGATTTCGGCATTTCAGATGCCATCAAAGCAGAGCATCGCCAATTGAGGAGAATCTCCATCGATTTCCATCAAGGCTCCTCAATTGAAGCGTCTGCAAGGCCTCTTCATCGAAGAACCCTCTTTCTACATCCATTTCCCTCATCTCAGAGTTTGTTCTTCTTATTTCGTCTGTGAGATTTGTGCATGAAGTTCTGCACAAATTTCTGTATACGAATCTTCTTGAATCAGATCATTGCTAGAGGATCTGATTCTTTTGTGTTTGATCTAGCTTTTGTATTGTACCCGTCGAGCTCTGGTTTTGAGTCTTCGTGCTCAACTGGTGGTTTTAGCCGTCGTGCTCAATTTGGAGTCGTCGTACTCAGGTTTTGTTTTAAGCTGTAGTGCTCAGTTTGGAGTCATCGTGCTCCAGGTGTTTCTTGAGTCGTCGTACTCCAGGTGTTTCTTGAGTCGTTGTGCTCAGGGTGTTTGGAGTCGTCGTGCTCCGTGAGATTGTACTCAAGGTTTTGAGTAGTGGGCCTCACTGTGTGGGGGGGGACGTAGGAGTCACTGGAGGTGATTTCCGAACCACCTAAAATCCTCTGTGCAGTGGTTTGAATTGTGGTTTGACTTTGTAATCTCGCTAGATGCATGCATAGGGATTTCGTTACTCTACTACTATGGATTTTCTCACACACACTAATCACACTTCAGATCAGTAAATTGTTTGGGTGAATTGATCTCTGATTCGAAGTAATTTTAAATTGCTTAAGCTTTCGCGTTAATTGTTATGAGATCTATTCAACCCCCCTTCTAGATCTCATCCATCCACCCATCCGATCCTAATAATTGGTATCAGAGAGGGTTAATTTTATTATGATCTGATTTGATTGCTTCTGTTGATGTCTGTGTTAATTGCTTGAATTGTTTGCTTGCTCTTTCACCATCTCATTCTAATTGATGGATTCTCGAGGATTTGTAGCTGAAGGCCATTCCATTAATAGACCACCATATTGATGGTCTAATTATTCATACTGGAAAAATCGCATGCAAGTTTTCTTAGGGCTCAAAACTATGAAATTTGGAGGATAGTTGAAGTGGGTCCTTATGAAAATCATGAAGATGAGGGAATTGGACTAGAGAGCAAATTAGGAAAGCTACTCTAATTACAGTGCCATGAATATGCTTCATGTGCTGTCCACCCTAAAGAATATTCTAGATATCCATGTGTAAATCTGCTAAAGAAATGTGGGATAAACTTGAATTAATGTATGAGGGAACATCTCAAGTTAGGGAAATCAAAGAAAACATACTTGTTTGAATATGAATTGTTTATGATGAAATCTGACGAATCAATTTCTGAAATGTTTGCTAGGTTTATGACAATTGTCAATGGACTGAAAACACTAGGTAAGGAATACACTGATGCTGATCGTTAAGAAAAATCTTGCGCTCTTTATCATCTATTTGGCACACAAAGGCTACAGTGATTGAAGATTCTAAGGATTTATCCAAAATTTCTTTGGATGAACTCATAGGATCTTAATGACTTATGAAATAAATTTGAAAAGAAGTGAAGAACAGTTGCTTAAAGCTAAACCAATAGCACTTAAAGTTTCATCAAGCAATAAAGAGAAAATCAAGAAAAATCAAGTTCTGAAGAGTCTGAGTCTAATGAGGATGAACTTGCCCTCATGACTAGGCAATTCAGAAATTTTTTAAAATCAAGAGGAGGAAACTTCAATGGAAAGAAAAATTATTCTTCTAATAAAAGGAATGCTTCTTCTTCAAATTTCAATGCTAGCAGAAATCAAAAAACTAATGAAGATATTGTTTGCTACAGGTACAACAAGATAGCACACATGAAAGGTGAGTGTTCTGAGGTCAAAAAGGACAAATACAAGAAAAACAACAAATTGAAGAAGCCAAAAGCCATGATTGCAACTTGGTCAGATGAAGACAAAAGTGAGGATGAAGAAGAGAACTCTTCAAGTTCATCAAATGAGGAGTTATGCTTTATGGCCAACAGCAGTGATGGAAAGGATTCACAAAAAAAGGAGCAAAAGAAATTCACAAGCACTTAATGGCAAAGAAGAGCTTCAATGAATCCAGAAAATCAACAATTCAAAAGACTTTGGCTCTAACAGCACATTCCATGAGCTCAGAGCATTCTGCATCCTCTTTAGAACAAAAGAATTCAAATGGGTCTACAAGGTTAAGTAAATCAATTCTAGATATTTATGTATTCCAATTCTGATTCTGATGCAAATGAAAGCATGTCTCATGTTGAATTGATTGAATTCTGTGAAAAGATGCAAAATCTTAATGCAAAGCTGAACACTAAGAATAAAGATTTGAAAAAGACTTTAAAACATTGCCATAAAGAAATTGAAAATTTGACAAATACACTTAAATTGCTCCAGAACAATGATAAAGACTTTTCAGAAGAAAATGAGAATTTGAAAATTGAAGTTGAAAAATTAAATTCTGAGAAAGAGAATTTGGAAGATGAAGTCCAAATCTGTGAAAATAAACTGAATGGTTTGAAAGAAAACCATGAGCTATGAAATCAAAAGTTATTGATCTGGAAAATGAAAATGGAAAATTGATTGATCTCAATGAAAACTTCAAATTTGATAATGATCAATTAAACAAACAAATTTCTAACATGGCTCATGATCATCAAATAAATGAGAGATCCAAACAACTTGTTGAAGAAAATCATCACTTAAAGAGGAAGATTGAATGCTTGTCCATGACAAACCATTGGACAATGAATGTAGCAATTTGAGTAATAAAATTGCCGATTTGGAAAAACAAATGCTCATTTGAAAATGAAAAGAACAAGATGAAAAATGGTTTGGATGTCATACTAAATAAACTTCAAAATTCAGAAAAAGAAGTTGTTGCATTAAAAGCTGAAAAACAGAAGCTTGGACACGAATTGAAAAATACTAAAAAACAGTCTTACTTCTGTGAGAGATAAGAAAAATAGAAAAAAAACAAAATTAACATTGTTAAAGCTGCTGTGAACAAGAACCTTGATATCTCTAATAAGAAACTTGTGAAAGCTCTTGTTCAGAAACAGACAGAGAAAAGAAAAATGCTGATGTCAAGAAGAATCATCTACTTCCTCCATCAGTCCAAAGGGCTCCAAGGCAAGTTCAAAATTCACATCATGCCAAGAGCCACCAAAAGGTACCTCCTTCTCCTCATGGTAAGACTCCTCACATGAAAAGGAGATTCCAGCAAATGCATACATGCCAAGGTAAGAACCAGGTAAGAATGCTCTCATTTGCTTTAATTGTAATAAACTTGGTCCTCTTGCCAAACATTGTTGGAACAGAAATCAAAATTTCAATAAACATGCCAAATCAGTCCAATGCTTCACATGTCATAAATTTGGGCATACTTCTAGGGAATGTTGGCATAGAATTGATAATTTGTGCGTGCTCCCATGTTTCATGTCAATGTACATAAGAATAAAGATCATGTTCATGCTGGAAAACTCAGAAATTCTATGTACATGAAAAAGGAACTGTTGCATAAAAATCTCTTCTGAATTCCATGTTAAAAATCTCAATGATAAAAATCTGAAAAATAGAAAACAAAATATTCAGTATGTAAGTGGTGTATTCTATACCAATAGCTCTAAGATTAGAAACCAAGATTCCAGTGTTTCTAGTCTTCAGAAAAATACACCCAATATCAAATCCTGTTGGATTCAAAATTATTGTTGCAAATTCATGGAAGATCCTTAGGACCCAAACAAGTTTGGGTTCTAAAATATGCTGCTTCAATGCTGGATGCAGGGATCCTTGAAGTCAATCTCAAAATGAAGGCTTCATGACTAAGGCTACAAGAACGTAAGTGAAGAGAATGAAAGAAAATGAAAATCTTACCAGGTAAATACTTCTGAGAGATTCCTGCTAAATAAAAACTGAAATCAATTGGGACTCTTATGCAAAGATCAATTGGTATATCAATGGTGAACTGTGAATGGACAAGTCATGCTTGTCTGGAAACTCTCATTATGAGTGAGGAATAACCTCCGCCAAGTACCAATGATCTTCCTTGTGTAAGAGTCATTAATTTTAAAAATAAAAATAAAAAATTGGTTGTCATTGAAACATGATTGCTTGTTTATTTCATTTCTTCCATGATGATGTTAGCTTGAATTACTTGCAAAAAATTTTCACATAATTCACATGTAACTAAGAATCATGATTTTGTTGAAAATGCTCAAAAACTCCATGTGAATATAAATTGAAAACTTCAGAAAACATAGATGCATTGAGCAAGGCAAAAAGAAAATTTGGAACTAATTCTGCTCATAGTTCTGTCAATGAAAGAAATGCATCTATACCAAAAATAAAATTATTTTATATTCAGAAATCTTATTGCACTCTAACATTGACTTCATTGCAGGACTCAGGCAAGTGTGGGTCCCAAAACCAGCTTGATCAGCAAGCTGAGAGTCTTGCAGCCATACATTGTAAATGGATTCAAGATATTGGCTGTGCAAGGCAAGAAATGATTGGAGAACACAGGTAAAATCTTTGAAAAGCAATTGAAGTCCTTTCAGGTAAAACTTCTTTATCATTTCAAATTTGAATTGCCTGAATTGAAATGAAGTTTAATTTTTATCTGAAAAATGAGAAATATGTTTCAATGCTACTCCCAACAATGAACTTTGTGTCATAACATTGGAATCATGTTTTGTTATCATGCTTGCTTAACTGTGCCCATGATTCTGTGTGCATATCAACTGCTTTGACTTTTGGTATATCAATGATGACATGTAGAAAAAAGTTATACTTGTTTGGAAACTTCATTATGCGTGAGTAAAATACTCCACTAAGTACCAAAGGTCATGTTATGCTTAAAGCTAATGGTGTGCATAATCATGTGTGAATTGCTACTAGCTTTTTCATTCCATGCACATATTAAGGGGGAGTAAATTTGAAAAAGTGCAAAAATATTCTTGAGAAATGCAATGAATTTCATGCTAAAATTAAAGAATAATTGACCTTTTGCAGTAACTATGTGGTATATCAAATGGTGAAATGTGAAAGGACAAGTTAAGCTTGTCTGGAAACTATCATTATGCGTGAGAAAAATTCTCCGCCAAGTATCAATAGTCTTTTCCTGCAAAAGGTCATCAAGAAAAATTGAAAATCTCAAAAACTTTATTTTAAGTCTTTGAACCTTTCTCCTTCAATAAATTGTCTGTTAATGCATGCTTGATCATGTTCATATTCTTTCTGTGCAAACTAATTTAAATGAAATATCTGAATGCTTAAATGATCATTTCATATCATGCATATCTTATGGGGAAGTGAGTCAAAAGAATCTTTGAGTGAAATGCTGGAGAAATATTCTTTCATGTCTGACTTATCATCAACTCCCATTCAGTTTATTGACCTCTCTTGCAAATAAATTCCTCACTCTCACATTGCATTGACAATTCTTGGTATATCAAATGGTGATTTGAAGAAGACAAGTCAGGCTTGTCTGGACACCTTCACTAGCGTGATTATTTCCCGCCAAGTATCAGAGTCTTGTATCATTGTTGAGGGGAGTCATTGTCATATCTCTTGACCTTACTTGTCTATTTTGAACCCCAAACTCATCAGAATTTTGAGTCCTTGTGCTATTTTCTTATGAGAGAATAAAACATTAAAACTAAAATCATTGTGCATTTAGTTTAATTTCAAAGATTCAGTATCATTTCAAGGTCATGCAATCTTAATACTGAATGTCTTTAAAATGACTTGCAAAACAATTGTAGGCACATGAGTGGCTTTAATATTTCATATGTGTATGTTTAAGCTTTATTTTTACCACATGTTAAGAATTTTTTTCTAAATTCATAATCATGACTTTTCTGGTCAAAGCAAACATATTCCTACAAAACATCAAAAGAAAACTGATCAATCTAGAAAGATACAAATAGAGCAATGGAAATTCTTGAACCACTGAGTAACCGGGCCATTTCACCTAAAAAGATTTGTTTCGCGTCAAAAAGTGGAAATAAAAGTTTTCAACTCTGTATAAGATAATGAAAGTTAAACCCCTGAGTAATCAGGAGGTCTTGCATCTGATCAATGTGATCTCTTGCACTGAAAAGTGAGATTTAACTAATTTATTCTTGTATTCTTTCCCAGTTCAAAATGAAACAATTAAGACAGGATAGAAAAGCTTAAGACCTTAATAAAGTTCATGTTTTTCTGAGTTTAGACCTATTATTCACCATTGTGTTAAACTTAAAGCTCCTAACATCCTTGTTAAATACTTCTGCTCACTCATTTAGGTCACTTTACTTCACATTTGCATCATTATTTTAACTGCATTCAGATCATTATATCTTGCACTACCTTGTGTTGAGTGTGTCTTTGTGATTAAACTTTGTTGCACAATAACAAAAACACAATAATGTCTCTCATATGTCAATATCATTTGCCTCATTTATTTTGATCATTTCTGAACATTCCTTTCCACATTTCATCTCTTGGTCTCCAACCATCTTTATCTCTCTCTCTTTATATCTTTTTGATGCTGTCAAAAGGGGAGAAAGGTCACTAGTGGGGGAAAGTTCAAAGGGGAGAAAGTTCTTTAAAGGAGAAAGTCTCTAGGGGGAGAAGGTCAAAAGGTGTATATGGTTAAAGGGGGAGTTATTGTAGTCAAGGGAGTCAGGTTATTGGGAGATTGTGCATATGTTTTCTCATCATCAAAAGGGGGAGATTGTTGGGTTGAGTGTGTTTTGGAATTTCCTAAAGTTGTATTTTAATGATGACCAATGAACATCACTCATACTTTGATTTTGATGATGACATATGTGATTTTAATGATGAGATATTATGATTTTAATGATGACATATTGTGATTTTAATGATGAGATTTATGATTTTAATGATGACATGTTGTGATTTTAATGATGACATGTTGTGATTTTAATGATGACATGTTGTGATTTTAATGATGACATGTTGTGATTTTAATGATGACATATTGTGATTTTAATGATGACATATTGTGATTTGATGATGATATTTGAACATGTTATACATTTTATACATATCACAATAATGCTTAAACAACATGTTTTTGATGTTTAATATCTCATATTTTAATGATAATATCTTGTACTAATGGCTTATGTGTTAAATTTTCAGGTTCACACATTTTTGTCTTGGTAGTGTCGACACTAGATCAAGTCAGGTCGACACTAGACCCAGTTTCCAGCAGATCAGTTTGCCTGACTGGGACAGCAGGTCGACACTAGATCAAAGCAGGTTGACACTAGATCATAGCAGGACGACACTAGATCAAAGCAAGTCGACACTAGATCAAAGCAGGTCGACACTAGACCCAGTTTCCAGCAGATCAGTTTGCTTGACTGGGACTGCAGGTCGACACTAGATCAGGGCAGGTCGACACACTCCGGCTGAAACTTAAAACGTGAATTTCTCTGAACACGTGGATGCTTGGGATTTAGGGGATTTGACCTAGGTTTCCGTGCCCATGCACCCCAAGCACTTTATGGACATATGGGGCTATAAATACCCATGTTCCTTGTACCCCAAAGGTAAGAGAGCCATACACTTCCAGAAGAAGCCTTTTGGCGGCCAAAGAGGGTTCTCCAGATCTGTCTCCATCTCCAGAAGCTGCAAGCCATCCTTTCAACGAAGGACAAGGGAATCAAGGGGAATCCCTGAGAGAAGGTTTGTGCAAGGCAAGGGAGCAGATCCAACTGAAGAGGCTCAGGAGAAAAGGATTTCTGGCATTTCAGATGCCATCAAAGCAGAGCATCGCCAATTGAGGAGAATCTCCATCGATTTCCATTAAGGCTCCTCAATTGAAGCGTCTGCAAGGCCTCTTCATTGAAGAACACTCTTTCTACATCCATTTCCCTCATCTCAGAGTTTGTTCTTCCTTATTTCGTCTGTGAGATTTATGCATGAAGTTCTGCACAAATTTCTGTGTACGAATCTGCCTTGAATCAGATCATTGCTAGAGGATCTGATCTCTTTTGTGTTTGATCTAGCTTTTGTATTGTGAGCCGTCGAGCTCTGGTTTGTGAGTCGTCGCACTCACTATGTGTTTGAGCCGTCGTGCTCAATTTGGAGTCGTCGTACTCCAGTTGTTGTTTGAGCCGTTGTGCTCAGTTTGGAGTCGTCGTGCTCCAGGTGTTTCTTGAGTCGTCGTGCTCAAGGGTGTTTGGAGTCATCGTGCTCCAAGTGTTTCTTGAGTCGTCGTGCTTAAGGGTGTTTGGAGTCGTCGTGCTCCAATGTGAGTTGTACTCAAGGTTTTGAGTAGTGTGGCCTCACTGTGTGAGGAGTGGACATAGGAGTCACTGGAGGTGATTTTCGAACCACCTAAAATCCTCTGTGCAGTGGTTTGAATTGTGGTTTGACTTTGTATCTCGCTAGATGCATGCATAGGGATTTCGCTCACACTACTAATGGATTTGCACACACACACTAATCACACTTATACAGTAAATTGTTTGGGTGAATTGATCTCTGATTCGAAGTAATTTTTAAATTGCTTAAGCTTCCGCGTTAATTGTTATGAGATCTATTCAACCCCCCTTCTAGATCTCATCCATCCACCCATCCGATCCTAACAATTATTCCATCATCTACACTTTATCCACAGTCCATATAGAACAAAGGAAACTAACTATTTCATACTGAGAAATTAAATAAAATACATTCCCACAACTGAATTACATAGCGTTCTCAATACATACTATGAAAAATAAAATACAATGTCGAATCTCCTCGAATATCTCCTACTCACGCTCCGAGTCACTCCTGACTATCTCCTCGGAAGAAGTAGAGATATCTGCACCTGTACGCTAAAGCAAGAGTGAGTCTACAAGACTCAGCAAGCAAATCCATGCACATTACACATACATACATCATATGGACATTTTACTTTTAAACGAAACCACATTGCATTAATATGTTTTAAACAATCTAAACATGCTATTTCTACGACCTTATGATACATGGTACACGCTTTATGTCACTTTCTACAACAAAATAACCTATCTCATGTTTTCTACACATCCTTTATCATGCTAATTCAATTCACATTTCATTCATTTATCTTGTAATACAATTGCAAATTAAGCATGAAATTTACACATAATGAAAGAGATACTCCTAGCATGGATTCTATGGATATTCTCTCATACATGACATGCTTTATATACACATATAGCTTGCTGTTTTACATGGATTTAACACATTTATGTAAGATTCAAACTTTCACATGTTTCACATTAGTTTACAATTTCACATGATCATTTACACATTTTACACATTCACTTTTTACACATGTACAAAAAAATCACATTATTCTAATTACATGCCGTGACACATAGTCCAAACCACCTCTAGAAGGACAAACACTTATCTCATTCACACACATACCTATCACCTAGGTAATATAGTGATAGATCTAGTTACTGCGCAGAACCGGAGAAGCACTCTCCACCCTAACCAGTGGTACTTGTCCACCTCCAGGATTTTATCCCAATGCCCATGGGATCTCATACTCATATGAACCTTCCCTTAGGGACTTTACTATGGTACAGTTCCTCAGCCCTCTAAGGTAGCAGTGTCACCCATGGCACTTTACACATTTTCCATTTTAAAACACACACTATTTGCACCCGTTTAACACACTAATATCATTTTCACATACATGTATATGGTTCAGATTTCCTACATGGTACTACTGGTTGCAATGTTAACAGTTACAAATTCATTCCAATTATGTTTCAATTATCTAATTTATCAATAATTACAATAAACATGCTTTAATTGGTCATTTCATCATGTAATACCAATCCGTACCTACTGTTGTCCATTCACATGAAATTTTTACCACGAACTGTTTTTAAACATCATGCATACCAAATTTTATATTTTTCGAAACTACACACTAATTATAAAAAAATAGAACAGTTATTTTACAAAATTGGTCAACAATCAAACTTGCATGGTTCACAGAGGTTTCGGAATTCACCTGCTCTAGTCCTGCCATGAGGGCTAGATTTGCCTTTTCTTCCTCTTCAGATTCCGAGCTTGAGGATTCTGAATTGGTAGCTTCTTCGTTGTCCCATGTTGCTGCCATTGCCTTCTTCTTGTATTTTCTGAATCTCTTTTCTTTGCCTTTCTTCTTGTCGAATCTTTCTGCTTGATCCTTTTTCTTTAGCTTGGGACATTCAGATTTGTAATGTCCAGGTTGGTTGCACTAATAGCAAGTTGCTCCTTCTTCTTGTCTTTCTTGAAAAATCTCTTGGAGCCGAACTTCTTTTTCTTTGCAAGGATTCTCTACAACTTTCTTGAAAGCATAGCCTCGTCATCACTATCATCTGACTTTTCTTTAGATCTTCAGATGAAGAGGAATCTGCAATCTTCAAAGCATTTGACATTTTCTTTTTCGAAGAATTTTCAGCAAATCTCTCCATATAATTTCATGAGCCATGAGGGAACCAATTAGCTTATCAATGGATAATTGATTTAAATCATGTGCTTCCTCAATGGCCGTAACTTTAGGAGTCCAAACATTAGTAAGAGATCTTAAAATTTTCCTAACTGTTTCTTCATTAGTTAAGATTTTTCCTTGAGAGCTTAATCCTACTATTATGTTTGAAAATCTGTTATACATCTGAGTTATATTTTCTATTGGGAGCATTTTAAATTGTTCATATTGTGACACAAGAATATTTATTCTAGTTTGTTTAACCCTATCAGTACCTTCATATGTTACTTGGAGTTTGTCCCACATTTCTTTTGCTATTCTACAAGCCGATGCCCATTGAACTCTCTTTTAGAAAGTGCACAGCAAATATAGTTTTTAGCTTTGTACTTGAATGACATATTTCTTTTATCAGCTAGTGAAAGACCAGAAGATGAGGTCTCAACAATGATTTGGAAATCAGCTTGTTCTATTACCTGCCATAGGTCGAAGTCAGTTCCTCTGATGAAGCACTCCATCCACATCTTCCAATATTGATAGTCCTCACCATCAAAGAATGGTGGTTTTGTAACAGATTGGCCTTCATAGTTGTGAGCTTCAGCTGCCATTTCTTCTCAAATCTTTTAGATTCTTCTGAGAAGACCTCGCTCTGATACCACTTGTTGGATCGAAATGGCACTATACATGTCCTAGAGGGGGGGGTGAATAAGACTTCTGGCTTTATAAATTTTCTTCTGAAATTACACAACACTAAATAAATTCGTTAGTACTTAGTGTGGTGTGTGTGATTCAAGTGTGAACTAGGTGGAAACAATCACATAATATGCACAAAGATTTATCCTGGTTCGGCCCTTCCTACATGGAAGTCCCACATCCAGTCCTCAAGCCAACCACTTGAGATTTCCACTAACTGCCAATAACTTGGCCTTCTCTCACCCTTGAGAGGTAATACAAACCCACTTGCTCCCAAGCAAGTCTTCCCTAAATAGGGGTATAAAGAACTGCCTTCCACAAGGCCTTCCCTTCACAAGAGGGGGTAAGCAGGAACACACCTCCTGCTGAAATTACACAGAAGAAAGAAATAAATGACTCTTGTGTGTTTGCTTCAAGAATGAGCAAAAACACACAATTCAGAAAGGTTAACAGATTGGAGTTGAAACTCAAATCCTTTCTGAATGAGCAGAGTGGACTTCAGAAAAAGTATGCAATTACAGATTGCCACCCGGACACAAGAATTCTGTGGAAATAAGGAGAGCTGATGAGAATCTTGCTGAAAGAAGAGCTCTCCAACTTGTGGCTTGGAAGAGGACTTGTGAGATTTCTTGGCTTGAGAAAATTGTAAGTATTGAGCTCACAAGATTGAATTGCACTTGATATCTCTGTATATCTCTTCTTTCAAACTTCAGCTTCTTTTAATAGCTTTAGAATATAGCCATTTGAAGGATGGTCGTTGGAATTTGCCCGTTTGAAGAGAGCTCTAGGATCCTTTGGATTTTATGAGGCTTGTTGTCCATGGGTCCTTCTATCTCGCTTCTTTCCAATGTCTTCAGATGAGGGTTGAGGCTTCACAGCTAGAAGATCAACTTCTCATTAAATGGACTGTGAAGGTAGCATGCTGAAAACGTGCTTCAATAATGTCTGCAGCAAAGACAAGATAAAAGGAAGAGTATCTCCATACCTTTGAGGTAGGTGAGTCAGAGAGAAAAAGAAGAGGCATGGAAACCTCGTATAGGCAAACTTTTCAGATAGAAAGAAGGACAGACAGTTGTACTAAGAAGGTAAGGTATGGGTCTGACAGTGGTAGGTGAGCCTCTGTCAGATGCCATGCGCCTGAAATGTAATAAATGCAATATCTCTTCTGTATCCACAAAATTCGGATCATTTTCATGAAGCAAACAACTCAGTTTGAATAAAGATTTGCAGAAATAATCTAAACATTTTTTTGATGAATAGTTTAAGTATAATATGTCTTATTTTGTCAGAAAAATAATAATAAATAATGATTCGACTATGGAAGTTGAAGAATGATTCGACTTTAATAGATATTATACTAGAATACAAGTCTGAAATGAAAAGAATGATTCGACTACTGAGAAGGTTATAATTCGACTATAGAAGTCGAAGTTGAAACTAGAATAATTCGACTATTAGAGAAGTTAGGATTTGACTTCTAAGGAAATGAAGGCAATTCGACTTTAGCAGTCGGATACTGAGGAATTAGAGTTCTGAAGCATTCGACTGTAGGAGTCGAAGTTGATAGTCGGATTATGTAGTTATCTTTATGAAGTATTCGACTGTATAAGTCGGAGTTGACAGTCGAATTAAGAATATTGGTGTGGACTTAGAAAAGATCTTGAGTGGTTTTTTTAACTTCGATTCTGAAGGAGTTGAGTTCGCAGTCAAAGTCTCAAGTCGGATTCAGTATGACATAGGGAGAGTCTGGGACTTAGAAAAATCTTGAGATGGAGATTGTCACACTATTGTATATATTTTTGTGAAATGTATTTGATATATTTACTATGTAGAAGCCTATTAAAAGTTTTGTCATACCAAAAACATGATATATGCTAAGTCTACAAAATCTTAGATTTTCTTAGGGGTAGTTGCTCAACACCATGCACGCAAGGAGAAGATCCTTCTTGATATCCTTCAGCTTCCACTTTGTCCAACGTTGTATGGGGTTGTGTTATCAGAGACCTGCACATAATAAATGCTAAATCATAGACAGCTACGCTGTCTCTTGTTGTCAGTCAACGTTTGAATCCATGTAGTAACATTTCACAAAAATGGAAATGGCATTCTGCTATATAAAAAGTGTTTCATATAGAAGCATCATAATAGGGGATATCCAGATATGCAACGTGCAGAGAATGTACAGTCACATTAAATGCATGGATATTAAAGAAACACGTGGGAGGACTTTGACTTTCAAAATATTGAGACATGTTTGAATGTCAAGTCGTTGTAGTCCATGAAATCGTTATGAGTAAGACTTATGAAATCGTTGTGTAAGCAAGTCATTGTTTATGTAAATCGTTATATCCATAAACAAATCGATGTTAACACAATCGTTATATAATCATAACCAAATCGTTGTAGAGACAAATCGTTATGAGAGTATAAGCAAGTCGTTATAAGCAAGTCGTTATAACCAAATAGTTGTGAGCAAATTGTTGTTTCACACATAAGTAAATCGTTGTAGGTATCGAATCATTGTTTTACTTATCGAATCGATGCAGTGATCAAATCGTTGCTTACTTTATCGAATCGTTACCTGACCAAGTCGTTGTATAACTTATCGAATCGTTACGGCGACCAAGTCGTTATGTAACTTATCGAATCGTTATGGTGACCAAGTCGATGTGAAACTTATCAAATCGTTACGGAGACCAAGTCGTTATGTTACTTACCAATCGATGTGAAAGCAAATCATTATTCTCAGTTATCGAATCGTTGTGAGAGCAAATCGTTGTTCTCACTTAACAAATCGTTGTGAGAGCAAATCATTGTTCTCACTTAACAAATTGTTGCGGCGATCAAATCGTTCTACTCACTTAGCGAATCGTTGTGAGATCGAATGCTCACTTAACGAATCGTTGTGAGATCGAATGCTCACTTAGCGAATCATTGTGAGATCGAAATCGATGCAACACTTATGAAATCATTATAAAACTAAAATCAGTATGACACTTTATTAAATCCTTAAATGAAATCTATAGAAGTGAAATCGTTATGATTCTAATGAAATCGTTATAACACATAGAAGTCGATGTGTACTTAGAGAAATTTCCTGCTCTGTACTTTAAATGCTACATTATAAGAAATACTTACATATTTTCTTGATTTTGCCTGATTTACCTCATGTGCCTAAGCTTCATGAAAACTTGTTAGATAGAACTTATTGAAGTTTTGTTAATCACCAAAATAGATATATAATTCATGAAATTATATGGGGATGAACTGATCATCATGGTCAAATTGGGTCAACCCAACACTGTAGCTCTCTTCTACCCTTTGTTCTCTACAACTTTCATGTTCAACATTTTATTTAGGTAGATCTTGAGTTATAGGCCAAACAAGCATGATTGCATCGATTTTTATAGTCCTCAGGTTGAACTCTAAACTGCGACCAATCCAGACGTCGTGATTTAGAGGAGGGTATTGCGACCGGTAGGCTCATCACAATTACCTTAATAGAAACCACACAAACTGTCGAGTTTTAGGTCTGACCTAACAGACCTGACGCATCAAACTGTGCACCACGTGGATTTTAGCGCCGGTCAAAGTCGCGACATGCCATCCCATCGTGATTTGATCTGTTTTCCCACCCTGGTCTCCGTGTGTTTTTATATTCTTAGTTTTATTTTGAAAACTCTGTTAAACGTGTCCATTCAATTGGTCGTGATTCTATTACGATTGCCTTAAACATGACTATAAACCCCATCGCGTTTCTGTTCCACAATCGATTGCCTACATCGATTCCCTTGAATGCGGCTAACCTAACCGTCGCAATTTGAAAGCCACCCATACCTTCACGATTTATTGGTCATCCTGAACCCTTTTTTTTCTTATGATTAAGCCTTGGATATAGGCGACGACTGAACCCGTCGTGATTTCCATAGTGTTCCAAACACCATCCAGCCATTGTTCTATCTTAAGTATTACATGTCTACATTAGTTTATAGTGTTTTTTTGTGACTGACCAGTGACCTAAAAATTGCCAATCCATGTAAAAGTCATAACAATCTGAAAGTCTATTCTAATTGTTCTTAATTGCATGATCTATTATTCTTGAGATTGTTATAATCATCTGATGATCTAGCTTGCCATTAAACTGAAAGTTGACTTCGTTAAAATTGTCAAAAGCATGTTAAGGAAATCTTGATAGTCTTGCTTATAATATGTCTTCGTGTTACTTGCTTTCCACTTAGTTTTACACAGGTGGATTGTAATATTGAGGCACGTTCTACACTACACATTTGCACAAATAGGTAGCCCTTTCTTGGGGGATTGGAAACTCTCTATTGGACATTCCATTCTGGTAGACTAGGGACCTTTCCACTAAGACCTCTGTAATTCTCTGTACTCTATAAATTCCCTCATGGAGACCGAGTTGGTTGTACCATTAAAGTTTCCAGAAGACAGAGTGCACTTCCTCCCTCGTCTCTTTCTCGTGAGTGTGGCTTTACAAACATGAAATCAAGCTATTAAAGTAAGATTTAACTAAAAGTGCAAATTGTGCTGTCATGCTGTCGAAATTTTGTCTCGATTATTATTATCATGAAATCATGTTCACATGACTTGTCTTTCTTGAAATCATCATGAACATGATATTAAAATGTATACTTCTTGAAACTCTTGTAATAGCCATGATTGACTGTGGCTATCTATATTTGAAAATAGTAAGATGTGGATCAGGCACGGCGAGTGTCCAAGGGCTCTAGTCTAGCCCCAACGACAGAGAGTCTCAAATATACTGTTAACAATGGGGTATAATGAGTATTGGTGTTGTGACGGCCCAGGATATTTATGTCCAATAAGGCTCCATATTCAGATCCGCCTCCCACGAACGGACCGAAGTCTCGCAAGGGATATCTCACACACGTGTCCAGTAAGAATATAAAAGACAATAACTACAGTATAAGACACAAGAAAGTACATGTGCTCATATCTGTAAACCACATTGTACAACTGTCCAATACATTATTACATGTCCAATTAAAAAGTACAACTACCTGGGGCATACCCCGGGAGCACAAGCTCACACAACATTAACTACAACTCAACTACTGGTGGTACAAGTCTGCCACAACGCTGCTGCAAGCCAAACCCACGGCAAGTCCTAAAAGAACTGTAGGGAAGTGAGCCTCAACAAGTCACAGGCTCAGTAGGGCCACCCAAAATCACAACTAAACAGAAGAGACCTCAACCTCAAGGATCTCACGGCCACACAGATAGTCAAACCACATTCAACTTACTTTAACCAGGGATAATCAACAATTAACATAACCATATTAATTAATGTAAACCTTGGAAGGTAAAAGGGAACAACAGGACTAGCACAACACTACTAGTCCACCCAAGCGCTGGGAATACGTCAACCTCAAGCCTTACTGGCAGACTACTGCCCAGGCTCCCAGTCTCACAGGCAAACCATTGCCTCGGCTGTAGGCCTCATAGGCAAATTACCCACGCAGGGTAACCGAATTGGCATCGACATGCCAAGTCCACTACACATTGAAACCACAATCGGAAACGTACCTTAAACAAGGTACACAGTCCGTATGGAAGGTCACACCTCACGATCTCCACAAAAAACAACGATTCATCGCAACACTTGAAAGGTTGGTACACAACGTACCACAACACAAAGCCAACCCCAAGGGGTACCGATATTTACTATCCCTAGGTATTAACATGAAATCTCAAGCACAAGGGTAACAGACTGCTAACCAGAAGCTAGTCCGTCATACCCCAAAATCCAAATACAACGGAAAACTACCCTTACAAGGGTACATTACAGCAAGTGGAAGGTCCTAAAACACGACCTCCAAGGAGCACAGCTCTACTTCAACAAGATTGGTACTCAGCGTACCAAGAGAAACAAATACCCACAAAGGGTATAGGTACCTACCACCATGAGGTACCGCCACAAAGTCTCAGAGCAATGGTGCCAACAACGGGGCACACCATAAACCAGTGAGTCACCGCTCACAACCACAACTACACCATGCCAACACCAGGGCACACCTTACTAAGGAAGACCTCAAACGACGAGTAACAACACAAAAGTCACAACTGGTGGTAAAGCACGAGTCGGAAAGGAACGATGCCACCACACGGGAACGGACTACTAGCTGATCAAACCAGTATCCGACTCGAAAAACACAACACAAGAACTACCTCTCAGTCTCGTAGCCACGGACCCTCAGTCTAGCTACGGCTCCACAAACTCACAAGTCAAGCAACTAAGTATGGAGACTAACAAACACCACCACTACCTGCAGCCTCACACACACTGTAGGCCCATGCCTGGCACCTTTAGGGACTCAGGCCCGAGCTCCCTAAAGTGAGGCACTGAAAAAGGACTAGCTGGGGCCCAATTCGTCTACTGGTGTCCGTACCCCCAACCACGAGCGCGCTACAAGCGACTAAGTCGCTGCCCTCTGTCATCTTTCCCTCAGCCGGACGTACAACTCAAACACAGGAGTGAGGGTGTCCAGGACAGACGACACAGACCTCGACGGTACAACACAAGTACCGGGACAAATCCCGAGCACGACAAACACATGTGCCTGGCTCACACAGAACCTAGGGTACCCGACTAGAGAGGCATTTTGGAATAGACGCCGACCACCACACTCGGCAATACACAAACCACAATACTTACACGTTTCCCCTTTATTACAAACCACGATACACATGTGAGGAATAGCTTGTCCTGGTCACTCGTAACCCACAAGCACTTACACAAACACATATGAACCACATTAACCATAATAACTCGGCCCATCATTGGTCATCACATGACCTCCATAGCCACGAAACACAATGTATATTAATCATATACTATTTTAATTTAAATCAAACAATACCAACTAAACCATCTTTAACCACTTGTAAAAGATGTCACATGACTGAGGCTAGGTTCACACCAGAACCTCACTGCCAAACCATCACAATCAACATACTAAACCGCAATAGAGTATGTGCCATACACACACCCAAACCACGTAAACACCACACATACTACACAGGCAGTATGCAAACCATTTAAAAACACGCTCACCTTGTGAGCAACATACTCTACAGGTGCCAACGCGCCACAAACCAGTGCCATGCACAATACTTAATAAATAATCGAATAAACATACCATTAAAACAACACCACAAGCACACTTGGTTGTGGTCGCGACATGGGGTTCAGTCGCAATCAGGTCGCGACCCCCCGATAGGTCGCTACCACAAACCCTGTCGCGACAGGGTCATTTGTCGCGACAAGCTATCGCGACCTTGTCGCATCAAAAGGGTCTGTCACCTTTTGATCACGACACTCTAACATGTCGCAATGACAAACCTTATCGCGATGGGTCGGACTGTCGCGACCTTGTCGCGACGGCCGGGTTTGTCGCCTTCACAGGCGAAAACCCTAACTCGGGATCCTCTTCCCGGATCACCCCCACGAACCATGTAAAACACCTTTAATTTCCATTTTTCATGCTTTAATGATTGTCCTAGCATGATGTCTAAGGTTTGTAAACTGAAAAACACACCATACACACCACACGCACGATCCAAAGATCAAAACGAGGAGGGTTCTCCCTACCTTCGCAAAGAACACGAACTCCCGGCATTTCCCCCGCTCCGCACGACGTCCTCGCGGCGAGAACACGCCGACACGACCCCACAAGCCAAATCTCCAGGGGCCCGAGGCAGACTCCCCTCCTGGCCGAGCAGAGCTTTTTCCAGCTCTGTCCGGCCAAAACTCCTTTAAAACCACACAGCGGTTGGGATCGTGACGTGCACCTTCGTCGCGACCTGATCGCGACCTAGCTGACCGTCGCCTTCCCAAGGCCGAAGTCAGCTGACTTCCCGATGATCGACCGCGGCAGCCATGCAGATGATGATCGCCAAACAGTGAAAACAGGAACGTGACCCCAAGGGTCGTCCCGTTCATAACGCGACGCATACCCCTATCATGTTCACAGGCAGAAAACTTGTGAGCGCTTTGGGCCCAATCTGGCGGCCCACCAAGCCTCACAACGTGCGCAACCCCCTGAAACACGAGCCAATGGGCCACACATTGGCCACCAAACCCGCTAAACCTGGATCCACAGGGATCCAAAAAACGTGCGACGTTACATTATTATCACTCGGGATCTTATTCCCAGATCACCCCCACAAACCATGTAAAACACATTTAATTTCCATTTTTCATGCTTTAATGATTGTCCTAGCATGATGTCTAAGGTTTGTAAACTGAAAAACACCATACACACCACACGCACGATCCAATGATCAAAACGAGGAGGGTTCTCCCTACCTCCGCGAAGAACACGAACTCCCGACGTTTCCCCCACTCCGCACGACGTCCTTGCGGTGAGAACATGCCGAACACGACCCCAACAAGCCAAATCGCCAGAAAGCCCGCGGCAGACTCCCCTCTTGGCCGAGTAGAGCATTTTCCAGCTCTGTCCGACCAAAACTCCTTTAAAAACACACAGCGGTTGGGATCGCGACGTGCACCTCCGTCGCGACCTGATCGCGACCTAGGTGACCGTCGCCTTCCCAAGGCCGACGTCAGCTGATTGCCTGGCGAGCGACACGCAGCAGCCATGTAGACAACGTGTCACACCCCGATATTTAGCAGCAGAATAAATACCGGGGGACGTGAACGATAGAAATAGGCGTATCACATTGAATAACACAGAGTCACAATTGAATATAATAACACATTCGAGACTATACTATAGTCACCAAACATATACCTTATTTCATTCCATTCAACTAGATACAACCTCACATGAGAAGAATCAACTGAAAAGTGTTTATTAATCAAATAACAAGGTTTCTCTAATACATCGACTACTCAATTGTCTATTTCTAAACTGTCATCTATTACTAGGACGGGTGCTCGTCACTCTTGCCCAGTCCCATCTTACTCCACGGGTTCTTCATCACTACCTAAAAAGGGCAGGATGATAGGGATGAGCGAACTAGCTCAGTAGGATTTACATCTCAATAACGTGCGGGCACTAATATACATGATTAACATTTTTAAATAGGCAGATATGCATATGAATATGCTGACAATGCATGCTTTTCTAATAAGTTGAATAGCAAAGTAGAACGGATATCATATCAGATCAATTGTCCAGTTCCATATACAATGGACAGATAATTCAAGAGAAAAATCATATCAGAAGAGATTGGCCATACTCAAGCAGATCTCATATGTTCACAAGAACAACCGTATCATATCATGTCAAGTCAAACTTATCATGTCAAACAGGAGGCACATTTTCACAATCTTGCATGTCAGTGTGTTATGCCAAGCACCAAGAGTCCATACTCTCGTGGTTAACAAGTACAATGGGGCACTCCTCCCCAGGACCGGACAGGGCCCCTATTGCACAGGCATTGGATCAAGTTTTGGACCAGAGTCCCACGTTGTGCCGAACAAACATATTCATATTATGGCCACAGAGTTTCAATTAACAAGCTCGTAGTAAAAGAACATGATCATTCATAGAGTCAAGGAATGACAAACATCTCAAAAGAACAAGGTAGGATAACGATGTATCTTATGTTTCATAGGTCATTAATGTTTTGACATGAGGATGTTTCTAAAGACATATCGTATATAGAACACGTGCTTTCCTAACATGTATGCATATGACACATAATTAATTGAACACCGGGAAACATGTAATCCATGAAGCTCATATGCAAATCATAACATTAACACCACCAACCTGTCCATACTAACATGTACTCATCCCCACATTCATATCATATTCTTATCTTATCAATTGACAATAAGCAAGATCACAAGATAATCCAATGGACATAAGATCAATCACAATCTCACATTAGAATCATATTCATATCATTACTATTTTTTCAATAGGTTGATTTATTTAGATCCATGCATACCATGTAACATCATGCACATGCTAGTAGACATCATGAAATGATCAGACCCAAATTATGTAATTTTTGTGTAAGGGGAGTGTCGACACAGTCCTTACTGGTGTTGACACAATGCCTCAAACACAAGACAAAATAATGCAAACTGTCAAGTAGTGTCGACACTAGTTCAGGTAGTGTCGACACAGTGCCTCAAATACAAGGCAAAAAGGTCAAGTAGTGTCGACACTAGTTCAGGTGGTGTCGACACTAGAGACAGCTCCCAGAACATCTTCTGGCCAAGCTGGGATAGTGTGTCAACACTAGCCCAAGTAGTGTCGACAGTAGTGCCCTTCCAGAACAAAACTTATAAGTCATGTGGAACCCGAAAACACATCTCACGCAGTGATTCACTTCCAACTGCTATAACTCTCTAACGAATGACATTTGGACAAAATGTTCAACATGGAAGATGAAGAGCACAACTAGTGGAAGAACTTTGATGTTGAGGGTTTGATCAAATTCGGTCTCTAATCCCAAGAAAACATATGAAGAACAAAAAGTCAAGTGTAGCCCGAAATCATAGTATCATGCAGTGACTCCCTTACGAAGCTTATAACTCTCTAACGAAAGACTTTTGGATAAAACGTCCAACATAAATGATGATCGTGACTTCAAATAGAAGAACTTTTGTGAAGAAAGTTTAGTCAAATTCGGTCGCAAATCTCGTGCATAATAAGACGAACGGAAATAAACCCTAACTGGACACGACTTAGAGAAAACGACCAATACTCCATACATGCAACATGAAAATTGGGCAAATCAAGTGAAAATGAACATAGACACGATGATCTACATGATGGTATAGGTTTTTCTTTAATCTTGGCCCGAGAACACCTACCTTTATGAAGATCTAAAACCAGTCGATGTTCTGAACGCAACAGAGGATGCAGGGGATGAAGCTCCGAGTTCCCAGCCTTTTCTCCTTCTCCCCAGAAGCTCTAGCCTGCCTCTAAACGACCCTAACTCGTTGTTAAACCTTCCCCAAGAGTTTAGGGTCGAGTTCTTATAGTTTTAGGATGTAGTTAAGAGTCCTAACGATACTAGGAAAGGGGCTGCGAATTTGCTCCCTGTTTTTCCCAGAATCTGGGACTCTTTCCTCCCAAAAGAGGTAGTAGGTTTAGGAAACCTCCTCTTAGGGTTGGGTCCGGTTTTGGCTTACCATGCATGACTAATCACCCTTATTTTAACCCTAAATTGCCCTTTCTAATTATGGCATAATTACCTACACGAATTTCTGGTAATTCCCTGTCCCAGCTCATTTACATCCTTGGGCCAAATGTGTTCTATTGGCCCAATCTTGTTAATGGATCATTATTACATAGTGTTGGAAGTCTCTCACATATGTTTAATTATTTATCCCCCTTTATTTCTGAAATTTTTAAATTGCTAAATTTTCGGGGTGTTACATCGTCCCCCACTTAAGAAATTTGGTCCCCAAATTTACGCATAATGGTTGGTTCGTACCTGGGAATAGTTCTGGTGGTTTTTCTTCATTCTTTCCTCTGTTTCCCAGGTAGCATTAGTAACTCCGTCTCGACTCCATTGGACCTTCACCATAGGTATGGTACGGTTCCTGAGTCGTTGAATCTTCCGATCTAACAGTTTGATCGGCTTCTCTACATAAGTCAGGTCCCCCCGAATGTCCAAGTCTTCATGGTTGATGACATGGTCGGCATTGAATAAATACTTCCTCAGCATGGATATGTGGAACACATTATGCACGTTCGCCAGCTGTGGAGGTAGTGCAAGTCTATACGCCACATGACCAATCCTTTCAGAATTTCAAATGGCCCTATAAATCTGGGACTCAACTTTCCTTTGATCCCAAATGTAGCACCCCGGAAATTTTAATTACATAAAAATTCAAAGTAAATGGAATAAATAATTTCCCTAATATATCAGAGTATTTAAAACATACGTATCATTATCGTATGTGCTAAAACACATCGAAAATTCCGTAAAAATTATAAATCAACCTTAAATATTATTATTAAATGTTTCACAAAGAATTTGTGCCAAGAAAAATCAGATTATCCAAGTTTAAAGTGTTTTGCGACTTATTACCGTAATTCATGAATAAGTCGGAAAATCATTATCACACATACTGGAATGAGTTAGAAAATTAAATAAAAATCATAAATGGACTTCAAATAATATCCTATAATGACCCATCAAGAAATTTGGTTCAATAAAAATCATTTGGGCTAGGTTTAAGAGTTATTGCGACCGATTATCTAAATAAGAAACAAGTCGGAAAACTGTTAACACGGAAATACGACGCAATCAAAAATTAAATAAAAGTCTTGGGGAGACTTCCAACATTATATATTGATGACCCATTATCATAATCAGGCCAATGGACAACATTGGCCCAAAAATCAAATGAAGCTAGAAAATACATAGAAATTCGTAACCATAAATAAGCTGAAATTAAAAGAGGCAATTAGAGTTGAATTGAGATGCAATCATGCATTCATGGCAACCCAAATTCGTGCCTAACTATGAGGGTAGGTTTCCTAATGCCTCACACACTCAAAGGGAGGAGGAAATCATCAAAAATAGGAAACCAAACATGCCAATTCCGAAATCCTCTTTTCCTAGTTATAATAGGACTCCTAAACACCATGGTTACTTAAATACTCTTCACCTAAACCCTAGGAACGAATTTAGAACTTGCTAGGGTCGTGTGGAGGAGCTCTTGCTGGCTGAGGAGCTGTGGAACGTCCACGAGAAGCCGCTCTTCTTCCCCTTCTCATCTGCTGCGACCTGCACAAACCACTCTCTTGAAGTCGACCAAAGGTAGGTTTTCTCGGGCCAATCTTAACATATCCTATACCAATGTGTAGAGCATCAAGTTAACTTTCATTTCCCACTGGTTTCATCGAATTTCATTTAGTAGATCTTGATTTATAAGCGTTTTGCAAAAGTCGCGCACTGTCAGGGCTTTTCCGTTCTTAATATGTTTGACGTGATTCAAGACCGAATTAGAGTAAAATATAACATGGAAGTTATTCTACTTGATGTCATGATCATCTTTCATGTTTAACGTTTTGTCTAAATCTCATTATTTAGAGAGTTATGAAGCCCGTAAGAGAGTCATGCATAATACTGTGTTTTCGGGTTTGCAGTTAGCCTTAGTTATTCCTGTTTTTCTTGAGATTTAAGACCGAAGTAGGTCAAGACTCCAACATGAAAGTTCTTTTATTAGTCGTTAGGGTCTCTTTCATGTTAAAGGTTTTGTGTAAATGTCATTAGTTTGAGAGTTATAAACTTCGTAATAGAGTCATGCATGATACTGCGTTTTTCTGGTTGCATTTAACTTTAAGTTCTTCATGTTTTCACAAGGGAAAAGACCGAGTTAGGTAAAACTCCCAACATCAAAGTTCTTCCAATAGATATCCTCGACATTTTCTATGTTGAAAGTTTTGTCTAAAGGTCAGCATATAGAGAGATATAGGCGTTTCATGAATATCACTCCTGTGTCAAAACATGGTAAGTCTGAACCAAGAGCATGTCAGATCCCAGTCGGACTCAGGCGTAGATCCTGTGAATGCGACGGCTCGATGTGTTGCCTTCCGAGGTCTCGTCGCGACAGCCCGACATGTCGCGACTTGATTGCGACAAGACCGTTGTCGCGATCATGCTGCCTGAATCGGACCGCCCCAGTCGCCTTCTAGCCATCCCTTCGCGGCCCTTGTCCTGTCGCAATCTGATATTCCTGTCGCCTTCCTTATAGGGATATGTCGCGATCTCAGAACTTTACCTGAAACCACGTGTTTTCCTGCCTAGTTTTTTCGCATATACCCAAGATCTGTTTAAATATGATATTTACTGTGTAAGTTGCATGTCTTGGGTCTAATCCTTACATGATTGTTGTTTAATGGCTTAAAATCTATTAACCCATTTAAAAGCTTTAATTACATGAATACTATTCTAAGTGCTCCTTAAATATTATGATCCACTCGTGCTACTTGTGATTTAATCTTCCTACTGTTCTTCCACGTTAAATGATAAGAGTTATCATAAAATCTTGCAAACCATGATGAGTTAAAGTGCATAGTTTTATTCCATGTTATATTGTCAAGTGCTTCCTGCGAGTTTGAGACCGATGGTTTGAGAATTGAGACACGCGTACCGCACTACACACTAGCACTGTTAGGTAGCCTTTTCTTGAGAAATTGGAAACTCTCTACCGGTCATTCCGAATCGGTAGACTAGCGACCTTTTCACCAAGGCCTCCGTAAATCTCCTCTGACCATGGATTCCCACATGGCCGACGAGTTGGTTGTACCATTGAAGTTCCCTGGAGATAGCGTGCACTTCCTTTCTCTTCTTGATCTCGTGAGTGTGACTTACAATCTAGATTAAAGCCATTAATGTAAAAATTGAACGAAAGTATAAATTGTACCGTTATGCTGCCGAATTTATCTCTTGACCATTGTTCTCATGAAATCATGTTCAATTTAATTATTACTTCTTCTCATCATCATCATGAACATGACATTACACATGCTACGTTTTGAAACTCTCATTGGCCATTATTAATGACTGTGGGTATCTACATTTAAAAATTTAAGTGAGATGCTGACAGGGCACGGCGTGTGTCCAAGGGCTCCAATCTAGCCCCAATGACGGCGAGTCATAGATATACTGTTAACCATGGGTATAATGATTACTGGCGTTGCATCTGCGCTGGGAAAATCGTGCGTGGGTGTTGAATGATAGATACATAACCACATACACATGTCCTAGTGTACATTCTTGATGGATCTTTTCTCGGTGTACATTAGTGTCTACGTGCCTGATTAGTGTTACTTGATCGTGCTTGTGAAATCTTGCTTGCTTGCTTGCGTGATATGGCCATCCTGCATTTAATGCAATTAGTGATATCCTGCGTTCTTGACATCAATTGAAATTTGCGTGCTTGTACAAAGTGATCTATTGCTAGTTCTATCTCGTCACCTTGTTCACGACTCTTGTTCTACCATAATCACTCTCTCTAGCTTGTTTCATGTATCGTGTTTTAATGAGTTTTATTCGAACATGCATATCATGATATTCATCGTACTTGCCTAGTTCTAAAATGTTAATCACTTATATCATTGCCCGCATAATGAGATATAAATCCTACTGGGCTACTTTGCTCATTCCCTATTACCCCATCTAGGTGACTATGAAGTTCAAGAGGAAGAGCAAGTCGAGGATGGGAATACGTGTGACGACCCAACCAGCAAACTGGCCCAACAACCGTGCTAGTTGGTAGACTTCCCAGGAAGGTCACCCATCCTGGGACTACTCCCAACTGAGCACGCTTAACTTCAGAGTTCTTTTCCTGCTCGAGTTCTGAAAATGACTAGTCCGGGTTGTTCGTAGTCTGCTGATTTAGTCCATTTAACATATTCTTATATGGGGTATTACAATCTACCCCTCTTATATAAGCGACGTCCTCGTCGCTGCTCACACATAGCACACAATCAAACCCCAGGCAGGCAGGATTCTAGAGGTGGCCCCCACAGGTTCAAGTGGTGGCTCCCACTATGTCGCACTTTGCGCCATTATGGCTTCAAGAGGTGGCTCCCATAGCGTAGCACTTTGTCCTGTGTGGCACTTAGTTCCTGCACTTCCGACTGGGTAAGGCTCTGATACCATTTGTGACGACCCAACCAGCAAACTGGCCCAACAACCGTGCTAGTTGGTAGACTTCCCAAAAGGTCACCCATCCTGGGACTACTCCCAACTGAGCACGCTTAACTTCAGAGTTCTTTTCCTGCTCGAGCTCTGAAAATGACTAGTCCAGGTTGTTGGTAGTCTACTGATTTAGTCCATTTAACATATTCTTATATGGGGTATTACAATCTACCCCTCTTATATAAGAAACGTCCTCGTCGCTGCTCACACATAGCACACAGTCGAACCCCAGGCAGGCAGGATTCTAGAGGTGGCCCCCACAGGTTCAAGAGGTGGCTCCCACTATGTAGCACTTTGCGCCATTATGGCTTCAAGAGGTGGCTCCCATAGCGTAGGACTTTGTCCTGTGTGGCACTTAGTTCCTGCACTTCCGGCTGGGTAAGGCTCTGATACCATTTGTGACGACCCAACCAGCAAACTGGCCCAACAACCATGCCAATTGGTAGACTTCCCAGGAAGGTCACCCATCCTGGGACTACTCCCAACTGAGCACGCTTAACTTCAGAGTTCTTTTTCAATTCGAGCTCTGAAAATGACTAGTCTGGGTTGTTGGTAGTCTGCTGATTTAGTCCATTTAACATATTCTTATATGGGGTATTACAATCTACCCCTCTTATATAAGCGACGTCCTCGTCGCTGCTCACACATAGCACACAATCAAACCCCAGACAGGCAGGATTCTAGAGGTGGCCCCCACAGGTTCAAGAGGTGGCTCCCACTATGTAGCACTTTGTGCCATTATGGCTTCAAGAGGTGGCTCCCATAGCGTAGCACTTTGTCCTGTGTGGCACTTAGTTCCTGCACTTCCGGCTAGGTAAGGCTCTGATACCATTTGTGACGACCCAACCAGCAAACTGGCCCAACAACCGTGCCAGTTGATAAACTTCCCAGGAAGGTCACCCATCCTGAGACTCCTCCCAACTGAGCACGCTTAACTTCAGAGTTCTTTTCCATCTCGAGCTCTGAAAATGACTAGTCCGGATTGTTGGTAGTCTACTGATTTAGTCCATTTAACATATTCTTATATGAGATATTACAATCTACCCCTCTTATATAAGCGCTGCTCACACATAGCACACAATCGAACCCCAGGCAGGCAGGATTCTAGAGGTGGCCCCCACAGGTTCAAGAGGTGGCTCCCACTATGTAGCACTTTGCGCCATTATGGCTTCAAGAGGTGGCTCCCATAGCGTAGGACTTTGTCCTGTGTGGCACTTAGTTCCTGCACTTCCGGCTGGGTAAGGCTCTGATACCATTTGTGACGACCCAACCAGCAAACTGGCCCAACAACCATGCCAGTTGGTAGACTTCCCAGGAAGGTCACCCATCCTGGGACTACTCCCAACTGAGCACGCTTAACTTCAGAGTTCTTTTTCAACTCGAGCTCTGAAAATGACTAGTCCGGTTGTTGGTAGTTACAATACGTCCGAGTGATGAGCGTTCCAACTATGAGTCTATCTATAGTTAGTTTATTTTGAGTGTTAGATCAATGTAGTAGGAAGTGAGGCATTATGTACTTTTGTTTTTATTGAGTCTTAGTCCTGTAATAGTTTCTATTTGAAATACAATGAGTTGAGATTCGAATACAATTTATATGAGTTCAACATATGGGCCCTATTGTGATGTTGTGTTGATATACATTTAGTGCGCGCTAGCTAGAGGCTTATTTGCCGACTGTCCACGTCTCGGAATATCGACTCGAATTCTTCGAATTAATATCCGCTGCGTAATTCTCGGACGTGACAGTTTAGTGGTATCAGAGCCTAGGAATACCAAATAGGATATATGTCTCAGAATAGAGATACCTATGGAACCTAGGTCATGGAAATTAAATACAGTACCTGGTGAGAATGGGTAGAGACTGGGAATATGTTAGAAAGAATTAAACACTCCTACCCATTAACTCTTATAATGTATCTGGAGACATTAATGGTTTCCATCCTTTTTCTCAAGAATCCTCATAACACTCTCACACAACTGCAATGGCTCGCAACCAGTGGCAAGCTATGTAAGACACTGTGGCTGGACTTACGCAGGCCCTGCAAAGTAGTTCAGGCTAGAAATCAGGCTGCAGCTGCAAGGAATGGAGACGGTGATCTGCACCGGAATTTTAGGAGTTTAAACCCTCCTCGTTTCTCAGGATCCCCTGATCCGGACGAGGCAGAAATTGGCAAGAGGAGATAGAAAGGATTTTCCAGGTGATGCAATGCACTAATAGAGAGAAAGTGGTACTGGCCACTTTCCAATTTACTAAAGATGCTCGAGCATGGTGGAAGGCCACCTCGGCCCACCTGCCAAACGTAGCTGAACTAGAGTGGGCCGGATTCCTGGAGATATTCCGGGGAAAATATTTCTCTGAGAGAGTGAAGGAAAAGAAAGCGACAGAATTTGCCGCACTAAAACAGAAAGGGATGTCCGTGGCTGAGTATGAGGCTCAGTTCGCACGACATGCTGTGTATGCCCCACATTTGGTGGGATGGAAAGATTAAAGGCTAACCGTTTCATGGATGGGCTCAGGCCCATGTTCATTGAAAGACTCAGACCACACAATATTCAAACTTACACTGAGATGGTCCTAAGAGCTCAACTGGTAGAAGACACTATGGCTAAGGTGGAAGGCATGAGGGGGAAGGACATCTCAAGGCCGACCTTTATAAAAAGGGGAGCAGTCGATACAACTGGAACTTTCCCCAATAACAACGATAACAACAACAAAAGACCAACCACTGGGAAGGACTATGGCATGGAGAAAAAGATCAAAGTAGAAGAAATAAGAAGGTGGAATATTGTAACTTTTGCAACAAGCCTGGACATAGAGCTGAAGAATGCTGGAAGAAGGCAGGAGCTTGCCTGCGATGCGGGAGTCGCGACCACCGCCTTCCCAACTGTCCCATGCTAAAAGACCAAGCTGGAAGGAACCAGGGAGTGGTAAAGCATCAAGGACGTGTGAATGCAATGACGCAAGTGGAGTTTCCAGAAGGAGGTATGATTGTTAAACCCCTAGACTGATCTTATGATGTTATCTTATTGGTACATTTCTAAGTGGGGGAGATCATTAAGGAGAAATTGAAAAGGAATATTCTAGTAGCGATACCATAGTCATCTGGAGGATTAAGATGGAGTTATAACAACCATGGAAGGAAAACAGGAGTGGAAGGAACCAAATGAATAGTACGGGTGGCCATAGGTGTAGATGTTGGACTAACCTCCACGATGTTGAAACAAGTTAGAAGAATTAAATTCGAACGATCTCAAAGGTCATAACTATCAAAGCAATTAATGATCTATGAATTTGGGGACCAAATTCTCTTAGTGGGGGAGGGTGTAGCACCCCGGAAATTTTAATTACATAAAAATTCAAAGTAAATGGAAATAAAAATTTCCCTAATATCAGAGTATTTAAAACATACGTATCATTATCGTATGTGCTAAAACACATCGGAAAATTCCGTAAAAATTATAAATCAACCCTAAATATTATTATTAAATGTTTCACAAGAAATTTGTGCCAAGAAAAATCAGATTATGCAAGTTTAAAGTGTTTTGCGACTTATTACCGTAATTCATGAATAAGTCGGAAAATCATTATCACACATACTGGAATGAGTTAGAAAATTAAATAAAAATCATAATGGACTTCAAATAATATCCTATAATGACCCATCAAAAATTTGGTTCAATAAAAATCATTTGGGCTAGGTTTAAGAGTTATTGCGACCGATTATCTAAATAAGGAAACAAGTCGGAAAACTGTTAACACGGAAATACGACGCAATCAAAAATTAAATAAAAGTCTTGGGGAGACTTCCAACATTATATATTGATGACCCATTATCATAATCAGGCCAATGGACAACATTTGGCCCAAAAATCAAATGAAGCTAGAAAATACATAGAAATTCGTGACCATAAATAAGCTGAAATTAAAAAGAGGCAATTAGAGTTGAATTGAGATGCAATCATGCATTCATGGCAACCCAAATTCGTGCCTAACTATGAGGGTAGGTTTCCTAATGCCTCACACACTCAAAGGGAGGAGGAAATCATCAAAAATAGAAACCAAACATGCCAATTCCGAAATCCTCTTTTCCTAGTTATAATAGGACTCCTAAACACCATGGTTACTTAAATACTCTTCACCTAAACCCTAGGAACGAATTTAGAACTTGCTAGGGTCGTGTGGAGGAGCTCTTGGTGGCTGAGGAGCTGTGGAACGTCTACGAGAAGCCCTCTTCTTCCCCTTCTCATCTGCTGCGACCTGCACAAACCACTCTCTTGAAGTCGACCAAAGGTAGGTTTTCTCAGGCCAAATCTTAACATATCCTATACCAATGTGTAGAGCATCAAGTTAACTTTCATTTCCCACTAGTTTCATCGAATTTCATTTAGTAGATCTTGATTTATAAGCGTTTTACAAAAGTCGCGCACTGTCAGGGCTTTTCCCGTTCTTAATATGTTTGATGTGATTCAAGACCGAATTAGAGTAAAATCTTAACATGGAAGTTATTCTACTTGATGTCACGATCATCTTTCATGTTTAACGTTTTGTCTAAATCTCATTAGTTAGAGATTCATGAAGCCCGTAAGAGAGTCATGCATAATACTGTGTTTTCGGGTTTGCAGTTACCCTTAGGTTATTCCTGTTTTTCTTGCGATTTAAGACCGAAGTAGGTCACGACTCCAACATGAAAGTTCTTTTATTAGTCGTTAGGGTCATCTTTCATGTTAAAGGTTTTGTGTAAATGTCATTAGTTTGAGAGTTATAAACTTCGTAATAGAGTCATGCATGATACTGCGTTTTTCTGGTTGCATTTAACTTTAAGTTCTTCATGTTTTTCACAGGGCAAGACCGAATTAGGTAAAACCCCCACATAAAAGTTCTTCCAATAGATGTCCTCGACATTTTCTATGTTGAAAGTTTGTCTAAAGGTCAGCATATAGAGAGATATAGTCGTTTCATGAATATCGCTCCTGTGTCAAAACATGGTAAGTCTGAACCAAGAGCATGTCAGATCCCAGTCGGACTCAGGCGTAGATCCTGTGAATGCGACGGCTCGATGTGTCGCCTTCCGAGGTCTCGTCGCGACAGCCCGACATGTCGCGACCTGATTGCGACAAGATCGTTGTCGCGATCATGCTGCCTAAATCGGACCGCCCCAGTCGCGTTCTTCACACCCCCTGTCACCTTCTAGCCATCCCTTCGCGGCCCTTGTCCTGTCGCAATCTGACATTCCTGTCGCCTTCCTTATAGGGATATGTCGCGATCTCAGAACTTTACCTGAAACCACGTGTTTTCCTGCCTAGTTTTTTCGCATATACCCAAGATCTGTTTAAATATGATATTTACTGTGTAAGTTGCATGTCTTGGGTCTAATCCTTACATTATTGTTGTTTAATGTCTTAAAATCTATTAACCCATTTAAAAGCTTTAATTACATGAATACTATTCTAAGTGCTCCTTAAATATTATGATCCACTCGTGCTACTTGTGATTTAATCTTCCTACTGTTCTTCCACGTTTAAATGATAAGAGTTATCATAAAATCTTGCAAACCATGATGAGTTAAAGTGCATAGTTTTATTCCATGTTATATTGTCAAGTGCTTCCTGCGAGTTTGAGACCGATGTTTGAGAATTGAGACACGCGTACCGCACTACACACTAGCACTGTTAGGTAGCCTTTTCTTGGGAAATTGGAAACTCTCTACCGGTCATTCCGAATCGGTAGACTAGCGACCTTTTCACCAAGGCCTCCGTAAATCTCCTCTGACCATGGATTCCCACATGGCCGACGAGTTGGTTGTACCATTGAAGTTCCCTGGAGATAGCGTGCACTTCCTTTCTCTTCTTGATCTCGTGAGTGTGACTTACAATCTAGACTAAAGCCATTAATGTAAAGATTGAACGAAAGTACAAATTGTACCGTTATGCTGCCGAATTTATCTCTTGAACATTGTTCTCATGAAATCATGTTCAATTTAATTATTACTTCTTCCCATCATCATCATGAACATGACATTACACATGCTACGTTTTGAACTCTCATTGGCCATTATTAATGACTGTGGGTATCTACATTTAAAATTTTAAGTGAGATGCTGACAGGGCACGGCGTGTGTCCAAGGGCTCCAATCTAGCCCCAATGACGGCGAGTCATAGATATACTGTTAACCATGGGGTATAATGATTACCGTGTTGAATGATAGATACATAACCACATACACGTGTCCTAGTGTACATTCTTGATGGATCTTTTCTCGTGTACATTAGTGTCTACGTGCCTGATTAGTGTTACTTGATCGTGCTTGTGAAATCTTGCTTGCTTGCTTGCGTGATATGGCCATCCTGCATTTAATGCAATTAGTGATATCCTGCGTTCTTGACATCAATTGAAATCTTGCGTGCTTGTACAAAGTGATCTATTGCTAGTTCTATCTCGTCACCTTATCACGACTCTTGTTCTACCATAATCACTCTCTCTAGCTTGTTTCATGTATCGTGTTTTAATGAGCTTTATTCGAACATGCATATCATGAATTCATCGTACTTGCCTAGTTCTAAAATGTTAATCACTTATATCATTGCCCGCACATGAGATATAAATCCTACTGGGCTACTTTGCTCATTCCCTACTTTTACCCCATCTAGGTGACTATGAAGTTCAAGAGGAAGAGCAAGTCGAGGATGGGAATATGTGTGACGACCCAACCAGCAAACTGGCCCAACAACCGTGCTAGTTGGTAGACTTCCCAGGAAGGTCACCCATTCTGGGACTACTCCCAACTGAGCACGCTTAACTTCAGAGTTCTTTTCCTGTTCGAGCTCTGAAAATGACTAGTCCTGGTTGTTGGTAGTCTGCTGATTTAGTCCATTTAACATATTCTTATATGGGGTATTACAATCTACCCCTCTTATATAAGTGACGTCCTCGTCGCTGCTCACACATAGCACACAATCAAACCCCAGGCAGGCAGGATTCTAGAGGTGGCCCCCACAGTTCAAGAGGTGGCTCCCACTATGTAGCACTTTGCGCCATTATGGCTTCAAGAGGTGGCTCCCATAGCGTAGCACTTTGTCCTGTGTGGCACTTAGTTCCTGCACTTCCGCTGGGTAAGGCTCTGATACCATTTGTGACGACCCAACCAGCAAATTGGCCCAACAACCGTGCTAGTTGGTAGACTTCCCAGGAAGGTCACCCATCCTGGGACTACTCCCTCCCAACTGAGCACGCTTAACTTCAGAGTTCTTTTCCTACTCGAGCTCTGAAAATGACTAGTCCGGGTTGTTGGTAGTCTACTGATTTAGTCTATTTAACATATTCTTATATGGGGTATTACAATCTACCCCTCTTATATAAGCGACGTCCTCGTCGCTGCTCACACATAGCACACAATCGAACCCCAGGCAGGCAGGATTCTAGAGGTGGCCCCCACAGGTTCAAGAGGTGGCTCCCACTATGTAGCACTTTGCGCCATTATGGCTTCAAGAGGTGGCTCCCATAGCGTAGGACTTTGTCCTGTGTGGCACTTAGTTCCTGCACTTCCGGCTGGGTAAGGCTCTGATACTATTTGTGACGACCCAACCAGCAAACTGGCCCAACAACCATTCCAGTTGGTAGACTTCTCAGGAAGGTCACCCATCCTGGGACTACTCCCAACTGAGCACGCTTAACTTCAGAGTTCTTTTTCAACTCGAGCTCTGAAAATGACTAGTCCGGGTTGTTGGTAGTCTGCTGATTTAGTCCATTTAACATATTCTTATATGGGGTATTACAATCTACCCCTCTTATATAAGCGACGTCCTCGTCGCTGCTCACACATAGCACACAATCAAACCCCAGGCAGGCAGGATTCTAAAGGTGGCCCCCACAGGTTCAAGAGGTGGCTCCCACTATGTAGCACTTTGTGCCATTATGGCTTCAAGAGGTGGCTCCCATAGCGTAGCACTTTGTCCTGGTTGCACTTAGTTCCTGCACTTCCGGCTGGGTAAGGCTCTGATACCATTTGTGACGACCCAACCAGCAAACTGGCCCAACAACCGTGCCAGTTGGTAGACTTCCCAGGAAGGTCACCCATCCTGAGACTACTCCCAACTGAGCACGCTTAACTTCAGAGTTCTTTTCCATCTCGAGCTCTGAAAATGACTAGTCCGAGTTGTTGGTAATCTACTGATTTAGTCCATTTAACATATTCTTATATGGGGTATTACAATCTACCCCTCTTATATAAGCGACGTCCTCGTCGCTGCTCACACATAGCACACAATCGAACCCCAGGCAGGCAGGATTCTAGAGGTGGCCCCCACAGTTCAAGAGGTGTTCCCACTATGTAGCACTTTGCGCCATTATGGCTTCAAGAGGTGGCTCCCATAGCGTAGCACTTTGTCCTGTGTGGCACTTAGTTCCTGCACTTCCGGCTGGGTAAGGCTCTGATACCATTTGTGACGACCCAACCAGCAAACTGGCCAACAACCATGCCAGTTGGTAGACTTCCCAGGAAGGTCACTCATCCTGGGACTACTCCCAACTGAGCACGCTTAACTTCAGAGTTCTTTTTCAACTCGAGCTCTGAAAATGACTAGTCCGGGTTGTTGGTAGTTACAATACGTCCGAGTGATGAGCGTTCCAACTATGAGTCTATCTATAGTTAGTTTATTTTGAGTGTTAGATCAATGTAGTAGGAAGTGAGGCATTATGTACTTTTGTTTTTATTGAGTCTTAGTCCTGTAATAGTTTCTATTTGAAATACAATAAGTTGAGATTCGAATACAATTTATATTGAGTTCAACATATGGGCCCTATTGTGATGTTGTGTTGATATACATTTAGTGCGCACTAGCTAGAGGCTTATTTGCCGACTGTCCACGTCTCGGAATATCGACTCGAATTCTTCGAATTAATATCCGCTGCGTAATTCTCGGGACGTGACACAAATCTTTGAATTCCCTTGAAGGTGAGACATTCAAGAAAACATGTTCGCCAACCTGAAATTCTAGTTCTCTCCTTCTCTTGTCTGCATAACTCTTCTGTCTTGATTGTGCTATCTTCAGACGTTCCCTGACAATCTGAACCTTTCGACAGTTGCCTCATTAAGTCGGGTCCAATCCATTGGTTCTCCCCACCTCTTCCCAACAAAGAGTGATCTACAACTCCTGCCATATAAGGCTTCAAATGGAGACATCTTGATACTTGCCTGATAGCTGTTGTTATATGCAAACTCCATCAGGTACAACTGATCATCCCATCGACCTTTGAAATCCAGCACCAGAGCACGAAGCATATCTTCCACAATTTGATTGGTCCTTTTAGTTTGTCCATCGGTCTGAGGATGGAAAGCAGTACTAAAGTTCAGTTTAGTACCCATTGCTGCTTGCAATCCCTTCAAGAAGTGTGAAGTAAATCTAGGGTCCCGATCTGATATTATGCTAGATGGAACCCCATGTAGTCTAACTACTTCCTTAACATATAGAGCAGCCAACACATCCACTGACCACGTACTCTTAATCGGAAAGAAGTGAGCCGACTTAGTCAATCGATCCACAATTACCCAAATTGCATCCATACCACTTCTAGTCTTGGGCAATCCCATGATAAAGTCCATACCGATGCTATCCCACTTCCATTCTGGGATTTCCAGTGGTAGCAGTCCACCAGCTGTACGGAAATGCTCGGCCTTGACTTTCATGCATGTTAAACAGTATGCCACATGATTGGCCACATCCCTCTTCATGTTTGGCCACCAGTACGACCTTTTTAAGTCTTGGTACATCTTTGTTGATCCTGGATGAATCGTATATTTGGACTGGTGAGCTTCATTCAGTAACCTCTTCTTGAGTTCTCCATGATCAGGGACACATGTTCTACTTCGAAATAATAATCTTCCTTCTGCTGATAGAGTAAAGTCAGGTCTTTGCTCTAGCTTCTCCCTGATCTCAACTAAGAATGGATCCTCTCCCTGTTTCTCCTTGATTTCGGTCAATAGATCGGATTGTATCTGGAGATTTGAAATCATTACTTATTTTTCCTTCTTTCCCACATCTTTGTTCAAACTTGCAAATTGTTCCAGTAACTTCCATTCGCCCAGCATCATACTAGCTAGCATAGCTCCTGGTTGTCTACATAGAGCGTATGCCACTACATTGGCTTTCCCAGGGTGATATTGAATGGAAAAGTCAAAATCCTTAAGGTACTCTAACCACCTTCTTTGTCTCATGTTAGCTCCTTCTGTGAGAACAAGTATTTCAAACTCTTGTGGTCAGAAAAGACTTTAAATTGCTCACCATAGATATAATGCCTCCAATTTTCAAGGCGAATACTACAGCTGCCAACTCCAGGTCATGAACCGGATAGTTCACTTCGTGGATCTTCAACTGTCTGGAGGCATAAGCTATTACCTTCCCTTGTTGCATTAGGACGCATCCCAGTCCATTCCAGAAGTATCTGAATAAATTTCAAATCCTTCCTCTTCAGTGGGTAAGGCGAGGACAGGAGCAGTAGTCAGACACTTCTTCAAGTTGTTGAAACTCTCCCCACATTCATTGGTCCACACGAATGGATTTTCCTTCCGGGTCAGTTTGGTCAATGGCACTGCAATCTTTGAGAAATCATTTATAAACCTTCGATAATACCCAGCCAATCCTAGAAAGCTCCTGATCTCAGTGACGCTTGTCGGTCTTTCCCATTTCAACACAGCCACAACCTTTGATGGATCAACAGCGATACCATCTTTGGTTACCACATGCCCTAAAAAGGATACCTCCTCAAGCCAGAATTCACATTTACTTAGCTTGGCATATAGTTTGTTCTCCCTTAAAATCTGCAATGAATCCTCAAATGCTCTTCATGCTCTTCCTTTGTCTTGGAATAGATCAATATATCATCGATGAATACTACCACAAATTTATCAAGATATGGGCGGTAAATGCTATTCATCAACTGCATAAAAACTGCAGGGGCATTTGTTAGTCCAAAAGGCATAACAATAAATTCATAATGCCCATACCTTCTTCGGAAGGCAGTCTTGTGAATGTCTTCTCCTTTGATCCTCAATTGATGATAACGGATCGGAGATCTATTTTAGAGAAGTATCTAGCTCCAGATAATTGATCAAACAACTCATCAATCCTCGGCAGAGGTATTTGTTCTTGATGGTTAACTGATTTAGTTGTCTGTAATCTATGCATAGCCTCATCGACCCATCTTTCTTCTTGACGAAGAGGACAGGTGCACCCCATGGCGATGTGCTTGGTCGGATGAAACCCTTCTCTAACAGTTCCATCAGTTGCTCTTTTAATTCCTTAAGTTCTGCGGGGACATTCTATATGGTGCCCTAGATACTGGTGCTGCTCCAGGGACCAACTCATGATGAAATCGACTTCTCGCTCAGGAGGAATTCCTGGCAAGTCTTCGGGGAAAACATCAGCGTATTCGCTGACAACATGGATGTCCTCAACTTTTACTTCATTCTTTGCGATGACCACAGCAGCAAGAAAGCCATACAACCTTTCCTCACCATCCTTTTGGCTTGTAGTGCAGAGATAAGTGACAATCTCCTGCAGTTTCTATCCCCTGTGAACACTAGTTTTGGGTACTGGCTAAAGTTACCCGACTTCTCCTGCAATTTATACTAGCCCCATGTTCAGACATCCAGTCTGCTCCCAATATCACATCATACCCCGCCATGTCCATATATAAAATTTGCTGGTAGGTTTTGGGTTTCAATGAACACTTTACTGGATGGCATATGGTTTGTAAGATTGGTGCCAGGACCAATCGGGGTTGACACAACTATTCGGATTCCATTGGGACGGGTTTCACAGGTAGGTGTCAAGAAATGTTTGAGATATGAAGGAATGCGTAGCTCCCGTATCAAAGAGAACATATGCGGGTCGGGAAAGAATAGTAAGTGTACCTTCCACGATACCTCCTTCTTCAGCAGTTTCTGGTTCCTGGACAGCTTGCAGTCGGCCTTGCCTCTTCTGTCCATTCGGACGTTTGTCTTGTGAGGCTTGTTCTTTCAACATTGGGCAGTCCGAGATCCTATGGTCACGACTCCCACAGCGTAGGCATCTCCCTTGCGCTCTCCAGCATTCTTCAGACCGATGACCAGCTCTGTCACAATGTTTGCACCTTTCTCCCTTGGTCACCATTGCCTGCTTACCTAACTCCTTCAGCTTTTTATCCACTGGTTCATTTACCCCGCCACTGGGCCTTTTCTTCCCAATAGTCGGCTGATACTTCCCAGCAGAAGACACTTGTTCTCGTTTCACGGATTTTCCCTTGATCCTTTTGCAGTCTCCATGGCATCTTCCAATAGCTGAGCCTTCTTAACCATTTCGGCATAAGTTTGAATGTCCATTGGTGCCAGTTGAGTGATGAACTGGGGCCTCAAGCCATTTAGAAAGCGTTTCGCCTTCATCCTTTCTGTCCCAATTAAGTGCACAGCATATCGGGACAGATGAGAGAATTGGGTCTCATACTCAGCCACATTGAGTCCTCTCTGCTTCAAAGCCGCAAATTCGACTGCTTTCCGTTCTTGGACCCTCTCAGAAAAATACTTGGTGTTGAATCGCTCAATGAACTGAGGCCATGTCAGTTGTTGTCCATTTAGTGTTGCTTCTACCGACTCCCACCATGCTCTGGCATCCTTTTCCAATTGGAAAGTCGCCAGTAGTACTTTGTTCTAGTCTGTGCATTGCATGACCCTAATATCCTTTCAATCTCCTTAACCCAGTGTTCAGCAACATCTGGGTCAGTACTCCCTTCAAACCTAGGCAGATCCATATTCCGGAAATTCTGGTGGAGCTCACCGGCTCCCGGTTTACCTCCACCTTGGTGGCTTGTAAGATGGCCTGAGTCAAGTTCTGTATAGTTCGTTGCATGTCCCTAGCCTGGGCACATTCAGTGGCCATTGAGGTAATAAGCACCTTCAAGATAATAATATGAGTCAGTCATCTAAATATATCACATGTGACTTCTATTCCCATGGCTCTACCCAAGCTCACATTAGGTACGACAGATTTTGACTCGTGTAATCTAGTTTCATTCTATGTTCCTAATCCCTTGGACCCTAAAGTTCAGGCTCTGATACCAACTGTCACGCCCCGATATTTAGCAGCGGAATAAATACCGGGGTATGTGAACGATACAAACAGGCGTATTACAGTTGAATAACACAGAGTCACAATTGAATATAATAACACATTCGAGACTATACTATAGTCACCAAACATATACCTTATTTCATTCCATTCAACTAGATACAACCTCACATGAGAAGAATCACTGAAAAAGTGTTTATTATCAATAACAAGTTTTCTCTAATACATCGACTACTCAATTGTCTATTTCTAAACTGTCATCTATTACTAGGACGGGTGCTCATCACTCTTGCCCAGTCCCATCTTACTCCACAGGTTCTTCACTCACTACTGAAAAGGGCAGGATGATAGGGGTGAGCGAACTAGCTCAGTAGGATTTACATCTCAATAACGTGCGGGCACTAATATACATGATTAACATTTTTAATAGGCAATATGCATATGAATATGCTGACAATGCATGCTTTTCTAATAAGTTGAATAGCAAAGTAGAACGGATATCATATCAGATCAATTGTCGAGTTCCATATACAATGGACAGATATTCAAGAGAAAATCATATCAGAAGAGATTGGTCATACAAGCAGATCTCATATGTTCACAAGAACAACGTATCATATCATGTCAAGTCAAACTTATCATGTCAAACAGGAGGCACATTTTCACAATCTTGCATGTCAGTGTGCTATGCCAAGCACCAAGAGTCCATACTCCTGCGGTTAACAAGTACATTGGGGCGCTCCTCCCCTGATCGGACAGGGCCCCTATTGCACAGGCATTGGATCAAGTTTTGGACCAGAGTCCCACGTTGTGCCGAACAAACATATTCATATTATGGCCACAGAGTTTCAATTAACAAGCTTGTAGTAAAAGAACATGATCATTCATAGAGTCAAGGAATGACAAACATCTCAAAAGAACAAGCTAGGATAACGATGTATCTTATGTTTCATAGGTCATTAATGTCTTGACATGAGGATGTTTCTAAAGACAGATCGTATATAGAACACGTGCTTTCCTAACATGTATGCATATGACACATAATTAATTGAACACCGGGAAACATGTAATCCATGAAACTCATATGCAAATCATAACATCAACACACCAACCTTTCATACTAACATGTATTCATCCCCACATTCATATCATATTCTTATCTTATCAATTGACAATAAGCAAGATCACAAGATAATCCAATGGACATAAGATCAATCACAATCTCACATTAGAATCATATTCATATCATTACTATTTTTCAATAGGTTGATTTATTTTAGATCCATGCATACCATATAACATCATGCAAATGCTAGTAGACATCATGAAATGATCAGACCCAAATTATGTAATTTTTGTGTAAGGGTAGTGTCGACACAGTCCTTACTGGTGTCGACACAATGCCTCAAACACAAGACAAAAAATGCAAACTGGTCAAGTAGTGTCGACACTAGTTCAGGTAGTGTCGACACAGTGCCTCAAATACAAGGCACAAAGGTCAAGTAGTGTCGACACGAGTTCAGGAGGTGTCGACACTAGAGACAGCTCCCAGAACACCTTCTGGCCAAGCTGGGATAGTGTGTCGACACTAGCCCAAGTAGTGTCGACACTAGAGGCCTTCCCAGAACACCTTCTGGGCTGTTTTGGACAGTGTGTCGACACTAGCCCAAGTAGTGTCGACACTAGTGCCCTTCCAGAACAAAACTTATAAGTCATGTGGAACCCGAAAACACATCTCACGCAGTGATTCACTTTCAACTCCTATAACTCTCTAACGAATGACATTTGGACAAAACGTTCAACATGAAGATGACGAGGACAATAGTGGAAGAACTTTGATGTTGAGGGTTGATCTAATTCAGTCTTGAATCCAAGAAAACATATGAAGAACAAAAAGTCAAGTGTAGCCCGAAATCGTAGTATCATGCAGTGACTCCCTTACGAAGCTTATAACTCTCTAACGAAAGACTTTTGGATAAAACGTCCAACATAAAAGATGATAGTGACTTCAATAGAAGAATGTTTGTGAAGAAAGTTTAGTCAAATTCGGTCTCAAATCTCGTGCATAATAAGACGAAGGGAAATAAACCCTAACTGGACACGACTTAGAGAAACGACCAATACTCCATACATGCAACATGAAAATTGGGCAAATCAAGTGAAATGAACATAGACACGATGCTCTACATGATGGTATAGGTTTCTTTAATCTTGGCCCGAGAACACCTACCTTTATGAATCTAAAACCAGTCGATGTTCTGAACGCAACAGAGGATGCAGGGGATGAAGCTCCGGGTTCCCAGCCTTTTCTCCTTCTCCCCAGAAGCTCTAGCCTGCCTCTAACGACCCCAACTCGTTGTTAAACCTTCCCAAGAGTTTAGGGACGAGTTCATATAGTTTTAGGATGTAGTTACGAGTCCTAACGATACTAGGAAAGGGGCTGCGAATCTGCTCCCTATTTTTCCCAGAATCTGAGACTCTTTCCTCCAAAGAGGTAGTAGTGGTTTAGGAAACCTCCTCTTAGGGTTGGGTCCAGTTTTAGCTTACCATGCATGACTAATCACCCTTATTTTAACCCTAAATTGCCCTTTCTAATTATGGCATAATTACCTACACGAATTTCTGGGTAATTCCCTGTCCCAGCTCATTTACATCCTTGGGCCAAATGTGTTCTATTGGCCCAGTCTTTTAATGGATCATTATTACATGTGTTGGAAGTCTCTCACATATGTTTAATTATTTATCCCCCTTTATTTCTGAAATTTTTAAATTTCTAAATTCCGGGGTGTTACACAACGACCGCCAAACAGCGGCAACAGGAACACGACCCCAAGGGCCGTCGCGTTCATAACGCGACGCATACCCCTGTCGCGTTCACAGGCAGAAAACCTGTGAGCGCTTTGGGCCCAATCTGGCGGCCCACCAAGCCTCACAACGCGCGTAACCCCCTGAAACACGAATTAATGGGCCACACATTGGCCACCAAACCCGCTAAACTTGGATCCACGGGGATCCGAAAAACGCGCGACGTTACATTATTATCACCTAAAAAGGAATATCATCCTCGATATTCAAAACAAATCATACTAAACCATATTATCACCTAAAAAGAAAGAAAACCGTATAGAGCAAGTAGGATACGCTTTCTCTGTATCTTTCTCTTTAATCATCTGCGCTGACTGATCCATCTGTTCATTCCCATGTTTGTTCTGCCTTTCCTTTCTTTTCAATTCATTCCACAACAGCCTTATTCTGTAATTTCAATCCGTTGTTTCCTTACCTTTTATCCGTAGGCAATTCTATCTTGTTGGTGGCGCTTTATTTCCTTGGACTGAACCTACTCCCACATTTTTCCAGCTGTATTTGCAATATTTCTTTCAGGGCCGCTTTACCTTTCTCGAATATCTTACACTGTAATACTTTATCATGCCACAATCTTTCCATATTCTTGAATTTTTCGGTGCCATTTTCTTTTTCTATTTATCATTGCTTGCTGTTACCCTGCCTCATCTGCATTTACATTTGCAAATGTCATCTGTTCAAAGAAAACCAAACACTATCTTCGAATTTTCTGCCCTTTCATATTATTCTGCTCATACCGCTTTAAATCATTTCCAATTAAAAACCATAGTAACCTCTGTTGCTTTATTTTGCTGCGCAAAACTTTACACTTTTTTTTAATCCAAGCAAACCTTGAACAATTGTGAATATTAAATCTTCCTTACTTCCGCTTCCACTGCGCTACTCTGATCACGCTGAACACTTTTGCAAAATGTCCCATAATTTCTATTCTCATTATTGCTTTCAATTACTTTTTTCTGACTTTAACTGAATTCATTTCTAACTTTAACTGCTTCTCAAATCATCTTATTCAATTAATTGGTGCTGAAGATATTACTGTAATTTCTGATCTGCTAAACCACTATAGACATGTTGTGCTCTTCGTATACCTTTCTTACTTTACTGACATTCTCTAGCTAATCTCATAATTTTGTTGCATAAACTTTCCAAATATTCTTTAATTGGTCTACTCCTGCTCCTGCATTAACTCCGGAATATCTTAATAACAATCCCTTTCTGCTCAATTGAATCATTTCTTTGCACCGATATGCAAACTCTAACCGACATTTCTTGACTCATCTGATCTTATTCACTTCATCATTTGCTAAATTCTTCCTTTCTCTGATCCATATCTCTTCTTTATCTAAATTGCCAATCATTTTAATCATAATATCTTTTCTGCAAAATTTTTCTCTTATTCATTCTGCTGTCTGACTATCTTACTGTACCGTTCATATCTTTCCTTAAAATACAACAAAAACTCAAATTTAAATACCAATATCTTTAAATATAACAACTTGCTCTGTCTGCTTCTCTTATTCCATTAAATGCTCTTTTCTCAAATGTCATAAATATCATAATCTACCTTGTTGTTTCTCTTAACTCAATATTTCTTAACTGCTTCTCTATTAATGCACTTCTTTCCATTCTATTTCATTTGCCTTAAACTCATTTCAATATACTTAGCTTTAACTTTAATCTTCTTCAAACTACTCAGTCACTAACTTTCACTGATCTTGTCTTTAGCTGAAGAATTCGTCATAATCTGCCATTCATCAACTAAATATTTCTTTTATGCACTTCTCAGAAAATCTCATTGCACACCGATTCTTCTTTTCTCTCTCTCTTTGTTCAACTGATTCTTTCTGTACATATTTATATGAATCCTCATATTAAACTTCCTATTACCATCATTATTCATAACACTTTTCTCAAATTTCTGATCTCAAATACACTTAATCTATCTGTCGTAAACCACTGCTCTTCTATGTACCAGTACCTCTTTTTAAAGTTGATCTGCCTTACTTAACCATGCCAAGCTCTTCATGACACTAATCACATTATCATTCATACTGTTTCTTAATACCATCTGACTCTGATCTCACCTCTGCTGAGGTTCTCAACTATACTTTGCACGTTTAATCATTTCTGACACACACACTGACCTGTTCCTCATCACCTTGTTACCATCTACATGTCTATGCTAACTCTATATCTTATTATAACTTACTTACTGAATTCCATATCCAACTAATCTTTAACAACCAAACCGTTCTGTCACAAACCAACACACTGGTATAATCACACAGATTATACCACCTCTAATCACATCAACTTTCAACAACTGCTAACAACTGCTAACAAGTGCCAAATTCTCAACACAAAAACACATTTTACAGAACAAAGACTCAGATAAATACCACTTTAACCAACTCAAAACCGCAGACTTACTACCAGCAGTGGACATTAATCCATGTATTGGGACATTGTACTCTCAATGTCTTTTCATATTCTAACTGGACATTGCTCTGTAACCAACTGTGACGGCACTGGATATTTATGCCCAATAAGGCTCCATATCCAGATCCGCCTCCGGCGAATGAACTGAAGTCTCGCAAGGGATATCTCACACACGTGTCCAGTAAGAATATAAAAGACAATAACCACAGTATAAGACACAAGAAAGCACATGTGCTCATATCTATAAACCACATTTTACAACTGTCCAATACATTATTACATGTTCAATTAAAAAGTACAACTACCTGGAGCATACCCCGAGGGAGCACAAGCTCACACAACATTAACTACAACTCAACTGCTGGTGGTACAAGTCTGTCACAACGCAGCCGCAAGCCAAACACATGGCAAGTCCTAAAAAGAACTGTAGGGAAGTGAACCTCAACAAGTCACAGTCTCAGTAGAGCCACCCAAAAACCACAACAACTAAACAGAAGAGACCTCAACCTCAAAAGGTCTCACTGGCCACACAGATAGTCAAACCACATTTTTTTTTTAATAAAAGGCCAAGGATGGCCGAGGTTTTTTATTGATAATCATACAATCTGACAACCAGAGGCATAGCCTAATACAAATTAAATTCGAAAAAAAAAACTATCTAGAACTCCATAGATGATCTATCCCATGAATGAGTTCTTCGAAGAACAGCCCGAGGATGTAAGTCTGGTCATCTTGAACAACGCTCAACGTCTTCTTCATCTGATTCCATTTCAGATGTTTCTTGATCGAATCTAAAATGAGGCATGAAAATATTCTCAACTTTAGCACGGTCAGCGACAGACGAAAGTTTCATCCTTAGATCTAAAGTTGGAGCTTGAATTGGCATATTGATAACATCCAGCGGGCGCACAGGGCTAGGAGAGCATTCTCGTGTGATTGGTAAGCAGATCCTTACACCTCCTTTGTGAGTTGGACGTGATAAACGACGTCCAGAAGACGACCCAGTGGAAGGGGAATTGGAGTTCACTACCATAGCTGGGGACTGACGCACCACCTGTGCAAATGTCATGGGAGTAGTATCCTGAGCAGTAGAGGGATCCGCACTAAGGAGATTTTCCTTAACTTGCACATCATTCGCAACAGGCAAATCATGAAGTTTGCTAACTGCCTCGCAATTGTGATTTTCTTCATGGATAATGGTTGCCACCGTGTTTGGGCCCTAGATGGCCCAACATATTTAGCTGTATCGGGCATAAGAGAAAGCACAACGACTTCTATAATTCCAGGAAATCTTCCACTTTCCTTAGACGTTGGCACAGCAAGCGCCGATCTGCTGGCCCCGCCGACATCAGATGGAGAAATCCTGGGCACAACACTGTTACCTTCCTCAGCAGTCACAAACAGCCCACATGGACCAGCGGAAAAAACCACCTCAGCGCCCGCGAGGATCCCGCGTTGGCCAGTGGATCGCTTCCTCGACAGCGGCGCAAATCCCGCACGAAGCAGGCGCGAGGATCTCGTGAGGGCAAATGGAGGAAGTTTGCATAGCAGCCACGAGGGTCCCGTGTGGGATACCCGGCAAACCTGTGTTGCCATGCAAATCTCCAGCTGGTGACCGTGCATGCTGTGATCCTTTCCCTAATCCGGATTGACCGTACCAACAATAGCAGTCTTTCCAAAAACGACCGGGCTCTTTCTGGGACTGGAGAGCACTGCCGCGGGGTTTCCACAAATGACCAGACTCTTCCCGAGAGAAGCAGGGTTTCCCTGAAACGCGGGTAGCACAGGTGGATCGCTGGAGAGCGCCGCCGCGGGGTCGCTGGTAGGCGCCGCCATAGAGGAAGACGCCACCGCGAAGACCGCTACATTGCCTTCTTCCCTGTGGAGGCATCTGCAGACTTCAGCATCCACCTATGGAGATTTGGAGGGGCCTGATCAGGTGCTGTTGGTGCATTCCCGGTGTCATCCTTAGAGTTGGGCACTTGTGAGCGATTACAGTTAGAGATAACATGGCCCACCAAGCAGCAAGAAGTGCAGTATTCTGGCACGCATTGGTACAGAATCTTTTGCCAAAAACCAGTAGACCCCATGCCAATCCAAATCCTGGATGGCTTGTCCTTCAGCAGATCGAGTTCAACACATGCACAAGCCGCAGAGGCGTTTGTGAGTTGTGACGTACGGAGTGCCACCTGCAAGAACCGCCCAATATTTCCTGCAATAGATCGAATACACGACTCATGAAACAAATTTGGTTTCAAGGTAGGGAACTCTACCCAGACCGGCACGATTGGGGGCTCCTTCCCTCACTCAAAATCGATCGTCCACTTTAGGAACTTGAATAGAAACCCCTTCACAAGAATCTGTTCCCACAGTAAAAGGCGTAAGTAATCATCCTTAAAAGTACATCGGAACAGAAGATGGCGATTATCCAATGTAGCAATGATGAAGTCGTGGCCTAGAGTAAGACGTTACTGGAGCAACTACTTGATATCTTCAAAAGGAGGACGTCCATATGGAGTTTTAGCTACTATAGCAAACTGGAATGGTTTGAGAGTAGCAGCAATCGCTTCCGAGGAGAAGAAAACTGCTGGTTCTCCAAGATTTATGAAATCCGGTTGATGAACGATGATGGGGACCGGTGCAAACAAAGGCGCATCTGCGAGAGCTCGAGCATAGCTTTTTGTTGGCAGAGGTGAAGGATGGTTCGGGCAGGAAGGGGGGGCGAGGAGGGGGCGCTGGCCCCCCTCCTTGGGAGACCATGACCGAAGCCACCAAAAACCAGAGCCTCTCTCTCTAGAAATCTAGAGAGAGAAGATCCCCTCAACTCCGGCTCATCAATTCGATTTCATCTTAGTCAAACCACATTCAACTTTAATCAACAATTAACATAACCATATTAATTAACGTAAACCTCAGAAGGTAAAAGGGAACAATAGGACTAGCACACACTACTAGTCCGCCCAAGCGCTGGGAATACCTCAACCTCAAGCCTTACTGGCAGACTCCTGCCCAGGCTCCCAGTCTCACAGGCAAACCATTGCCTCGGCCGTAGGCCTCACAGGCAAATTACCCACGCAGGGTAACCGAACTGGCATCAACATGCCAAGTCCACTATACATTGAAACCACAATTGGAAACGTACCTTAAACAAGGTACACAGTACGTGTGGAAGGTCACACCTCACGACCTCCACAAAAAACACCGATTCATCGCAACACTTGAAAGGTTGGTACACAATGTACCACAACACAAAGCCAACCCCCAAGGGGTACCGATATTTACTATCCCTAGGTATTAACACTGAAATCTCAAGCACAAGGGTAACAGGACTGCTAACCAGAAGCTATTCCGCCATACCGCAAAATCTAAATACAACAGAAAACTACCCTTACAAGGGTACATTACAGCAAGTGGAAGGTCCTACAACATGACCTCCATGGAGCACAGCTCCACTTAAACAAGATTGGTACTCAGCGTACCAAGAGAAACAAATACCCACAAAGGGTATAGGTACCTACCACCATGAGGTACCGCCACAAAGTCTCAGAGCAACGGTGCCAACAACGGGGCACACCACAAACCAGTGAGTCACCGCTCACCAACCACAACTACAACCATGCCAACACTAGGGCACACCTTACTAAGGAAGACCTCGAACGACGAGTAACAACACAAAAGTCACAACTGGTGGTAAAGCACGAGTCGGAAAGGAACGATGCCACCACACGGGAATGGACTACTGGCTGATCAAACCAGTATCCGACTCAGAAAACACAACACAAGAACTACCTCTCAGTCTCGTAGCCACGGACCCTCAGTCTAGCTACGGCTCCACAAACTCACAAGTCAAGCAAATAACAATGGAGACTAACAAACACCACCACTACCTACAGCCTCACACACACTGCAGGCCCATGCCTGGCACCTTTAGGGACTCAGACCCGAGCTCCCTAAAGTGAGGCACTAAAATAGGACTAGCTGGGGCCCAGTACGTCTACTGGTGTCTGTATCCCCAACCACGAGCGCGCTACAAGCGACTAAGTCGCTACCCTCTGTCGTCTTTCCCTCAGCCGAACGTACAACTCAAACACAGGAGTGAGGGTGTCCAGGAAAGACGACACAAACCTCGACGGTACAACACAAGTACCGGGACAAACCCCGAGCACAACAAACACACGTGCCTGGCTCACACAGAACCTAGGGTACCCGACTAGAGAGGCATTCCGGAATAGGCGCCGGACCACCACACTCGGAAATACACAAACCACAATACTTACATGTTTCCTCTTATTACAAACCACGGTACACATGTGAGGAATAGCTTGTCCTGGTCACACGTGACCCACAAGCTAACCTACATAAACACATATATGAACCACATTAACCAATAATAACTCGGCCCATCATTGGTCATCACATGACCTCCATAGCCACGTAAACACAATGTATATTAATCATATACTATCTTTAATTTTAATCAAACAATACCAACTAAACCATCTTTAACCACTTGTAAAAGATGTCACATGACTGAGGCTAGGTTCACACCAGAACCTCACTGCCAAACCATCACAATCAACATACTAAACTGCAACAGAGTATGTGCCATGCACACACCTAAACCACGTAAACACCATGCATACTACACAGGTAGTATGCAAACCATTTAAAAACATGCTCACTTTGTGAGCAACATACTCTACAGGTGCCAACGCGCCACAAACTGGTGCCATGCACAATACTGAATAAATAATCGAATAAACGTATCGTTAAAACAACACCACAAGTGTTGAACCACTCCTGTATTTTACCCTTATATTTTGGTGATAACAAAATTTATGATAAATTAATTATTATTAAAAATATTTATATCATGGTTTTCTTAATAAATGTAAATTTATGTGATTAATTAATATTAAATATACCATGTTTTTCTAATAATAAATTAAATATCATGTTTTTCCAATAAATATAAATTTATGACATTATTGCCGTGTGATTTGCACTAAAAAGATAAATCGATGTTCATTCAATATACATCGATTTCAGGTTACAAAGTGCCATAACGATTCACTCTCATAAGGATTCACTCTCATAACGATTCTCTCTCATAACGATTCGCTCTCATAACGATTCACTCTCATAAGGATTCGCTCTCATAACAATTCGCTCTCATAAGGATTCGATAAGTGACTCTCATATCGATTCAATCTCATAACGATTCACTCTCATAAGGATTCACTGTCATAAGGATTCGATAAGTGACTCGCATATCGATTCGCTCTCATAAGGATTCGCTTCATAAGGATTCGATAAGTGACTCTCATATCGATTCACTCTCATAAGGATTCGCTCTTATAAGGATTCGATAAGTGACTCTCATATCGATTCGCTCTCATAAGGATTCGCTCTCATAAGGATTTGCTCTCACATGGATTTGCTCTCATAAGGATTCGCTCTCATAAGGATTTGATAAGTGACTCTCACATGGATTTGCTTCTCACATGGATTTCATAAGTAAAACATGGATTCGCTTGTAAAACATGGATTTCAACAAGGATTTCACTTAAACATAGATTTCCTTTATATTCCAAAATGTTTTTTGGCATCTAGTGAAAAAGTCAAATATTCTTGATTTGCGTAATCCTCTATCTTCTGATAGGAGATCTTTTTGCTTATCTCTCTAGATCTCTTCTTCCTGCCAACAAAAAGGGGATTACTACTACTTCTGGGTGGCAACGGAAAACATAGAGGTATGAGCCTTTTTGATAGAAACACTCTTTTAACTAAACACTTTCTTCTATGCTTACAGACCTCATAGACCACAAAATATCAAAAGAAAGAGAAGATGAGCAACGGCTAGAACTCCAATGGATCACCTCAACGGATTTGTTCAAAAGCTGCTCATATAAAAGATAAAGCAAGGCTGAAGAAGCAAGTAGAGAGCTTTCCTGAAGATCATTGAAGGAGCGTACATCCTGTGAAGAACCAAAACTTCACATACACTCAAAGGAAAAGAGAGAAAGAGCCTGAGCCAAGAAGAAGTGTAAAGCATCTGAAGTCTTCAAGCTTCAAGCTCCTTCTCCTCTCTTCATCTCTCTGTGTGCATCTTTGTAATCTGGGGGAGAGAGTTTTTGCGGAGAGTTCTTTTAGTTGGTTTTCATTTGTTCCAACTCTCAGCTTTGTTTTTCTTTTCTAAGAAAGACTTCTGTCCAGCTGTAGGACTATATACAGTGTAGAACCTAGCTAGGGGTTTGTGTCTAGCAGAACCGCACTGGGGTTTGTACCAGGTGGTTGCTTCTTTACCTGTAAGAGAGTGGGCTACCTTCTTGCCCGGGAAAGAGAAGAAGACCAGCTGGGGTGCTGGGTGTTGTATTGTCCTTGAGGGGGACTGTACCCTTGGTTAGTAAAATCCCAAGAGGTTGCTTGGGGACTAGACGTAGGACTTCCATGTGGGAAGGGCCGAACCAAGATAAATCCCTTGTGTTATTTGTGTGATTGTTTATTTACTTCCGCACTGCTACTCTTTATCACACTAAACTAACCAAACTTTCAAGTGATAATTTTCTGTGTTTAAGTTTCGTTTCAGATTTCAGAAAACCTATTCACCCCCCCCCCCTCTTGGTTAGCTTGTTGTCGTACCAAAAGGGCCAACAAGTGGTATCAGAGTGAGGTCTCTGATCAATCAAGAAGATCTAACGATCTTAGAGAAGATCCATGGCAGCTCAAGGATATGCTGAAGGTCAATCAGTCACCAGATCTCCATTCTTTGATGGAGAGGACTACCAATATTGAAAGATGGAATGGAATGCTTCATTCGAGGCACAGACTTTGATCTGTGGCAGGTAATCGAGGTAGGTGATTATGTTATTGTTCCTATTCCAGGCACTACTCTATTACAGCAGCAGATAAAAGTAATTATCTTTAACTTTAAAGCTAAGAACTACTTATGTTGTGCCTTATCCAAAAGAGAATTTAGTAGAGTATCTGCATGTAAATCAGCTAAAGAAATATGGGATAAACTGCAGATAACTTATGAAGGAACAGATAAAGTAAAACAAACTAGGATAGATATTCTTGTCTCACAATATGAGCAATTTAAAATGCTTCCAAATGAAAATATCACTCAGATGTATAATAGATTTTCGAGCATAGTAGTTGGTCTGAGTTCTCTTGGTAAAAATCTTTCTGATGAGGAAATTGTTAGAAAGATACTTAGGTCCTTAACTCTTTCATGGACACCTAAAGTAACTGCTATTGAAGAAGCTCATGACTTAACCAAACTTTCTATTGATAACTTAATAGGTTCCCTCATGGCACATGAAATTAATATGGAGCGACTATCTGAAAGCATCAAAGAAAAATGTACTAATGCTCTTAAAGTTGCAACATCTCCTTCCACTTCTTCTTTTCTAGTTCTAAAAATGTAGATTCTAAAGACAGTGACGTAGATGAAGTACTGTCCAAGCTTCAGAAAAATCTCAAGAAGAGAAAAATGGATCAAGAAGGATTCAAAAGAAAGAGAGAATAGAAAAAGAACCAGTCTGCTATGAATGCAGAAAACCTGGATATAAGATCAGATTGTCCTAAACTAAAGAAGATTGATCAACCATAAAAATCCAAAAGAAGCACAAGAAATTCAAAAGAAAAGCCATGGCGGCTGCTAGGGAAAATGAAGAGGCCACAAGCTCAGAATCATCAAGCTCAGAGTCGGAGAAAGAGCAGGTAAGTCTAGCCCTCATGGTAGGACTAGATGAGGTACATTCTGACCCATTTTTTGATTCATGCACTGATTCAGGATCAGAGTCTAAAGACTTAGAAGAAGTCTTTAATGAACTATATGAAAAACATAAGGGTGTTGTAAAAGAATTAAAAAATCTGAAAAACAACACTACTTGCTTGGAAAAACCAATTCTGATCTTAAATCCAAATTGGAGCAACTAGAAAAACAATTAAAGGAAGTAAAGATAATAATTATCTTTTAAATGAAGATTTGAAAAGCAAGAATAATGAGAGAAGTTAGAGTTAGAAGAAAAATTAAAAACTCTAACTGAAGAAAATCTCTATTTAAAAGAAACAGTTAGAAAATTAACTAGAGGGAAAACATCTTTAACCCTATGCTTAAAAGGGTCAAAATCTGGAAATAATAAACAAGGGCTTGGATACATACCTTCAGAAAAAGGAAAACAAGCCATATTTCAAGAAAATATCATTTGCCAAAATTTGTAAAAGAAACCAAAATGCCTCAGAAAAAGGCCCCTGAAATGAACAAGCATTATCAAACGAAAAAGGTTTCTAAAAATTGCGTTCTAAACAGACATCATAAAAACAATAAGAACTGCAAAATAGATTATATTCATTGTTGTTCACATTGCAATAAATTAGGACACACAGTAAACACCTGCACAACAAGGCACCTAGTATGGATCCCGAAAGGATATTTTATGCATCTAACCATCAAGGACCCAAAAAGATTTGGGTACCTACTTCTTCTGAGTAGTTTATTTCAGGATAGCCTTGGAGCATCAGGATCAAGGATACTCAAGACATTGGTGACTGTCAGCTCTTCATCCAACTCATATTTGAAGAGAAAGTAATCATTTATTTATTTTAAAATTTCAATATTACTAATAACTATTTGCAAGTCTCATTCAGGGGGAGTCTCTCATTCAGGGGGAGCACAGACTAAGGGGGAGTTATTCTTTAATGTCAATCATTGTTGAACCCCTCAATGGTAAGAAATTTTCACAATGGAGAGAGAATACATGGTAAGATCCTTCCTTTTTGGTAGTGTCACAAAAGGGGGAGAGAATTATCTATGAATTTTCTGTATTTTCTATGCTTTAAGTATTTTTGTCAGAAAATTCTCGTAAATTTTGTTATCACCAAAATGGGGGGAGATTGTTGAACCACTCCTGTATTTTACCCTTATATTTTAGTGATAACAAATTTATGATTAATTAATTATTATTAAAAATATTTTATATCATGTTTTTCTTAATAAATGAAAATTTATGTGATTAATTAATTATTAAATATACCATGTTTTTCTAATAATAAATTAAATATCATGTTTTTCCAATAAATATAAATTTATGACATTATTGTCGTGTGATTTGCACTAAAAAGATAAATCGATGTCCATTCAATATACATCGATTTCAGTTTACAAAGTGTCATAACGATTCACTCTCATAAAGATTCACTCTCATAAGGATTCGCTCTCATAATGATTCTCTCTCATAAGGATTCGCTCTTATATCGATTCGCTCTCATAACGATTCGCTCTCATAACGATTCGCTCTCATATCGATTCGCTCTCATAACGATTCGTTCTCATCGGATTCGCTCTCATAACGATTCGCTCTCATAACGATTCGCTCTCATAAGGATTCGCTCTCATAAGGATTCGATAAGTGACTCTCATATCGATTCGCTCTCATAAGGATTCGATAAGTGACTCTCATATCGATTCGCTCTCATAAGGATTCGCTCTCATAAGGATTCGATAAGTGACTCTCATATCGATTCACTCTCATAAGGATTCACTCTCATAAGGATTCGCTCTCACATGGATTTGCTCTCATAAGGATCTGATAAGTGACTCTCACATGGATTTGCTTCTCACATGGATTTCATAAGTGAAACATGGATTCGCTTGTAAAACATGGATTTCAACATGGATTTCACTTAAACATAGATTTCCTTTATATTCCAAAATATTTTTTGGCATCTAGTGAAAAAGTCAAATATTCTTGATTTGCGTAATCCTCTATCTTTCTGACAGGAGATTTTTTTGCTTATCTCTCTAGATCTCTTCTTCCGGCCAACAAAAAGGGGATTACTTACTACTTCTGGGTGGCAACAGAAAACATAGAGGTATGAGCCTTTTTGATAGAAACACTCTTTTAACTAAACACTTTCTTCTATGCTTGTAGACCTCATAGACCACAAAATATCAGAAGAAAGAGAAGATGAGCAACTGCTAGAACTCCAACGGATCTCCTCAATGGATTTGTTCAAAAGTTGCTCATATAAAAGATAAAGCAAGGCTGAGAAGCAAGTAGAGAGCTTTCTTGAAGATCTTTGAAGGAGTGTACATCCTGTGAAGAACCAAAACTCCACATACACTCAAAGGAAAAGAGAGAAAGAGCCCGAGCCAAGAAGAAGTGTTAAAGCATCTGAAGTCTCAAGCTTCAAGCTCCTTCTCCTCTCTTCACTCTCTCTGTGTGCATCTTGTAATCTGGGGGAGAGAGTCTTTTTGCTGAGAGTTCTTTTAGTTGGTTTTCATTTGTTCCAACTCTCAGCTTGTTCTTTCTTTTCTAGAAAGAATTTGTCCGCTGTAGGACTATATACAGTGTAGAACCTAGCTAAGGGGTTGTGTCTAGCAGAACCGCACTGGGTTTGTACCAGGAGGTTGGCTTCTTTACCTGTAAGAGAAGTGGTTGCCTTCTTGCCGGGAAAGAGAAGAAGACCAGCTGGGGTGCTGGGTGTTGTATTGTCCTTGAGGGGGACTGTACCCTTGGTTAGTAAAATCCCAAGAGGTTGCTTGGGGACTGGACGTAGGAATTCCATGTGGGAAGGGCCGAACCAGGATAAATCCTTGTATTATTTGTGTGATTGTTTATTTACTTCCGCACTGCTACTCTTTATCACACTAAACTAACCAAACTTTCAAGTGATAATTCTGTGTTTAAGTTTCTGTTTCAGATTTCAGAAAACCTATTCACCCCCCCTCTAGGTTAGCTTGTTGTCGTACCAAAAGGGCCAACAACAAGCACACACGGCTGTGGTCGCGACATGCGGTTCAGTCGCAATCAGGTCGCGACCCCTCGATAGGTCGCTACCACAAACCCTGTCACGACAGGGTCATCGGTCGCGACAAGTTATCGCGACCTTATCACGTCAGAAGGGTCTGTCACCTTCTAATCATGACACTCTAATATTACGCAATGACAACTTATCGCGACGGGTCGGCCTGTCGCGACCTTGTCACGACGGCCAGGTTTGTCGCCTTCAAAGGCGAAAACCCTAACCTGGGATCCTCTTCTCGGAGCACCCCCATAAACCATGTAAAACACCTTAATTTCCATTTTTCATGCTTTAATGATTGTCCTAGCATGATGTCTAAGGTTTGTAAACTGAAAAACACACCATACACACCACACGCACGATCCAAAGATCAAAACGAGGAGGGTTCTCCCTACCTCCGCGAAGAACACGAACTCCCGGCATTTCCCCGCTGCGCACGACATCCTCGCGGAGAGAACACGCTGAACACGACCCCAACAAGCCAAATCGCCAGAGAGCCCGCGGCAGACTCCCCTCCTGGCCGAGCAGAGCTTTTTCCAGCTCTGTCCGGCCAAAACTCCTTTAAAAACACACAGTGGTTGGGATCGCGATGTGCACCTCCGTCGCGACCTGATCGCGACCTAAGTGACTGTCGCCTTCCCAAGGCCGATGTCAGCTGACTACCTGGTTGGCCCTTTTGGTACAGCAGCAAGCTAACCTAGAGGGGGGGGGACTAGGTCTTTCTGACATCTGAAATAGAAACTTAAACATAGAAAATTATCACTTAAAAATTTGGTTAGTTAAGTGTGATAAAGAGTAGCAGTGCGGAAGTAAATAAACAATCACACAAAGGGCACAAGGAATTTATCCTGATTCGGCCCTTCCCACATGGAAGTCCTATGTCCAGTCCCCAAGCAACTCTTAGGATTTCATTAACCAAGGGTACAGTCCCCCTCAAGGACAATACAACACCCAGCACCCCAGATGGTCTTCTTCTCTTTCCCGGGCAAGAAGGCAACCCACTTCTCTTACAGGTAAAGAAGCCAACCTCCTGGTACAAACCCCAGTGCGGTTCTGCTAGACACAAACCCCTAGCTAGGTTCTACATTGTATACAGTCCTACAGCTGGACAAATATCTTTCTTAGTAAAGAAAGTAAAGAAAGAACACGGCTGAGAGTTGGAACAGATGAAAACCAACTAAAAGAAACTCTCAGCTAAAAGACTCTCTCCCCCAGATTACAAGATGCACACAGAGAGAGTGAAGAGAGGAGAAGGAGCTTGAATGCTTGAGTGCTTCAGTTGCTTGAACACTTCTTTTTGGCTCAGGCTCTTTCTCTCTTTTCCTTGAGTGTATGTGGCATTGAGGTTCTCACTGGTTGTACACTCCTTCAAAGATCTTCAAGAAAAGCTCTCTTTTTTTGTTCTTCAGCCATGCTTTATCTTTATATGAGCAATTTGAATAAATCCGTTGGAGTTCTAGCCGTTGCTCATCTTCTCTTTCTATTGATAATTTGTGGTCTACGAGGTCTGCAAGCATAGAAGAAAGTGTTTAGATAAAAGAATGTTCTGTCAAAAAGCTTACATACCTCTATGCTTCCTGTTTTCTCCCAGAAGTAGTAAGTGACCACCTTTTTGTCTGACAGGAGAGAAGAGAGATAAAAAAGATCTTCTGTCAGAAATATATTTGACTTTTCATTAGCCGCCAAGACATTTGAAATATAAAGGAAATCGATGTTTTAGAAGAGCAAATCGTTGCAGGTATCGACTCGTTGTTTTACTTATCGAATCGATGCAGTGATCAAATCGTTGTTTGCTTTATCGAATCATTACAGCGACCAAATCATTATGTAACTTATCAAATCGATGTTTTGGTCAAATCGAGGTTCTCACTTATGAAATCGTTATAAGAACCAAATCGTTGTGAGAGCAAATCGTTGTTTCTCACTTATGAAATCGTTATGAGAACCAAATCGTTGTGAGAGCAATCGTTGTTCTCACTTATGAATCGATATGAGAACTAAATCGTTGTGAGAGCAAATCGTTGTTCCCACTTATGAAATCGTTATGAGAACCAAATCGTTGTTCTCACTTGTCAAATCGTTGCACAATCAAATCGATGTTTTACTTAGCGAATCGTTGTGAGAAGCAAATCATTGTTTCTCACTTATCAAATCGTTGCACAATCAAATCGATATTTCACTTAACGAATCGTTGTTAGTGAAATCGATGTGGCACTTTGAATATAAATCGGTGTATACTAAATGAACATCGATTAGTATTTTAGTGCACCTCATACTGTGATAATTCCAATAAATTTATATTTATTTAGAAAATCATGATATTAAATATATTTGATAATATTTAATTAATCATAAATTTTGTTATCATCAATATAAGGTAAAATATAAGATTGGTTAACAATCTCCCCCTTTTGGTCATGACAAAATTTATGAGAATTTTCTGACACAAATACAAGGCATAGAAAATACAGAAAATTCATAGAACATACTACTCTCCCCTTTTTTGTTACTAACCAAAAAGGAAGGATCTTACCATGCATTCTCTCCCCTTTTGTGAAAACTTCTTACTATTGAGGGGTTCAACAATGATTGATATTAGTAAATAACTCCCCCTTAGTCTGAGCTCCCTCTGATGAGAGACTCTACCAGAAAGAGACTTGCAAATAATTGTTAGTAATATTAACATTTAATGAGAGACTTGCAAAATAAATTAATGACTATCCCTCTTCAGATATGAGTTGGATGAAGAGCTGACAGTCATCAATGCCTTGAGCATCCTTGATCCTGATGCTCCAAGGCTATCCTGCAAATAAACTCTTAGTAGTAGGTACCCAAATCGTTTTGGGTCCTCGGTGGTTAGATGCATGAAAATAACCTTTAGGAATCCAAACTAAGTGCCTTGTTGTGCAGGTATTTACTGTGTGTCCTTATTTATTGCAATGAGAACAACAATGAATATAAATTGTTTTGCTGTTTTTATTATCTTTGTACTTTCTGTTTAGAAAACAATTTTTAGAACCTTTCTTTTACAAGGAGCTTTTTCTGAGACATCTTGGTTTCTTTTACAAATTTTGGTAATGGATATTTTTTAGGAATTATGACTTGTTTTCCTTTTTCAGGAGGTATGTAACCAAGCCCTTGTTTGTTATTTCCAAATTTTGATCGTTTAAGCATAAGGCTAAAGATGTTTTTCCTTTAGTTAATTTTCTAACTGATTATTTTAATACAGAATTTCTTCAGTTAGAGTTTTTAATTTTTCTTCTAACTCTAACTTCTCATTATTCTTACTTTTCAAATCTTCATTTAAAAGATGATTATTCTTTTTACATTCTTTTAATTGTTCTTCTAATTGTTCAATTTCTGATTTAAGATCAGAATTAGTGTTTTCCAAACAAGTAAGGTTGTTCTTGATAATTTTCAGTTCTTTTACAACAATCTTGTGTTTATCATAAAGTTCATTAAAAACTTGTTCTAAATCTTCAGATTCTGATCCTAAATCTATGCAAGAATCAAAAGATGAGTTAGATGTTCCTCATCAAGTTCTACCATGAGGGCTAGATTACCTGCTATTTCTCTGATTCTGAGCTTGATGATTCTGAGCTTGTGGCCTCATCATTGTCCCAAGTAGCCGCCATAGCTTTTCTTGAATTTCTTGTGCTGCTTCTTGGATTTTTCTAGTTGACCAGCCTTCTTGAGTTTAGGACAATCTGGTCTTAGATGTCCAGGTTTTCTGCATTCATAACAGACTGGTTCTTTCTCCTTTTTCTCTTTCTTTTGGATCCTTCTTGATCCATTCTTCATCTTCTTTAGAATTTTCTGAAGCTTGGACAGTACTTCATCTACATCACTGTCCTCAGATCCTGCATTTTTTGAACTAGAAGAAGAGAGAGTTGCAAGGAGTAGCTGCAACTTTAAAAGCATAGTACATTTTTTCTTTAATGAGCTTTCAGATAGTCGCTCCTATTATTTCATGTGCCATGAGGGAACCTATTAGTTATCAATAGAAAGTTTGTTTAAGTCATGGGCTTCTTCATTAGTAGTTACTTTAGGTGCCCATGAAAGAGTTAAGGACCTAAGTATCTTTCTAACGGTTTCCTCATTAGAAAGAGTTTTACCAAGAGAATTTAGACCTACTACTATGCTTGAAAATCTATTATACATAGTAAATATTTCCGTATGGAAGCATTTTAAATTGCTCATATTGTGAGACAAGAATATCTATCCTAGTTTCTTTTACTTTATCTATTCCTTCATAAGTTATTTGCAGTTTATCCCACATTTCTTTTGCAGATTTACAAGCAGATACTCTACTGAATTCCTTTTTAGATAAGGCACAACATAAGTAGTTCTTAGCCTTAAAGTTTAAATTTAGTTTATTCTCATCAGTTGTTGTAATAGCAGTAGTACCTACAGCAGGAACAACCAACACATACCTCTATTACCTACCACAGATCAAAGTATGTGCCTCGAATGAAGCATTCCATTCGCATCTTCCAATATTGGTAGTCCTCTCCATCAAGAATGGAGGTCTGGTGACTGATTGACCTTCAACATATCCTTCAGCTACTATGGATCTTCTCTAAGATCGTTAAATCTTCTTGATTGATCAGAGAACATCGCTCTGATACCACTTGTTGGCCCTTTTGTTACGGCAACAAGCTAACCCAGAAGGGGGGGGGGGGAATATATTTTTCTGAAATCTGAAATAGAAACTTAAACACAGAAAATTATCACTTAAAAATTTGGTTATTAAGTGTGATAAAGAGTAGCAGTGCGGAAGCAAATAAACAATCACACAAAGGACACAAGGAATTTATCCTGGTTCGGCCCTTCCCACATGGAAGTCCTACGTCCAGTCCCCAGCAACTCTTGGGATTTCACTAACCAAGGGTACAGTCCCCCTCAAGGATAATACAACACCTAGCACCCCAGCTGGTCTTCTTCTCTTTCCCCGACAAGAAGGCAGCCCACTTCTCTTACAGGTAAAGAAGCCAACCTCCTGGTACAAACCCTTGTGCGATTCTACTAGACACAAACCCCTAGCTAGGTTCTACACTGTATACAGTCCTACAGCTGGACAAAGATCTTTCTTAGTAAAGAAAGAACACGGCTAAGAGTTGGAACAGATGAAAACCAACTAAAAGAAACTCTCAGCTAAAAGACTCTCTCCCCTAGATTACAAGATGCACACAGAGAGAGTGAAGAGAGGAGAAGGAGCTTGAATGCTTGAGTGCTTCAGTTGCTTGAACACTTCTTTTTGGCTCAAGCTCTTTCTCTCTTTTCCTTTGAGTGTATGTGGCGTTGAGGTTCCTCACTGGTTGTACACTCCTTCAAAGATCTTCAAGAAAAGCTCTCTTTTTTTTGTTCTTCATCCATGCTTCATCTTTTATATGAGCAATTTGAATAAATCCGTTGGAGTTCTAGCCGTTGCTCATCTTCTCTTTCTTTTCATAATTTGTGGTCTACGAGGTCTGCAAGCATAGAAGAAAGTGTTTAGATAAAAGAGTGTTTCTGTCAAAAAGCTTACATACCTCTATGCTGCCTGTTTTCTCCCAGAAGTAGTAAGTGACCACTTTTTTGTCTGACAGGAGAGAAGAGATCTAGAGAGATAAAAAAGATCTTCTGTCAGAAATATATTTGACTTTTCATTAGCCGCCAAGACATTTGAAATATAAAGGAAATCGATGTTTTAGAAAGAGCAAATCGTTGTAGGTATCGAATCGTTGTTTTACTTATCGAATCGATGCAGTGATTAAATCGTTGTTTGCTTTATCGAATCGTTACAGCACCAAAAGGATATGTAACTTATCAAATCTATGTTTTGGTCAAATCGATGTTCTCACTTATGAAATCGTTATGAGAACCAAATCGTTGTGAGAGCAAATCGTTGTTCTCACTTATGAAATCGTTATGAGAACCAAATCATTGTGAGAGCAAATCGTTGTTCTCATTTATGAAATCGTTATGAGAACCAAATCGTTGTGAGAGCAAATCGTTGTTCTCACTTATGAAATCGTTGTGAGAACCAATCGTTGTTCTCACTTGTTAAATCGTTGCAAATAAAATGATGTTTCACTTAGCGAATCGTTGTGAGAAAAAAATCATTGTTTCTCACTTATCAAATCGTTGCACAATCAAATCGATATTTCACTTAACGATCGTTGTTAGTGAAATCAATGTGGCACTTTGAATAGAAATTGGTGTATATTGAATGAACATCGATTTAGCATTTTAGTGCACCTCATACTGTGATAATTCCAATAAATTTATATTTATTTAGAAAATCGTGATATTAAATATATTTGATAATGTTTAATTAATCATAATTTTTTATCATCAAAATATAAGGGTAAAATATAAGAGTGGTTCAACAATCTCCCCCTTTTTGCTGAAGGCAAAATTTATGAGAATTTTCTGACACAAATACAGGCATAGAAAATACAGAAAATTCATAGAACATACATACTCTCCCCCTTTTTGTCACTAACCAAAAAGGAAGGATCTTACCATGCATTCTCACCCCTTTTTGTGAAAACTTCTTACTATCGAGGGGTTCAACAATGATTGATATTAGTAAAAATAACTCCCCCTTAGTCTGAGCTCCCTCTGAATGAGAGACTCTACCTGAAAGAGACTTGCAAATAATTGTTAGTAATATTAACATTTAATGAGAGATTTGCAAAAAATTAATGACTATTCCCTCTTCAGATATGAGTTGGATGAAGAGCTGGCAGTCATCAGTGCCTTGAGCATCCTTGATCCTGATGCTCCAAGGCTATCCTGCAAATAACTACTTAGTCGTAGGTACCGAAATTGTTTTGGGTCCTCGATGGTTAGATGCATGAAAATAACCTTTAGGAATCCAAACTAAGTGTCTTGTTGTGCAGGTATTTACTGTGTGTCCTAATTTATTGCAATGAGAACAACAATGAATAAAATTGTTTTGCTGTTTTTATTATCTTTGTACTTTCTGTTTAGAACATAATTTTTAGAAACATTTTCTTTTACAGGGAGCTTTTTCTGAGACATCTTGGTTTCTATTACAAATTTTGGTAATGGATATTTTTTAGGAATTATGACTTGTTTTCCTTTTTCAGAGGTATGTAACCAAGCCCTTGTTTGTTATTTCTAGATTTTGATCCGTTTAAGCATAGGGCTAAAGATGTTTTTCCTTTAGTTAATTTTCTAACTGATTCTTTTAAATACATAATTTCTTCAGTTAGAGTTTTTAATTTTTCTTCTAACTCTAACTCTCATTATTCTTACTTTTCAAATCTTCATATAAAAGATGATTATTATCTTTACATTCTTTTAATTATTCTTCTAATTGTTTAATTTCTGATTTAAGATCAGAATTAGTGTTTTCCAAACAAGTAAGGTTGTTCTTGATATTTTTCAGTTCTTTTACAACAACCTTGTGTTTATCATAAAGTTTCTAAATCTTCAGATTCTGATCCTAAATCTATGTAAGAATCAAAAGATGAGTTAGAATGTACCTCATCTAGTTCTACTATGAGGGCTAGATTTACCTGCTCTTTCTCTGATTCTGAGCTTGATGATTCTGAGCTTGTGGCCTCATCATTGTCCCAGTAGCCGCCATAGCTTTTCTTTTGAATTTCTTGTGCTGCTTCTTGGATTTTTCTAGTTTACCAGCCTTCTTGAGTTTAGATAATCGGTCTTAGATGTCCAGATTTTCTGCATTCATAACAGACTGGTTCTTTCTCCTTTTTCTCTTTCTTTTGGATCCTTCTTGATCCATTCTTCTTCTTCTTAAGAATTTTCTGAAGCTTGGACAGAACTTCATCTACATCACTGTCCTCAGATCCTGCATTTTTTGAACTAGAAGAAGAGGAAGAGGTGGAAGGAGTAGCTGCAACTTTAAAAGCATTAGTACATTTTTTCTTTGATGAGCTTTCAGATAGTCGCTCCATATTAATTTCATGTGCCCTGAAGGAACCTATTAAGTTATCAATAGAAAGTTTGTTTAAGTCATGGACTTCTTCAATAGCAGTTACTTTAGGTGTCCATGAAAGAGTTAAGGACCTAAGTATCTTTCTAACGGTTTCTTCATTAGAAAGAGTTTTACAAGAGAATTTAGACCTACTACTATGCTTGAAAATCTATTATACATAGTAGTAATATTTCGTATGGAAGCATTTTAAATTGCTCATATTGTGAGACAAGAATATCTATCCTAGTTTGTTTTACTGTATCTGTTCCTTCATAAGTTATTTCCAGTTTATCCCACATTTCTTTTGCAGATTTACAAGCAGATACTCTACTAAATTCCTTTTTAAATAAGGCACAACATAAGTAGTTCTTTGCCTTAAAGTTTAAATTTAGTTTATTCCTATCAGTTGTTGTAATAGCAGTAGTACCTGCAGCAGGAACAACAACAAAATCACCTACCTCTATTACCTGCCACAGATCAAAGTCTGTGCCTCGAATGAAGCATTCCATTCACATCTTCCAATATTGGTAGTCCTCTCCATCAAAGAATGGAGGTCTGGTGACTGATTGACCTTCAGCATATCCTTCAGCTACCATGGATCTTCTCTAAGATCGTTAGATCTTCTTGATTGATCAAAGAACATCGCTCTGATACCACTTGTTGGCCCTTTTGGTATGGCAGCAAGCTAACCTAGAAGGGGGGGGGGGGGGGGGGAATACATTTTTCTGAAATCTGAAATAGAAAATAAACACAGAAATTATCACTTAAAATTTTGGTTAGTTAAGTGTGATAAAGAGTAGCAGTGCGGAAGCAAATAAACAATCACACAAAGGACACAAGGAATTTATCCTGGTTCGGCCCTTCCCACATGGAAGTCCTAATCCAGTCCCCAAGCAACTCTTGGGATTTCACTAACCAAGGGTACAGTCCCCCTCAAGGACAATACAACACCTAGCACCCCAGCTGGTCTTCTTCTCTTTCCCGTGCAAGAAGGCAGCCCACTTCTCTTACCGGTAAAGAAGCCAACCTCCTGGTACAAACCCTAGTGCGATTCTACTAGACACAAACCCCTAGCTAGGTTCTACACTGTATACAGTCCTAGCTGGACAAAGATCTTTCTTAGTAAAGAAAGTAAAGAAAGAACACGGTGAGAGTTGGAACAGATGAAAACCAACTAAAATAAACTCTCAGCTAAGACTCTCTCCCCCAGATTACAAGATGCACACAGAGAGAGTGAAGAGAGGAGAAGGAGCTTGAATGCTTGAGTGCTTCAGTTGCTTGAACACTTCTTTTTGGCTCAGGCTCTTTCTCTCTTTTCCTTTGAGTGTATGTGGCATTGAGGTTCCTCACTGGTTGTACACTCCTTCAAAGATCTTCAAGAAAAGCTCTCTTTTTTTGTTCTTCAGCCATGCTTCATTTTATATGAGCAATTTGAATAAATTCGTCGGAGTTCTAGCCGTTGCTCATCTTCTCTTTCTTTTGATAATTTGTGGTCTACGAGGTCTGCAAGCATAGAAAAAAGTGTTTAGATAAAAGAGTGTTTCTGTCATAAAGCTTACATACCTCTATGCTTCCTGTTTTCTCCCAGAAGTAGTAAGTGACCACCTTTTTGTCTGACGGGAGATAAGAGATCTAGAGAGATAAAAAAGATCTTCTGTCAGAAATATATTTGACTTTCCATTAGCCGCCAAGACATTTGAAATATAAAGGAAATCGATATTTTAGATAGAGCAAATCGTTGTAGGTATCGAATCGTTGTTTTACTTATCGAATCGTTGCAGTGATCAAATCGTTGTTTGCTTTATCGAATCGTTACAGCGACCAAATCGTTATGTAACTTATCAAATCGATGTTTTGGTCAATCGATGTTCTCACTTATGAAATCGTTATGAGAACCAAATTGTTGTGAGAGCAATCGTTGTTCTCACTTATGAAATCGTTATGAGAATCAAATCGTTGTGAGAGCAAATCGTTGTTCTCATTTATGAAATCGTTATGAGAACCTAATCGTTGTGAGAGCAAATCGTTGTTCTCACTTATGAAATCGTTATGAGAACCAAATCGTTGTTCTCACTTGTCAAATCGTTGCACAATAAAATCGATGTTCACTTAGCGAATCGTTGTGAGAAGCAAATCATTGTTTCTCACTTATCAAATCGTTGCACAATCAAATCGATATTTCACTTAACGAATCGTTGTTAGTGAAATCGATGTGGCACTTTGAATAGAAATCGGTGTATATTGAATGAACACGATTTAGCATTTTAGTGCACCTCATACTGTGATAATTCCAATAATTTATATTTATTTAGAAAATCATGATTTTAAATATATTTGATAATATTAATTAATCATAAATTTTGTTATCATCAAAATATAAGGGTAAAATATAAGAGTGGTTCAACAATCTCCCCATTTTTACTGATGGCAAAATTTATGAGAATTTTCTGACACAAATACTAGGCATAGAAAATACAGAAAATTCATAGAACATACATACTCTCCCCCTTTTTGTCACTAACCAAAAAGGAAGGATCTTACCATGCATTCTCTCCCCTTTTTGTGAAAACTTCTTACTATGAGGGGTTCAACAATGATTGATATAGTAAATAACTCCCCCTTCGTCTGAGCTCCCTTGAATGAGAGACTCTACCAGAAAGAGACTTGCAAATAATTGTTAGTAATATTAACATTTAATGAGAGACTTGCAAAATAAATTAATGACTATTCCCCTTCAGATATGAGTTGGATAAAGAGCTGGCAGTCATCAGTGCCTTGAGCATCCTTGATCCTGATGCTCCAGGCTAGCCTGCAAATAAACTACTTAGTCGTAGGTACCCAAATCGTTTTAGGTCCTCGATGGTTAGATGCATGAAAATAACCTTTAGGAATCCAAACTAAGTGTCTTGTTGTGCAGGTATTTACTGTGTGTCCTAATTTATTGCAATAAGAACAACAATGAATATAAATTGTTTTACTATTTTTATTATCTTTGTACTTTCTGTTTAAAACACAATTTTAGAAACCTTTTCTTTTACAGGGAGCTTTTTCTGAGACATCTTGGTTTCTTTTACAAATTTTGGTAATGGATATTTTTTAGGAATTATGAATGTTTTCCTTTTCAGGAGGTATGTAACCAAGCCCTTGTTTGTTATTTCCAGATTTTGATACGTTTAAGCATAGGGCTAAAGATGTTTTCCTTTAGTTAATTTTCTAACTGATTCTTTTAAATACAGATTTTCTTCAGTTAGAGTTTTTAATTTTTCTTCTAACTCTAACTTCTCATTATTCTTACTTTTCAAATCTTCATTTAAAAGATGATTATTATCTACATTCTTTTAATTGTTCTTCTAATTGTTTAATTTCTGATTTAAGATCAGAATTAGTGTTTTCCAAACAAGTAAGGTTGTTCTTGATATTTTTCAGTTCTTTTACAACAACTTGTGTTTATCATAAAGTTCATTAAAAACTTGTTCTAAATCTTCAGATTCTGATCCTAAATCTATGTAAGAATCAAAAGATGAGTTAGAATGTACCTCATCTAGTCTACCATGAGGGCTAGATTTACCTGCTCTTTCTCTGATTCTGAGCTTGATGATTCTGAGCTTGTGGCCTCATCATTGTCCCAAGTAGCCGCCATAGCTTTTCTTTTGAATTTCTTGTGCTGCTTCTTGGATTTTTCTAGTTGACCGGCCTTCTTGAGTTTAGGACAATCTGGTCTTAGATGTCCAGGTTTTCTGCATTCATAACAGACTGGTTCTTTCTCCTTTTTCTCTTTCTTTTGGATCCTTCTTGATCCATTCTTCTTCTTCTTTAGAATTTTCTCAAGCTTGGACAGTACTTCATCTACATCACTGTCCTCAGATCCTGCATTTTTTTGAACTAGAAGAAGAGGAAGAGGTGGAAGGAGTAGCTGCAACTTTAAAAGTATTAATACATTTTTTCTTTGATGAGCTTTCAAATAGTCGCTCCATATTAATTTCATGTGCCATGAGGGAAACTATTAAGTTATCAATAGAAAGTTTGTTTAAGTCATGGGCTTCTTCAATAGTAGTTACTTTAGGTGTCCATTAAAGAGTTAAGGACCTAAGTATCTTTCTAACGGTTTCTTCATTAGAAAGAGTTTTACCAAGAGAATTTAGACCTACTACTATGCTTGAAAATCTATTATACATAGTAGTATATTTTCGTATGGAAGCATTTTAAATTGCTTATATTGTGAGACAAGAATATCAATCCTAGTTTATTTTACTTTATCTGTTCCTTCATAAGTTATTTGCAGTTTATCCCACATTTCTTTTGCAGATTTACAAGCAGATACTCTACTGATTCCTTTTTAGATAAGGCACAACATAAGTAGTTCTTAGCCTTAAAGTTTAAATTTAGTTTATTCTTATCAGCTGTTGTAATAGCAGTAGTACTTGCAGCAGGAACAACAACAAAATCACCTACCTCTATTACCTGCTACAGATCAAAGTATGTGCCTCGATGAAGCATTCCATTCGCATCTTCCAATATTGGTAGTCCTCTCCATCAAAGAATGTAGGTCTGGTGACTGATTGACCTTCAACATATCCTTCAGCTACCATGGATCTTCTCTAAGATCGTTAGATCTTCTTGATTGATCAGAGAACCTCGCTCTGATACCACTTGTTGGCCCTTTTGGTACGGTAGCAAGCTAACCTAGAAGGGGGGAAATACGTTTTTATGAAATCTGAAATAGAAACTTAAACACAGAAAATTATCACTTAAAATTTTGTTAGTAAGTGTGATAAAGAGTAGCAGTGCGGAAGCAAATAAACAATCACACAAAGGACACAAGGAATTTATCCCGGTTCGGCCCTTCCCACATGGAAGTCCTACGTCCAGTCCCCAAGCAACTCTTGGGATTTCACTAACAAGGGTACAGTCCCCCTCAAGGACAATACAACACCTAGCACCCCAGCTGGTCTTCTTCTCTTCCCGAGCAAGAAGGCAGCCCACTTCTCTTACAGGTAAAGAAGCCAACCTCCTGGTACAAACCCTAGTGTGATTCTACTAGACACAAACCCCTAGCTAGGTTCTACACTGTATACAGTCCTACAGCTGGACAAAGATCTTTCTTAGTAAAGAATGTAAGGAAAGAACACGGCTGAGAGTTGGAACAGATGAAAACCAACTAAACAAACTCTCAGCTAAAAGACTCTCTCCCCCAGATTACAAGATGCACAGAGAGAGAGTGAAGAGAGGAGAAGGAGCTTGAATGCTTGAGTGCTTCAGTTGCTTGAACACTTCTTTTTGGCTCAGGCTCTTTCTCTCTTTTCCTTTGAGTGTATGTGGCGTTGAGGTTCCTCACTGGTTGTACACTCCTTCAAAGATCTTCAAGAAAAGCTCTCTTTTTTTGTTTTTCAGCCATGCTTCATCTTTTATATGAGCAATTTGAATAAATCCATTGGAGTTCTAGCCGTTGCTCATCTTCTCTTTCTTTTGATAATTTGTGGTCTACGAGGTCTGCAAGCATAGAAGAAAGTGTTTAGATAAAAGAGTGTTTCTATCAAAAAGCTTACATACCTCTATGCTTCCTATTTTCTCCCAGAAGTAGTAAGTGACCACCTTTTTGTCTGACAGGAGAGAAGAGATCTAGAGAGATAAAAAAGATCTTCTATCAGAAATATATTTGACTTTTCATTAGCCGCCAAGACATTTAAAATATAAAGGAAATTAATGTTTTAGAAAGAGCAAATTGTTGCAGGTATCGAATCATTGTTTTACATATCGAATCGATGCAGTGATCAAATCGTTGTTTGCTTTATCGAATCGTTACAGCGACCAAATCGTTATGTAACTTATCAAATCGATGTTTTGGTCAAATCGATGTTCTCACTTATGAAATCGTTATGAGAACCAAATGTTGTGAGAGCAAATCGTTGTTTCTCACTTATGAAATCATTATGAGAACCAAATCGTTGTGAGAGCAAATCGTTGTTCTCACTTATGAAATCGTTATGAGAACCAAATCATTGTGAGAGCAAATCGTTGTTCTCACTTATGAAATCGTTATGAGAACCAAATCGTTGTTCTCACTTGTCAAATCGTTGCACAATCAAATCGATGTTTTACTTAGCGAATCGTTGTGAGAAGCAAATCATTGTTTCTCACTTATCAAATCGTTGCACAATCAAATCGATATTCACATAACGAATCGCTGTTAGTGAAATCGATGTGGTACTTTGAATGAATAGATCGATGTATATTGATGAACATCGATTTAGCATTTTAGTGCACTGCATACTGCGATAATTCCAATAAATTTATATTTATTTATAAAATCATGATATTAAAATATTTGATAATATTTAATTAATCATAAATTTTGTTATCATCAAAATATAAGGGTAAATATAAGAGTGGTTCAACAAGCGACATGCGGCAGCCATGCAGATGACGACCTCCAAACAGCGGCAATAGGAACGCGACCCCAAGGGCCGTTGTATTCATAACACGACGCATACCCCTGTCGCGTTCACAGGTAGAAAACCTGTGAGCGCTTTGGGCCCAATCTGGCAGCCCACCAAGCCTCACAACTCGCGCAACCCCCTGAAACACGAGCTAATGGGCCATACATTGGCCACCAAACCCGCTAGACCTGGATCCACGGGGATCCGAAAAATGCGCGATGTTACAGGTGTTGCATCTGCGCTGGGAGTATAGCGTGTTGAATGCTAGATACAATAACCACATACACATGTCCTAGTGTGCATTCCAAGGTGGCATAGATCATTAGTGCACATTAGTGGCATCGTGCCTGATTACTGTTACATGTTATAAGTTCTTGCTCGTGTGTGCTTGTTTGCTTGCGTGATATGGCCATCCTGCGTTCTTACAAACGATTGATATCCAGCGTGCTTATATATACTGCTCTACTATTAGTTTCTTGCTTATTATATCATTATGTATATTGTTTAATCACTCTTGTTCAATCTATCTTGTGCACGTCTCACATTTAATTGGATTTATCATTCATGCAAATCTTCTTAATCATGCATGCCTAGTTTTTGAAATGTTAATCACTTATATCATTACCTACACATTGAGATATATACTAGGCTAGTTTGCTCAAACCTACTTCTTAACATCTTAGGTGATATTGATGTGGAGGATGACGGCTAGGACCGGGATGGGAATGCGTCTAAGTGAAGAGCGTATTCCAACTATAGCGTCTGCTATTAGTTTATATTAAGAGTTAGTTTGATGTAGTAGGTAGTGAGGAAGCATAATCTCATGTAATTTTCCCTTTTCTTGAGTCATTGTAGTTGAAATTCATAAAGTTGTATTAGATCTTAATGGGATTTGAATAAAAGCTTAGTTGTGTTCATTATGTGGGCCCTATTATGATTGTGTTGTTGCACATCTAATGCTCGCTAGCTAGAGGCTTATTTGTCAACTGCTCACATTTTGGAATATTGATTTAATTATAATATTTTCGCTGTGTAATTCTTGGGACGTGATACACTCCATGTGGCGACCATGGCTTTGGGCTTCTTTGTTTTGACTTTGTTCTTCTTTTTCAGAAATTCTGGGCACTCAGATCTCATGTGTCTGATGCCTTGGCATTCATAGCAGATCATTTTAGTTTTCTTTCTGGAATCTCCTTCCTTGTTTTTGCCCTTGTAATCCTTGGAGACTGTGGCAGATTGTGGCCTTTTCTTTCTCAGAAATCGTTTGAAGCTATGAGCTAGCTTGACCACTTCTTCAGCATCTTCACTTGATGAGTTCTCATCTGAACAGGTTGTCTTGGACTTTTTAGCCTTCAGAGCCACATCCTTTTGCTTGATGATGGGTTACTCTACTTCCTCCCTTTTTAGATTGATCTCATAGGTCATGAGACTCCCGATTAACTCCTCCACAATAAGGCTTGACAAATTTTTGGAGTCCTCAATGACCGTGGCTTTGGTGTGCCATGCGGATAGGAGGGATCTCAGGATTTTCCTGACCACCTCTAAGTCTTTGTATTTCTTACTAAGTTTACTCAAGCCATTAGTGTTTTGAGTGAGCCGGGAACATCTCAAGATAGTTTCTACTGGACTCATCTTGAACATCTCGTACTCATGCATGAGAATGTTGGCCTTTGTTTCCTTCACCTTGGATGTGCCTTCGTAAATCAACTTTAATTTGTCCCACATCTCCTTTGTTGAGCTGCACATAGAGACACGAGAGTACTCATCAGGATGGATATCACATTGCATAATATTCATAGCACTAAAATTAATCTTGGATTTCTTAATGTTATTCTTCGTCCACTTTCCCTTATCCTCTGGCAGTGTGTATGGACCAGTACTCACAAGTTTCCATATCTCATAATCTTGAGCTCTGAGAAAGACGTGCATACGATTCTTCCAATAAGAGTAATTACTTTCATCAAAGTATGGTGGACGATTGATAGAATGACCCTCAGGCACATATCATTTGCTGGCCATCGCACACAGAATCACTCTTAAAATCAATAGCCCTACTCTGATACCAATTGATGACAGATATATACGATGATCAACCAAGAGGGGAGTGTGAATTGGTTATCGCTAAATAAAAATTCTTTTACACAGAATAGATAAGTTTAACTAAGTAGATCTATTAAGTAATATGCACAATAGAATAACACTTAAAACAACAATACCAAATATCGTAACGTGCATAGAAAAGTGTAAGGCCCAGCATGTTTTCTATAGGTTCGTGCTTTCAGAAGATCGATCAGGAGGCATTTGAAACCCTGGACGATGTGATTTCGGCCAATACCAGTCGGTTGGGTGTGGCGCTGCTGATATCACAACCTATGATGTCAGCAAGCAGTTGATGTCAACATGGAAGATGTCAGCCCTGTGTTGATATCATCCTCTGTTGACGTCAAGTGCTTGATGTCCATGAGCTGGACCTTAACCCCAAACTGGGGTTTTGGCCTCCGTGGTGCTCCATCTGACAGCAGTTTCGACTGCCGTCTATTTAGGTTGACATCCAGGATGTTGATGTCAACATGTTCTTTAACAGATTTTCCATATTTTAGCTCCTTATGACAGCAAAGTCGATTGTCGTCAAGTTTCCTTTTGATGGCAAACGACAACACATATTGACGTCTACTTCTGCGTGTTCCAGTCTGACTTTCTCTTCGAAACTAGTTGCCTTCTTTAGATAGATTTGGCTAGATAGAGACGTGTTAGGGCAAGGATCTTACCCCAATCACAACCCTTGGATCTCTATATATAGAGAGGGTATGTTTTGGGGAGAGATCTTTTGATCTCTTGGCTAGGGTTTGGGGGTTGTGAGAGAGGGGAGAGAGAGAGAGAGACAGGGCAATCCCGAGGGTAGATCTGCTCTGTTGCTGTGAGTTTGTGTTGGTTGTTGTGAAGAGAAGGCTTCCATGACCTAAGAGGAAGGCTCTGCAAGTAGAGATTGTGGCCGGATCGTGCTCAACATGAAAGATTTGATCGTGCTTAGAGGATAGCTCTTTGGGTGCAAAAGAGGACTTTATCGGCTAAATTCTCATGTTGTAGAATTTTCTTAAGATAAGTAACTTAAGGTTTCTGTTCGTGGACTTGTCCCTAGGGTTTTTCTATTTTTCTAGATTTTTAGAAAATTATTTCAACATCATTTTCCATGTTTTCTTGCTTTCGGGCTGCACTGTATGTAGTTAGGAACTTGACAACTACATATTATGTTGTTAACCAGAAGTTAACGGTGACATATGTTGACGTCAAGTTCATCTTGTCCAGAAATTTACAATTTCACCATATGTGATGGTTTTATGAGATTTTGTGATGATGTTTTAGTTCTTTTGATTCTGTCTTGACCTTTTAATCATCATGATGTGTTTGGATAACCCTAGATTAATTTTTGTTAATTATGGTAATAATTTGAATTTTTGTTTATATCAAAATGGATGTAACCACTTGATAATTTTGATTTCCATGATTATGCATGTTATAAAAATCTCTAGATATTATACTTCAGTTTATTAGACTTCTGTGAACATGATTTAGGGCTTGTTAACTCCGTTTAACTTATGTTCATGAATATACAGTACTTTTGTGAATAATAATTTAATTTTTTCTTTAATTATGAAAAAAGTTTTACTATTCTAAAATTTTTGACAAATTTTAGATATGTTCTATATGGTATATTCATCCCATGGTTAAAATTTGAGCATGTTCTGATTACTATACAATTAGTTATGAATTTCTGAAGTCATGATATCATGTTTTGATAATAAGTCCCAAATTAACTTTAAAACGTAATTAGCATCATGATTAGGTTTTGTTCGCTACTGTTTAAGATTAAACTGAGTATCTAAAAGTGAGTAGTATATGTTCCATTCCATATGTGTGCATGTGCATGGAAAGAGAGAGACATGTGACATGTGTATGAATAAAATGATAATGTGAAAGATAAAAGTTGTACCAATGAGATACTGCCACCATAGATTGCATGGATCTGTACTATAGTAGTGCCCTATATGAAGGCTCAATCGTGTTACATGAAACCCGAGGCAATGGGTCGTGTGAAATCCTGGAGGTGGAATGGTGGGGAGCGCTTCCCCCGGTTCTACACAATAACAAGGTTTGTTCACATTACCTGGTGATTAGTATGTGTATGTGAAGATTTGATCTTTCTAGTGATGGTTTGGGTTGTGTCTCGGCGTGTGTAAAAGTGAATAATGTGTAAAGTGATATGTGACGTGGCACGTGATATGTGCGATGTGACATGTGATCGTGAAAAGTGAAAACTATGTGAAAGCTATGTGAAAACAGAGTGTGAGTGAATGTGAATGTGATATATGTGAGAATAAGTGCATGTGAAGCAAAGGTAAAAGTGCATGTGAATATGTCATGAGTGTAACCCCCTCCTCCGACATCACACAAATACATACATAACCTTTGATCGGAAGAGGGGTTACGCTGACAAACTTTCGTTATGGTAGATATATCCGTGCAATGCACAAAATTGGCAAACCATTCCACAAAGGTTTCTTCTCGAACACATTATAATTTAGTAGGTAACAAGTATAAATACTCATTATTTACAAAAGACAAGTTTCTCTCTCTCTCTAACTTAATACATCATCAACTAAAAGAAACTACTAAAACTACACTATTTTTCTTCATCTCTTCATCATCCGCAGCGGAATTAGGATTCACATGTAGCTGAGATTATACACACCTTCAATCTGAAAGGGTTGGAGGAAACAAAGGCATGAGTCGAAAGGACTCAGTAGGTATAAGTAAACATAGCGTAGAAGTTTCATTTGCAGAACTGAATGAATATTCAAATAGTGCATACGTGGATCAAAACATAATTGCTCATGAATTTCATACTTAACATAAACGTATAGCCCAAGTTAATTTCATGACGGGCTCAAACGAATATCAGAACAAAAGTCATATTTGTCTTTCAAAATTCATATCATAACTTGATTTCGGAACAAACTTGACAGGCATCACTGCTCTCAGAGGTTACTATATAATCGTAAATACATCCTCGTGCCTAGGCGATTACAGCACCTTGGATCTTGTTCATTGCGCAAGAACGGGGTATAATCTTTTTATTACCCACCATCGTCAGTCCATTGACTTGGATTTACATACGTACAAACTGTCGCCCTCAGTTGATCACAAGTAGCGGTGCTACTACAAGTGATCATAAACCCTCTTTTGAGAGAGCACTGTCTTCAAATCATAAACTTCTTTTCATGAGCATAACAGAAATGGGAAATCCAAAGGGTTTTGGTGAGAATTAATACATATCTTAGTGACAAAGTAGCTCAGAGTTCAAGAGTAAAGAAAGACATGGCTGAGACAGGGTTATGACTCCAACCAATAACTTCAGAAGATTTGAATTATAAGAATCAAAAGAAAATGAGGATCCATAATGGTCATCACAAATTATTCACATCTCATGAGGTGCTCAAACATATGAACTCTCAAGTGGTCAAGTTTTATAACCTCAGTTACCGAATACTGAAGAATAGACTCAATCGGAGTACTATTCGTAATTGCCACTTTAAGAATAACTTAAGGGATTAAGGAACATAATGTGGGTAAACTTTGTAGTAGTATGACAGTAAATACTAAGTAAATGAGAGGGTAACTTCCTTGGCTTTTGGGATAAAGTTTTAGCATAGATTTAGACATGAAAGAGTGCAGAAATTCAATTCAGGGTTGTACCTGTCGATAGCCAGAAGGGCCTGTCGACAGATGGCTGCAGACAGAGCTTTAGCTTGCTGGACTGTATGTATCTGTCGACAGCAACAAGATGGCTGTCGACAGATGCACACAGTCCCAGTTATCCAGAGTTCAGGTAGGCTGGCCTGTCGACAGCTATGAGCTGCCTGTCGACAGCCGCCTATTCTTTACTCATAAGGAACTATGAATTCACTCTAAACACTCTAACTATGGAACCTATGAATCAAGACATGATTTATATCAAATAGAAGAGTCTAATTGTATATCTTTCATTGGTTTATAAGCTAAACAAGAGAGATGTAGCAAGAGGCTTACAATTCGAACTTGTCTACCTAGAAGCTACATGATGTAGTACTGAAAGTATAGCCTTGATAACAATAGTCTAATGGAATTTTCCTACAAGATGGACACTAAAACACCAGGTATTTAATGTTTCAATTAAGTTTTAGGTACTACATCTAAATGGAAAGAATTGCAATGTTCTAAGATATCGAAATTTCTAGCAAGGCTCTATGACATAAACATGAATCAAGGGTGGAAGAAGAAGTTAGAAACCTACTTAATTTGTAAAGAGAGTAAAGATGCTCCTTGGTAACTATATGATTCCGAAGGTAATTGGGAAAATCAAACAAAAATCTGGGATTACAATCTCGTATACAACTTAACCGAGACTGGTTAGTAGGCTTAAAGGCAATCCCGTATGGACTAATTTCTTTCAACATGAATAGAGAATAGAAGTTCAAAGAAAGGATGAGAACCTACTTGATCTTGAAAAATAATAAATTCTTCTTCTCCTCCTCGCTAAACTAATATCAGTGTAAGGAAAAGCAAAAGAACTGCAGAAATCTCCAGCCAACGCAGTTGAAGGAGTGGTGATTCAAAGAAGAAGGAACAGCAGCAGCTATAATAGGCAGCTGCAACAGCAACAACTCAGCAACCACAGTACAGAGGATGGAAAGGTTTGTTCGATGGATGAGGAGTGAGTTTTTATAACTCCTCCGGACAACATGCATGTTGGCACGTCGGCTCACAGGTGTTGAGGTAAAAACCTCATTTCTCCACCCACAACCACGTCTCTCATGCATACACTCTCTTGGTTACACGCAAGTAACCTTAATGATAGCCCAACCCCTTGGCTAAGCCTTATCCTAATGTGTGTTGGCTTCTCCTAAGCTTCACACGTAAGCTCTGGGAAAAACCCAGAAATGGGTCATCGTAAATGTCCCGTAAATCATCAGGCCCATTGATCCCTATGTAAACCTATTTAAATAGTGTCCATTTGTATTGAAATTTTAACCATAGACTAATATGATGGTTTTACAAATTATCATAATTTTAGTTTAATGTTTAGAATTTATTTTCTGATAGGTGAAAAATCGTCCCAAAAATAGTTGCGTCGACTTAATCTCAAAATCTGTGCGTTAAAAATCTGAATAATTACATTTTTGATACCTCCACATTTTTCTAAGAATTATGGTGTTCTCAGATTTTATTTTCGTTACAATTTTTCCGGTGTCGCTCTGTCGGGGTGCGCACGACCGAAAGTGATATCAGGGTATGATAAAGTGTTTTTAACATACCCTAAATCCTAAATATCTTAATCTAATATAATCGGTTTGCATAAATAGAATTTTATAAGTAAAACATAATATTTAAAATTTGAGGGTATTACAATGAGAGGGTAAGTGCATGTGTTAATATCATCCATGTTAAATGATAATTGTGATATCATGTTAGTACCATGTGTAGAAGTATGTTTAATTATGTCCATGGGTTAGTGATTAATTGATGAGCATGTTAGTAGTATCCTGTTATAAGTTTTAATATAAGCCATGTGTTAGTATTATGTGAAGAATTGCAAGCATGTGATTATATGAATGCTCTCATGTTAGTGACACCATGTTATAAGTGACCATGTTTAGAATTCTTGTTATACATAAGTTAGTATAGCTCTGTTTAATAGATTCCATGTTTAATTATCCATGTTATAGCATTAGCATGTGTTAGTTAAATTGTTAATTGCTAGTAAGTTAATGATATTGTGATAGTTAGTAAAGTGTTTAAATTGTTAGAAAGCATGTGTGTGGTTTGCAATTCTAAGTTGCTTGCTGAGTCTATTGCGTAGACTACCCTTGCAAACATTTCAGGAAGAGAGAGATTTAGAAGTCGAGGAGTTAGCGAGATCTGACGTGGAGCGTGAAGAGTAGATTGAGGATTGTTGGTTTATTTGTTAGTATGTGATGTAATTGTAATTTAGACTTTGCTTATTTGTACTAGAAAACTGGCTATGTTTAGTGGATGTGGTTTATGTTATTTCTTTTTCTTGGACTATATAGACAGTGGTATGTGGATTATAGAGTTGATGGAATAAGGATTTTTTTGTTTTTTTTGCTGCAATATTCTTCTCTATTTGTGTATATCTCAACCTATGTGACTATCGTTGAGGTCTTCTCCCCTGTAGCGACTTGCTCTCATCCGACGTGGGTTGATATAACCGTACTGGGCGGAAGTGGGGCGTTACAGAAGATAGAAGAGATGGATCAACTATAAATGCAAGTAAGATTTAGAGTGGTTTGGCTAACACACATATGCGCCTGCGTCCACTACCCCACACCCCGTGAGGATTTTCACTAACTTGTTTAACCTGGGTACAAGCCTCAAACCCTCACACACGGTTGTTTTTGGCTACAACAGAACCCCAACCTCGTTTTCGGGATGAGACAACCCGATATGTAGCACGCCGCATGCACCACACACCAAAAACATGCTCACAATAGAGCACACACACAAAACAAGTTTTTGTTCAGTTAAGAACTACAAACATGAACATGAGGAATAAGAACGAAAAATAATAGGGTATCGATTCTCACTATTTAGTAATGAAGAGTTGTAGTAAGATGACAAACGCCAGTGTAGAACACCATTTGAACTCTTCATCGAAGCCTTATGGACGTTGCTTGGATGTAGCGCGATCTCAGAATCTCACCCAAAAACCCTAGTTCCAAAGGTATAACTCTCCTTGCACGATGGGTTACCTTCTGGAGCTTTAGATCCACATGTATTTATAGCCACACCAAGACGTAGAGTCTTTGACGAATCTTTAACAAGAATCTTAAAGGAGGAAAGAGTCCTCTTAGATTAGGAAACTCTATAGCCGGAATCGTTCATTTGATTTCCAAAAATCGGTCGTCCGATTTCTAGTTCTTCCCCTGTTGTGGACTCGCTCTCCTTCATATGTCAACAGGCTTCACAAAATCTGTCGTCTGATTTCAGGAAATCGGTTGTCCGGTTTATCTACTTGGTCATTAATCGAAACCTTGGTCATCAATCGGAACCTTCTTCTATTCACCAATCGGAAGCCTGGTTTCTTTATCAATCGAAAGGTCCTTCTCCAATCGATTGACCAGACATAATTGATCGACCAATTCTTAGAATTTGGTTGTCTAATTTCCAATTCATTCACCAATCGATTGGTCCTTTCTACAATTGGGGCTTTCTTCAGGTCGATCGTCCGATTCTCAGAGTTTGGTTGATCGATTTCACTTTGATTGGCACTTTGTATAGCTTCAACTGGCACATTTCGGTTGTTCGATGTCTTGAAATCGATCGTCTGATTGTCAGTTCTACACAAATGAGAATTCCTTTAAGTTTGAAACTTGGCCTTTGTGAAGTCCACTTCAAAGGTGACTTTTGGACTATTTTTCTACACATTTAACACACAAATTAGACCCTCAAATTACATGCAAACAAATCAAATATTTGAGTCATTAACAAGGACACTAGTCTTATGCTTTGTGATGTTATCAATATGAATGTTACTTAGTATTTTGTGATCATCAAAATCTACAAAATACAACAAACATGAATTATGTGCCGATGAGACACTTCTACCATAGAGCGTGTGGAGCTGTACTGTTGTAAAGCCTCTGGGGGGGGCTTAATTGCTATGTGACCTTATGGGCAATAGAGAAAAATTCTGGAGGTGGACAAGTACCACTGCTTAGGGTGGAGTGTGCTTCTCCTAGTTTTGCACAGTTACCAAAACTTCGTCACTATTTTACCTAGATGACAAGTATGTGTGTGTGATGTGATTTTCTAATAGTGGTTTGTGCTGTGTCTCAGCTTATGTAAATTAAATATGAATGTGGCAATGTGATGAGACAATGTGAAAGTAAATGTGAACATATGCAAGCCATGTGAAAGTAATGTGTAAGTTTGTGATTATGATGTGCAAGTGCATGAGAAATTAAGATAAAAGTAATTGTGAATGTTCTATGAAAAAGTAAATACATGTTTAATATGTTATGTTAGTTAACATGCTAGTATCATATGTGGTGCTATGTTAAATTGTGACCATGATATCAAGTAGTGTGATAATGCATGTTATATGTTAGATTGAATAGTGTTAATATGCTAAATGACTCCATGTGTTTAACTCTAACCATGTGTAGATTGTTAAGTTAAAGTATGACCATGTGTTAATTTTGAAATTGCTGGTCAGAGTCATGTGCTAGCTTAATTGTTAAATATGTGACTATCATGTTTAGAATGCATGTGGTAAGTATGTGGATGTGGCCATGAGTTGCTTACTGAGTCTATTACCTAGACGGATACTTGCTAATGTTACAGGAGAGACAGAGCAGTTAGAGACTGAAGAGGTTGCGAGGACTGACTCCAAGCAAAAGGAGTAGCGTGGAATAGAGCTTTAGTGTTGCTTTGGTGTTCTAGTGTTTTCTCTTTTACTTAGAACATGGTGTATTATGTATAGTTAGACTTTGCACATTGTATTTTTGGACTTGGTTATGGTGTTGGACTTATTATTTCTTTTGCTACAATATAATTATATTTGTTATACCTCAACCTATTATACTAATTTTGGGTATTTTTCCACTATTGTATCTCTCTCCGTTCCGACGTGAGTTGGTGTAACTATACTGAGATAGAGAGGGGTGTTATAGCATGTTTTCAGGATATCTCTCATCAAGACACAATAATATAGATCAATAGGCACAAGATTATGGTTACGGCTACGAGAGGTATTATGGCTACGGTGGTACTACATGCATGTTCTTATACTTCAACCACTTGAGTTTATAATAGTGCACTAGGGAACGAGATAGTATAACAAATATCAATTTATGTACTAGAAGACATGTCAAAATTACATGTCATACATTGATTATCTGAATTTTGAATAGATGACATACAATTTTAGATTGGTTGGGGATGAGTTTTTGTCTTTCTTATGAAATTTTTGTGGACATACATGCTATGGATGTTGAGGACTAGGTAATTTATTGGAAGTTTGAAATTAAATGTATTCTTCTATGTTATTCATATGGCCATTGAGCTATATGTGTGTGATGATATTATTAATTGCATTGTCATGGTTATGGTCCTTATAGAAGTTTTGAAAGTACATGTGCTTTTCTATGTTATTCATGGGTGAAATATATTACGTGAAATTACATGTGTTTTCAGTTTGAAAATTTATTATCTGTGTTTTTCTGTGTTGGAAATTAGATGTAGTTATGAATGTAGGTGAAATTAAAAAGATAAAGTGGATGTAATATTAAATAAACAATATTAATATTTAAATTCTGCAAAAAAAAGTTTCTATTTGAATTTTTTTTTTTTAAAAAAAAAGACGGAACAGACTGGTACAGTACCATACTATGTTTTGGCCCGTCCGATCCGGTTCCGGACCAAACATGGTTAAGATCTCAGTCTTGATTACTCAAAAAGTGGAGACGCGTCAATTTCTGATTGGTTCAACGGCACGGCACCGGATGCGGACGATCTGGTTTTCGTATGAAGCCCGCTGATCCCACTGCATCATCACCTCTCTCTCTCTCTCTCTCTCTCCTCTCTCTCTCTCTCTCTCTCTCCTCCATGGCCTCCACTGCTTTAATCGGTCCCAACTCCCTATTCCCTCCCTCCTCGCCGCGGCAGCATCCGGCAGCGTGGATCTCCGTGGTCGCGGCCCTCCCGCGCCGGTCTCCCCTCTCCACCACTCCTCTTCTGCCCCTCAGATGGTCTTCCGGCCGCGATGGGTCCTCGTCGTGCCAGGAGAAGAGGGATCTCAGGGCCATGGCGGCGGTGAGGAGGTACAAGGGGACGAAGATGAGGGAGAAGCGGCTGGCGGAGATGATCGAGCAGAAGGTGCTGGAGGCGAAGGAGGTGTGCGAGGGGGACGACCGGTCCGACGAGTGCAAGGTGGCCTGGGACGAGGTGGAGGAGGTGAGCCAGGCCAAGGCTGACCTCCGCCGGAGGCTCGCCGAGGCCGGCCGCGACCCACTCGAATCCTTCTGCCAGGAGAACCCCGAGAAGGACGAGTGCGGCGTGGTCTATGACGACTGAGCCGATCCGCCCGCTCCAGTTCTTTCACACACAAATCACCCAGAACAGAAGGGGTACGCTCTTCCATCGCGTGAACGGGAACTGGGAAGGATGGTTCCTGTGTTCTGAGATCCATAACGACATACGTCTCCGTTTTCTTATCTTGATCCCTTAGAAAGTTCTGAGGATCTGTCTTTGATCCCCGCGAGGATTTGGGAACGTTTATTGCAAAGTGGAATTTGGCACTGAAAGTGGAGGAGGAATTTGTAGTCAAATAATTTTCTCCCAAGTTGAATATTCTGAGGTTCTTCGGTCTCTCTCGTTAGTAGTTTTTCTTTGTTTTTTTTTTTCTTCTTCGGTTAAGAAGTTTTCTTGGAGGAGAAATGACCCTCCTATATGAGTGCAGATCTTCTGGCAACGTGGGAGGAGGGAACTCCCGCAGTCACCAACCTCACAGTGACGCGTGGACCGTCCTCCTCCCCACTTCCGTCCCTCCTCCCACTCTCATTTCACCGGTCATCCCGGTTCTCCCCCCTCCCTTCCGTCTCTTCTCCTCCCCATTAATTAATAATTAACCGGTCACCCATCGCCCACGCCCCAGCTTCCCACCCAGTTATATCTTTTGTTATTTTTTTTATAGTTTAAATTTTAATTTTAAAATCCGATTAAGAAAGATGGTCATTTTTTATTTTATTTTTTTTTCTTAAATTTAAAAATAAATATTATTAAAAAAATAATATTAATATCTATCAGATTCGGGACTATACCACTTGAAAAGTTTAATAATTAAAAAATATAAATAATATGGTTATAGCCTCATTATTATTATGAGATTGAAATAATTAATATCTGAAATTAATTGATACTAATAAATATTACCTTAATGCCGTATAGAGAGATGTGCGCTCCGACAGGGCGACCACCGAAAAACTGTAACGAAAATAAAATTGAGAATATCATAATTTCTAAAAAAAATATGGTGACATCAGAAATGTAAATATCCGTATTTTTTGACGTACGGATTCGAAATTAAGTCGATGCACTCTTTTTCGGACGATTTTTCGCTAGTGCAAAATAAATTCTAAAAATTAAACTAAAACCACCATAATCTATAAAACCATTACATTAGCCTATGGCTGCAATTTTAACACAAATGTATATCATTTGAATGTGTTTTCAATAGGATCTTTGGGCCAGCTAATTTTTAAGCTATTTACGGTAACCATTTTAAACCAAATTATTTTTTTCCTTAGCTTTAAATTTTTATTTTAAAGTTGGATTGTGAAAGATGTTATTTTTTATTTTATAGTTTTTTAAATATAAAAATAAATATCATAAAATATATATATTAATGACTATCTAGTTCGAGGACTATAACGTCCTGAAAATTTTTAATAGTTGAAAATTATGAATAATATGGTTATTAGACCTCATTATTATTATGAGATTGAAATAATTAATATCTGGATTAATTGATATTAATAAACGTTTTCTTAGTGCCGTACAGAAAGATGTGCGCTTGATAGGGCGACATCGAAAAACTATAACAAAAATAAAATTCGAGAACACCATAATTTTCAGAAAAAATGGTGACATTAGAAATATAAATATCCGAATTGTTGACGTACAGATTTCGAATTAAGTCGATGCATGGGCTACGTGTGACAATAAAAACTAAGAAGTGTTACTATGACACATCAATGGCCTGTGTGTCTTCATGCATGGGAGCTCTGCTGGGTTATAACCCCCCCCCCCCCCCCCAAGGCAAACGTACAAACCATTCAGTGTTTGCTTCTGCTGGTTTGGCCATTGTGGTGCGTATGGTTGATTTCGGGTGAATATGGTTGTAATTAGGTGCATATGTTGCATTCAGGTGCATATGTTGCATTCAGGTGCATGTGGTTTCATTCAGATGCATATGGTTGCGTTCAGGTACATATGGTACATTCAGATGCATATGGTTGCATTAAGGTGCATATGGTTACATTCATGTGCATATGGTTACATTCAGGTGCATATGATTGCATTCAAGTGTATATAGTTGCATTCATGTGCATATGGTTGCATTCAGGTATATATGGTGCATTCAGGTGCATATGGTTGCATTCATGTGCATATGGTTGCATTCAGGTGCATATGGTTGCATTCATGTGCATATGGTTGCATTCAGAAGCATATGTTGCATTCAGGTGCATATGGTTGCATTCAGGTGCATATGGTTGCATTCAGATGCATATGGTTGCATTCAGATGCATATGGTTGCATTCAGATGCATATGGTTGCATTCATGTGCATATGGTTGCATTCAGGTGCATATGGTTGCATTCAGATGCATTGGTTGCATTCAGGTTGGTTCTGAATGCAACCATATGCACATGAATGCAACCATATGCATCTGAATGCAACCATATGCACCTGAATGCAACCATATGCACATGAATGCAACCATATGCATCTGAATGCAATCATATGCACCTGAATGCAACCATATGCACCTGAATGCAACCATATGCATCTGAATGTAACTATATGCACCTGAATGCAACCATATGCACCTGAATGCAACCATATTCACATGAATGCAACCATATGCACCTGAATGCAACCATATGCACATGAATGCAACCATATACACTTGAATGCAACCATATGCACCTGAATGTAACCATATGCATATGAATGCAACCATATGCACCTGAATGCAACCATATGCATCTGAATGCAACCATATGCACCTAAATGCAACATATGCACCTGATTACAACCATATTCACCCGAAATCAACCATACGCACCACAATGGCCAACCAGCAGAAGCAAACACTGGAATGGTTTGTACGATTGCGTTGGGGGGGGGGGGGGGGGAGGGTTATAACCCAGCAGAGCTCCCATGCATGAAGACACACAAGCCATTGATGTGTCATAGTAAAACTTCTTAGTTTTATTGTCACACGTAGCCCATGCATCGATAATTTCGAAATATGTACATCAACAAATTCGGATATTTATATTTCTAATGTCACCAAATTTTTCTAAAAATTATAGTGTTCTCGAATTTTATTTTCGTTACAGTTTTTCGATGTCGCCCTGTCGGAGCCTACATCTTTCTGTACAGCACTAAGATAATGTTTATTAATATCAATTAATCTCAGATATTAATTATTCCAATCTCATAATAATAATGAGGTCTAATAACCATATTATTCATAATTTTCAACTATTAAAAATTTTTAGGACGTTACAGTCCCGAACTAGATAGACATTAATATTATATATTTTTAATGATATTTATTTTATATTTACAAAACTATAAAAAAAAATGACATCTTTCACAATCCGACTTTAAATAAAAATTTAATGTTAAGGAAAAAAGTAATCGGTGAAATGGTTACCGTAAATAGCTTAAAAATTAGCTGGCCTAAAGATCCTATTGAAAACATATTCAAATGATGTACATTTGTGTTAAAATTGCAGCCATAGGCTAATGTAATGGTTTATAGATTATGGTGATTTTAGTTTAATTTTTAGAATTTATTTTGCACTGGGTGAAAAATCATCCGAAAAATAGTTGCATTTACTTAATTTCGAAATCCATACGTCAAAAAATATGAATATTTACATTTTTGATGTCACCATATTTTTTTAGAAATTATAGTATTCTCAAATTTTATTTTCGTTACAGTTTTTCGGTGTCGCCTGTCGGAGCGCACATCTCTCTGTATGGCACTAAGGTAACATTTATTAGTATCAATTAATTTCAGATATTAATTATTTCAATCTCATAATAATAATGAGGTCTAATAACCATATTATTTATATTTTTCAATTATTAAAACTTTTCAGGGTGTTACAGTCCCGAATCTGATAGATTATATATTATTATATATTTTTAATGATATTGTTTTTTAATTTAAGAAAAAAACATAAAATAAAAAATGACATCTTTCCCAATTGGATTTTAAAATTAAAATTTAAACTAGGGAAAAAAAATAACAAAAGATGTAACTGGGCGGGAAGCTGGGGCGTGGGGGGGGGGGGGGATGGGTGACCGGTTAATTAGTAATAATTAAATGGGGAGGAGGAGGACGGAAGGGGAGGGGGGAGAACCGGGATGACCGGTGAAATGGAAGTGGGAGGAGGGACGGAAGTGGAGAGGAGGGACGGTCCACGCGTCACCATGAGGTTGGTGACTGTGGGAGTTCTGTCCTCCGACGTTGCGAGAGGATCTGCACTCTCCTATATTTCACTTCAGGCAATATTTTTGCATATTAATCCCCTTGACATCCATCTTGAATTGTGCAGCGCTGCACCGCTCGGTACCATCGAACAGTGACCAGAGATTTGAATAAAAAACCTCTTCGACATGAAGAGAGGTAATAAAACAAGTATTTGCCTACATGCCACGAAAGTTGATACAGTGCAGCTCGTATAAATAATACAATCTTTATTTTGAGAGTCCCCAAAAATTCAACTACTCTGTTACTTTTAGATGCACACTAATAAACATGTGTTTATAGGTTTTTATCCGTACACTCCTTTTATGTTTACAACTTTTGTTTGGAAAGTTAAAAACAAGTTTATCATAAACTCATAAGACTTTATTATAAATTTATGGGTTTTTTTATTTTAGGTCCATTAATTGACCTTCTATTTATTTTTAGGTCCATTGACTAGAAAATTTATTTTTAAATCCAACAACCCAATTTTCATTATGTTTAGCCCCTTCGGTCCCCTTCCATGTGGCCTCCGTTTGCGGAGGACACTAGGGACCAAGCGAGGGTGAGATCGGGCGAGCTTCAGCTAGGGGTGTTCATGGTTTGGTTTGGTTTGGTTTATAGGAGATTTTTAGGAAACCAAACCAAACCAAATTTGGACTCAAACCGAACCAAACCAAACCGAAGTCTTATGAAACCAAACCGAATTACGGTTTGGTTTGGTTTAACTTGAAAATAAATGGGCCTTTAGATTCTCTTAGTCTTAAATAAGATTTTAATCACTTGTTTTTCTAATAAATCGCTATCAAATAATATTTGAAATGAAGTATTAAATATTGATGACCATATTAACCTAATAATATATATTTTTACGTAAATATATTGAAAAAACTTGATAGATATATACAAATTAAAATTTATTATTGTAATTCAGTTTAATCGGTTTGGTTTGGTTTCTAGAGGTTAGAAACCGAACCAAACCGAATTTTCTAATTCGGTTTGGTTTGAAACCAAACCAATTTTTTTTCATGTTCAAACCGAACCAACCAAACCGAATCACTCGGTTCGGTTTGTTTTTCGGTTTGAACCGAATAGTGAACACCCCTAGCTTCGGCAGAGGCCTCATGGCGTGAGCAGGCGAAGGAGGCGAGAGCAGGAGCAGATCTGGCGCGAGCAGCATTAGGGTCCTCTCACTCTTCGGAGCCTCACAGAGGCCACCACGGCTGGCCCCTTCTTCGGGAGACCTCTGCCAGCTGAAGCAGCTGAAGGCGCCGGCCGGAAGCGGTGAACAACTGAAGCAGCTGGAAGGCGCTGGCCAGAACAGCTGAAGCAGCTGGAAGGCACCAGCCGGAAGCGGCGCCTCCCGTCCAACTCCGGCGTGGAGGACCACCAGGGGGTGGGACAGGAAGCGGCAGCAGTGGTGCTGGAGATTGAACCGGCCGAGGCCGATCGCGCACTCCAGCGCTCCCTTGTGCATCTGCAGCAACCCGAAACGGAACAAGGGTAGGGACTCCACCACCGACCACTCCACCGTGGAGTTGCACCGCCTGGAGGCGGTGGTGGCCCCGCCGAGGAAGTTGGTCTCGGCGCCTCCGGGTAGGGCCTCCCCGCCCCCATGGTGCGCCGACAGTGCTTGGCGTAGATCAGGAGAAGGAAGGTGATGGAGAGCATGGTGGTGAGGATGCCGATGATGACGACCATGTTGGGGCGGAAATGCCCGACGGATCCCCCCCCCCCCCCCGGGGAGGGGGGGGGGAATGGGTGCGGCGGGGGCGGTGAGGGAGACGCACCAGGGGAGAGATGGCCCTCATCCTCCGCTACCAGGAGGGCGCGGGGGAGCTGATCGGAGGCCAACTTAACCAGGTCCCGCAGGCAACTCCCCATCACCTCTGCCATGCTTGCCAGGTAGCGACAATCTCTTCAGCTTCCGCGTGGGACTGGGGTGGTTTAGAAAGGGAGGGTGGGGGTGTGTGTGCGAAAGCTTTAAGACCCGCCACGGTCGTGGGTCTGCGCGAGAAGGACGTGAAGAAGGAAAAGTACAAAGACTGGGGGGAGGGGGAGCTCGGGGTTGCAGCAGCTATGGCAGAGGATGAGATTACAAAGTTCCCCTATTCTACGCCATAAGAAAGGAAGGAGCTTTTTGAGAAAGGAAGGGGAAAGGAGGAAGGGCCTAGAGAGAGAGAGGATACAGGGGGGGGGGGTGGGGTGGCCTGTTCTGCCTGTAACGGCTTCCTCTGTACTGGAGATGGAGTTCCCGACCCAGTCGACATGAACGAGGCGGTGTGGGAGGAGATACTGGGGGGGCAGGAGCTGGAGCTCGACGGAGTCCCGGTGGAGGGGCAGGAGCTCCGGCCGGAGGAGGAGGACCTGGCAGCAAGGCCCTACGAGTGTGAGGGAAGAACCCCCCTAGCTATCGCCGGTGGCAACAAGTCCGCTTCCTCCCGTCGGACTTCCTATTGACAAGGTTATTTTGGGGTTTTCATCCAATCCACCGTTAATTAACTAACGGTGAAGTCCTTTTTGAACCTAAAATTAAACCTCTTCTCGATTTGGACCGGATGGTAAAATAATTTGGTCACTATGTCAACATTTAGATCGGACGTTGATTTACACTAGATTTATAGATAAAAAGTGGCTTGATGGTTAAGGTCTTTCATGTACATATATCTTAATCACATAAGTTTAAATCTTCACCCCATATTACATACCGAAAGGAGAGTTCATTATAAAACTCAATTTCTTTTCATAAACATATTTTTCATCAATCTACTTTGAGTTGGTTTGCGAGAGAAATTTTATTTATTTAAATAAAAGCTCACTTAAGTTATGAGAAAAAAAAATCCAAATACAAGTTAATACAAAATATGGTATGATAAACATGTTCATAACAAATATTTTCTTAGTAAACTTATTCATGTTTTTGGAAGTTGCATCTAGACATTACTTTTGTTATTTCCCCCTAGTTGTCATCATCGATACTCCCATATCAATCAAT
>CM024756.1:140331915-140421458 GCA_014218235.1 Colocasia esculenta | reverse complement strand
ATGTATGTGTGTGCTAATGTACATACAATCTATATATTAATGTAAATATAATAACAACATGCACATATATATAGTTAATGTACATATATCAACATACAGACATAATTATTATGAATATCAATCATATGTTAATGTGTTTGTATGTGTTAATGTACATAGAATCATATATATATAATAAAAATATGCACATATATATACATATCATATTAATGTATAAACATTATCAATATGTATATCAATCATATATTAATGTGGGTGTGTTAATGTACATACAATCATATATTAATGTAAATATAATAACAAGCACGTGTACATAGTTAATGTGTATATGTGTGCATATAGTTAATGCATGTAGGTATACATCAATATGTAAATTAATGTACATTTAATACAAGTATTAATTAATATATATAATTTAAAAAATTGTGTGGCAGAATCGGCCTAGAATCTCCTGGAATCGACCGATCCAGGCTGATTGGCCTGATTCTACCCAATTCGGCCGGGATTTCGACTAAGGGCGGTTAACACCCCCCCCCCCCCCCCCCCAAAGATCTGGATCGGCCGATTCTGCCTTCCATGGGCCATCCAAGTTCAAGTGTTTCGAAATACATGTTGTCCCTCTGCCACCCATCCACCATAATGCTGTGAACACTTGGAGCTAGCACACACATGCTGTTGAGCTACCTATCATTTTCTAGACCTGACATTACTCTCCAGTGTCTCCACCTGTGACATAATGCCAATCTGCACACCAACGAAAGGGAGAAGGAGAACAAGAAAGAGAAAGAGTCCTAGTCATCATCCACCTAACCATTGACTGACAACCACCTACAAGCCAGAAAAGAGGATCAGAACCCTCCCACCCCTCTCTTTCCCCATAGCCTCCCTCTTGCATGTGACCCATTTCACATGTATGTTACATAGCTTTTATTATAATTGTGTTAATTTGATAATGGAAATTTTCACTAAAAAAACATAAGTTGAACAACTCTACTGTCATTCCCAATTTCCTGAGATTTTTATAAGATCTCCTCTCCAATTCTCCCAAGAGAAAATCAAGATTCAATAAGGCATTCCATGAATGGTCATAATAGAAATGCTAGCACAAGTTGCTAGGACGCCAGAGGGACATAGTCTGACATACCAATGTTAACAAATTCATACTTCAAACTTCTTTTATGCAGAGAATGCCACTGTATATAGGACAATTTCAAATAATTGAATGGCATTTATGCATGCAAAGAAGACAACTACAACAGATTCTTCTCTCAGTAAGATATAGTAAATTAAATTGTCTATATCACAGATGTGATTGAAACTGCTAAAGAAAAGATGATCAGCAATATATTACCCAAATAACCAAGGCTCTCGCCTCTTGGTATCATGATGAGCATGGGCTCTAAAAAAGGGATAGTAAGCACCCAGCTGGTACCATCGGAGTAACAGCTCAGGTTCTGGATTCCCAAAAAAGCCGCCAACATCAGCACCTGCATTGAACCTCAAATGAAGTTACCATATGAAGATGAAATTCAAATAGCTAGCTTGCTAGTGATTCCTTTTTCTTCCTCTTTTCAATCTTCTGTGAAATCTACTTACCAGAAAATGCCAAGCCAGTGAGTCCAAGAGTTAGGACCATGGCACTGATGCTCTAAGGTGATCCCAGTCTGCCGAGTTATCTCCAGTCCATACTGCTCCATACCTTTGAGTCCCAGCAAAGAATGCTCGTGACAAGACAAAAGGCCTGTCTTTTCCATCACCTCGCTTTATAAGCCCATTACTTGAGGCCATATGAAAATAGTATCCATAGGCATTATGTAATTCCCGGTGCTCTACATCTCCATAATGTAAAGCATCCCTAGGCATGGTTACCTAATCATGAAAGAAAAGGTAGATCACTCTTACAAACATAATCATCTATTTTCATGCATATGCACAAAGAACATAAGAAAAAGTTATATTCCAAGGGTCAGAATCAGTAATTCAAAGAACAAAAAAAGGTGTCTTTAGATTTCAAGCCCAGTGTCATATTTCAAGATTAGGCCCTCCAATCTAAAGATTGATTAAGCCACTATAAAAGCATATATATATTTGGTAAACACCTTTTTTCTTAAGGTGACAGAGGATGTCTTTAGAGCAGCTCAACAAAAGCCTAAAAGACAAGTAAAAAAAAAAAGAAGCAACAACCAAAAGAAAGACACCATCACATCTTCAAAACAAAAGATAGGAGAGTGTTGGGAGACAACAGCGGACAGAACTTAGACCAGCAACAACTCTCTCACACTACTCACTCGTAGATACCAGAGAGAGATAGAAGGAGGAAAGAAGAAGAACACAGGAACACCAGATTTTACGTGGTTCGGAGGCAAGAAGCCTTCCTACGTCCACGGCCACAGCAGCTTTCATTACTTCTTCTCCAAGAAATACACACACACATCCAAAGAGGACAAAACCCTCTTTTATATACTAGGAGGAAAGGCGCCACAATCGAGACACACAAGGGCAAAAGGGTCCTGTCTCTAAATCGCCTCAGAACTGCAAAGTCCTGTCCTGGCAAGAGGGAGTCGAATGCTTCATATTTGACATTCGACTGCATGAGTCGAATCATTCAATCTGACATTCGACTGCATGAGTCGAATCATTCAATCGACTGCATCAATTCTGACTTCGGTTGTGGCAGTCGAATGCTGAGTCCGCCTGCAACACTTAGTCAAAATTTTGCTTCCGGGGGCGCTGCCCCCGGAGACCCCCGCAAGGGGCGCTGCCCCCTGACCCCCGCGACCTGACCGCGCAGGTTGAACCGCGACCTGACCCCTTATGGAGATCTGCTTCAGAGTTCGGGCTCCACATTCTAACAATCTCCCACTTGGAGTCAGAACTCCAAACAATATCAGGCACCTCCTCCTCAAAGTAGCAAAAGAGCAGCTGGCTGTGGCATCCCTCCATCTATCATTCATGGAGATCAACTGAAGCTTGACATAGCTTCAGTTTGTCTCTTGTGACCACCTTGGTTAACATGTCTGCAGGATTTTCTGACCCTCTTATCTTCTCAAGCAAAAGTGTACCATCTTCAATCAACCCACGGATAAAGTGATACTTCAGCTGTATATGCTTCGTCCTTGCATGGAAGACAGGGTTCTTGGCAAGATGAATGGCACTTTGACTGTCACAAAACAACACACTGTTGTTTTGTTTCTTGCCCAACTCCTTCAGAAAATTTTCAGCCACACCATCTCTTTGCTGGCTTCGGAGACAGCAACATACTCTGCTTCTGTGGTTGAAAGAGCAACAACTTTCTGAAGTTGTGAAACCCAGCTCACTGCAGTCCCACCCAAAGTGTACACATAACCAGTGGTGCTTCTCCTTGTGTCCAGATCACCACCAAGATCTGCATCAACAAAACCTTGCAAAATAACATCACCTTTTCTGAAACAAAGACATTTATCTGAAGTGCCTTTCAGATATCTCAAAATCCATTTTACTGCCTCCCAGTGTTGTTTTCCTGGATCTGCCATATATCTGCACACAACTCCCACTGCATGTGCTATATCTGGCCTGGTACAAACCATAGCATACATCAGACTTCCCACAGCTGATGCATAAGGGATTTTCTTCATGGACTCACATTCTTCAGTAGTCTTCGGTGACTGCTCTTTGGACAACTTGAAGTGACTTGCTAGAGGGGTGTTGACTGGTTTTGCATCTTGCATGTTGAACCTGCTCAACACCTTCTGAATGTAGCCTTCTTGAGATAGTTTCAAAATACCATCTGCTCTATCTCTCACAATTCTCATCCAAGAATTTGCTTTGCTGCTCCCAAGTCCTTCATAGCAAATTTCTTTGACAATTGCTTCTTCAACTTTTTAATCTCTGTCATACTTGATCCTGCAATAAACATATCATCCACATACAACAGCAATATGATGTAACAATTGTCAAACTTCTTAAAGTAACAACAATGGTCCATGTTGCACCTAATGAACCCATTGCTACATATGAATCCATCAAACTTCTTGTACCACTGCCTGGGGGCTTGTTTCAGACCATACAAGCTTTTGTTCAATTTGCAAACAAGGTTTTCTTTACGATGTTCATGAAAACCTTCTGGCTGCACCATATAAATATCCTCCTCCAAATCACCATGGAGAAAAGCTGTTTTTACATCAAGTTGTTCCAGGTGCAAGTTCTCAGCAGCAACAATACTTAACACTAATCTAATAGTGGTTAACTTGACAACTGGAGAGAAAATTTCAGTATAATCAATACCTTCCTTCTGTTGGAAGCCCTTCACAACCAGCCTTGCCTTGTACCTCTTGCTGCCATCATGTTCTTCTTTTAACCGAAAAACCATTTGTTTTGCAGTGCCCTCTTGCCCTGTGGTAGTTCAGTCAGCACCCAAGTTTCATTCTTGTGTAAGGAATTCATTTCATCTTTCATTGCCAACTCCCACTTGACTGAATCCTCCACCTGCATAGCTTCATCAAAGCTCTCTGGTTCATCTGCATCTGTCAACAACAAGTAGTACATAGCATGAGAAAATCGTTCAACTGGCCTGCGCAATCTGCTTGACCTTCTCACTTGAACCTCTGGTTGCACTATAGTATTTTCAGGATCTTCTTGAGACCTTCTCAAACATCCTCTTCTGAAATTCCCTCCAGCTCAACCTGTGCACTTTCTTGACCTGCATCTTTGGATTCCACATCAGATCTGTGCTTGTAAAGCAATCTTTCATTGAATATAACATTCCTTTGTCTAATGATTTTCCTACCTTCATCATCCCAGAAGCGGTATCCAAAATCATCAGAACCATATCCAATGAAAAAACATTTTCTTGACTTAGGATCTAACTTGTCTCTGTCATTGGAATCAACATGCACATATGAGAGACAACCAAATACTCTTAGGTGTGAGAGAGTTACCTCCTTGCCGGTCCAAGCCTCTTCTGGTAGCTCACCATTTAGAGGAACACTGGGTCCTCTATTAATCAAATAAGCTGTTGTGCTAATAGCATCTGCCCAGAAAGTCTTCGGTAGGCCAGCATGTAGCCTCATGCTTCTAGCTCTCTCATTCAAGGTTCTGTTCATGCGTTCAGCAACCCCATTCTGCTGTGGAGTATTTGGAATTGTTTTCTCCATACGAATGCCATGTACTGCACAGAAATCTTTAAATTCCTTGCTGCTATACTCTCCTCCATTGTCTGACCTCAAACACTTGATCTTTACACCAGTCTGATTTTCCACTTCAGCCTTCCACTTCACAAAAGTAGAGAACACATCAGATTATTTTGAGAAAATAAACCCATACCTTCCGAGTGGAGTCATCAATAAAGGTGACATAGTAGAGTGAACCTCCAAGGGATCGAACAGGGGCTGGCCCCCACACATCAGTGTGCACAAGTTCTACCTTTCTTGCTTAGAACTTCTTCCAGCTTTAGAGAAGGTGACCTTTCTCTGCTTTCCCAGTATGCAGTCTTCACACAGTCCAATATCTATGGACTTTAGATCACCTAACTTCCCTTTTGCAGCCATCATCTTCATCCCCTTTTCACTCATGTGCCCAAGTCTGCAGTGCCAGGTCTTGGAGTCTTCTTCTGAATTGCCACTGCCACTAAGTCTTTGTCATTTGCAGTCATATAAAGAGTCCCCATCTTGCTGCCCCGTGCTATAACCATGGCACCCTTGGTTATCTTCCAGCACCTATTGACAAAGGTAGTGACATATCCTTCATCATCAAGCTGACCAATGGAGATCAGATTTCTCTTCAAGCCAGGAACATGTCTAACATCCCTCAGCTTCCATACAGTCCCGTTTGCTGTTTTCAAGTGAACATTGCCCTTCCCCACAATGTCTAGAGGCTCATCATCAGCAAGATAGACCTTCCCAAAATTACCAGCAACATAATTTTGTAAAGTCTCTTTGCATGAGGTAGAGTGAAAAGATGCTCCAGAATCCAAAATCCAGGATTCGATGGGACTGTTAATGCTCAAAATCAGAGCATCTTCGACTCCTCTGTCGTGACATTAGCAGAGTCTTCTTCCTGTTTCTGCCCCTTATCCTTCCTCTTTGGAAGTCTGCAATCCTTCTTGAAGTGACCCTTCTTACCACAGTTCCAACAACCATCACCACGGGGTTTGGACTGAATTCTTTTCTTGGACTTAGATCTGTTCCGATTCTGTCCACGCTGATTTGTTCTTCCCCTGCCTTCAGTGTTTAGGGCAGAACCTGAAGCTTCACTAGATTCCCTTCTGCGAACATCCTCGCTAAGAATCAAATCTCGAATCTCTGTGAGTTTCAGTTTACTTGAGCCTGAAGAACTACTAACAGCCGTCACAGTAGCACCCCAACTTTCAGGTAAGGAGGACAGAAGAATCAAAGCTTTAATCTCATCATCAAAATCTATTTCTACAGAACTCAACTGAGTTGTAATCACGTTGAACTCATTGATATGATCTGTGACCGAGGAACCTTCGGCCATCTTGAGATTAAACAGACGACGCATCAAATGTACCTTGTTGGAAGCAGATGGTTTCTCGTACATGTTTGATAGCGCCTTCATCAAATCTGTTGTGGTCTTCTCGTTCACAATGTTGAACGCAACGTTTCTGGCCAACGTCAAACGGACAACTCCAAGAGCTTGCCTGTCCAGAAGATCCCAGTCTTCTTTCTTCATACCCTCTGGCATCGTTCCAAGAAGCGGCTGATGCAGCTTCTTCTGATACAAGTAGTCTTCGATTTGCATCTTCCAGAAACCGAAGTCCTTGCCATCAAACTTCTCGATCCTCACCTTTCCTTCATCCGCTGCCATTGCTTCCCCTGTAAACCCTAAACCTGGGGCTCTGATACCAGTTGTTGGGAGACAACAGCGGACAGAACTTAGACCAGCAACAACTCTCTCACACTACTCACTCGTAGATACCAGAGAGAGATAGAAGGAGGAAAGAAGAAGAACACAGGAACACCAGATTTTACGTGGTTCGGAGGCAAGAAGCCTTCCTACGTCCACGGCCACAGCAGCTTTCAATACTTCTTCTCCAAGAAATACACACACACATCTAAAGAGGACAAAACCCCCCTTTATATACTAGGAGGAAAGGGCGCCACAATCGAGACACACAAGGGCAAAAGGGTCCTGTCTCTGAATCGCCTCAGAACTGCAAAGTCCTGTCCTGGCAAGAGGGAGTCGAATGCTTCATATTTGACATTCGACTGCATGAGTCGAATCATTCAATCTGACATTCGACTGCATGAGTCGAATCATTCAATCGACTGCATCAATCTGACTTCGGCTGTGGCAGTCGAATACTGAGTCCGCCTGCAACACTTAGTCAAAATTTTGCTTCCGGGGGCGCTGCCCCCGGAGACCCCCACAAGGGGCGCTGCCCCCTTGACCCCCGCGACCTGACCCCTTATGGAGATCTGCTTCAGAGTTCGGGCTCCACATTCTAACTGAGAGAGCCTGAGTCCACCATACTGAGATAGTGAGGCAGAAGAGTGGGAACCACAGGATAAACTCTCCCCATCTCAAGGAAAAAAGAACCAGATCGGCCTAGGGATCACCCTGGGCCGACTGGATCAGATTGGCCGGATTGGCCGATCCACCAGAAGTCTGGCCAATCCTGGATAGGCAAGATTAAAATTTGTTTTTTTTTTAAATAATGAAAATCACTAAAAAAAAATTAGAAAAAGTTGAAAAAAATATCTTCAATATTTACATATATATTTATGATATATGTAATCATACATATAATTTACACATTTATATATATATGTACAATATATATGTAATCACATACATATATACATATCATATTAATGTATAGACATAATTAACATGTATATCCTTATAAATGTATACATTATACATATATCACAATCATTAGATTGTGAATAGTATTGAAATATGGAGCTTGAGGCCGCGAATTCTCCAATGTGCGGGTATGCACATGCAGATAGACTCAAGGAGGCAGCGCCCCTTGTGGAGATTTCAGTGAGCAGAACCCCCAGAAAGAAAATTTTAATTTGCAAAGCAAAGGGACAGACCTCATTTGTCTATACATATGTGTTTATGACGTGTGTAATCCTAGAAGGTAGGATCGGATCAGATCTTTGAATCGGTATGGGCCGATCCCGATCTGGATTGGGATCAGATCGGCCAGATTAAAAAATTAATTATTTTCTAGAAAATGTTGGAAAAATCAGGAAAAAAATCAGCGAAAATGCAAAAAAAAATCAGTAAATTCAAGAACTTCACAATTTTATAAAATTCACATACAAGTAACATAACAATACGGAGCAATGATAATTATGATATCTTATTTACCTATTACAATATGGAAAAAAGTCAATGATGATACCTTATTTATCTAAACATCATTTAAGTAAATGTTAGTCTTTGTAGTTCATTTACTTAAGATATTATATGTAAATAAGGAAGTACCCCCATTTGAATCCAATAAAAATATCAAAAAAATCATATCTCTTACCAATAAAAAGTCAACTCTCTCATCCAAGAAGAAAATCGCAATTTAAGTGATTCCATCAAAATAATATCTTTCTAATCCCTCATAATTTGGTCTATCTAAACATTCATAATTCAAATAAACCCAATCGAATACTAAAAATCAAAAGTTCGGTGAAAAAAGTCGAACGTACATGTGACTTCTCCAATTGGACTTTTGATTTTTCGTGTTCTTTGGATTTATTTGAATTATGAAATTTTTAGATAGGCCAAATTATGAGGGATTAGAAAGACACTATTTTGATAGAATCATCGCGATTTTCTTTTTGGATAGAAGAGTTGACTTTTTATTGGTAAGAAATATGATTTTTTGATATTTTTATTGGATTCAAATGGGGGATACTCCTTTATTTACATGTAATATCTTAAGTAAATGAAACTACAAATACTAACATTTACTTAGATGATGTTCAGGTAAATAAGTAAAGTACACATCTGGTTCCTTAATCGGTGATGTTCAGGTAAATAAGTATACATCTGGTTCCTGAATCGGCCGATCCTGACCGATTCCAAACGATCCTAGCCGATTCGGACCGATCCGGCCAGGATTCTATTAAACTTAAGAGGTTACCCCTAGAATCGGATCGGTCATGGCCGATCCAAATCTGAATCAGTTGATTCTGTCTTCCATGTATGTAATCATATTTATAGTTAATGTATATATGTGACAACGAATGTATACATATACATAATCCATATATACATTTATGTATGTCAAATATGATACATAATACATGTACCATATGTGTTTTGTGTACTTACATAAATATGTAAATAATGTACAGTTGTACACAATCATATTAGACATTAATTTGTGTATATTATACATATGTATTAGTTTATATATGTGAAACGGTGGTTTAATGCATGTATTAATTAATGTATACAAGAAAAAAAATTGTGTGCCAGAATCGGCCAGATCAGCTGATCTCAGTCTGATAATCAGCTGGAATTTCTATGTTCCAGGGGGCTACCCCCCCTAAAATCATATTGGCCTAGGCCGATCCCAATCCAGATCAGCAGATTCCATAATACATGCCCAATCTCTTGAGTCAGCAGTTTCAAAAACACATTATTCACTAAGTAAGGTAAACACCCTTTTCAGGAGCCTTTTCTTAAAAGTTTGAAGGATTTTAGGGTTTATGTCTAATATTATGGGGTACTTACCATATAATCGCGAGGATTTATAGGTAATTTGCTTAATTGGAGGGACTAATTCTTATATATGACAGATTTTAGGATCAAATAAAAATCTGGTAAACAATCATAAAACATGTTCAGAAAACAAATTCACATGCATGACCAAATCAATATATCGCACTCAATCCAATTGAAAAGTAGCCACCTATACGGATTGCATAAATACACCAGCCAAGCATAGGATTTCTCCTTCTTTTGGTGAATTGGTAATAATTCGTAGGTATGTGAAACAAAGAAAGCAAAATAAGTTGTACACATGGGTAGACACCTCATCCAAGTATAAATCTCTTCCACATGCATAAATGTGAGGATAGTGTTAATTTTCCAAGTCGTAACCCTTTAATAGTTAGAGAGGTGTTGTACATGTGCTCTTACCTTCTGCAATTTCTTCAGTCCTTGGTGAATATTCTGTTATCTCTGGCTGTACAGCCAATAAGACAGTTCATGTCCTTGTCTTTCTCATTTGATGTTTCAATTGATTTGTGTTCAAGTTCCAATCGGCAATTAAATCCATATCTTAAGCAGCATCCACTAAAGCAAAACATGGTCAATAGCCTGATCTCATCCACAAGAAATGTCTTCCTTCTCTGCATCTGGTATCCCAAAACCCCAGCATCAAATGCAGAGATATTTTCCAAGCAATTTTCTCACATTAATATCTTGACCTTTGCTAGGGATTCTTTGCTTTAGCATGTTTAGCCCACCAGATTTGTTGCCACTTTTCATCAGCATCTTCGTAGGTGTGGCAGAAAAGTGTGCATGACACTCTTTTCCCTTCACAAAATATGAACTAGTACTAGATTCAACTTTCTATCAGCATTTTGGTAGATCCAGAAAGAACTAATCGGCAAGCTGGATAAGACTAATTCAGAGAGAACGCAGCATCCCCCAGGAGACAGCTAAATCCTATTATTTTGGAAGTTTGCATCACCTATGATATGATGTAATGAATTTAGATGGGTGAAAGAACATCAATTAGAGAGTCAAATTAACATCAAACTGCAGCCCTTGAAACACTTTTCCCTTTGATAGTTCTCATCCATAATATGTCCTCATCACCTCCCCCATTTAATTAGAAGTAATTGGTCCACTAAAGCTATTGTGGACCAGGACGGTTCCCTCATCCTTCGCATATTTTCTCCCATAGTTGTCAAGTCACCAAAGTGTTCTTGGGTCCTTGAGTGCCTAATTGCTTAGGCACTCACCTAGACAGTGCTTAGGCATCCAAGGTGGTGCCCAATGATATCTCCCTCCTATATGGAATTTAAGTATCTAAAAGTATATAATGTATGAATAATCAAAATGAAATTATGAAATAAAAATGTTAATATCACATTATACTTAAAAATTAGAACATAATATTCACAAAAAAAGATATTAAAAGCATAATACATTTAGATGGTTCTCGAGAATTTAGGACTTTTTAACCTTTAATGACTGTGACCAACTCACAATCAATGGTTGTGAACAGCGTTGGAATATGGAGGTTGAGGGCCTGAATTCTCCAAATGTGCAGGTATGCACATGCAGATTGACCTACCACCTACCTACATTTCGGGGGGGGGGGGGGGGGGGGGGGGGGGGGTGTGGTTGGGGGGGTTGCGGGCGGGCGGAAAAAAATAATAATAATAATTTGTGAAGCAAAGTGATAGGTCTCATTGGGTCTAGCCTGCCTGGGCGCTGCCTTGGGGCGCCTTTTTGGGTCCCCATAAGGCAGACCCTCACCACTGGGCACCGCCCTCCCTAGGCGGGCACCTTCACAACTATGTTTTTTCCCATCTAATAGGATGGTCACCCCTTCAGTGAGGGTATTAACCCTTTCCAAAAAAATGCTCTGAGCAGAAAGTTTTCTGGTCTTCATCTTGCAATTCCATTGTCAAGTTTCTCATATGCCATTTTTTCGTTCTTTAATGAATTTGAGGTACTATGCACTCTCAAAAAGAAAGTCAAATTTTCTTTATGATGGCATCGCAGTCCCACATCTGATTCAGTCATCAAATGGTGTACTCAAGGCTCTTGATGGTGATTGGATGAGTGCACTCAAACAAATCAAAAGTAACATTCTTACAGTCATCTAGGATTCAAAGTCTTGTTAAATCACACTTTAAAAGTTGAATGTCAGACTTGTGACTCCTCGTACTTATTGAACACCCTAAGATTAGTGATTGGATCAAGGTAAGATATGGACATTGTAGGACTTCTGATTCTTTCAATGAAGGATTGTCCTGGATTTCTCTCCAGAAAGGCAGGAAGCCGTAACATGTCAGTTGCAAATTACAAATGGGTGAATTTGATAACGCTGTGAATATTTCCTCTTAATGGATCATAATAAGATACAAGGCTGAAGACGAAGGAAATTTCTGATCTTTATCAAAGCAATAGCCCAATATATGACTGGAACAACTTCCTAAGACCAATTGACTTTGGAGATTGCTAGGGGTGGGGGTGGGGATTATTGACTATAAAAGGTAAAAGATAAAAGATAGATTGGAACATATACAAATTAAGAAACAAAAGAATGTCAAAGAGCATGCTACTAAAGGTAAAAGATAAAAGATAGATGGGAACATACACAAATTAAGAAAGATAAGGGTATCAGAGAGCATGCTATTAAGCCACAATTCATTTCCTACACTCTACGATAATTTGATATTTACCAAAGAAAGACAAAAGAAAGAAGAGATGAAAGAAATTGTAAATAAAAGGGATCTACTGTACATGTGAAAATGAATTACAAGTTAAGTCCTTTTGCGATCTCTTCCCAAAAGTAGTTACACACTTGCATATATGCATGTAAAAAAAAATGATAAGTGAGGAAGAGAAAAGATAGTTATGCAGGCTGATGGATCTAAGAAGTAAATAATCCTATTGGATCTAATACTGTGAGATTTGAATTTTATTTAAATGTGGTTTTCAGGGGAAAGTTCTAAAAAATATGAATGTGGTCATCTACCTTCTTTCGTGGGCATCAGTAGAAGTGTTCTGATCAATTGTACATTTCAGTAGACTTGGATTTTTTCCTTTCAGTTATGTATCTGCACCTTTTTCATTTCAAATCAATGAACAATGGACATGATAGTAGAATGAAAATTATTTTATTTCAGTGCTTCCACATTGTGACGTGATTGAGATATTTATTCTTATTACATGTTATGCACTATTAGTGGACTAATTGCATGGCAGACTTTAGTTTCAGTTGGAGATTTCCACAAAAAGTTAGAGCCAATACAAGTGGAACTAGAAGAAGTTTCAATCCTGGGATCTATGGGCTAAGGGCCCACCATGTGGTGTCTGGGGAGGGGGGCAAGGATGAATTGGAAAGTCCCATATAAAACACCAACAGAAAATTGCTGTGTTTGGATCCAAAATTTGTAAGGCATTGTTGAATGCCACAAATTTGTTAGAGGAAAAGAGGAAAAAAGGAAACAGAGAAAGAAAGAGAAAAAAAACGAAAGAGAAAGAAAAAGAAAAAGAAAGCAGGGTGGTTTTTTGCATAAATACGCTTGTAAACATGTAGAATACCAAATATACCCTCCATTTAAACATATTATAAACAATATCCTCAAAACACCTAGATAGTTTGCAGTTATACCCCTACCATCACTCTCGTAGGTTTGACTCGGGTTATGCTAGCCTCTCTCTCTCTCTCTCTCTCTCTCTCTCCAAAGAGGAAGCTACAGTTCTTGGAGCAGAAGTCCTCTGATCTACATCCAGCGGCTGGGGGATCTAGCTGTCCAATGGTTCAGGCGGAAGGCGGATGGGAGGGATCCAGTAAGATCCACAGATCTCTGTTCAGATTTGACTGCTGCCTCCTTGGAGCTGCTGGCGGAGCTCCTCCACCTCGCCATCGTACATCTCCCCTCCACTCTCCTCGTCTGGCACGGAGCCTCCGTAAGGCTGTTAACAAACCTATACACTCGACAAGTTCGGCTTGAATGTTACTTGAATTCAGCTCGTTTAGGTTACTTTAGTAGAGGGTTAGCTAACCAAGGGTGGGTTAACCATGAAACTAGCTCATTTCACTTTGCACGTTTTACGAGGTAGAAATGGAGTTGTGTAGTTGTGGGAACACACGGAAAGGAGAACATCTCCGGTTCATTTCGTTTTGATTACATTTTGTTGCGAGCATGCCAGTCTATTTAGAAGACAAATTTGAAATCCGCTTGATGCGGGAATTTACACGTCCATTCATTGGACAATTGCAACTATATATATATAATATATATATATATATATATATATATAGTACTTATTCCGCACGTTTATTTTGTCAGACGATTAGGGTTTTGTGTATTGGACTTTTCCCCACCGACCGGAATCAGTGTTTTATTTACATCGAGGTTACCTCAAACACCTTCGACACTATATGTTTTTAAGACATTTGCCGACTATGGATGTAGAAACGATATTTAGACATCCGTGCATGGTACATCTGAAGAAAAATGTTTCATTGGATTTGCATTTATATTTTTTCTTGTTATGGAACACTTGTAAATCACTAAGTGTTACCAAAACATATAAGAAATACGCATGCCTTCCTCATATATATTTACTTTACAAACATGGAAGGATTTATTTACAAAAAAGATAGTCATTTTAAAAACCTGCACGTCTTCCGTGAACAACAACGGATCCTCCTTGGAGCCTTCAAGTTCTTCTCCTCCAAGTTCAAGCTTTTTTTACAAGAGGCTCCCAACAAAGAGGTTCCAACCAGCAAGAGTTTCAAGATCCCCGAATCCCCTCTCCTTGACTCTTGGCCTCCTATTAATAGAGGTTAGGGGCCAAGAGAGGGGTCCCTCGGGCAGCTTTCGCTGCTTGCGGGTGTGTGTCCCCCCCCCCCTTTTACTCCCAAAGAAGGGGGGGTGCAGAGGGGGTAGGGGGTCTGGGTTACTCGAGGGTGGACCCCTCGGGTGGGTCTGGGAGGTGCCAAAACCCCCCCAAGGGGGGTGCGGCCAGACCCTTGGTGCCCCCCCCCCCCCCTTTTTGACCCGAGGCTATAAAGGTGGGACCCTTGGGGAGTTTTTTTTCCACTTAGAGCCCCCTTTTTAAGCCCGTTTGTGCTATTTCCAGTTGTCAAAGTGGTTTTGTTAACCCGGACACTTGTACGGCGCATTCGTTGGACCGATTTTGACCGGAAGTGCGTCGGACATTGCTCGATAAAGGTTTCGTACCTTGACATGCCAGAACTTTTGTATTTGAAACACATCATGATTAACACGAAATGAATCTTTTCAAACCCATTTATTCGGGTATTCGAAATAACAACCTCGGGGCTCTTCTCGAGGTTTCACAAACTTCTTAGGGAGGGGTTTATTGTTTGAACCTTGCCCGAACTTGGGAATTTTTCTCGGGTTCAATAAATGCCCCCCACGGGATATCTGTCAGAACCAGGGTGACGGCAGATAGCCTGTGCCTCCCGATTACATTTATTTGTGGTATTTGTATGTTGACACCTTTTCTGACGATTATTTCTTCTTTTGCATGGCAGATTTAGGAATGTCTCGAGCACTAGACCACTGTGGAGAGGGCAGCGACCAGCCCGAAAAGCGGGAGGAGGCCGTCCAGCAGACTGACCTTCTGATGCCTCAGTTTGCCCCTCACACTATCATGAGGGAGAGTTTGTCTGGACTTGATCGTGGCTTCCTGGTGTGAGCTTGAGGCCTTTTGGAGGAGCATTCACCGGCCGAGGGCATGGTGGACCGGAGGTTGATCGTCAAGGTTGACGAGATCTATCATTATTTGAGGGGCGATGACTACCCCAGGCAGTTTCCTTTAGACGAACACTTGTTCCCTTTTATTCAAGGATTTGTTCCTGAAGGGTTAGATGCTGCTGACATCCTTCTATGGACAGAGCGGATGCAGCTAGAGAGGGCCATACTGACCGACCGAGATGGGATGTTGGGGATGTGTGCTTTCAACAACCCCAGCTTTCCACTTGGCTATCATATGCAAGTGCAGTTCCCAGACACGCGCCAGTTAGGACTTTTTGGCTCCGAGCCGGCTTGTTTCATTCGAGCGGCTTCAATTATACCAACGGTTTGGGAGTTACATAGGTAGCACAAGGCAGGACCCTCCTTTGCTAGGCACAGCTTGTTGCCCTCGGGTAGTCAATTCGCCACGGAGGGCTATGATCACCTTTGCTTCCTCGACCGGATCATCAGCGGAAGCACCGCAAGTTGGTATGATCGGTGGTCGATGGTCCCTTCCTACTGCTTTCGCTTTAGCGCGACGAAGTGGCTGATGGGGTTCCTGCAATATTATCACGACATGTTGGTCCATGTTGGGATTCGTCATGCAGTCACTGCTGTTCTATATGATTATTATCCTTGCCACGCCAGGCTTCTGCAGGCACTAGCAAAAAGGTTCAATTGGAGGTTTAACACCTTTGGCACCACGGAAGGAGAAACCACTCTTGATTTGTGGGCCTTCCACAAGATTTTCGGCCGTCCTATCTCTGGTCACTTTTATGAGGAGGTGTGCCTGGATGACCTGCATCACGACTACTCCACAAGAGCGGGCTCCTATGTTTTGCCATATAGCTTTAGATATCTGATGAAGGTCTGGCGTGACTTGGCCAGATGTGGCAGGGAGAAGAATCCCTCGGCTTCTTGAGGGAATGTGAGAGTGAGCTTCACTACATGGGTCAGCTATTTCTACCACGGCCCGTACTTCTTTTGTGATGGATTTGCTCCAGATGCCCACGATCCCAGCAGCTACATGCAATTATCTATCGATTTAGAGGACAACCGGAGACATTTATGTGCACCCCGAGATGGAGACTAAAACCCATGGAATCTTCCAGACATGACCTATTTGGCAGCCTATCTAGTGTATTGGTTAGGTACCTTTGTTCTCCCATTTGGGGAGGAAGGATTGGCGAGGCTAGAGTTGATATACCCACCGTGCCTTCTTGCAGACGGCAGGAAGCTAGCATTGGTCCCCGCTGCCTTAGCGAACATCTTTCATGGCTTAGGGGACTTGGCCGGCGCGTCCCCGCGTGACCGGAGTATCACGTTGGCCACACATTACTTGAGCGCATGGAGTGGGCTTCTACTACCTGAGCTGTGTCAGGATGTCGGCATAGAAAACCCATCAGCACCGCTACCTTTTCTATTCAAGAACTGTACGAACCAAGATGCATATGAGCAGTTGGTAGGGGCACGGAGGCAACTTTCTTTTATGCCGTCACAGGGCCAGCCTAGGTGAGATTTTGCATGCTGCTCCAAAGGTTTTTCTCCTCAGGCCGTGGAGAGCGATGGCAGACGACAATATCACTTGTCGCACCATGCTATAGCCGACAACTCCTTCTATAAAGATTGGCTTTACTGCATTCACCCCACTGTTCTAACTTTCCGCAAAGGCTCGTCACTATTTCTTGAGCCATACTAACTGCACCGTTTTGCTCGGAACTTCGGGTACGATCAGGTCGTTCCTCCAAACGCCGACTTTTCCTTGGACGTTTGGCTATACAAGGGCCATAATCGGCATTTAGTGGCATCTAGCTAGTGGTGCCATTTTGTTCGACGCGATCCTTCCCCATGGCATTTCATTCCCAAGCAACAAAGAGAGAGGGAAGTGGATTATATTATGCTCACTGGTGGTTTCATCACAACTAGGTGTTTCAAGAACATGTCAGTCGCATTAAAGAAGTTGAAGTGAAACCGGTTAGTCCGCGCGGATGTGCCAGCAGCCCTTATTTCAGCATCCTTCCTTCGTAAGAATTTCCCACGCTTGTGGGGAACGCCTGCGCTTTCAGGCTCCATTGGGTGAGGAAGAACGTCCCTAAGCCAGCGGAGAGGGGCTATATGTAGGGGCATTAAAACCCTGGAGCGCCCCGGTAGTGATCCCGCAGCAATGAGGCACAGCCATGCAACGCCAGGCATTTATTCTTGATGGCGTCATTTTTTGTCAAACTGCGGGTACCCGTGGACGTGGACCTTTCAAGCCTGGTTCTACTAGAGGGGTTTAATAACGAGCTTTGGCCGAAGTGGGAAAAGCACATCTGGCATTCCATTGCTCGAATCGGACAGACCAAATTTATCAGCCAGGTCGAGAATGGCACGAGATTATAAGACCTCTGGGACAGTGGTCGGGACAGTTGTGAACCTCCCGCCTGAAGGGGTGGTACTTCTGCCTGTGTTTTCGCTCGCTCCCGACGGTACACGGCTTGATTTGCCCCATCTTTAATTTAATCCTCTTCTTCTTTCGCTTGAGGCATACACATATATATTTTTGCCACTGTCATACTGACAAGTTTTCTGGGCAGCGAGCTTTGTCCATGCATCGAATAAGAGGAAGCAAGCCGCCTCCTTCAAGAAGAAGCGTCGGGCGACCAAGGAGGCGATCCTTTAAAACGGGCCGCACATAGGCAGGCCTTAAAGACTCCCTCTCCGAGTAAAGAAGATAGTCTTCATTCCTTCTCTTGTTGCTTTTCAAATTTGTTGTAGGCAAAGACGTCCCAACTTTGGGTTGACAACGGGTTTTTGTATTGCAGTTTCCCCTTCACCTAGGGATGAGGGCCCGGTCTGTGGGAGCAGGCACGAGGACTTGGATGCCCTTGCTGAAAATGATTACAACCCTATTTTTTATGGGATGCCATCTCCCGATGGGGCTAGTCTTTTAAAGGCATCGCCCACAGAGCAAGGTACGATCGACACCGTGTCTTCCCTAGTTCTTTCACCCCCTATTACAATCTTGAGTCTAAAGTCATGTCGCCCATCTTTCTAGGACATCTGCCAATAGGCCTCACTACTTGCGAGCCCACAGGGGGTTCTGTAGGCGGTGGACCCGTTTCTGAGGATGTAACCTCCTTACAGGCAATCCACGACCTACTCACCACCACGATAGAGCCGAACTTCCTGACTACCCAGACTTCAGCTTTATCGAGGCTGATAGGGCAAACTAGCTGCAGATTTTTCATAGCGCCAGTAAGCGACCTTTGGACTTTCGTCCTACCAATTTCTTCTTTCCCCTTTTTTTATGTTATGACCAAAGGTCCTTTTCCTACCCATTTGCTTCAGTAACGATTTCTTCAACAGTGGAGCTTCCAGGCATGACCTCTCCCGAGGAAGGAGAGAGGGGTGCATGGTAAGAGAACTCCCAACCTAGGTTCATGGCTTTGTGATGGGTAGGCTATGATTTAATTTTGACACTCAGCATTTATTTATTTGTTATGCTCAACTTATTTATTTGTTATGCTCAACTCGCCCGCTCTTCAGGTGGGACAGACCTAGTCGAGGAGCTTTTAGCAGGGGAATATAGTTCCCGGCCCTTTTACCGCCGCCCTGTGTGGTAGACCCAGAGGCCGTTGTGCCCACTGCTACGGTCATATCTTACCGACCGAAGCCGGCGGGACGTCGACAAGTGAATTCAGTCCCCGCCATAACCTTTTTACTTCTTGCACCTTTTCTGCTAATCTTGCCTCTTCTTTGCCTGGACCTCTCCAAACTACATTGACAGGAGGGCGGAAGACACTTTGGTCGAGGCGAGCCATATGCTTTAAAGGATACGACAACACGGGATCCCGTAGCCACGACAGATGAGGGTGACACAGCTAACCCACGTGTCTTCTCCGTGGCTTCGGGGCTTCTATCCGCTTTTGCCATATCCATCCATGTTCATCAAGCTCAAGTTCCTTAGCCTTCATAAGCCACATGTAGGTGGTTTGTTCTAGTTCCCATTGAGCTGCTTCTTTAGCCCTCTTCAAAACCATAGAGTTGCCTTCAGAGTCAATCACCCCTTTTTGGATCAAGATCTCAATGCAGCCTTGTACACTTGGACATCTTTTAATAGGGTGCAATAATCTAGCATGATATTGGCAATACAGACGATAATTTTTCTCCACCTCTATATATGCCAGCGGCACGTCGTACACCATGATATGTCCCCCTCTTAGAAGCTTGTCAAAGATCTTCTTGGTGTCTTCTTTAGCGAAGGAGCATTGATGGGAAGACCACTAGTCTGGATACCATGAGGTATGGTTGCTACTGGAGGGGACAGCTTCCTCTGACCCCAGATCAAGGAACATGAACGTCGTTGACGTAAAAATTGTCAGTAGGTGAATGACATTGACCGAATGGGTGACAACTTCAGTAGGTTGATTAGCCCACTCTTGAATGTGAGGTCGCGGCAGGTCAACTCAAGAGTTGCCCAGGTCGATCACCCTTGGTTGATCTTATCCTTGAAGGCATAGCAATCCTCCAAGTCATGTCCCGCAACTTGGTGATATATGCAATAGTCTGGCGGCATACTTGTTGGTGGCGGGCAGTCTAACAATCCTCCCCGTAGACAGGTGCAGAAGATTGCTAGAGTCCGATGGTGTGGGAAAGAATACAGTTTGTCTGTTGCCTCATCGTTGGACGGGCTCGAAGATTCTTCTGAAAGCCACCCTCCAAACAGGGGACGAGTCGGGAGTACAGACGTGGTTGTTTGAGCCTAAAGTCATGATGGAGAGTCGTCATATGCTCATCCATACTCCTCAAGCGTCGAAGCACCTCGCACTGACCCTATTGTAGTGATCGGACTTGCCTTTTGAGGCCTTATACTGCTTCCGGCAGTGACCCACATCCAGATGCCGGGGGATGATGGGTCCTGTAGCCGTTTGTGGACTGAGAGTCCCAAGGGCCAGCCCAGACATGTTTGGTCTAAGCGTTGGAGTAGTAACATGGATCATGATAGCCGCTTGCTTCGGCTGATCCCAAGTTTGAGGCTGTGGGGGATCCACCAAGCCGCCTTGCATTGTGATGTGATGACCTTAAATCAGCTTCTACACCTCATTCTTAAAGATATAACAATCTTTGATTGGGTGCCCCAACCAATGTTTTAAAAATAGGCCGACTAGTCGACTAGTTGGCCCGACTAATTGAGTCGGGTGGACTAGCCGACTAGTTGCATCCCGACTCGCGCTAGAATTCTATTTTTTAGGGGGATATCGAGTTTCAACATTTCCTTAGCCGACTCCTTCCACGAATGAGAGTTTCCTATCACACTACGCACGTAAGACTTATAGGAGACTTGGGAGACCGTTAGTCTTCCCCTCCTTATCGCACTCGACTAGACATCGCAGTCGCGGACTGCTTATAGGAGACTTGGGAGGCCGTTAGTCTTCCCCTCCTTGTCGCACTCGGCTAGGCGTCGCCATCGCGGACTGCTCTTCGCATCTCCCTCGCCTCGTCGCACTCGGCCTTGTGCGCGTGACACCAAGAGAAGTTCAGAGCTCCTCGTCACACTCGCCTCGTCAACAAGGGTCTTCTTCCCGGTGCCGCGGGCCTGTCGTGGCCTGGGCCGCCTGGCTACCGTGGCCTTCTTCCCCTCGCGTAGGGGTTCAGTTGGTGCAGCCTGTGGGTCGTCTTCTCGTCGCCAGCTAGCCAGCCAAGGTCCACGTCCGATGCCATGTGGAGATTGAAGAGAAGTGCTACGAGGGCTAGGTAAGTCTTCATCTTCCGATACTCTGTTTTCTTCCGATACCCTGTTTTTTTTTTCTTCCGGCATCTTCCAGACTTCCACCTTCCACGTTGCCACGTTTACTTATTATTTTTTTTTTAACTTCTTCCACTGTACAAGTTGCGAACCCCCAGTACTTTGTTTTCTTTCTTTCTTTTTTCCCTATTTCGATTCTTCCACCTGTCAAGAGTTCTGATACTCTATTTCCATGTTCTTCTTCCACGTCCACCTTCAACTTCTCCTTTTTAAGTTCATTCACTGCTTTCTTTTCTTTCTTTCTTCTATAGATACTGGATAGACAGTATTGTTAGAATATAATTTTAAATGATAATATTATTGTATTATTTAGTAGTATAAAACTGGTTTTTTTGTTTCTGAATAATTTTATAAAATTATTATTTTCATGATTCAGTAGTGAAAGTATATAAAAAAATAAATTTAAATTTACTAATTGCCTCTGTAAGAATAATATTTATGATTTAGTAGTAAAATTCTTGTTTGTGTTTCTAAATAACTTTTGTAAAAATATTCAGTATTTAATGATTGCCTCTTTAAAAATAGTATTTTATTATTCAATAGTAAAAATCTTATTTTATTTCTTTCTTCAATTTTAGATGGCTACCTCAGGCTCTACTTCAAATAATAGTCAAATTGAACAACGTTTGCGGCCAAATTCAAATGATTTGGGGTGGAAATATGGGACCTATGCTAATCCAAGTAATCGAGATCAGATAAAATGTGTTTTTTGTGAAAAAAATGGTAGGAGGTGGAATTTATAGATTTAAACAACACCTGGCTGGTGTTAGAGGGAATACTGCACCATGTAAAAAAATTTCTGACACTGTGAAAAAAGATATTATAGAATATTTGGAGGCTAATTCAAAGGCCAAGGCTGAAAGAATAGCACAGTTAGAAAGAGAAATGGTTCAAAATCAGTGGGATGTAGAGGTTGAAAATATTGATGAAGATGTTCAAGGTCCGGAAGATGAAAGAGTCTCAAGTGGTCTGCAGCAAGAATCTCAAGTTGTTCGTAGAAAGAAGCCCCGTACATTTGGCCCACTTGATTCTTTTTATAGAAGACAACAAATTGGTCCACAACAAAGTACAATTGAAGAACGTGTGAAAACCAATGCGAAGAAATGGGTGAATCAAGCAATCGGGCGTTGGTGTTATCAATCTGGTGTAGCTTGAATACCATTAGATTGAAGAGTTTTAGAGATGTGTGAAGAAATTGGACAATTCGGGCCTAGTTTTAAACCTCCTTCTTATTATCAATTAAGAGAGCCCATTCTTAAAGAGGAGGTAATATGCATTTATTTTTAATTTAAGTTATTTAATCAACATTTAATATGTTACATATAGTTAAGAAAGTTTTATTTTAAATATATATAGGTACGAAGAACTTCGCAAATGATGGAGGCTCACAAAAGTTCTTGGAAGATATATGGATGCACAGTGATGACTAATGGATGGACAGATAGAAGAACAAGAAGTTTATTAAATTTTCTTGTGAATTGTCCAAGTGGTACAATGTTTTTGAAAAGCATAGATGCATCAGATAAACAACACACTGCCGAATACTTGCTCAAACAAATTGATGTTGTAATTGAAGAAATTGGTGCAGAGCTTGTAGTTCAGGTAATATGTTCTTATTATTTATTATTACACAATTGAAATTTATATTTATTATGACAATTCTTTTTAAAAACAGGTGGTGACAGATAATGCAAGTGCAAATGTAGCGGCTGGGCGACTTTTGATGGAAAAGCACCCTCACATTTATTGGACGCCTTGTGCCGCACATTGCTTAGATCTAATGTTCAAGTACATTGGAAAGTTAGAGTTCATCAAATCCACTGTAGCTAAAGGGCGGACAATTACTAATTTTATTTACAAACATAATATGTTACTCAGTATAATAAGGAAGCATACTAGAAATAAGGATCTGGTAAGACCTGGAGTAATAAGATTTGCAACATCTTTTCTAACTTTGCAGAGCTTATACAAACATGGGGATGGTCTAAGGCAATTGTTTCTTTCATCTGATTGGAAGAACAGTGCTTGGGCAAAGAAGGTGGAAGGTAAGAGGATTGCCAACATTGTATTATCCAGTGTCTTCTAGAAAAAGGTTGCAAAATCTATCCTAGCATCTCAACCAATTGTAATTGTGTTAAGGAGCGTGGAAAGAGAAGATGAAAGGCCGATGGGTTATGTATATCATGAAATGATTAAGGCACGTGAAAAAATAAAGAAAAATTTCAAGAATGATGTGAGAGAGTATGAACAAATTCTTGCTATTGTTGATGAAAGATGGAAATAACATATGGATCATCCATTGCATACTGTTGGTTACTTTTTGAACCAAAATGTATACTATGATGAAAGGGACAAAAGTGAGGACAACATGTTAAAATATCAAATGGGTTTTATTGAATGCTTGGAGAAGATGATTCAAGATCAAGATGCTCAAGATAGGATTACTGATCAACTCAGATTATACACTAGAGCTTTGCAATCTTTTGGAAAACTAGGAGCAATTCGTCAACGAAAAATAAAAAGTCCATGTAAGTATTAATTCAGATTCCTAACCTTTGTTGAACTCAACTTTCTTTCATATTTTTACATTGTAAGTCTGGAACTAACTAACTATGTATATTTACTTCTTGCCTTAGTTGAATGGTGGGAGTTGTGGGGAGGTGATGCACCTGACCTTCGACGAGTTGCAATGCATATTCTTGGGCTTTGTTGCTCTGCTTCAGAATGTGAGCGTAACTAGAGTACATTTGAGCATGTAAGTAATAGTATAAAATAATATTGGATAGTTTCATTAAGTAAATAGACTTCTCACTCTTCCTAACTTATTATATGTCTTTTAGATTCACACAAAGAAAAGAAATCGCTTGGAGCAACAAAGGTTAAATAACCTTGTGTATGTCCAATACAATCAAAGGTTGAAGGAGAGATTTCACACAATGAAGGAAAATGTTGGTAATAAAGATCCTCTTGTTGTCGATGAGCTTGACGCTACTAATGAGTGGTTAGTTCATCATCCTAATTTGGATCAAGAAGACCGTGTATTTGAAGGAGAAGATCTTAGGGCTAGTGTAGATGAAGCTATGGGTGCTAGTGATGTAATTCAAGGTTCAAGATTTAGAAGAGAAGTCACTCTAAGACGAGACTTAGTTTACACAAGAAGAAGGGAAACTCTAGTTCCAGTGTTCGAAGAACATGAAGAACTATGCTCAAATGAAACATCTACTGATGAGGATGAGGATGGCATTCATGATGGAGATGGTGATGAAGACAATGACATTGATGATGATGAGACAAACAATGAGGATTGGAGAAATGATGATGATTTGGATCTCTCTGATGCTTGATATTTTTACTTATACTCTCATTGATTGACATTGATGACTTTGATTTTACGCATTTCATTTTATGATGTTTTATTTTGGATGTCAAGGATTAAGACTCAAATTTTTTTTTGTTCTTCATTGATGCTGCCATTTGAGCTATGGGTATGTCTTCTAAATTAGTCTTTTAATTTAATGAGATTTTTATTTGTGATGCCCATTCTTTAAGTATGACAAGAATACACCCTAAACACTAACAATCAACAAGAGCCATGTATAAAAAAATGAAAAAAAATAACCGACTTAAACTTGAGGCGGCCGACTCGCCGATTAGTCAGTCCAACTAATCCTGGGGGGGGTCATCCGACTCAAACCGATTAATCCTTTTTAAAACATTGGCCCCAGCATGCGGTGATAAGGGCAATAGTTGGGCTCGTTCACCCTATCAACTTCGCTTGGCCTCTTTGGTCCTGGGAGGGTGATCAGGTTATTCTTTACGCACAGCCTGAAGAGTTTCCCAGTGTGCACCCTTTTGAAGGAGTAGGGTGTCCTCATGCGACCGGCCAACGAAGGCAGGGGTGGCCTCCCTTCTACCTTCTTACTAGGACCACTAGGGGCCACAGGCTTCTTGCCCCCATCTATGGGGGTGAGGTCCACCGCATAGACTTCTTTGCCGATGACTCGCTCCTTATTGAAATTGTTTCTGAACGATGCGAGTACCAGATTGTCGGCAAAGAACATTTCAATCTCCACGACGACCAAGTTGAGATGGGCGAAGCCTTTGATATTGGTGCCCAAGAGCTTTTCACTTATCTCAGATGACAGACTTCGCCGACAGATGGTTATAGCATCTTCTTGGGTTGGGGGATTATTACACCTCATGCTAAAGTCTCGCCACCGCTTGATGAAGTCGAATGTCGTTTCTCCATTTCTTTGTTTAAGGAAGCATAGCTCAGCTAGTGACACCCTTCTATCAGCCGCTTAGAAACGGTCAATGAACTTCTTTTGTAGGTATGCCCAATCAGGAACGGAATTGGGCTTCAGCCTTGAGTACCACTGGAAGGAAGTATCTGTGAGAGAAGTTGCAAAATAACGAAAGAGATACGATTCATCAAATGCCAAATCTCCCATTATCGTTATATAATAAGCCAAATGCTCATTTGGGGAGCCCTGCCCATCGAACTTTTACAACTTAGATCTCTTGGGACAATCCGGTGGCAACTTCTTGAATTGGTGATGGATGGGGTATGGCACACTGTACAAATCTATAATAGCGGTCCCCTCGCCTGCTGAGCGAAACGGCCATCCACGATCTTTTCAATCATCCGCCGCTGGGCGACAATGTCTTTGGTCGCAGAGGCTTGAGGGGATTGGGTATACCCTAGCAAAACTGCAAGCATGGTTCAACAGTACAGTCATTTGGCATAGCCGCCTACTGGTTGACGGCGGGCAAATCGCTAGGCTACTGACCTCTCCGAGCATTTTGATTTGCCGCCGATCTAGCGAGGCATGGTGCATTTGCGCCTGCCTGTTACCCCATTTCTAGCATGATGCTGGCTATTTCAGCCTGCCAGGACTACATAACTTCGTATTTGGTGTCGTCTAACATTGCCTAGAAAGCGGCCCTGGTTGGTGACACGAAGAACGGATCAGGTCGTCCTCCACCAACCGAGAGGTGTCCATCCTCAGTGTGGAGGCTAGCAACCTCATCTTCTTCCTCTTCTTCTTCTCGATCATCTCGGATTTAGCTCGGAAGTGGCTCGTGGCCATGTTCAGGTGGTGGTTCCATAGTCAACCCTTGATTTGATGGCCCAACCTAACCACTATGTTGTCCTTGAAGAGGTCTTCTGGCAACACATCTAGTGTAACGGTAGACTGCATCACCCCCACGGCTAGCTTCATCTACCCTAGCCAGGTTCGCAGGGACGTTGGATGGCTCGACTGGGTCCCTGCCGAAGGCATAATAGGTGAAGATCTTCATACTCCCACCTCCTTCGTAAGTTTGTGACACCCTTCGCTTCTTCGGCTTTTGGACGCCTGGGCGGAGTGTTGCCCCCAACCTATCAAAGACTGAGGTGCTCAATCTTTCAAAGATCGAGACTCGTGGTACAGAAACTTCACAGCAACTCCCGTCTCCCTCTGGGATTGGTCTCGCCTGAGAGGAGACGAAGTTGAGTTTACAGCATACACCCCTCCTCTTTTGTCCGCGAGGACGAAGGGATTCAGGGCTCTGAGCTTTTTGTGGCTCAGGATGTCGTTTCTTCTATTCTTGTGCAGGTTGACCCGCTCTTCCTTCCTTTATCTGGCGAGCTTCCTGCTTGGTGACCTACATCTGCCTCATTTTACGAGGCTGGTGTGCTGTTAAGCTGATCACTTGCCCAAGTCGGGATCCCTTTTTAGAATCCCGGTTGTCTTGTCGCATCCCTTGGAGGGGAGTGAATTTATTAGAGGTGGGTACAACGAGGACACATTTGTGCCTTGGCACGATCGGCTTGCCTCCATTGAGTCGGATGCACAGATCTCCGATGGGAACAGTCTTACCGGAGTTTGAGACGACCGCTTTGGGCTTGGTGCCCTTGCAGCCTCGACATTGTCCCCTTACTGTAGGGACGGGGACGTAAGAGATAATATTAATCGAGAAAACTCGGCCTTGAGTTTGACGGTGCTTGATGCCCCCAGCAATTGCGGACTTCAGTGTTGTCATCGGCGTCTACAGGATGGCAGGCACCACCCCCAAGAAGTAGGGGGAGCCTACCACAGCAGGCATGGACGGACCTAGGTCACGTTCAAATTTTATTAAAAAGTTCAAAACTTTCTATTAAGTTAACTTTGGTTGGAATTTTTTTTAAATCGAATGACACCACTAAACTGCAAATAAAATCTATAGGTTAAAATGTCTAGATCTGTCACTGACGACAGGGAAGTTGCCAAACATCACAGGCGTGTTAAGATAGCCATATTTGGCATGGTTAGCAACAATGAGCGAGTCGTATGTGACCGTTGCCATTTGAATTTCTTCGAAAGTTGTGGGATGAAGGCGGGCCTTTTGCGCTGGCTTCAGCTCCTTTTGATCCTGCACGGATGTCAACCGTCGCATAATTCATAGTGGCATAAGGTCTTTGTACATATGTATGAAAGGTAGGAAAGGTCCCACCGGACGTGCCAGATTGTGGAAACACGAGGAAAGGAGAACATCTCCGATTCATTTCGTTTTGATTTACATTTTGTTGCGGGCGTGCCAGTCTATTTAGCAGACAAACTTGAAATCTACTTGACGAAGGAATTTACATGTCCATTCATTGGACGATTGCAACTACATATTTTTTGTGTATTTATTCTGCGCATTTATTTTGTCAGACAATTAAGGTTTTGTGTATTGGACCTTTCCTCACCGACCAGAGTCGATGTTTTATTTATATCGAGGTTACCTCAACACCTTTGATACGATATGTTTTTAAGACCTTTGCCGACTATGGGTGTAGAAACCATATTTAGACCATGGTTTGGCGTGCCGGATCGAGCCGGCCCGATACCCCCGTATCGCATCGGATTAGAGAAAACTCGATCCTCGATTCCATCGATTCGGTCCGATTCGCCTCATATATATAATATTATTATATCATATTAATATATATATTATACATTATAAATATCATATATATGATATATTATACATTATAATATCATATATATGATATATTATATATTATACCCATGAGAATCGATCCGATGCGGATCGATTCGGGTCGATTCGGGGGGAATCGAATCGGATCAAGAGAAATCCGATTCGCCTCCCGATCCCGATCCGTCAACCTTGATTTAGACATCTGTGCATGGTACATCTACAGAAAAATGTTTCATTGGATTTGCATTTATATTTTTTCTTGTTATGGAACACTTGTAAATCACTAAGTGTTACCAAAATATATAAGAAATACTCATGCCTTCCTCATAAGTATTTACTTTACAAATATAGAAAAAGTTATTTACAAAAAAAAACATGGTCATTTTAAAGACCTACACGTCTTCCGTGGACAACAATGGGTCCTCCTTGAAGCCTTCAAGTCCTTCTTCTCCAAGTTGAAGCTTTTTTTACAAGAGGCTCCCAACAAAAAGGTTCCAACTAGCAGGAGTTTCAAGATCCCCGGATCCCCTCTACTTGACCTTGGCCTCCTATTTATAGAGGTTGGGGGCCAAGAGAGGAGCCCCTCAAGCAGCTTTGGTCGCTTGCAGGTGTGTGTCGCCCCCACCCCACCCCTCCACCCCCGCCCCCCTTTTACTTCCTGGGGGGGGGGGTGTTCTTAGTCGCCCAGGGTGGACCCCAACGAGTGGTACGGCCAGACCCTTGGTGGTCCCCCCCCCCTTTTTTTACCCGAGGCTCATAGTTGTCAAGGCGGACGCCTAGGCAGCGCCTAGGCGCTTCCTCAGCCGCCTTAAAACACCTCGCCTTTCTAAGAGGAGAAAAGGCGCCCCAAGGCGCCGCTAAGGCGGCCAAGGCGCACGCCAAGGGCGCTTGGGCGCGCCTAGACCCTTTAAGGGTCCGCAATATCCCACTTAGACAGTAGATTCAGGTCGGTTTTCAGGGCTGAGTCCAGCCCGATTCCAGGTAACATCTTATTTACCTGAATATCATTTAAGTAAATGTTATAATTTGTTGTTTCATTTACTTAAGATATTACATGTAAATAAGGAAGTACCCCCCATTTGAATCCAATAAAAATATCAAAAAAATTATATCTCTTACCAAAAAAAAGGCAACTCTCCCATCGAAGAAGAAAATCACAATTTCGATGATTTTAGCGAAATGCTAACTTTCTAATCTCTCATAATTTGACCTATCTAAAAATTTGATAATTCAAATAAATCATATAGAACACTAAAAATTTAAAGTCCAGTAAAAAAAGTCAAACGTGCATATGACTTCTCCAAGGGAGCCGCTCTCCTACTAACAGCACTTAGTCTGTTTGAGATCTCTCAGGATTTGGTCAAACTTAAACTATCATCATCCAAACACATGAGACTTGTCATTTTCTAGTTTTTTTCAATTTTTAGGCATATTGTGGGATTATGTAATGGACTCATTTAGTTTTTACTTGTTTTAAGTGTGTTAAGATATTGCACTTCTTATTTTTATTTAACATATTTACATGTATGTGTATTGCTTGTTTTAAAAGTTGAAAATTAGTTTTCTGATGATAGAATGATATTTGCACTTCTTGTTCTTATTTAATGTGCTTATTTATTTGAAGATGTCAATTTAGATTTTTTATGACTTTATGATATATAATGTGAGTTTGTTTACTTGGAGTTTAATTTTTGTTGCTTTCATTGTCTTTATGTATGTCATATTATGATATTTTTTATTGAATTTTTATCATTATATATATTTATAGATACATAAATATCATGTAAGAGGGACACTTGAAAACAACTCATACTTGGTTCCGTCCTAAACGCCTAGGCACCGCTTAGGCGAGCGCCTAAGCGCTTAGGCGATCCGAGACCCCACCTACGCCTTGGTCGCCTTGACGCCTTGACAACTATGCCGAGGCTATAAAGGTGGGGCCCTTGGGGAGTTTTCTTTCCACTTAGAGCCCCTTTTTTAAGGCCGTTTATGCTATTTCCAGTTGTCAGTGTGGTTTTATTGACTGGGACACTTGTACGGCACATTCGTCCAATCGATTTTAATCGGAAGTGCGTCGGACATTGCTCGACAAAGATTTCGTACCTTAACATGCCGAAACTTTTGTATTTGAAACACATCCCAAATTAACACGAAATGAATCTTTTCGAACCCGTTTATCTAGGTATTCGAAATAAACAACCTCGGAGCTCTTCTTGGGGTTTCACAAACTTCTTCGGGCGGGGTTTATTGTTTGAACCTTGCCTGGACTTGGGAATTTTTTCGGGTTCAACAGTAGTCAACTCCTCCTCTTTGACTCAAGTTATTTTAATTAAAAAATAAAAAAATTACACATTTCACGAGATATATAAATAGAATAACATTAAAAAATATTAATGATAATTTATTGGTATTTTTTCTTTTAAAAAAAAAGACTTACCTAGGGTTAACCAACTCTACCGCACCTCAAGAGGTGGGGCAAAGTTACTGAGGGGTACCCCTTGGTAACATTTCCTCCCTACCCAACCTTAGGGAGGGGTTTAAGGGACCAAAGGTACCACCCCCCCCCCCAAGAGTTCAATAAATTTTAAGCTTGTTTCATAAATGAGTCGAGTGTCAACAAAGGTCTACTTGGCTCGTTTAACCTCACGAACAAACTCGTTTAATTTTTTAATTATATAAATATAAATATATTTTTAAATATTATACTAAAATAATTAATTAAATTAAGTAACATATCAATGCTCTTAAGATATGAGCTTGAAATAAGATAGATTTAGGCTTGATGAACAATTAGTTTTTACTTGTGGATTGGATTGAATTTATATTTATATATATACATATGTAGATATATATATACATATACATCATACATTGTTGAAAGGTAAAAATGTGATACGTTTACTTCAGCAGGAATTATAGAATTCATCAGATGATGGTCCGGCGACTTGGCTAGTTGAAGCCTATTCTTGGCGGACAATCGTTCAAGTCATGGACATGATGAAAGGGGTCGTTGAGCCGTGAAGATTAAATGCTGGTTATCAACGGGCTTTCTTACAATATGTTATCAACAGCCTGCTCAGAGGCCAAACAAGTTGTGATTTAAAATGACCCACAAGGTTATTTAAGTTACAAACTTATTCAGTGGGACCCTTCCCCAAAATTCAGCAGGGGAGTTCCGGCCCTTAAAATGGCGCCCGGATTCCCGTTAAAGTGAAAGTACAAGGAGAACATGTCTCCGTCAAAGTACGAAGCACGGAAAAATCCGGCAGCACAAGGTCTATAGACCGAGTACAAAGGACAAGTACAAAGAACAAGCTCGAGGAAGAACTCCGAGGCTTGCAAAGGCACCCTCCGATCGGCAGAACTCCGAGAAGTCAGGGCGAAACACCAAGGAAACGGAGCAGGACTCCAGCAGCACCTCCGGCATCAACACTTCACAAATGAGGGTGTGGGGGGGGGGGTATTTATAGAAAATTTCCCCCCCCCCTCCATCGGTTAGGACCCTCCTAACCGATGGTGACCTCACAATGAGGTCACCATCGGTTAAGGGGGGGATCTCCCCCTAACCGATGGTGACCTCATCGTGAGGTCACCATCGGTTAGGGGTCTAACCGATGGTGACCTCATCATGAGGTCACCATCGGTTAGGCTCCCTCTCTCTTCTCTCCCACGCATTGTAAAGGGGCCGAAACCCCTATAAATACCCCCCTATTCCAAAGGAAAGGGAGGTCTTCGACTGGCTCCGGCGAAGCCCTGTTGGAAAATCCCAGAAAAATAGAAAAAAAGCATTTGCTCATTCCCTCTCTCATTCTCCAATCTCCCTTGCTTGGTGCGAAGGTATAACCCCCTTCTTTAGAGCCCGATAGGCCAGGCGCGGAGAGGAGAGTTGTCGGCGTAATCGTCATCGACGTTCCTTCTTAATCCTCATCCCCACATCGAGCAAGTCTCTGTGGGGTGATATTCCCGGGGTTTAAATGCCGTCCATATCGAGCCAAGTCTCTATGGACACATGGTATTTAAATACCCATTTTCTCCCCGCCCATCGAGCAGTCTCTGGGATGGTGGATTTTGTGCTTATATGTATATTTTTTCTTGAGGAGACTCTGCCCAAGCGGAGGTTCTGCCCAAGGACATATTCGTATATTCACAAATTTGTGTTCTTATATATATGTTTCCTAAGACGAAACTCTGCCCAAGTGGAGGTTCCGTCCAGGACACATATATAAAGATTACAATTTGTAATTATACAAATATGTTCCTTAAGGAGAATCTCGCCCAGGCAAAAATCTTTCTCAGGGGACATATCCATATAAATACAAACTCGTGTTATATGTATATGTTTCTTAGAGGAAACTCTGCCCCAGCGAAGGTTCTGTCCGAGAACATATTCGATATTAATTCATTTCTTATGTATATGTTCCTTAGGGGAACTCTGCCCAAATGGAGACTCCCCTAAGAACATATCATAAAATCACGAATTTGTGCCTATACGCATATGTCTCTTAGGCTGAATCTTGCCCGAACAAAGGTTCCCTCCGAGTTCATATTCGTATAATCACGAACTTTATGTTTATGTAAATGTTTCTTAGTGGAACCTCTGCCCAAATAGAGACTCCGCCCGAGAACATATCTATATAATCACAAATATGCCCCATTTGTATATGTTCTCAAAAAGGACTCCGTTCATACGGGGGCACCTTCCCATCGGATACCCTACTCAAATAGAGATACCGTTTGAGAATATATTCACAAAGTGCAAATTTGTGTTTATAGACATATATCTCTTTGAGGTAAAATCTCTCCGGGCAAAGCTTCTCCCGAGAACATATGGACATAAGCATGCGCCTATATAAATACGCCATTACAAGGATACTCTGCCTAAACAAGGACTCGCCAAGACATATTCATATATTCAAAAAAAAGGATTGTGATAATATACACACATCCAAAGAAAAAGGGAAATAAGACAGGAACCGTGCTCAGATACTTTAAATGGGAGCACATATGCACCTCCACGAGAACTATACCCTGGAATGGACTTCGGACAAAAATCACAAATGGGACAAGGACTTCCACGGAGATACATCCATATGCTCTCCGGAAATTGTACCCGCACAAGTGCGAATGAGGAGAAAAGAAACTCTACCTCAAACTCGGACTTTGTTCAAAAGGGGCACTGTAAAAGAACCCCATATGAAAATTGGCACAATCACCCTTCTAATACGGAAGTGTTACTCTGGGTCTAACACCCCCAAGTTCAGAATCAAAATCCACGGGTATATACCCGTTCATAATAATAATCCTCATGTTTTTCCAAATAAAAAATGTCTAATCAAATCTTTTGCAAAAAAAAGGAGAAAGACCTCAAATCGGTCCACGGGTATATACCCGCTCCCTTTTCAAAAGAAATCAAATTTTGGACTCCTAAAAGGCGGTCATTTCAAGAATGAAATACTCAAAGAAAAAGCATTTCAATATAATCAAAAGAAAGGAAAAACATGTCATGATCAGATTTTCTAAGAAAAGCATGTATATTTTTCTCGTCCTTTACTATGAATGGTATTCGGGTTAGATCGGTATCAAATATACCAAGTGTCCTAACTCGATGTAAATGTAACATCGATTCCTGTCGATGGAGACAGAGGTCCAGCACATGCTACCCTAATCACCTGATGAGAATAGACATGGGACTCAAGAGTTCAGATTAAAAAACGGCGCACCCGTCCGTTCGCGGACACAACCCGTCCGTTTCACGGACACCATACCCTCCGTTTCACGGACACCATACCCGTTCGTTCCCCGGACACCAAAATTCTTCTTCCGCATTGTGCGGACTCTTTTTCTGTCTGTTAGACAGGCTGGCACGCCCCACAAATATCAAAAATATAAAATATTGGAAATGAATGAATACATGCACCAAATAAAACGAATGAACAAAACCGAGTGTGAAAGAAAAGGAACGAAATTTCCCCCGTGTCAACATACATATACTTGCAAATTCAATTAGACTCGTTAAAGACTCGAGCCTAAGAGTATTTAAACGAACCAAGATTGAACAACTATTTTCAATTCTCATAAAACTTGAGCTAGGCTCGAGCTCAATTAAAAATTAATGAACAAAGCTTGAACAACATAGCACTAGGCTCGGCTCGGCTCATTTACATCCCTATGCCCCCGCCGCTACTCCATGTGGCTGGGCACCAACTACCTCGCCCTCTACATGGTCCCCAATGCGGCCGGCAATAATGTCGTGATGTACTAGAAGGTGACGGCATTGGAGGAGAGGGCAGAGATCGTGAAGGGGTTCGATCTCCTGCACCCCTTCGGCCCCCACGACCTCCTCACCGAGGACACGCCCCTCCTCTTGGAGCACCACAACAACCGCCTCTTCCTCGAAGAGGGGGAGGATGGCGACGACAGATCTGTGGCTGAGGGGCCATGCCGACTTCTCCCATTGCTTCCTTGCCGAGAGCAGGTCCGTGGGAAACATCAGTTATCACGCAGCACGGCGGATGCTAGAAGAGGATGCAGAGGACCTCTGTCCCGTCAAAAGTGGCATCCACAGGCGACAAGATCATCCCCTCGCCGCAAACAACCTAATGTAGGAGTTGTCCCTCCTTGAGGGTGTTGATAGTGACAATGTCTTCTGCAACCCCATAAGACACTGTTTAACTCTTATCTTTTAGAAGAAAAAGATAATTGTGATGATGTTTATTTATTTTGTACAGGCATGTCAGTCAGTTAAAACAGACAAATTTCATTTATTTTATCAGGTGATTTGGGTGTCGTGTACTGGACTTTTCCACACCGACCGAAGTCAATGTTAATTTACATCGAGATGACCTCGGAACACTTTTGATTCTCTGTCAAAAAATGCCTTTTGTCTCTATTCGTTGTGACAATATTGATCTTGATGATTGTCCTTCATGGATACACATTCTTGCGAAGAAATTTGAAGTGTTCATTTGGTGGGGACACCGATGGTCTTTTGTTGAAGATGAATGGACCATACTACCACATGTGACGCTGGAGTTTACCTTCACTGGCCATATCTAGCTACTATTATGTTATTTTCACTTTAATGATGTGTTTTGCACTTTATTTGAGTCATGTTGAAGTCATTTCCCTTTCTTTAGCGTCAAGGTTCAAAATCTCGGGGATCGGGATCGGATCGGTCGGCCCAAAACCGATCCGACCCGCGATCCCGAGCCCGGCTCGGCCGAGCCGGGCCGAGCCCGACCGAGTCTGGCCAAGCTAAAGGGGGTGGATCGCCCCCCTTAAAAAATTGAAAAACATTAGGAAAAATATGAAAAAATAGGAAATATATGAACATTGTATTTATGAACTGAAATACATAAAAAAATTATATTTATTGGAATCGTACATTATATTGTGTGGACATAAGGTTTACATAATCTGTCCAAGACATATAATATTGGTAATATGCCTCATATTGAGTCAAATATTGACTATAGGCATCCGTGTTCGCATATATGATAGTGATTGGTGTGTAGCCCGGATTTCAGGCACTTGATATGAGCCATATGACTTATATGAGTCATGTGAATGTGAATCGGACTCAGTGGATTGTGCATATGCTCCACCTCCGGTGTAATATGATGCATCCGGGTATTGAGGATATCCCAAGTAGCCTCCCTGCCCTTGGTAATATCCTTCAGTGGAAGCATAAGATGATGTATCTGACGCTTGCTCCATGGTCTCAAACTCCATCCGTAGCTTTTCTTGACGCTCCCACTCCTCTTGCATCTTCTTCTTCTTCATTAACCAATTCCGTCTATGCGGAATGAAGTTGGGATTGTATCCCGAATCTTCGAATGCTCCTTGGCCTTGGCCTTGCGCTTGCCCTTGCCCTTGCCCTTGCAATTGAGATGCCACTTTCTTCCCCTTTCGTGCATATTGTTGACTTGAGGTTTGTGCTTCCCTCCCTTCCCTACTCCCATGATGTTGATCTTGAGTAGCATGGGTGAAGTCTTCCTCTCCGGTGGATACAATAGGGTCGGGTGGCGGTGCCGGTGGCGGTACACTGCTGACAACTAGGACATCTCCTCCATGATCGGATCCCTCACTAGGAGTACTTGTCTTCGATGTCGAGTCATTAGAAGTTTGGTATTGAACATTATCGCTTGGCTCCGGTGTTTCATCATCTATATCTTCCTCGATCGTCTCCAAGTCTGCAATGCTAATGCCATGTTTCGTGCTCCTTCCTCTTGCACCCACTGTCTTCTTTTGGCGTTTAGGGGCTGGGGAGTTTCGAACTCCGGAAGCAAAGGCACATCATCAAGCTCACCTAAATGAGACATAAACATGTTAACATGAGAAATAATATTTATAAATGATGCATGTACATTGTAAAGGTCATTTACCTTCAGCCCATGTACGATCATGCGGGTCGAACTCTGGTTGAACCGAAGTGCTTGCATTTACACATGCATGTAGTGGATGTTCCTCCTCAAAAACTTCTTCTATATCTATTGTCTCCGATGGAGTTGTTTCAGCTTGTTGTTGCCCCGAGATCTATATTTCTCTCTATGTTGAACTTGCTTGATTAATTGGAGGTTTTGGGCCAAGAGTTTGGGCCAAGAGTATGTGTGAGAGAGCCCGAAGAGTCGAAGACGAAGCGCAAGAGCGTGAAAGATGAGTTCGCCTCCCAAATAGTGCAAAATAGCGCCCGAGAGAGAGAGAGAATGCCCAAAATATTGAGAGGAGGGGAGGAGAACTCAAAACTTGAGTTTAGAACATATTGGGGGCCTTTGGGGGGTTTATATAGACCCCCAAGGCCTCCAAAGGCTCCAAAGAGCCGTTTCTGGCCGTTGGGGAACAGTCCCCAACAGCTAGAAAACGGCTAGTTTTGAACTAGCCGTTGGGGGCTCGGATCGCCCCGGTCCGGCCCGGTCTGCGGCGGACCGGCCCGGGCTCGACGAGCCCGCCGAGCCCAGCCGAGCCCGGACGATCCGAGCGCAGGGGACCGGACAGGTTACCCCGGCTCGGATCGGAGGGGCCAAAACCGAGCCAACTCGGGCGATCCGATCTCGAGTTGGCCGAGTTTTGATTCCCTGTTTAGCGTCATTAACGTATGTTTTGGTAAATTAGATGAGTCTAGGTCATTTTGGTTATTATATTAAAAGGACAAGGGTAATTGGGTCATGTAAAACTTGAGGGCGCACCCTTGTAAGCTAATGGATGAACGAAAAATTCAAATGAGAGCTTAGTGCTTGTTGAGAAGATTGCTTCTCTCTCTTCTAGTCTCTCTCTAGCTCTTCTCTTTCTAGTTCTCTCTCTCTCTCTAGGAGGGCACCCCTCTCTCTCTCTTTTGCCTTTTCCCCTCCCTCTACCTTGCCACATCACCATAGATGCCCTCCACCTCAACTCCACCTCAGCCCCCCACCTCAACAACCTTTCACTTCCCAAGGATCATTAACTACCTACCATAAATTATCCCCCACTTCCCATGCAACTCGACAGCTCCCCACACAACCTTCCACTACCCAAGACACATTTAACACCCCTCACAGCCCCCTAAGTGCACTTTCTTTTCATCCAACCCAGACCTTTGGCTCCCCTAGGTTCCCCAATCAATCCCCATTAAGACACACCCCAAAACCCCAACCCTACCATCTGCTCAAGAGAAGAGCAAGCTGCCCCAACCTCTTCCCCACCTCCTTCCCCCAATTAGCTCCTCTCAATCAGACCTTCTCCCCTTGTCAGCCCCATTTCCCCTCCCACACAAATCGCCCCATCCCTCTCTACCTGCAAGACCTTCCTCCACTCCCACAGTGCACTATCCATAGCTCACTGAACACCCCTCCAGCTCATCCCCCTCCCACCTCTTAGCTACTGCCCTTAAGAGGGACTTCGGTGCTTCTCCATCAAGCTATTGGTGCTGCTAAGAAGGATCACAATCCCTTCCTCTTGAGGAGCTGCTGTCGTTGCCAAAGGAGCTACTGCCTCGCGTCGTCAACCTACTGCCACCACCTGCAGCGACCTCCCATCAACTCCGACATTGCTACAGATCTCGTACATCACTGACCACTGCTGCTATCGTGGAGTTTCCTCCCTCGAGCTTCTGCCATCACAGTGAGGAGCTGTGTCGTCTTCCCTTCGGAATGCTGCTGCAGCATCGCTACTCCAGAGTTAACCAAGCACCATCGTCGTTGTGCTGCTGCGTCGATCAGTCCAACGTCGGAACTGTCATCTTTCCCGTGTTTACATCTACAAGAGGTACTGCTATATCCCGATTCCCCTCCCCTAGTTCACCTTCTCTGCGAAGAGGTTTAATCTTGGTTGTAAGTTCATCACAATCGCCCAAGTTTTCTCTGACACAGCGTGCGGGTGTGTTGCATGCTTCCACGCTCGCCCTCGTCTCTGACCAGTGCCGTGTTCCTTTGAATCGGCTTGGTAAGCGGCTGAACACTCTCCTGTAATTTGATTACTTAGTATCTTTTATGAGTCACGCTGACAAGTGAGGAGTGCTCGAACCAAATCACTACTCATTAGTAAGTGATATCGTCGTTGTGATTGAGAGCGAGCGACCCTTGCTTTGTAGTGAGAGCTGTCCACCTTATTAGTGGGCATCTTAATCTGAGTATTTGGCCATTTTCCCATTCTCTTTAGAGTCTTCCCTGAAAGAGTATTACCCTTAGGTTACTGCTGGTCACCATCACCCTTTTAACTGTGATAGGACCTTGAAGTTGTCCTGTTGGGTATGCTTGCAGTTTTTGACCCTTCCAGGAGTTGTTCTGTAATTTGCACATTTTCTTAGTGTTTCTGTAGTTTTCTACCCTTCCTGGGTATTTATATCATCTTTTGGCATTCCTGAGGTCTTTCTTCCGGTCATTTGTTGACTTCTCCAAATACATTTGTCATTTCTTGACTTCGTTGGATAGTTTTGTCATTTCCTGACTTCGCCCAGGCTTTTGTATCATTTCCCGACTTCTTAGGGCTTTTCAATCATTTCATGACTTTCATAGGTATATTTGTCATATCTTGACGATCCCAAGACTTCGTCAGCCATAAACTGAACTCAGGAGAGCGCACATCGTTTCAGGGAAGTGACGTGGGTCTGGCTCCACCAAGTCGTGTAAACGGCATGAACCTGGTATAGTTTCTTCCTTTGAAGAGACTTTCTTGCAATTTCTGAACTTCGTAAGCATTTTGGTGACTTCCGTGAAGTTCGAACATAGCTTGAATGACTTTCTCACAAGCAGGAGCACTTGTGCAATTTCCCCTTTCAATGTCTTTACAATTTAAAAATTTTAGGGACATTTCTGTAATTTTTAGACTTTGGAAGACTTTTCTGTAATTTTATCCTCTCGAAGACATTTATGCAATTTTTTCCTTTGAACAAGGTATTTCTACAATTTTTCCTTTGAACGGGGTATTTCTGCGATTTTTCCTTGAACAGGGTATTTCTGCATTTTTTCCTTGATCAAGGTATTTCTGCAAATTTCCTACCCTCCTGGGATTGATTTGTAATTTTCTGCCATCGGTGGGGAGGCATTTCTGTAATTTTCCGTCCTTTGAGGATGTTTCTTCAATTTTTCTGTCTAAAAGGAACATTTCTGCAAATTTCAGTCCTTTGAAGGACATTTCCACAATTTCAATCCTTTTGAGGACATTTCTGAAATTTCTAACCCTTCAGAGGCATTTATGCAACCTTCTGTCAAAGATTTGACTTTTACATTGATAATACTCAAGAGAGTACTTTGTACAAATATTGGCCCTTGCAAGTTCTTTTGTGCAAAGTTTGCACGACTTGATAAATAAGTCTCCATGAGGGACTTTTACATAAAATATCAAGGGTCTAGCAAGAGACTTGCGGCATTCTCTTCTTTCAAAAAAGGAAACCAACAACACACGAGGAGGAGACCATTCTTGGCTCCTCCCAAACCTCCAACCAAAAGAAACTTCCAAGTCCTCAAGTTCTCTTGGCATTGGCCTCCTTTTATAGGAGTTAAGGGGAGGAGGAAGAGGCCCATCAGAGCCCTTTCAGGAACCCCATCGGAGCCCTTTTTAATGCCATTAATGTCTCTATTTTTGCTCCTTTTTTCATTTGTTTAGGAGAGAGATATAAAGAGAGAGAGCCCCATCGGGGGCCCCATTGGGTGGAAGCCCACCGCAGATGGGGCTCCCATCAGAGCATAGTTGACAAGGCGTCAAGGCGACCAAGGCGTAGGTGGGGTCTCGGATCGCCTAAGCACTTAGGTGCTCGCCTAAGCGGTGCCTAGGCGTTTAGGACGAAACCAAGTATGAGTTGTTTTCAAGTGTCCCTCTTACATGATATTTATGTATCTATAAATATATATAATGATGAAAATTCAATAAAAATATCATAATATGACAGACATAAAGACAATGAAAGCAAAAAAAATTAAACTCCAAGTAAACAAACTCACATTATATATCATAAGTCATAAAAAATTCAAATTGACATCTTCAAATAAATAAGCACACTAAATAAGAACAAGAAGTGCAAATATCATTCTATCATCAGAAAATTAATTTTCAACTTTTAAAACAAGCAATACACATACATGTAAATATGTTAAATAAAAATAAGAAGTGCAATATCTTAACACACTTAAAACAAGTAAAAACTAAATGAGTCCATTACATAATCCCACAATATGCCTAAAAATTGAAAAGAAACTAGAAAATGACAAGTCTCATGTGTTTGGGTGATGATAGTTTAAGTTTGACCAAATCCTGAGAGATCTCAAACTGACTAAGTGCTGTCAGTAGGAGAGCGGCTCCCTTGGAGAAGTCATATGCACGTTTGACTTTTTTTACCGAACTTTGGATTTTTAGTGTTCCATATGGTTTATTTGAATTATCAAATTTTTAGATAGATCAATTATGAGAGATTAGAAAGTTGGCATTTCGCTAAAATCATCGAAATTGTGATTTTCTTCTTCGATGGGAGAGTTGACTTTTTTTGGTAAGAGATATGATTTTTTTGATATTTTTATTGGATTCAAATAGGGGGTACTTCCTTATTTACATGTAATATCTTAAGTAAATGAAACAACAAATTATAACATTTACTTAAATGATATTCAGGTAAATAAGATGTTACCTGGAATCGGGCTGGACTCAGCCCTGAAAACCGACCTGAATCTACTGTCTAAGTGGGATATTGCGGACCCCTAAAGGGTCTAGGCGCGCCCAAGCGCCCTTGGCGTGCGCCTTGGCCGCCTTAGCGGCGCCTTGGGGGCGGCTTTTCTCCTCTTAGAAAGGCGAGGTGTTTTAAGGCGGCTGAGGAAGCGCCTTGGCGCTTAAGGCCGCCTAGGCGTCCGCCTTGACAACTATGCATCACAGTCCATTTTTTTAGGGATTTTTGGAATTTTCATAATTTTGGGGGGGTTGTAGATTTTGGTATTTGGAATTTCTGGGGATTTCAGAACTTTGGATTTTTGTTGAAGATTTGGTTATTTTCTGAAAATTATGATATTTTCTGAAAATATGTATTTCTGAAAACTTGAAATTTCTGACAATATGGTATTTCTAGAAGTCCCAGAAACGGGATATTTGAGGAATTTTAGGTTTTTTCAAAGATTTCTGAAAATTGTAGCAATGAGGTATTAAACTCCAAAATTCAGAAAATAGGATTTTTGGGTTTTGGGAATTTCTGGAACTTCATAAATGAGGTATTTCAGGGATTTCTAGAAATTGTGATATTTTCTGGAATTTCAGATATCTGTATTTTCAGGAATTGGATATTTTAGGAAATTGAGAATTTGGGAATTTCTGGAACATGGTACTTTCTGAAAATTGAAATTTTCTGAAATTTCTGATAATTCTTGAAATTTTGATATCTATACTATTACAATATAATTCAGTCTTGGAGCAGCCACGTGGCAACATCAAGACATTCATATTCCCGCCAAAACTCACAAATACCTCTCCTACCTCACTCCTTTAATACAGCTATTTTAAGAAGGCAAGTTTCTCACCTAAAGTTGTGAAGAAACCTTCTAAAATCAGCATGTTAAATCTTGCTAAATCTTGCACAATTTTTTTAAAAAAAGTTGCAGTTTTATACCACTAAGAAACGACTACCCAGTGCAGTTTTTAAAATCTTGCTAAATCTTCCAAAGCAAGTCTAAAAATACCAATGGTAAGGTTTACTTGCAGTTTTATACCACTAAGAAATTATTATCCATAACAGTTTTATATCATTTTGTAATTTTTTAAAATCTTGCTAATATATATATAACTAAGATATATTAATATATTAAAAATATTTAAATCTAAAACCTTTCCGTGCATCGCACGGGTAGCCATCCAGTTTCAAGATTTTGGAGTTTTGGGGGGTGTTTTGACATTTTTGCCCTTATCACATGGTCATAGATTATACCATTTTACGCCATGATTAGCAAATTTATCCATGTATAATTTCTTTATCACCAAATATTCACAAAAATTTGAGGAATATTTTTGGTGCCAACAAACACCATCGGCGCTGAGGGACCGAGGAGGAGGTAGGCCAGACAAGGCGGACATTGGTGAGGAGCTGCTTGAGGGACCCACTGATCAACCGGTAACGTGAGTTTGCAACGATGTTGGAGGAGCAGGCAACAGGTACAGTGGCACTGAGGAAGGGCATTTTAGGTATTTTAAGTTGTTTAATGATTTCTATCGCATATTTTGACAGCAGCAAACCAACTGCAACCAATCTAGATATTTGGAGGATATTATTGATAATATGCTTAAATGAGGTAAATTTAATAGTTTGCATATTTACAAGGGTATTTATGCAAAAAAATCCAAGAGAGAAAGACCAAAAAAAAAGGTAAAGAGAAGAAGAAACCCCCCCCTTTGGTCCTCCTCTCTCTCATTTAATGAGGGACTAGAGGGGGGTAAAATTACCCCCCCCCCCCCCCCCCGTCCAGTCCTCTTTTCTCTCTCATTTAATGAGAGGGACCGGAGGGGTAAAGCCTACCCCCTCACCTCTCTTCTCTCTCGTTAATGAGAGAGACCAAAGAAGGTACCCCCTCCACCTCTCTCCTCTCTCTTAACCAATCTACCCCCTCCATCCCTCTCCTCTCTCTCAAAATCAATAGGGTAACCGGAGAGGGGTGCCTCCGAGTGCACCCAACTAAAGGGGGGTCCTCCAGCATCCCCTCCAGACCCAACAAGACTGGAGGCACCCCCTCCAATCCCAACATGACTAGAGGTTTGGGAGGTGACGCATCAAGCAGAGGAACAAGAAGGCCACACTACTGAGGAAGCTCCCAATCGTGCTCCTGCTGAAGCTCTGTCGCTGCCCTGTTGCTCCGCCCGCAAAGAGAGAGGTCCCTATTTCAAGTCTCTCGATGGCTCTATTTGGGGAACTTCTTGATCAAAAATACATACATACATATATATAGGTAAATGCTGGGGTGCGGCGGTGTGGCCTCGCCGCACCCCACTGCTACTGCAGGATTGCCATCCAGCGGCAGCCAACATTACGCGCCTTGCGCGCACAGTTTTTTTTTTTTTTCATTTTTTGCTGCCGCTGGATCGCCATCCAACGACAACTGTTGGGGTGCGGCGGGGCCGCACCGCCGCACCCCAACACTTCTCTCTCTCTCTCTCTCCTCTCTCTCTCTCTCTCTCTCTCCTCTCTCTCTCTCTCTCTCTATATATATTATATATATATATATATATATATATATTCTGGAAGATGGAAGAACCTGTAGGTAGGGCTGAACATGGTTCGGTTCGGTTCAGGGTCATTTTCAACCCGAACCAAACCAAACAGATTCAAGTTTGGAACCAAATTGAACCAAACTGAAACTCATATAAACCGAATTGAACCAAACCAAAACATATATAAACCGAACTGAACCAAACTAATTCGATTTGATACGGTTCACGGTTTTGACCTTTTGGACCTTTTTGGGATTGATAGTTCTTATTAATTTTGTAATTGCTTACTATTTGGCATAAATTTGTTAACTTGTCTTATTATTTTCACTATGAAATTTTGGTCTTTTGACAAGTTGACAATTATAAATTAATCAAATTGAATTTAGAGAGCTATAAATTTTAAATTAAAAATAAAAAATAAAAAATGAAGATTTTGGACATTTGAACTTTTTGCTATGGGCTTTTAGACTTTTGACAACATCTCATATCACAACATCCAAATTCATTGTGTAAAATATTGTCCTCCTAGTAAGATAACTAGAACTAACTTTTTATATCCATATTCAAAAGTATAATATAAAAATCATTAAAGAAAATAGTAAAAATAAAAAATCGGTGAGAAAAACAGTGAAAAAAAAACAGTGTGGAAAATAGTGAAAAACAATCATTGAAAAATAGTGGAAATAAAATTCAGTTAGAAAAAAATAGTGAGAAAAATAGTGAAAACAAAATTAGTGAGAAAAACAGTGAAAATAAAAATCAATGAGAAAAACAGTGAAAATAAAATCAGTGAGAAAAACAGTGAAAATGAAAATCTATGAGAAATAGTGAAAGAAAAAACAGAGAGAAAATTAATGGAAAATAGTGAAAATAAAATTCAGTGAGAAAAATATGACAGATAATTAAACATTGCTTTCCATTAACAGAAAATATAAATATAAAAATCAGCTGAAAAAGTTTCTGAAAGAACCAGTGAAAATAAAATCAGAAAAAACAATAAGAAAAAAACCACTAAAAATTGATTCGGTTTATTATGTTCACGTGGTTCGGTTCAGTTTCTAAACCAAACCGAACCATTTAAAGATATTCAGTTTGGTTTGGGTCATTGAGCCGAATCTTAGCATCTTCACCCGAACCGATCTGTAATTTTCAGTTCAGTTCTGTTTTGTTCGGTTGTTCGGCTCAAAGTGAGAAATGACACCCCTACCTGCAGAGCGTCAGGATTTCTTTGGGGACTTCTGGTGCGGCACCGAGTGGGGTGAAGGGGAAGCGCAGATGATCACCCTGGGAATCACGCCAGAGGAAGGAGGAGGAGGGAGAGACCGCGGCTGAGAGCCAAAAGGGGTATTCTTTGTTTCTTTCCTTCAATGTCTCTTCCAAGAGGATTTACAAAATAATTTATAGAGGCTAAACCCTAAAGACTCCTTTGACCCAAATAAAGACCAAAATAACCCTAAGACCTAAAATAGGTTAAAATCGCATCAAAAAATCATAGAAAAAATAGGAAAAGACCTTTTGGGCCCCTAATGGGCCAACACTCACACTCTGCTCAATAGAGAAGAAAGTACAACAAAAGGGTAAATGTCAATCCTCTAGCCAAATAGATTCCGATGTCGTAGCCGAGTGCCTTCTCCGATGATAAGCGTATGCCGGGTCAAATCGGATACGTCGGGTCACCAATCCTCTCCCCCCCCCCCCCCCGGAGGAACTCGTCCAGGGCTCTCTGGCACTGCTCTTAAGACTCAGGATCGATCCGCTGTAGCTCCTCGCGTGTGATCATATGGTAGCTCGATCACATAGGCGTTGGACCCGACACGTTTAAGCACTTTAAACAGCCCAACTCCCCGAGCTTGTAGCTTTTTGACGACTCTCGAAGGGAACCGTTCAGGTCTAACCTGCACCATGACATAATCACCCTCCTGAAACTCGTGATAGCGACGGTGCAAATTTGTTGCATTCTTATACAATTCATTATTCAATTCAATTTGGTGACAGATGTGGTCGTGTAGACCCCTGATATGTTTGGCTAACGATTCAACTGACTCAGAAACTCTGGCTTGATGAGACATGGGAACTAGATCTATGAGTTGCCTAGATCTATAGCTTGTAACAACCTCAAAAGACTCATTCATGCAGACCTATTGACCGAGTTATTGTACGCAAATTCTACCAAAGGCAAGATCAAGTCCCAGTTTCTCACATGGTCCCCTAAGAGTAGAGCCGCAAACGGATCGGGTTCGGAACCGGAAACACAGATTCTGATTCCGATTCCGATAACCGAAATATGGTTCCGATTCCGATTCCGATAATATCGAATGGTAATTCCGATTCCGTTCTGATTCCGATAACATTACCGGAACCGAATTCCGATAAGGTAAGGTGTTTACATAGTTTTTTCTTTTAATTTATGGATAATTTATCAGAATAACCGATACCGATTCCGATTCCGATTATTTTTTCGATTCCGATTCCGATAGCTTATCGGAATATCGATACCAATTCCGATAAGCTATCGGTATCATTTTCAATTCCGAAACCGATAATTTTTATCGGAATCGGGTCGGAATATCGGGTTATCGGGTTCCGTTTACACCCCTACCTAAGAGACAGCACCAAACATTTCCCAAACTCCTATTAACAATCTCTGTTTGGCCGTCTGTTCGGGGATGGTAACATGGAAGGCAGGATCGGATCGGGATCGGGATCGACCAAGCTCGATCCGATCCTGGATCGGATCGGATTGCAGGATCCGACGGATCCAAGGGAAGTTTGACCGATCCTGGATCGGCCAGTCTATAAAATGGTTTTTTTTTTTTGAAAAAGTTCAGGAAAATTCAGGAAAAAAAAAACAGAAAAATTGAGAAAAATCTGATAAATTGATAGAACTAATATTTGCATCAAAAATCAATTATACATGCATTCATAGTACATGAAACATGAAATTTAAGACATTGTGAATCAATACTACTAGAATAACACAAGAAAAGCAAAAAATGTTAAATGTAACTTACATTTGATAGAAGACTAATAATCTTTCCATCCACTTCCAGACATAGATGAGTCACCATCATTTGGGTTTTGATAGCTATAACCAAAGAGGGAATTTGCTAAATCATGCATACCCATTTGAATCCCTCTTGATGTAAATTGTTGACTTGAGCTTCTCCTGATTGTGATAGAGCTGGACACCATATGCCAAGCGGTTTGTATGTACTTGTTGCTTCACTATGCTCTTATTCTTGTGAAGGCCAAGGTCCCATCCTCCTTGTACTCCAAGAGGTGAGCTACTAATATTGAGTACGGTAAAATGGGAGGCTGAAATGCAGTATATGAGTAGACCCTGAACTATAGTTTGGCTCCCAAGGTGGCCACTCATAGGCTGCATGATGTTGTTGTCCTTCATATCCCCTTGTCCATGCCCTTGTCCTTCTCCTCCGCCTCCTGATATTCTGTTTCTAGTACATAACTTTCAGTAAGCCCTAGACCTGTGGCCCCAGTATATCCTGCATCTCCCTGGCCAGCTCCTGTGGCCCCAGTGGCAGCCCCATCATCATCATCATCATCATCATCATCATTGGATCTTGTGTTGTGTCATCACTACGAATTGGTTGATGCACTTTCTCTTTTTTTGCCTGGTATATGTCTTTTTTCTAGCTCTATGGCTTTTGAACTCCTCTCTTTTTGTGTTGCAGTTCTTCTTAATGCAGGCTGAGTGGGAGGCACTCTAGATGTCTCTGGCAAAATAGCCGAGTGTCGTGGCTGAGGGAATAGAGGTGGGTCATCACTTACCCTAAGCTTTGGATCTCGAGCCTCTACTCCATCCAATTCTCCTTCCGCCCATGAGCAATCGCGATGGTCAAATTCTGGAACATCCCTTTTTGTCTTGTTTCCACCCTGCATTCAGTGGGTGTTCCTCATCAAGCAACTCATCAACATCAATGGGAGGTGATAATGCTTCCTCTCTGCAAAACATTGCTCCAATGACTACCTGCAAAAGTCATTAGCCTTGCCTCGCTCCTCTTTTGTCTTTCTCTAATGCATTTGACTTTCAACCGCATATTGTAGTGGCAATAGACCAGGTTCTCTAGCCTAGTTGCACTCAACATGTTCCTCACTTTTATGTGAATAAGTGAGAAAGTGCTCCAATTTCTCTCACACTGGCTAGATGAATTGGTCTGACTGAGTACTCTAATAGCAATTCTTGCAAGTGGAACACTTAATTGATCTCCAATTGTGCTAATAGAACAAAAGCCCCGATTTTCAAACTCTAATTAAGGTGAAATTTAGGGTAAGTGTTTAATTTCCCGAAATTAAACACTTACATTATCATACAAAGGCATAATTAAGTCAATTAAGTGATTGGAACACTTAATTGATGTCCAATTGTGCTAATCGAACAAAAGCCTCAATTTTCAAACCCTAATTAGGGTGAAATTTAGGGATTTTATCTAAATTCCCGAAATAAACTTACATTATCATACAAAGGAATAATTAAGTCATTAAGTGATTGGAACACCTAATTGATGTCCAATTATGCTAATAGAACAAAAGCCCATTTTCAAACCCTAATTAGGGTGAAATTTGGGGATTTTATCTAATGACAAACTCTAGGGGAAGAAGAAGAAGATATAACAAGATCAAACATGTATGCATGTTTTTCATTTTTTTCAAAAATTTAATTAAATTACGAAAGTAAAAAAATATATATACCTTAAGAAGAAAAACTTCTCCCTTGCTGAGTAAGATCTCTTGAGATCTACTCAAGAAGATCTCCCTTGGCTTTGCCTTTGGATGTGCTCCTCTCTAACCTCTTTCCAACTTCAAAGGGAACAAAGTGGAAGAAGAAAAGGAGGACAAGAGGAAGAAGAAGAAGAAGAGGAGGAGGAGGAGGAGGAGGAGGCCGGCAGGGGAGGAGGCTGCCGGCGGTGGAGGAGGCTGGCGGCGCTGGAGGAGGCCGGCGGCGGTGGAGGAGCAGGCTGGCGGAGCTGGGGGGAAGGGGGAGCACCCTTGCGTGCTTCCCTGGATGAGAAAACAGGAAAAAGAGGGGGGGGCTCGGGTGGGATCGCAGGGCTTAAGGGGGATCCGTCTGGGATCGACCCTTATCACGCCGGATCGACCCTTATCGGTCGGATCGAATAGGGATCCAGCGATTAAGCCGATAAGGGGTCGATTCGGCGGGCAAAGTCCAAATTTGAACTTAAACCTGCCGGATCGACAGAATCGCAAATGGATCGATCGATCCCCATGCGCGACTCGCGCGATCCAACTCGGATCCAGGCGAGTTGGGTCGATCCACCTCAAAAGAGGGATTTGGGGGGACTTCTGCCCGGAATCGAATCCCTGGGCGTCGATCCGATCCAGGATCGATCGATTCCTGGTCGATCCAGGCAATTCTGCCTTCCATGGATGGTAAGCTATGGAGAAGTTGAGCTTGGTTCCCAGAAGATGCTAGAGTGTTTTTCACAACGTTCAAGAACAAGGGGATCGGGACCGGATCGGCCAGCCAAAAACCGATAAATGTTATTATTTGTAGTTTCATTTACTTAAGATATTACATGTAAATAAGGAAGTACCCCCATTTAAATCCAATAAAAATATCAAAAAAATCATATCTCTTACCAATAAAAAGTCAACTCTTCCATCTAAGAAGAAAATCGTGATTTTAGTGATTCTATCAAAATAGCGTCTTTCTAATCCTTCATAATTTGACCTATCTAAAAATTTCATAATTCAAATAAACCAATAGAATACTAAAAATTCAAAGCCAGTGAAAAAAGTCAAACGTGCATGTGACTTCTCCAAGGGAGCCACTCTCCTACTGACAGCAATGAACCCAATAGAATACTTCATAATTTGACTTCTCCAAGTGAAAAAAGTCAAAGTCCTGGTCAGTAAGAGAGTGACTCCCTTGGAGAAGTCACATGTATGTTTGACTTTTTTCACCGGACTTTGAATTTTTAGTATTCTATTGGGTTTAGTTGAATTATGAAATTTTTAGATAGGCCAAATTATGAGGAATTAGAAAGATGTTATTTTGTTAGAATCACCAAAATCGCGATTTTCTTCTGGATGGGGAGAGTTGACTTTTTATTGGTAAGAGATATGATTTTTTTGATATTTTTATTGGATTCAAATGGGGGGTACTTCCTTATTTACATGTAATATCTTAAGTAAATGAAACTTCATTACTTAAATGATATTCAGGTAAATAAGGCCTGAAATCGGAGTGGACTCGGTCTGGAATCGGCCTGGACTCAGCCCCTGGCAAGGTTACCCCGAATCGGATCGGACGACCCAAAACCGATCTGAATCGACCGATCCGATCCCGATCCGGACAATTTTTGATACATTGGTTTTTCAAAAGTAGCTCATAAAACGCACATCTCTATCTGAGACAATAGTCTTAAGAAGCCCATGAAGACGAACGATCTCACCCAAGAAGAGGCGGGGAATCCTATACATATAAGAGGTTTTAGCACAGGGAAGGAAATGAGCCATTTTTGAAAATCTATCCACTACCACCATGATAGAATCGTGCCGTCGAAAGGTACGTGGCAATCCTAGTACAAAATCTATACTCAAATCTTGCCATGGATGGTCGGGCACGAGAAGAGGAGTGTACAGTCTGATATTTTGCCTATGTTGCGTGGCAGTGGCACAAGTACGGCATCAGACCACGATATGAGCTACATCTCGCTTCAAATTAGGCCAAAAGAAGTAATATTCCACCAGTTCGATGGTCTTATTCCGATCGAAGTGACCGGCTAGATTACCCGCATTCACTTTCCTTACCAAGAAATCACGAACAGAGGTTCGTGGAATGCACAACCTATCGCCCCGAAAAAGATAACCATCCTGAAGTTCATAATCACCACACTCCCGTGAGGGGCCCGACTGGAGGGCCGTATAAATGGGACCGAAATCCAAGCACCCCAAAGAGTGCTCTTGAAGCTTCTCGAACCTGGTGACCTCGATATGCACAACTGAGAGGAGGGATGACCGATGACTGAGTGCATTGGCCACGCGGTTCTCCACGCTGGCTTTATGTTTGAGGACGAATGTATAAGCCTGGAGATACTCAATCCATCGACTGTGACGGGGGTTGAGCTTCTTTTGAGATTGGAGGAACCGAAGAGAGTCGTGATCTGAGTACACCACAAACTACTGTGGTAGCAAATAGTGGCGTCAATATCTCAGGGCTTGGACGACCACGTAAAACTCTTTATCATATGTAGAGTACCTCAGTTTTGCATCATTAACTTCTCGCTAAAAAAGGCAATATGGTGACCCTCCTGACTCAGCACTCCCCCTATGTCGCAGAAAACCTCAAATACTCTCGAGAAATCAGGGAGTCAAAGTACAAGTACTTGAGTCATCCGCTCCTTGAGTTCCTGAAAGGCCGCAACTACTGCCTTTGTCCAAACAATCGTTCCCTTCCAGAGGCAGTCGCTGATAGGGGTTGTGACCGTGCTAAACCCACGAATGAATCGGTAGTAGAATGTGGCTAGGTCATGAAAGCTACGCACATTGTGGAAGGTCTGTGGCTCAGGCCACTCTATAATCGCCTTAATCTTTTCCGAATCAGCAGAGACCCCTTCGCTCGACATAATGAACCCTAAGAAGGTTACCTGATCGGTCACGAAAGTGCACTTCTTAAGGTTGCTATGTAGACTTTCACGACGAAAGGTAAGGCAAAAATGACGCAGATGGTCCAAATGCTCCTCTGAAGTGCGGCTATAGATGAGAATGTCATCAAAATAGACGACAAGGAACACTCCAATGAAGAGCCGCAGACCCTCTGTCATAAGCCGCATGAAGGTACTAGGGGCGTTGGATAACCCAAAGGGCATAACCAACCATTCATACAGCTCATCCCTAGTTTTGAAGGCAGTCCATTCATCACCGGGTCGAACTCTGATCTGGTGATAACCACCCTTCAAATCAATCTTTGAAAATACTGTGACTCCCGCCATCATGTTTAACATGTCGTCCAAGCAGGGAATAGGAAAGCGATACTTCACAGTTATACAGTTGATGGCGCAGTTGTCAACGAACATCTGCCAGGTGCCATCCTTCTTTGGAGCAAGGAGAGCAGGTATAGCATACGGGCTCGTGCTGACTCGAATATAACCACGCTTTAGAAGAGCCTCAACTTGCCTCTGAAGTTCAGTAAGCTCCGATGGGTTGAGGCGGTAATGTGGTAGGTTGGGAAGTAAGGACGCCGAGACAAAATCAATGACATGTTGAATGTCGCGCATCGGAGGTAAACCTTCCAGCAGGTCTTCAGGAAACACATCCGCGAATTCTTGCAGAAGAATGGTGACTTCCATAGATTGCCCATCAGATGTTTCTCATCAGACTCATTGACGTTTATTGGCAACAGCAGGGCGAAAACATTGTCGGTCTCCTGAACCTCGTACTCAAATTCCCTGGCAATAATCAGGTGTAAGGTAGCAACAATAGGGGTACTCACCCCCTGAGCATGGGAGGCAGGTGCCTTGCTATGCTGAGGTGTTGGAAGCTAGGTGGGCATGTCAGCTTGAGAAGCAGAAGGGCTTGCCTGAGTGCTAGGAGGTGGGTGATCCTGAGAGGGAGAGCTTCAAGGTCGTGACGATTGTAAGGTGATACGATGTCTACCATGCTCGAATACACACATGTTGGAGCGACCATAGAGAATGACGTCCACATTATAAATCCGTAGCCAGCCTAAAATGACACTCTAGACTTTCATGGGTAGGACATCACACCAAATCTGAGCCTCATAAGAATGGAGTTGGATCGAGACGAGGCATCGCAGACGAATTGGGATAGAGGTGGTGTCCAACCAAGACACGTGATAAGGGCGGAGATGATCCATAGTCGCTAGACCCAGAAGAGCGACCGTGTTGGTAGAAATTGCGTTGATACAACTCTCGCTATCAACGATGACTCGGCAAACCTTACCGTCAAGATGGCAATAGGTCTGAAAGATTGTCATGCGGCGCCAATCGTTGTTCTCCTTTGGTCAGGGTAGGACGCACCTCTCTAAGTCTCTCTCCTTCAGGTGCTTTTGCAAAGTTCATGGCCCGAATGGTACCATCAGCTGCTTCTTCCAATTGGACTTCATCTGCCATTTCATTACCTACTTCATAACTCACATCCACGAGGGGTTGTGGAGAGTCTACAGGGTCGCCATTGTCCATAGCTAGGGCTCTGTAGGGACATGAGTTAGCAATATGCCCAAACCCCTGGCAACTATAACAGCGGATTCAAGAGTTACCTTCTTGTGGTGCAACTTCCCTTATTGGTGCCTTCCATTTATCCTCTCGCCTGACTGGGTGGGGTCCAAGAAGGAAGCGAGTGGGAGGAGGGGGTAGGGCGGGTGCAATCTCTCTTTGGTGTTGCCCTTCAAGAGCTCGGAATGTACGAACTTTCTAGGATGGCACTAGGCAGCACGCTGGTCCGTGAGGCGCTGGTAGGTGGGCCTAACTCGAGAGGGGGACTCCCTCTCTAGCTCGAACTGCTCCATTTCTCGCACCACCTGATAAGCATAGTCAAGAGTGGTCATGTGCGGGCAGAATAGCTCTTGCTGATAAATCCGGTGAAGTCCCCTCTGAAATCAAGAAAGGGTCAATGCACCCTCCTCGCGAGCTCCACACCTCAGCAAAAGATCATCAAACTTATCGATGTATTCTGACACAGTTCAGGAGCCTTGAGAGATGTTCTGTCACCTATCAAACAAGCGGTGTCTATATGTTGTGGGGACATACTTCTCTCGGAGCTTGACCTTCATTTCATTCCATATGTAAATCGGCTCCTCATACGTTTGTGCAAGGCGATCCTCCACATTCGTCCAAAAAGTTAGAGCTCGAGCTCTCGACATGGTTTTGGCGAAGAAGGCTCGCCTAGGGTCAGACATGGCTAACCAATCAGAGTAACAATTCATCCTAACTTCCCAATCAAGATAATCCTACAGCTCCAAGAAATCGTCAAAACTAGGAGCCTCAATGCAGGCATTCCGGATATCATGATCTCTTTCACGGTTCGCCCATCACTGATCATCAAACTTTGGGTCAGGTCTCTAGCCATATCTCTTGTTCCTGCGGGCCACGGGAATCCTAGGAGTCTCGTCCACTCCCTCATCAAATGACTTACGGTCGTACTCCTCTAGACAACAACGATGGTCTCCTACTCAAGCAGCGGAGGAGGCCACGGAGCCACTGGGGAATGGGGACGTTGAGATTGTGGGCGCTCAACAACTTGTTCACACCTCGGTTCCCAAATGGCCCCTTCCAAAGCCACAATGCGACAAACAATTCCCTGAACCATGCGATCAGATTCGGTGACCCTCTCCTCTATGCCTGCCAAACCCTCACCTAACCGTTGATCCATCATACGAATCTCCTCCTTGAGTTGATACACCAACTCGGTCAAGGTCAAACCCCCAGGAAAGTCAATACGTGAGCTCGGAGCAGGTGGGTGTGCACTTGACATAGTTGGGTGAGAACCTGCCATAGGTGTGGAGACGTGATATCAGTACCGCTACGAGTAGGCATAAGACATGGGCTTTAATCTAAATGACTAGACAACAACTAAACATGTTACAAACTATGAGACTATTGATTTGTTTTGTTTGTGAGACTCTCTCTCTCTCTCTTTCATTTTGACTGATTTCTGATTATTATTTTTTGCAGTAAATTCTCGTCGCTAGATGAGTTCTAAAAAGAGATTAAATCTATTGCAGGCAAGTCACACTATCGGGGAACCATCCAACGAGGATAACAAAGAGTCAAGTCAACAATAGTGCTAGTTACCACAATGTATAAATATAGTTCCACAAACAATGCCTCCACTAGTGCTACGAGACGGAAACTTACCACCCACAAATTGACAGTGATAATGTAATTAACTGGCTAGAATTCCTACCTCACCAATACAGCAGCAAATTTAAACTAGATACTAGAAAAGCAAGAGAGAGAGCGTGACTACGCACTAATCGACTCGCTGTCAAGCGAGGTACCAACTGATGTGAGAGTGGGTCCGCTCGGTGTTGTTGGCGAATGATTGTCGCCCGCGATCAGTACAAGCATCAATGCTGTGAACTCTGTGACGAGAGCCTCCTAAGAACGAGTGCACGGTGGTGAAACAGTAGGTCGCCTCAGATAAGGGTGCGAAGGTGTCCGCGGTCGCCAAGGCTTTGCAAACTCATGCGGGAACACCGATAGGTACAGGTGCACACAAACAGTCTCGTAGATGATCCTGACCCTAGAGAGACTCATCCACTCAACACCCTTGTGCTGCCGATGTGTGCTATTTGGTTGTCTGATCTGCACGTCTCTGATAGTGGCTGTTGCGGTGCGGCGGGAAGTCACCTCGGACTGCTGAGTGGTGTGGCTCTAGTAATGAGATCCGCAACGGACACAGAGGCATGGACCAATGGTGCGGGGCCCGCAAAGATGTCGAGTTCCACGTGAGAAAGCGGCGTGCGAGACCCACGCGATCATAAAGGCCCCACTGTGCGGTGGCTTGGGGGCCATTGCACGCACAAGCAGATGAGCGGTAAATGGGAAAAGGGCCCTCGTGCACCGGCGCGGGTGACAAGGAGGGGCGCTGACGTGGATGGGAAAGTCCGCAACATGGTCCCCCCTGCTTGCACAGGTGACAGAGTCCCGAAGATGACAAGTCCCGCCTGGGAAACAATGTGCGAGGCCCACGCGGTGGCGGCTTCGCACTATGGTCCCTCCTTGCACAGTTGACGATGGTCTTTGGCAGTGTGAAGAAAGGCAAAATAGGAAGAGGGCAAATCTCGACTCCTTAGAAGAGGCCGACGCCGGCTCTGATACCAAAGTTGATGCGGCACCGAGTGGGGTGAAGGGGAAGAGCAGATGATCGCCTTAGGAATCGCACCAGAGGAAGGAGGGAGAGACCGCGACTGAGAGCCAAAAGGGGTATTCTTTGTTTCTTTTCTTCAATGTCTCTTCTAAGAGGGTTTACAAAATAATTTATAGAGGCTAAATCCTAAAGATTCCTTTGACCCAAATAAAGACCAAAATAACCCTGAGACCCATAATAGATTAAAATCGCATCAAAAAATCATAGAAAAAATGGGAAAAGAACTTGTTGGCCCTTAATGGGCCAACACTCACACTAACTGTTCAATAGAGAAGAGAATACGTCAAAAGGGTAAATGTCAATCCTCTAGCCAAACAGATGCCGATGTCATAGCCGGGTGCTTCCTTCGACAGTAAACGTACGTTGGATCAAATCGGGTCCTCACCAATTCCTTTGTGAACATCATTGTGAAGATCTGAAGTTAGGAGCCCACGTAGAGACATCTTAGACATTGCAAAAAAAACCCTTGAAAGGTGATAAATTACAGAAAAACCATTGATAGGTGACACATTGCAGAAATACCTTCTGTTGTCCATAAATTTGTAGAAATAACCTCTGCTGTCCATAAATTGTTACACTATGTACAAAATTGCAGAAAAACCCTCAAAACATCAAAAATTATAGAAATACCACATTTGTGGGAAAATTGTACAAAAGCCTCTTGTTCAACCAAGCATTACTAAAATACCCCCAACCTATCCAAAAAGTACCAAACTACACATGAACTCTCCAAAAGTTACCAAAACACCTCCGAGTTCAAAAAAAGCATGAAAGCCCTTGTTTAGTCCAAAAACCGCACAAAGCCCCTAGCATGTTTCAAATTATCAAAACTTCTTGTTCAAAATTTAAAATACAATTTGTACAACTCGATGGAGTGGAACCACGTCCCTTTCCTAAAGCGACGTACGCCCCCCTAAGTTTGTTCTTAGGTTCGAACTATCATACTCAGAAATACTCAGAAACTCAAGAAATAGGGAAAGTCAAGAAATGACAGAAATATCCAGATATGTCAAGAAATGACAAAAATACCTGGAAATGTTAAGAAATGACATAAATACCTAGGAATTTTAAAAATTTACAGAAATACCAGAAAAGGTAAGAAATTGCAGGAATATCTAAAAATGGCAAGAAATTGCAGGAATACCCTGAAAGGGTAGGAAATTGCATAAGTACCCAGAAAGAGTAAGAAATTGCAAAAAATACTGAGAAAGGGTTAGAAATTGCACAAATAATCAGAAAGGAAAGAAAATGCAAAAAAATACTACGAAAGGGTAAGAAATTGCAAAAATATCCTAAAGAATTAAAAATTGCAAAAATACTCAAAAAGGGCAAGAAATTGAAGAAATACCCAAAAAGGGTGAGGAGCTACAAAGATACCCCAGTCTTGTGCAAAAATGTCTTTTGGGGATATCAAGTCAACTTAAGGGTCTAATCACAATTAAAGAGTGATCATGACCATGGATTTGCTCCGATTGTGATGGAATTCAAATTCAACCATCTGATCATGATAGAAGCAAAGTCAATGACCAAATCGTGAGAGGAGCAAATTCAACGGATCCAAATGGAGACTGAAGCAAAGTCAAAGGATCCGATCACGACCGGATGTAATCTCGAAAACCCAATTATATGATCGGGGCCACTTGTAAAAGTCTTGAAAAACCGATTGTAATTCAATTACATATGTACAAGGAAATAAAGTTTTTGAATTTCTTAGCAAGAGAATGTACCCATAATAAGCGATCATCAAGATCATTAATGTCATAATGGATAGGGGCAAAAGGCATTCTTTGACATTTAATTAAATCCATGCTAGGGTATCTATTAAAGCATGAAAAATGAGAATTAATTGTGATTTGAATGGTCTGGAATGGTGATCCATGGAGCTCCTCCCGGATTAGGGTTTTCGCCTGCAAAGGCGACAACTCTGGGTGTCGCGTTGTGAACGCGACAGCCCAACCTGTCGCGTTCGTGTTATGAGCGCGACATGTCGAAGGGCCGCGTTCTGAAGGCGACCTGGTCCCTTGTCGCGACCGCAGCTGAGAGGTCTGGACATGCATGCTTTCAGTATTGTGGTTAAACGATTATTCGTATTTGTTGTGCATGGCAATGACAGGTGGAGCCAGTGCACTTGTTACGCTCATGTTCGAACTCACTCTGATGTAAATTAACACCGACTCCAGTCGGTGGGAAAAAGTCCAATACACAAATGTTAAATCATTTGATCAATTAAATATGTGAAATTAATGATATGCCAAAAATAAACATACCCAACAAAATGGATATTAAAAGAAAGAAATTATGCACATATTTTGGAGGACAAAACTGTTGAGATGGTGTCAGAAGTGGATTATATGTCATAAATATACTGGATCCAATAGTGACACTGTGGTACCAAGAAAGAGCTACATATGTGATGGGGGTTAGCACAAGGAATGAACTAGGTGAAAGTTAGTGGACTTATATTGATCCAATCATAAGTCGGGTAAGAGGAGATGGTGCCCATAGAAAAGCAGTATCTAGAAATAGGAGCAAAAACATGCCAATGTAGAGCTACCATACCACAGTGTCACTGTTGAGTATGGCTAGGCAAGGATCGGTGATTTAAAAGCCAGTCGAGTCGGGTCCATTGGTCAACTAGTCGGCTACTAATTCTTTCTCTTTTTCCAGCTTTTCTTTGGAACATTGTCTGTGGAAAAGTCTTTTGTACCCCTATTAAAATTTTCCTTCCAAGGGCAGAGGTGCTACCATGTTTGACCCCCGTGATCTAACTGCACAAGTCAATCCGCGTGTGCGTGCCCGCACATTAGAGAATTCATGGCCTCAAACTCCATATTCCAACAATGTTCATAATCATTACATTATGAACATTGTCACAGTCATTAAATGCTTTAAAAAATTCCTAATTGTTCAAGAGCTATCTAAAATGTATTATGCTTTTCATTTTTTTAGTGAATATTATGTTCTAATTTTAATATAATATCATATTAACATTTTTTATTGCATAATTGCATTTTGATTACCCATACATTATATATCTTTATATATTTAAATTCCATATAGGAGGGAGATATCACATTGGATACTGCCTTGGATGCCTAAGCACTGCCTAGCTGGGCGCCTAAGCCCTTAGGTGCTTAAGGATCCCACAACACTTTGGGCCCCTTGACAACTATGGGTTTGGGTTACCATCCTTTTGCGAACTCTTTTCTCCAAAAGACACCCACATCATGCTATGTAAAGCCAACAGGAGACCCTTCTTCTTCCATACACGAACAATTCTCATATTAATTCTACTCTCATTTATTGACATTGATTGGTCTGATTTTATCTATTTTATGATCTTTTATTTTGGATGTCAAGGATTAGGACTCACATTAGTAAAATGATATTTTTTAGCGATATCATCTCATTGTTAAATGATGACCTCTGAAATAGTTCATATTAGTAAATCAGATTTTTGTTCTTCATTATCTTGCACTCTTATATTCAGCTCATAATGCATATACACTGATACTCTACCATTTGAGCTATATATATGTCTTCTAAATCAGTACTTTTATTTCAATCAGATTTTTTCTGTCATGCTTATATCTTTAGATATGACAGGCATACCCTCAACACTAACAATCAACAAGAGTCATGCATTAAAAATGAAAAAAACCCTGAAAAATGACCGACTTGGACTTGAGGCGTCGAACTCGTCAACCAATCGGTCCACTAGACGGGGGGCCCAACTTAGACCGATGAATCCTTTTTAAAACACTAGCAAGGATGAATTAAACTAGGCCAGAATCAGAAAACAAGAAGTTGTTAGGCTATGTATAAAAGGTTTAGTCGCTTAGATTTACTTTGAGGAACATGTTAGAGATAGAACTGTATGCACTTGGTCTAAAAAGGATAATAATTCACAAAAGCTGGATCAGATTGTGACGACTAGGGCCTTATCAAGATATTGGATGAGTCCACATACATTTATCTATGTTCAATCAGTTGTGTCTAGAAATAATAATTAAAGAAATGAAAGATCCAATACTAAAGAATTGACCTACCCATTGCACTAGAAACTGCCTTGCAACAAGTAAATTATGCATAGCATCTTGGAACAAACTTAAACCAGAAAATTCATTTAATAAACCTTTTCCTTCTAACTCAGGAAATGCATAAGATGAAAACTCATTCATTACTAGCTAGCTACTTGAAAGTGTGTACCTTTACAGGAAAGTTGATAATAAAACATCCATTTCAAAGCTATTTATCGTATGAAGAGTGACGATAAGAAACGTTTTGCACCACACTGAATTCTGTAAGTTTCCTTCTTTCTTGGCTCAATTCTGATGGCTCGCTAGCACAGTATCTTATCAAACTATGGGAAGGGAAGACAATATCATAAGTAAGAAGCAAGATCGCAATGGAGAGGAGCATATGGCGTACCTCAGGACCATTGAAGACAGAAGGTTCATTCATGTCGTTCCATATGTACAGTGAAGGTGTTGAACCCGGATAGTTTTTCAGTGAAAATTTTTCTGCCCACCATTCTCGTATCTCTGGATTCAATGTGTCAGGGTATGAAGATGAACCGGGCCAGCACCACCCATCAAAATCTCTAGCAGATGCATCCTTCACATAATATCCCTTCTGGTTGCCTCCTTATGTAGATGAAAGGACTCATCCCTCTTAATATGAGGATCGACAATGGTGACCATGCGCCTTCCTTTCGCAAACAGTTTGGTCTGCATTCCTCTGGGTTGGGGAATAACACTTTGTCCCATGTGAAGTACCTCTTCCCATCCGTGTGATCGATATCAAGCCAGAGAACATCGTATGGGATATCATGATCATCGAACCCTGCATCCACACCCGCCACATCATCTTCATCACGGTAATTCCATCTGCACTGGTGGTACGCCACTGCGAACTGCTGAGGCATAGCAGGGGTACCAGTCACACTAGTGTACTGGCGTATCACATCCTTAGGCTCAGGTCCCACGAAGAAGAAGGCATCCACAATCCCCGCCTCGCTCATCCACAATGTGTCAATCCTCTTCGTCTGCCTCTCACGATCGGCAGCCGGCAATCCATCCCACCCGGGAGCGAGCACATCAATCTGCATCTCTGCCGCATTAAGCCAGAAGAACCCAAACGTACCGCGCGCCCCATGGGAGAGCATGAAGGGGATAGAGCCGTAGAGCCCAAAGGGCGAGTCGTGAAGGTACTCGAACACGTCAAGGTTGAAGAGCCGGTAGGGTTCCGAGTGCTCCACGCCAGGGCCTCGCGTGGACCGGAGGGCCAGAGAAGTGGAGGCGTGCTCCGGGATGCCATAGACGAAATCCGCGCCGTGGAACGACACGTCGAAGCTGATTGACTGGGGCCCGTGCGGGCGGGTGTCCGTGTGGCTGCGGAACCCCTCTTCCCAGTCCTCCCCTTTCCTCCGAGCCCTCAGCTGCTCGAAGTCGAACAGTCCATTCGAGTTGAGGGAGATCAGCCGATCGCCATCGGATCCCTTTAGCCGAACATAAAGCTCGAACGGGTCATGCCGGAGAACGGCCTCGTATCCCCCTGACAAGTAAACCACGGAGGCGGTACCGTCCGGAGATGCCAAGATCCGCGGAAGCCAGAGCTTGCGGTCCTCTAAGTCTGAGAGAAGCACGTCGGGGACCTGGAATCGTTTCTTGCTGGGCGGATCGGCGGCGGGGTCGTCCACCTCGTCGATCTTAAGCCGCAGGATGCTGTCTTGATACACGGAAAGCTCCAGCCGAAGAGGTCTGATCTGCTGCGGCTGCTGCTCTTCTTCCTCCTCGCTAGACTGATCGGTTCCATTGGACACCGCGCCGTCATCCCCGGCTTCGGTGTCGGACGACGCCTCCTCTTCGATGATGGGAGAGGGAGGCAGGGGCGGCGTGGGCTCGGAGTGGGCCGGGGGGTGGAGGACGGCGAGGAGACGGCCGGCATCGAGGGCGACATCGGAGACGGTGAAAGCGGAGGAGTGTGGCTTCCGTGAGCGGGCTCGCTTGCAGAAGGGGGTCTGGTTGCAATTTCGGAACTCTTCCTTCTTCCATGAGAGAACGGCGGCGAAGTGGAGGGAGAGGAAGAGGAGGAGGAGGAGGGGAAGCCTCGCTGACGGAGGAGGCATGGTCAGGGGGGAGCACGGGTTCGCCGGCGCTGCTCCAGTGAAAGAAGCTGCCCCCGCTTGTTCTCGTCTCTCTTCTCCGGAGTTCGTAAAGGGTCCCTCGGTTCCCCGTCTGAAAGGTGGGACGCGCAAACGTGGAAGCGCGATATTGGACGGAGCTGCGGGAAGCCAATGGATGGGCCTGGGCCTAACAACAGTGGCTGAAAAGTGTGGAAAGTAATAACATTGCTAGCCGTGATATATATGTAACAAGTGTCTGGTTATTTGCTAATTTTTTACATAATTTGTTTATAATGATAAGTTTTATCAGATCAGAAAATAGTTATTGAACTAGCATAGGTCTCATATGTCTCTTATATTATAATAAAACCTCCTTGTCCTCTAACTCTTATTATTTCATCTAAAACTAATCGTATGGAAATTTACAAGATTGTTAAACACCAATTATATTTATCTATTTACACGAATCTTCCATGGGGATTCAACCAGACCGTTAGAGTAACGAGAGGAAATGAAGTGCCGGTCCACACTTACAATTGCACCTGTGATTGTAGGGCGAAGTTTGTAGCTTCTTTCTAATGGACAAGGATACATAAATGTTATTTAATTATTATTTTTTTCAATGGAATTAAATGAGTTCACTAGTACCTCTGTTCACATGCTTTCGTTTTCATAAAAAAAAATTATGTACTCTTCTTTTATATGTACATCCCCATGTTTATCCAAAACAATTATAAAAGAGCAAATATGTAAAAAGGCTAAATGATTGAATAATATAAACATTCTATATAATTTTCTTGTCCTCTAACTCTTATTATTTCACCTAAAACTAATCTATGAAAATTTACAAGACCGTTAAACACTATTTTTTATTATTTAGTCCCCACAAATAAATATATTTCTCTTTTGACCCCTCAAACATAATTATTATTTTTGAAGTCCTCAAAATCTTTGTCGTTGTCTTTATTAATCTCTACCGTTTGATTCCGTAATTAGAATGCAATTTTACCCTAGTTAAACTGAAAAGTCTATATTGCTTCTCGTTAGTGAAACTCTTTTACCCACGTCATTATTTGGACACCCTCAACTAAGATTCCGACGAGGTCGGTCTCCCAAAGGGTGCCCAGATCCCGAAGTCTGCAACTTTCGTCGTTAGGTCCTCATCCAATAGGATGTTAACAAACTTCACGTCACAGTGGACAACGGCCATCACCAAGTCAGCTTGCAGGTAGTGGACACAGCTCCATTCATGGAGACGCCCCAAGCTCTTGAGCTATATATAGGTAGCACCTTATTTTGTTGGACAGACACCAATGACTCATAATTGTTGAGCAACTATCCTTAAAAATATACTAAATATTTAATCATTATATTTTTGCTATGATAGAATCTTTTAATATCTCTCAAATCAATTTATATTTTATACTACATTTATGAAAATTAATATGACAATATAAAGGCACACACATATATATATATATATATATATATCACAAATCAAAGTATCAACACTGTCACATGTTTATAAAGAATTTTTCTAAGTCCACAGTGTATATGTATACCATACTGACTCCGACTTTTAAAAGTCAAAGTATTGTAACAATTGATGAACAAAAGGTTATACTCCGACTTTGGAAAAGTCGAAGTCTGGCATGACTCCGACTCTTAAAAAGTCGAAGTTCTGATATCGATTGCTTATCAACTGGACCTTACTCCGACTCTTTAACATTCGAAGTGGGACCATACTTCGACTGCTAAAAAGTCGAAGTCTTGCTGACTGTACCTTACTCCAACTTTGGAGAAGTCGAATTCTTATTGATTGTATCTTACTCCAACTCTTTAACAGTCGAAGCCAGACCTTCTCCGACTTCGGAAAAGTCGAAGACTTTTCTATTGCATTTCACTCCGACTGTTTAAAAGTCGAAGTATGATATCGATTGATAAACAAACTTGTTCACTCCGACTTCCCAGAAGTTGAAGTCTGACATCTATCAGTATCTCACTACGACTTCTATACAGTTGAAGTATTATTAAATTTCACTCCGACTCTTTGAAAGTTGAAGTATCATATATCAACTTATGTGTACTTGTACTTAAATAATTTTTATTTATCTGTCATTTCTTACAGAACCCAATAAATTATAGTCTTGATCATTTTAATGATTTTCATTATTCATTTGAGATCATTTATGAATAAAAATATCTTATATATTCCTTAAGATTTGATATAATTATATAATGTGGTCTCTTGCTTGCTGTCAGAAGCTTAGTTATTTTCCATTTGACAGTTGTTATGCAGTAAATGTGATGGTAGGTATAAGCAGCATGGACTATCTGTCAGAACTCAGCTACCATATCTCCTTTTTGTCAGAACTCCCTTACTTTCAGGATACAATTTTCTATCTGTTCTTTAATGCTCTGAACATCTGTCCATCCACAGTTCTTTATATTTTACATATATTTCTATCTCACCTACCTCCGAAAGGACAAAGATACTTGTGCTTCCTTACCTTGCAGATATTTAGCTACCTACTAATGCTTGCTTGCATTCAGTCATGGATATGAAGCTTGCAATCATTTTGATAAGCCATTTTCATAGAGCCATGAAGCTACCTACACAGCCTGAAGACGTTGGGACTCCAAGAGCTGAAGGACTGATGGTTATAACAGAAGTCCGAAAGTGTCAACATCCAAGGATCAATGGCTATCTTTCAAACAACTAGTTTTTAATGGTTAGTTTCAAATGGGAAGTTCAAGTCTTTGAAGCTTATATATAGAAGCTGAAGTTTGAACCAAAACAACACTGAACTCCAATCAGAAATTACAAGCAACAAGAGTCACCACAAGCTTGCCTACTAAAAAGAGAAAGAGAGTTGCTACTTCAATCCTCGACTTCCAAGCTCTCTTGTTTTAGAAGTCTTTTCTTCTGGGTGGCATTCTGTAATTATAGATCTTCTCAGTCTACCCTCTTAGATTCAGAAAGAGTTAGAGCTTCAATTCTTACTTGTATCCCTTTCTGATTCTCTGTGTTTGCTCATTCTTCTGAGCAGACATACAAGTGTTCATTTCTATGTTAGATAACCCGCAGGGGGTTTGTTCCCTACAGTTCCCCTCTTGTGAAGGGAAGTGTCACGCCCCACCAATTTAGCAACGGAATAAATCGGGGAGACGTGAGCAAAGTACATAGTAGAGAAAAATGTACAACAGTTGAATGATTCAGAGCGTCTAATGAAAAATAATTGGAATAAGCTCTTCATTTCATTGAAATTCACTAAGACTATTACAACCACTAATTCGGAGCCGATACATTGAGCTCATTGACATCATTACATTGGAAAGAAATCTAAAGTAATAACTATTGGACTCCATTGCACTAGGGTAACTTCATCAACTGACTCCATGTTACTCATCACTCTGGTCCCATCCCATTGGTGTGTGACATCATCTAGCTTACCTGAGACACAATAACAAATAACGAAGGGTGAGTGATAACGCCCAGTAGGACTTAAATCTCGTGAATCAAGCAGGTTTTAAATAATTAGTACTTTAAAAGGCAGAGTAATAAATGATAGTGCGAGTCATGTAAAGTCGAGAAAGTAATAGCACAAGTAGCATGGTTCAGATAGCAGATAAATCAAGTATAGCACGGTGGTTAAAGTCAAGTCACGATAGAAACGATAACAACATGATGGCAAATAACGTCAACGTCAAGCAATAGCAAGCAACATGTATAGTAAGGAGAGAAAAAGTAGTTGGCCATATAGAGAGTAAATTGCACTTTGATTGATTTTCTTATCAATCAAAATAGTATAGCACATTTGATTAACTTTCGTCAATCGAGATAGTAATGACACTTTGGTTATCCGTAGATAGCCGAGAGAGAATATAGCACTTTTGTCGTCAATAGACAACGAGAGAATATAGCACTTTGTGTTGATTGTCTTAGATTAATCTTGATAGTATGGCATTTAGATGCAATGCCAACATCCTGATCATTTAACTCCCATGGGCAAATGGCACTTTCGGGCGCTCTCCCCAGGACCAGATCGGGCCCTATTGCGCTGGCATTGGTCATTTTGTTTATCTTTAGACAATCAATTTAATGACCAATAGAGAGTTCCAAGAAATAGATGAGAGTACTAGATGAATAGATGAGATAGTAGAGTGAATGTGAATAGATGAGCGAGTGGAGTATAGATGAGAGCTAGTGGACATTGCACGTAACACGTCGAGTAAACCGGCGATAGTAACAGTTGCACAACACGCGCACTTGGTGTTGGCAGTCAGGTGGAACTCACTACCTTTCCGCTGGTCATGTTATACACAGGTCCAGAGGTCCGGCGTGATTCAAAATAAGAGCAAACTTCTAATAGCCATTTGGATCATGTTGATCCCTAAAGGGTATCATAGGTGTTAGGGTACAACCAGCTCGTCGGCCATGTGGGAATCCATGGACAGAGGAGACTTACGGAGGCCTTGAGCAAGGATTCACTAGTCTGGCAGAAGGAATATCTGACAGAGAGTTTGTCCAAGTCAAGAGAGTGTGTATATAGAAACAAGTGCTCGACGTTCCAGAAGAATTCTAGAACAGTGGAGCGTCGGTAACGGTATTCTCAAATCCTCGCAAGAAAACATAGACAAGTATATTTAAAATAGGACAATTAATATACATTATTGAAATAAATTTCCAGATACATTATGCAATATTTTTATGCCAAATTAAGCCATCTTGGATGGTTCAAGTGTGTGCTTGTGACATAGAGAATCATGGAATATGAAAAGGGTCATGTGAATGATTTAATTAATTAAAATATGTCCAAGATTAACAGCTTCGTTTTCTGTGTTTAAGAGAGTTAACAGGGTAAAGGGTTACGGTAGAAAGTCAAAACTTGCAGAGTTAGGGGGTTTCATGAAAAAATCTGAGATCGCGACGTACCACAAGAAGGGTCGCGACGGGGTCAAGTGTGAACGCGACAGGGGCTTGTAAGGATCGCGATGGGTTTGTCTGATCAGGCAGGCAAATCGTGACGGGGTCGCTCGAGGGTAGGGCTGTTCAAATTATGGTCCAAACCGAAGAACCGAACCGAACTAGCCGGTTCGGTTCAGTTTGGAGGATCACACAGTTCAGTTCGATTTCAGATTTGGAAACTGAAATGAACCGAATATATATATATATATATATATATATAATTATATAAATAATATAAATTAACAAAAAATGCCGGTAGCGCAGTGGAATAAGGCATCCTGGCGCGGCGTGCAAGTGGTAGCGAGTTCGAAACTCGCTTCCGCCCTGCAAAATCCATCTTTTTATCTGTTTTTTCCCAGGAAAATGCCACATTTCGCCTAGGAAACGCCAGCGAACCAGAATCCGGTTTGAATCGGTCCGGTTCGGTTCAATGAAGGGATTCGGTTCGGTTCGGTTTCCCCAAAATTGGGGAAACCGAACCGAACCGTTGTACACCCCTACTTGAGGGTCGCGGCGGCTAGGTCAGGTCGGGCGGCCAGAACGCGACGGGGTACCCTATCACGATCGTGACGCCCCTGAGAATGCGACCTATCGGGCCATCGCGTTCTCAGGTTCTGAGCCTGAATTCGAGCGGGAAAAAGGACAGCCTCAGATTGCGGGCCAACTTTCTATCTTTGACACAGGGTCGTTTAGAAAATCATAACTAATTGTATAGTCAATGAAAAATCATGAAACTGGTTGCAAAACGACCTAAACATACAAGGGTACTTACATTAAATATAAATTTGAAAACAACTAGGGTTTCGACATGCTTTAAACATGGGAGTTCATGATGAACATGAAACAGTACATAGTTGAGATCAACGATTTAATTCGCAAGATAGGTTGGATGAAAATTAGGGCTTTCGGGGGCAAAATATGTCTAACATGCATCAGTATCTCCAATAACAATTTCGTAGCATTAGTTTAGTATACATGGAGATCAAGAATTTAAAAGAGGGTTCATGGTCATGATGAGTATAGAACATGAAAAATCAAGAAGAAAATATTGGCTCGATGAAAAATTATAAAACCAAAGGGCTTTTGTTTCTGAGGTTGGATCAACCAACAGACAAAATTTTATGATTTATGCTCGTGAGAATGCCTACCTTTGGTAATTTTCCTCTTCTAGGGCTAGAACTTGAAGAACGAGGGAGAGAGCTTGAGAGAGGCTTCTTCTCACGAAATCTCCTCCTCCTTGGACTCTCCTCCTAGTCCAACAAGCCTTGGGTATGAGCTAGGACTGGCCATGGGGTTTAAGAGAGTATTTATGCTTTCTCTCTTTCCATTTCCTATTTGGACTCTAATTCCCATTAATTTTGAGTTTCCTATTTTCTCTCCCTTTCTAAGCATGAGGACTTCTAATTGGATTAGGATGGGAGCTAAATTCGTGGCCAAGCAACTAGGGTAGGTTTAGGAATCTAATTCTAACTCAAACTTCCTATTTAATGTATTAAATACCCCTTTTCTATTTAGGTAATAATTAAGTTACGAATTTAGGGTATTTCATATTATTCCTCTTTTAAAAATCCCTATTTTGGCCCAATAAATTTTATATGGTCCATTTAATAAAGTCTATTATTTATTGAAATTTATCTTATGGGATTTCCCTTTTCAATTAGGGTATAATAGAGTTACGAATTTTATTATATTTTTCTTACTTGATTTTATTCATGGACTATGAGAGATCCATTGGTCTAATTTCTCATGATGGATTATCATTACATATTGTTTGGAGTCTACCCATCATTTTATTTTTAATTGTTAATCTACTTGGCTCATATGATAATGGGTTTTCTGAATTATTCCTTAATTACAATAATAAGTCACCTCAATTTCTAAAACTTGGTCCGAATTATTTTTCTAAGCCCAAATTTCTTAATAGGTCATAATTACATGATGTTGAAAGTCTCTCCGACAGGTTTGTTTAATTTATGGGCGCGTTATCTTTCCCTGTTAACGGTTTTCCGACTTAGTTTCCAAATTTGGATAATTAGTCACGTTGTGACATACGCTTGGCCAATCGGATTTTTTGTTATACGATTTCTTCGTGGAACACTTAGAGATAATATTGGGGGTTGATTTATAATTTTTACGGAATTTTTAGATGTGTTCTTGCACATACAATAATGGTATGTATGTTTCTATTATTCTGTTTTATAGAAATATATTATTTTAATTTTTAAATACTGAATTTTCCGGTTGCTACATCCTCCCCCACTTAAAAAGAATTTGGTCCCCAATTCACATGATATGATACGATTACCAATTTACTCTGAATATTTCATTCCATCATCTCCTCCACTTAGAGCTTTACTATCATGAAAATAATAGGAATTAACTAAGGGTTTAGTGATGATACCTTGTCCATCTTCACTGGCATGATTTATATCCACAAGGGCTTGTAATCGTCCTTAGCGTGGAGTTTGGTTCTTCTTTATTGGACAATCGATGACTCGATGTTGTTGACTTTCACATCGCAAGCATCTGCCCAATTTCTTCCAACAGTTATCAACCTGATGCCATGGCCTTTCACAAAATTCACAACTTCCTTCAGCTCCACTCCCCTTTCATTCTCTTGCTATTTACTGTCTCTCTTCCTTTATTACCCTGGAACGAGTAGCACGTTCCCTTTTCAACACCTTCTTCTTATTCTTCATTTTACCATTGTTTGGTCGCTTCCCTTTGTCATAGAATTGAGATTTTCCACATTAGTAGCTGATTCTTCTAAGAGTGGACAGTCTCGCAGCTGATGCCTCGAGTCGCCACAACGTAGGCATGCACCAATTTTTGCCAACACTCCTTGGCCACATGACCTGCCTTGTGACAATGAAGGCAGATGATCTCATCGTTACGATTCACTTGTTGGTTGGCCTTCTTACCATGGTTATATCTTCTCTTCCCATTCTGATTGGTCTCCTTTTTAATCTCCTTAGTCGCTTCCAGAGCTCTTTCTAGCAGTTGAGGGGCTTGCTGACATGCCAGAACTAGCCTCTGGGTTGATCCCATATTGGCGTCCAATAAGAGTCCCTTCAAGAATAAGGTGAGCATTAGGATGCTAAAGTAATATTAAGTTCATACATATGTATAGATAAATGTATTCAAATCTTAACCATGGTCCCACCCAATCCTCACATAGGTATGGTGGCTGACTTAGACATGTGTCATGGCAGTTCACCTAGAACATCCTAGGACCTAAAATATCCTAATAAGGACATCCTAGGCTCTGATAGCAACTGTCACGCCCCGCCAATTTAGCAGTGGAATAAATCGGGGAGACGTGAGCAAAGTACATAGTAGAGAAATTGTACAACAGTTGAATGATTTAGAGCGTCTAATGAAAAATAATTGGAATAAGCTCTTTGTTTCATTGAAATTCACTAAGACTATTACAACCACTAATTCGGAGCCAATACAATGAGCTCATTGACATCATTACATTGGAAAGAAATCTAAAGTAATAACTATTAGACTCCATTGCACTAGGGTAACTTCATCAACTGACTCCATGTTGCTCATCACTCTGGTCCCATCCCATTGGTGGTGTGACGTCATCTAGCTTACCTGAGACACAATAACAAATAACGAAGGGTGAGCGATAACGCCCAGTAGGACTTAAATCTCGTGAATCAAGCAGGCTTTAAATAATTAGTGCTTTAAAAGGCAGAGTAATAAATGATAGTGCGAGTCATGTAAAGTCGAGAAAGTAATAGCACAAGTAACATGGTTCAGATAGCAGATGAATCAAGTATAGCACGATGGTTAAAGTCAAGTCACGATAGAAACGATGACAACACGATGGCAAATAACGTCAACGTCAAGCAATAACAAGCAACATGTATAGCAAGGAGAGAGAAAGTAGTTGGCCATATAGAGAGTAAATTGCACTTTGATTGATTTTCTTATCAATCAAAATAGTATAGCACTTTTGATTAACTTTCGTCAATCGAGATAGTAATGACACTTTAGTTATCCGTAGATAGCCGAGAGAGAATATAGCACTTTTTTTGTCAATAGACAACGAGAGAATATAGCACTTTGTGTTGATTATCTTAGATTAATCTTGATAGTATGGCACTTAGATGTAATGCCCACATCCTGATCATTTAAGTCCATGGGCAAATGGCACTTTCGGGCACTCTCCACAGGACCAGATCAGGCCCTATTGCGCTGGCATTGGTCATTTTTTATCTTTAGACAATCAATTTAATGGCCAATAGAGAGTTCCAGAAATAGATGAGAGTACTAGATGAATAGATGAGATAGTAGAGTGAACGTGAATAGATGAGCTAGTGGAGTATAGATGAGAGCTAGTGGACATTGCACGTAACACGTCGAGTAAACCGGCGATAGTAACAATTGCACAACACGCGCACTTGGTGTTGGCAGTCAGGTGGAACTCACTACCTTTCTGCTGGTCATGTTATACACAGGTCCAGAGGTCCGGCGTGACTCAAGATAAGAGCGAACTTCTAATAGCCGTTTGGATCATGTTGATCCCTAAAGGGTATCATAGGTGTTAGGGTACAACCAGTTCGTCGGCCATGTGAGAATCTATGGACAGAGGAGACTTACTGAGGCCTTGAGCAAGGATTCACTAGTCCGACAGAAGGAATATCCGATGGAGAGTTCGTCCAAGTCAAGAGAGTGTGTATATAGAAACAAGTGCTCGACGTTCCAGAGGAATTCTAGAACTGTGGAGCGTCGGTAACGGTATTCCCAAATCCTCGCGAGAAAACGTAGACAAGTATATTTAAAATAGGACAGTTAATATACATTATTGAAATAAATTTTCAGATACATTATGCAATATTTTTATGCCAAATTAAGCCATCTTGGATGGTTCAGGTGTGTGCTTGTGCATAGAGAATCATGGAATATGAAAAGGGTCATGTGAATGATTTAATTAATTAAAATATGTCCAAGATTAATAGCTTCATTTTATGTGTTTAAGAGAGTTAACAGGGTAAAGGGTTACGGTAGAAAGTCAAGACTTGCAAAGTTAGGGGGTTCATGCAAAAATCTGAGATCGTGACGTACCACAAGAAGGGTCGCGACGGGGTCAAGTGTGAACGCGACAGGGCCTTGTAAGGATCGCGACGTGTTTGTCTGATCAGGCAGGCAGATCGCGACGGGGTCGCTTGAGGTCGCGACAGCTAGGTCAGGTCGGGCGGCCAGAATGCGACGGGGTACCCTGTCGCGAACGCGACGGCCCTGAGAACGTGACCTATTGGGCCGTCGCGTTCTCAGGTTCTGAGCCTGAGTTCGAGCGGGAAAAGGACAGCCTCGGATTGCGGGCCAACTTTTTATGTTTTGACACAGGGTCGTTCAGAAAATCATAACTAATTGTATAGTCAATGAAAAATCATGAAACTGGTTGCAAAAACGACCTAAACATACATGGGTACTACAGTAAATATGAATTTGAAAACAACTAGGGTTTAGACATACTTTAAACATGGGTATTCATGATGAACATGAAACAATACATAGTTGAGATCAACGATTTAATTTGCAAGATAGGATGGATGAAAATTAGGGCTTTTAGGGGCAAAGATGCCTAACATACATCAGTATCTCCAATAAAATTTCCGTAGCATGAGGTTTAGTATACATGGAGATCAAGAATTTAAAAGAGGGTTCGGGGTCATGATGAGTACAAAACATGAAAAATCAAGAAGAAAATATTGGCTCGATGAAAAATTATGAAACCAAAAGGCTTTTGTTCCTGAGGTTTGGATCAACCTACAGACGAATTTTATGATTTATGCCCATGCGAATGTCTACCTTTGGTTATTTTCCTCTTCTAGGGCTAGAACTTGAAGAACGAGGGAGAGAGCTTGAGAGAGGCAACTTCCCATGAAATCTCCTCCTCCTTGGACTCTCCTCCTGGTCCAACAAGCCTTGGGTACGAGCTAGGGCCGACCATGGGGGTCTTAAGAAAGTATTATGCTTTCTCTCTTTCCATTTCCTATTTGGACTCTAATTCCCATTAATTCCAGTTTCCTATTTTCTCTCCCCTTTCTAAGCATGAGGACTTCTAATTGGGTTATGATGGGAGCTAAATTCGTGGTTAAATAACTAGGGTAGATTTAGGAATCCAATTCTAACTCAAACATCCTATTTAATGTATTAAATACCCCTTTTCTATTTAGGTAATAATTAAGTTACGAATTTAAGGTATTTTCCTATTATTCCTCTTTAAAAATCTCTATTTTGGCCCAATAATTTTATATGGTCCATTTAACAAAGTCCATTATTTATTGAAATTTATCTTATGGGATTTTCCTTTTCAATTAGGGTATAATAGAGTTACAAATTTTATTATATTTTTCTTACTTGATTTTATTCATGGACTATGAGAGGTCTATTGGTCTAATTTCTCATGATGGATTCTCATTACATATTGTTTGGAGTCTACCCATCATTTTATTTTTAATTGTTAATCTACTTGGCTCATATGATAATATTATTTTTCTACGCCCAATTTTCTTAATGGGTCATAATTACATGACGTTGAAAGTCTCTCCGACAGGTTCGTTTAATTTATGGGTGTGTTATCTTTCCGTGTTAACGGTTTTCCGACTTAGTTTCCAAATTTAGATAATTAGTCACGTTGTGACATACGCTTGGCCAATCGGATTTTTCGTTGCACGAATTTCTTTGCGCAACACTTAGAGATAATATTGGGGTTGATTTATAATTTTTACGGAATTTTTAGATGTGTTCTTGCACATACAATAATGGTATGTATGTTTCTATTATTCTGTTTTTATAGAAATGTATTATTTCAAATTTTTAAATACTGAATTTTTCGTGTTGCTACAGGAAGACCTACTGGTGTAGGTAGTCTGTGAACCCCTTAGTAAAGGGAAGACTGCTTGGGAGCAAGTGGGTTGTAATACCTCTCAGGTGAGAGAAGGTCAAGTGTTCTTGGCAGTTAGTGAAATTCCAAGAGGTTACTTGGGGACTTGACGTAGGACTTTCATGTGGGAAGGGCCGAACCATGATAAAATCTCCTGTGCAATTGTGTGATTGTTTCCTCCAAGTTCTCTCTTGTTTCACACATGCCACACTAAGTACTAACAAACTTTATTTAGTGTCATCTATTTTCAAATAAATTTTAAAAGCGCAAGAAGTCCTATTCACCCCCCTCTAGAACATCTAAAGAGCCATCCCGATCCAACAATAATGAGCTCTTGTATTTTTTGGTTACCTATAGGGAGCAGGTTTAGTGGTGAAATGTAACGACCCTCTTTCTATCAGTATGATTATACCAGCCACGTCGATATAAAGCTTGTCGTCATAGTGAGACATGTATCCAACACTACAAAGTAGGTAGAGATGTACACAAATAACAAAGGAAGTACAGCAGAAGTAAATGAAATTCTTATTCCATCATTACCACACACATCCCACAGTCTATATAGTAGCAAAGTAAATATAACAATGTCCATGATAATCAACTCCATAATACATCAATGTCTCACCCACTAAGTAAAAAGGAAAAGTACAATGCTATAGCAATAGCTCTCTAAGCCACGAGCTACTCCTCACGTTTGGAGTCGCTCCTCGCTATCTCCTCAGTCTCTAACGCCTCTGTTTCACCTATATGATTATGCAAAAATGAGTCTATGCATAGATTCAACAAGCAACTTATTGGCCATATCCATACACTTACCACATACACTCTATGCAAGTGCAACACATCAAGTAATTATTACATGATTCATTCAAGTACTATGTAAACATACTTTATATACTAACTACACATGGATTTCCTATAACACATAATGGTTAACATAACTAACTATATGACATATTTCTACATATTCACATAATCAAAGTAGAACGCATACCTACTCATGATACTAACATGATATCTTTCTTATCTCATGCATTCCTATACCACAAATACTTACCCTTTGCTTGTTGTTTTAGCATAAACATAACACATTCACATGATTTCACATTTCTTCACATTGGATCACATTATCACATCGCTTTCACATGATGATATTGCACATTCACACTTACTTTCACCATTGTTTCCATATTTCCATGACACATAGCCCAAACCACCATAAACAAGAACACTATCACACACACATATAACATACCCGTCACCTAGGCAATACAGTAACAAATCTTAGTAACTACGCAGAACCGGAGAAGCACTCTCCACCCTAACTAGTGGTACTTATCCACCTCTAGAATTCATTATGATGCCCGCAGATATCGCATACACATTGAGCCTTCCCATAGACTTTTTTTTGTTGTGTCCCTAGTTTTTTGATGATATCATAGCCAAACAAAATTGTCATAAATATCTAAGAAGTCTCTAACATAGGTTTTTATATGACAGGAAAACTCTCAAAGTCAAAAGATCTTGTGTGTGTTGACACTTGTTGCTTTAAAGGTCGACACACATGTCTCAGTGGGTGACTTACTGGAGCTCAGTGAACCACTTGAGTCGACACTACCAAAGGATAGGTCGACACTTGCTAATTTTCCAATAAGCGCAGAAGACAAAAGAATCGCATAAGGTCGACTCTAGATGAGGATCAGGTCGACACCAGTTGGTTTTCTGTTAGCGTTGAAGGGAAAGAATCGCATAAGGTCATTCTAGATGAGATCAGATCGACACCAGTTGGTTTTCCTGTTAGCACTGAAAGGAAAGAATTGCATGAGGTCGACTCTAGATGAAGATCAGGTCAACTCTACTATTTTCAGAGGTCGACACTTGGCTGTTATAAGGTCAACACTAAACTTAGTAACATCTAGTCTCTATAACAGTCTAATGGATAAGGTCGACACATGAAGGCATGGAGTCGACTCTACTGAAGCATCTGCACTGATCTAAGTCAGGTTTTGTGTGTGTCGACACTATGCAACAAGTGGTGACACTCTAATCTCCTTCTTCCAGTGAGGTAAAGAATTGCCAGTGTGCTTGTACTGGGCATGTGACCCAAGGCCCAATGATGGGGATTCTAAGGACACTTTACAAAGTTCTGGAAGATAACCTTTTTGGCGGCAAAGCATCTCCCAACGAATTGGGGATTTTGTTGGGGCCCACCAAAAGATTATGATACCCTGATCAAAAAGGTGCACAACATCTTCTTCGAATGCGAACACACCTACAAAAAGGTGAGATAGCTGAGAAGAGAAAAAGAGTAGAGGGTGAGATAGCTGAGGAGAATAGACTTCAGAACAATTTTCTCATCAGAAAAAAGATGCTGGATCGTTTCTTCATCCTGTGTGAAGTCCTGTTGCTGATCAATTGAAGCAGAGCTTCGGAATTCCTTCTAATCAAGGAAATTGATCCTTAAGCTGCGCTAGAAGAAGAGCCTGATGAATTCAAGCATGGAGAAGATGCAAGTGGGAGTTTCGGCAGAAATCTGATCAGATCTCAACTCCAGTGAAACAACATCAAAAGTGTTTGCTAAATTTCTGCATACCTTTACTGATTTCTCTTGTGTGATCTTTTCAATTTCTTCTGAATACCATATCACTTGGTTGTCTGCTCCAGATGGAGTAGATGAATTGATCCCACACTTTGTGTGTGAGGATTGTAAGATTGTTATAATCTCGAAGCTGTGAATCAGATGTGTTGAAGCTGTGTATTAGCAGGTTGTACAAAGCTGTGAATCAGTAGATGTGTGAGTGTTTCACACTCTTGGATTGTTGAGTGAAGGCTCACTTAGTTTAGTGAGGGGTGGATGTAGGTCCCACACTAGAGCCGAACCATCTTAAAATCCTGTGCATTGTGTGGTGTTTTGTCCATTTGCTAAATTGCTCTATCGTGTTGATATTGTTAGCTCTTTTATATCTTATGGTCTGTTCGGTTCTTAAATATTTTTAAGTGGTTATATCTATTCAGCCCCCCCTCTAGATATTCCACTTCATACCCAACACGTGGTATCAGAGCTAGGCTCTCCATTTCTTGGTTTAACAACCAGGATAGATTTATGTGGAATGTATTCTAGAGGATATATTGCAGAAGGTCATTCTGTAAACAGACCCCCTTATTTTGACGGAACTAACAATGCATATTGGAAAACTCGCGTGCAGGTGTTCCTGTGAGCAAAGGATCATCAAATCTGGAGGGTAGTCAGTAATGGACCCTATGAGCTACCAGAAGATGAAGAAAAGTGGACTCCAGAAGAAATCAAGAAGTCAAATGCAAATTGGAGCGCTATGAACATTACAATATTCACTTCATCCTACAAAATTTTCAAGAGTCTCCTCATGTGCTAGTGCGAAGGAGATATGAAATCATTTATGGTCATCTATGAAGGTACGTCTGAAGTGAAAGAAACAAAAACTAATATGTTAGTCTCTGAGTATGAAGCATTTAAATGAAACATGATGAAGCCATCTCAGAAATGTACGACAAACTGACCTTGTTGACAAATGAATTAAAGAATCTAGGAAAAATCTATACTGAACAAGAACTTGTTAGAAGATTCTTAGATCTTTGACCCCTATATGGCATACAAAGGCCACTGTAGTGGAAGAATCAAGAAATTTGTCAACTACGTCTGTTGATGATCTATTGGCTCCTTGATGACCTATGAGTTGGGCTTAAAGAGAACAAAAAGGATGTCAAGAAAAAGAAGCCACTCTCTCTCAAGGCAAGTCCAAGCATTAAGGAAGCAACTGAAGAAAGTGAGTCATCTACTTCAGAAAATGACTTAGGTGAGTTTGCTCTTATCACAAGGAAGTTCAGAAAATTTCTGAGAAAGGAGGTAAGGGATTTCGGAAAAGGAAACCACAAGTGAATAATTTTTCAAAGCCGAGGGCGTGTAAAATCAGAATGTCCTGAGCCCCTGAAGAAGACTCAACCCAAATGGATGAAGAGCAAGCAAAAGGCTATGGTTGGAACTTGGAGCGAAGAGGAAGTGATGATGAAGAAGATAGCACAGAAGCTGATGAAACAAACACCAAAATCTGTCTGATGGCCAGAGGAGAAGAAGATGATGAAGAAGAGGTAGTATCTCCATTTAATGTTTTTTCATTCAGTGATTGAGAACATGTTTATTTTGAATTACTTGATCAGTATGATGAAATCAAAAAGAAAAACAAAGTGCTCAAAAGAAAAAATGATCATATTGTTCATGATACTTCAATGGAAGAGAAAGAAGAAGAGCGTTGTAACATCCCTGTCCCCTTTGAGGGTCAACTCTCTCGGCTGTGATCGCAACATGTCGACCCGTCGCCTTCTGAAGGCAACATAGGTGACCGTCGCGTTCTGAATGAGAACACGCCAGCCGCCCCTCGCGATAGGGCTCTGACAGCAGACTATTGTTTTGTCTTTTAGCTATCTGATGGTGGAGACACGTGTCGTCGTGCATACATGAATGCAACATACTGGCCCATCACGATCAGATGTCAGCGTTGCATGCATGCCACGTGGTGGTTTTGACCGTCAGTGTCGCAGGCGCTTCCAGATCGCGCCGTAGGTGGGTGTCGCATTAGCATTGCTAATGCGACGACCAGTCTGTCGCATTCTCAACGCTTATGTTTAAGTTGCTCAGGATGAGAGCAAAGCCGCATTTCTCCTGTTGCTATTGTTTCTTCCTCCGGCGATCCCCCTTTCACGTTGGTGCTCCGTGGAGAGCTTGGAAGGGAGATTTGGTGTGTTTGGCTTGATTAGTAAGTATTATGTGTGGGTTGTTGATGAACTTGTGTTTGGCAACTCTTCCTCCTCATTTCTGTCCTCTCTGTGTTTTCCCTATGGTGGATCCTCCTCCCTTGTGCATGGGAGGTCATTCTTGGCCGTGGACGACAGAATGTGGCTTTAGAGCTCGGAGGAGGAGGGTTGCTAGCCTACGAGAAGGCCCCATGGGTGGATCTTCTTTCCGAGGTAGGGATTCCAAGCTTTCTCCATATTTCTGGCATGCTAGGGATCCAACCCCTTCTCCAAGCCAATTATAACCATATTTAGGATGTGATTTTGTTTCCTAAGGTTCTTGTGTTTGCATGCATGCCTCTGTGATGGTGATTGGTGCTTGGAATGGGGTGAGCATGATTGAGGGTTTCATGATGCATGTGAGGTTATTTGGAGTGTAGACCTCTTCCTGTGCATGCATTGGGTGTTTTTAGGGTGGTTTGGTATTAATAGTCATTCCATCGTTGCCTTGATCCCTTCCCTTGTTGTACCTTTTGATGTGGTTTTGGGGTGTTAGAGTTGCTCTGTTTGAGCACTCAGCTGAGGTCGCGATGGAATTTCTCTAGTCGCGACCTGGTCCGCGACGTATCGTTGCGTTGCGTTCTCATCTAACGCGCCCCAGCAACCGTCACGTTTAGCAAACTTGACGGGTACGTGGGCAGCATTCAGGAGTTCGGGGTTTTGTCGGAACGCGATGTCTGCCTCAGTCGCGATGGGGTTCGTGTCGCGTTCAGAAGACTCAGGAGGTTGCGGCGCTCTTAGCCGTCTCGTTCTTATCACGACGGGTCGAAGGGTCGCCTTCTGGTTTCTTGTCGTGATAGGCAGGGTCATCGCGTTCTGATCGCGACATAGCACTGCGTCGCCTCTCTGACCGAGAGGGACTGGCGACAGTTTTGACATTCCACTTCCACTGTGACTCGGTTTTCTTGGCACCTGTGCAGCTGTGCTGTTCCTAGTGCAGTGCTACTCTAGTCTCTTCGCCGATGCTAGGCACGTGAGGGCTTGTCACGAGACAGGTGTTACCGTTACCTAGGACCCCCATCCCCGCGTGCCTGTTAGAGGGAGTTCTTCAGGCGGCGGGCGTGCTCGAGTCACGGACTTGGAGAGGAGGGGAAAACGGTGGGGACATCGGCATAGAGTCTTTGTAGAGCTCTCTCTAGCTGGGTTTGGGTCGCCGAGGTTGTTGTGGTGCTCTTTCCGTGCGGACCAGCTAGTCCTTTTCTCTCACTGCCTCACTCTACGTGGTTTCAGAACCATTTAGAGGGGCCAGACTGGGACCGTAGTCCGGCCAGACTACGACGTTGTGGTTACTTTAGTTCCGCATCTCACTCCGACGACAGGTGCTAGACATGGACCGTTGGTCGAGGGTAAGGCGCGTGGCGCACCTGACCAGCTGACTAGTGTAGCGTTCTGTAGCTAGTGTGTTTGTCCAGGCAGTGTTTAGCTATCTGTGTCACAGCCATGGGTTTTCTTCTGGTGCTGTGTTTTTCACGGGTTTTTTGGTCCCGACGTGTAGCCTAAACCGACGACTGTGTAGTTTCTTTCACGCTTCCGCACTTGACTCTGTTTAGTAGAATAGAATTTACTACTTTATTTAATTACTGCACTTAGGTCTATTATGCTGTTAGAACCAGTGGGAATTTGGTAGTCCCTACTGGGCTTCTTCGTGAAGCTCATGCCCTCTTTTGCAGGTGAGACTTCACAGCAATTCCCTCCGCGGCGGACTGAGGAGACGAGGTCGTAGTAGACGGTGTCCCCAGTAAGCAGTGTTCCTGTAAGACCCCGGCACCCGGACCCTCGACTCCTACCAAGAATTCGAAATCGAAACTGCCGCCCAGGATCGGAGACCCAGAAGGCTAATGGATCGGTCTAAAAAGATATGTAGTAGAGATAAATAACAACAAACGTACTAAAGTGCACCACAAGTGAACAAAAGTGTCCAACACTAGATAACAGTCTAGTACAGTCCTAAAGTAAATAAAGTACAAGTGCTAAAATAAACGGGAAAGAGCACGTCCCTTAGGGGTATACCCCGAGGGTGAAGTACACAAGCTGGGGGAACACTGCTCACTAGAGATGCCGACTACTACGAGCCCATCTCCTCAGTCCGCCGCGGAGGGAGCTGCTGTGAAGTCTCACCTACAAAATAGGAGTGAGCTTCACGAAGAAGCCCAGTAGGGACTACCAATCTCTGACTGGTTCTAACAGTAGAATAGAACCAAGTGCAATGAATAAATAAAGCAGTAAAGTCTATTCTACTAAACATAGTCAAGTGCGGAAGCGTGAAAGAAACTACACGGTCGTCGGTCTAGGCTACACAGCGGAACCAAAAACCCGTGTAAACCAGGCACCACAAGAACCAACATGTAAACACAGACAGTACACTGCCTGGACAAGCACACTAGATACAGAACGATATACTAGTCATCGGTCAGGTGCGCCACACGCCTTACCCTCGACTAACCGTCCATGTCTAGCACCTCCCGTCGGAGTGAGATGCGAAACTAAGAACATACAACTGCCGTAGTCTGGCCAGACTACAGTCCCACCGCCTGACCCCTCTAAATGGTTCCGGAACCACATAGAGTGAGGCAGTGAAAAGGACTAGCTGGTCCGCACCGTAAGAGCACCACACTATCTCGGAGGACCAGACCAGCTAAGAGAGCTCAACAAACGACTCCACGCCACTATCCCCACCGTTTTCCCCTTCTGCTCCAAGTCCGTGACTTGAGCATGCCCGCCGCCTGGATAACTCCCTATAACAGACGCACGAGGCTGGGGGTCCCAGGTAACGGTAACAACCAGCCTCGCGAACAAGCCCTCAAGTGCCTATAACCGGGCGAAGAGACTAGAGTAGCACTACACTAGGAACAGAACAGTGCCAAGAAACTAGAGTCGCAGCGGAAACATAACACAAATAGGTCGACAGTCAGCTCTCAGTCAGAGAGGCGACATATCGGCCCGTCGTGACCAGAACGCAACTGTTCTGCCTGTCGCGACAGGAAACCAGAAGGAGACCCTTAAGCGCTTCGCAATAAGAACGCGCCGGCTAAGAGTGCTGCAACAAGCCTGAGTCGTCTGATTGTGACACGTACCTCGTTGCGATCTCATCGCGACGGGGACGGAGGTCGCAATCCGCAAAACTCCGAATACCTAAACGCCGACCACGTACCCATCACGTTAGCAAGACGCGGCGGGTCTGGGGTGCGTTCAAGAGAACGCGACACACCGATACGTCGCGACCTGGTCGTGACCATAGCCGAGTGCCTAACAAGGCAACCTCACACCATCCAAAAGCCACAAATGGTACAAGCACGGGGAGGGGAGCATGCCACACGATGGAAACATGATAATTAACACCAAACCACCCTCAAGAAACCCCATGCATGCCAAGGAAGGCCATCTACTCTCACATGGGCTCAACACCCCATAATCAAAACAAGCAAGCAAACACCTACAGGAAGCATGTTTAGAACCTAGCAAGACTCCTAGGCTTAGGAAAAGGGGTTTGGAACCTAGCATGAAGAACTAGGTGGAGGGTTGGGGTCCCTACCTCAATTTGAAGAACCACCCTAGCTGGGCCTTCTCGTAGGCTAGCACCTCTCCACCTCTGAGCTCCAACGCTCCAAGTGCCACCCACGAACTGAGCTCGACCTCCTCCTTCATGCACCCAAGAGAAGAAGAACCACCATGCAATAAGAAGAAGGGGAAAATGAGGAAGAAGCACAAACACACACACAACCATGCAATAGATCCATGTACTTACCTACACAAAGCAAACACACCCCACAAGGCCTTCCCAAACACCCCACGGAGCCCCACCTTCGAAATCGCCGGAGGAAGAACCACCAAAAGAAAAGCCAAAGGGGTTTTTCTGCTCTCGGCCAGAGCAACTTAAACATAGACAGTAAGAACGTGACGGACCTGGGCGTCGCGTTACCAATGCTAACGTGACATCTACCTGCGTCGCGATCTGGAACAGTCAGCCAGTCAACCACCCAATTGACGTGCGTGCAAAACTGATAGCAAGATCACGACGGCCAACCATGTCGCGTTCATGCATGCACTTCGACACATGGTGCAATTGTCCCGACAACAAGATGAAAAGGAGACAGTCTGTTGTCAGGGTCCTATCGCGACAAGGGTGGCCGGCGCGTTCCTAACCAGAACGTGATGGTCACCTACGTCACCTTCGGAACGAGACGGGTTGCTATGTCGCGACCATAGCCGGGAGGGCTAACCCTAAGGTAACGAGATGTTACAATCTAACAACAAAAAAAAACAATTTTGTCCTCGAAATTAAGGGCGAAACTAGGGAAGAAGAGTAAACAAAGTACCTGTCACTCGAACAAGTAGGGAAACTGCTCCCGCATCTCGTCCTCACGCTCCCAATTGGCCTCGCCACGGCGCGGTGCTCCCAAACCACCTTGACAAGCGGGATCTGCTTCCTACGAGCTGTTGCACCCTGTGCTCCACCACGCTGATTAGGTATTTTGGAACAGACAGGTCCGGGGCGACCTCTAACTGTGAGTAGTCGAGTACATGTGACGGATCTGGCATGTACTTCCTCAGCTGCGACACGTGAAAGACGTCGTGGACACCTGCCAACTCAGACGGAAGAGCTAACCGGTAAGCGACCCTCGCCAACCTGCTCCAGGATGGGAAAGGGGCCAACAAACCTCGGGCTGAGCTTGCCCCTCTTCCCAAACCTGAGAACGCCCTTGGTGGGCGAGATCCGAAGAAACACCGTATCACCGACCTCAAACTCAAGTGGCCTTCTGCGAACGTCGGCGTAGCTCTTTTGCCTTCTCTGCGCTATCTGCAAACCTCTGCCTGATCAGCCTCACAGTGTCTGCACACTGCTGCACCAACTCTGGACCTAGCAACTACCTCTCGCCCACCTCTTGCCAGTGCAACGGTGTCCTGCACGATTGACCATACAGAGCCTCGTAGGGCGCCATCTCGATGTTGAGTGAAAGCTATTATTATACGAAAACTCCACCATGGGAAGGCGACTCCCAAGTGCTGCCCCAGTCTAGGCAACCCTCTCAACAAGTCCTCGAGGGTCTGAATGGTCCTCTTTTCGCTTGCCCGTCTGTCTGTGGGTGGTAGGCTGAACTCAACCTCAGCTCAGTGCCAAGTGCCCGCTGAAAGCTACGGAAAGGAGAAGTGAACCTTGGATCTCTATCTGAGATAATAGAGACCAGGTTCCGTGCAAGGGTACCACTCTGTCCACAAACAACCGAGCCAGTCTGTCTACTGACCACACTGCTTTGACTAGAAGGAAGCGAGCGGTCTTCGTCAGCATGTCGACGATGACCCAAACACTGTCGTGCCCCTGAAATGCGAGGTAATCCAAAAACAAAGTCCATGGTGACATGCTCCCACTTCCACTCAGGAATGGGAAGCGACTGCAGCTCACCACTAGGATGCTGGCGCTCTGCCTTCACTTGCTGACAGAACCTGCTCACCACCAGGACTAGCTGGTCCGCACCGCAAGAGCACCACACTACCTCGGAGAACCAGACCAGCTAAGAGATCTCTACAAACGACTCCATGCCACTGTCCCCACTGTTTTCCCCTTCTCTCCAAGTCCGTGACTTGAGCACGCCCGCCGCCCCGAAAACTCCCTCTAACAGACAAGCGGGCTAGGGGTCCTGGGTAACGGTAACAACCTGCCTCGCGGACAAGCCCTCAAGTGCCTAGCACCGGCGAAGAGACTAGAGTAGCATTGCACTAGGAATAGCACAGGTACCAAGAAACCAGAGTCGTAGTGGAAACGGAACACAAACAGGTCGATAGTCAGCTCTCAGTCAGAGAGGCCACATATCGTCCCGTCACGACCAGAACGCGACCGTTCTGCCTGTCGCGACAGGAAACCAGAAGGTGACCCTTAAGCGCATCGCGATAAGAACGCGCCGACTAAGAGTGCCGCAACAAGCCTGAGTCATCTGATTGCGACACGTACCCCGTCGCGATCTCATCGCGACGGGGACGGAGGTCGCAATCGGCAAAACTCTGAATACCTGAACGCGGACCACGTACCTGTCGCGTTAGCAAGACGCGGCGGGTCTGGGGTGCGTTCAAGAGAATGCGATGTACCGATATGTCGCGACCTGGTCGTGACTGGGAACCCATCGCGACCACACCAAGTGCCTAATAAGGCAACCTCACACATTCCAAAAGCCACAAACGGTACAAGCAGGGGAGGGGAGCATGCCACACGATGGAAACATGATAATTAACACCAAACCACCCTCAAGAACCCCATGCATGCCAGGAAGGCACATCTACTCTCACATGGCTCACACAACTATGAAACCCTCAACACCCCATAATCAAACCAAGCAAGCAAACACCTACAGGAAGTATGTTTAAAACCTAGCAAGACTCCTAGGCTTAGGAAAAGGGGTTTGGAACCTAGCATGAAGAACTAGGTGGAGGGTTTGGTCCCTACCTCAATTTGAAGAACCACCCTAGCTGGGTCTTCTCGTAGGCTAGCACCCCTCCACCTCCGAGCTCCAACGCTCCAAGTGCCACCCACGAACTGAGCTCGACCTCCTTCTTCATGCACCAAGAAGAAGAAGAACCACCATGCAAGAAGAAGAAGGGGAAAATGAGGAAGAAGCACAAACACACACAACCATGCAATAGATCTATGTACTTACCTACACAAAGCAACACACCCCACAGGCCTTCCCAAACACCCCACGGAGCCACCAGCCTTCAGAAATCGCCGGAGGATGAACCACCAAAAGAAAGGTCAAAGGGGTTTCTGTTCTCGGCCAGAGCAACTTAAACATAGATAGTAAGAATGCGACGGACCTGGACGTCGCGTTACCAACGCTAACGCGACATCCACCTGCGTCGCGATCTGGAACAGTCCAGCCAGTCAACCACCCAATCGACGTGCATGCAAAACTAACAGCAAGATCGTGAGGCCATCCATGTCGCGTTCATGCATGCAGTTAGACACGTGGTGCAACTGTCCCAACAGCAAGACGACAGGAGATAGTCTGTTGTCAGGGTCCTATTGCGACAATGGTGGCTGACGCGTTCCCAACCAGAACGCGACGGTCACCTACGTCGCCTTCAGAACGCGACGGGTCGCTATGTCGCGACCACAGCCGGGAGAGATAACCCCTAAAGGTAACGGGATGTTACAGTTCCCCAACTTGTGTACTTCACCCTTGGGGTATGCCCCTAAGGGACGTGTTCTTCCCTTTTATTTCAGCACTTTACTTTATTTAATTTGGAACTGTACTAGACTGTTACTCAGTGTTGGACTCTTTTCCTTCACCTGTTGTACATTTTAGTGTGTTTGTTGTTATTTATCTCTATTACATATCTTGTTAGACAGATCTGTTAGCCCTTTCGGGTCTCGGACCCGTGGGCGCCGGTGCCGATGTTCGGATTCTTAGTGGGGGCAAGGGTCCTAGCGTCGGGGCCGTTACAGTGGTATCAGATCTCCTCCTGCCATTTAGTTCTGTTAAACGTCCATCTAGCTAGTCGTTTACTCCATGTCAGCGTCCGTCGATCATGTCGTCACTGCTTTCTGATGAACTGAGCGTCCATATGCTTGCCGTTTACTTCACAGAACTTGTTTTTTGACTGTTTTGATCTGTTTTCTTCTGTTTTTGCTTCCTGTTTGATCCCTAATGGTTCTGTGTCACGAGGGGGTCTTTCTTCTTCTCTGTTTAGCCTCCCCACACGTTCTAGGATAGCCCCTCCTTGGTTTACAACCTTTTGTTCAGGGATTCCCTCTCGGGTAAATCGGTTTGGTTCTAAGGGAACTCTATAAGTCCCTAAATTCTGTGATTCCCTCACGGTACGGGGCAGGAGAACCTTTACCCTCCCATTTAGACTGCCTATTCACCCGGGTTTGGCTAAGATTTGAGGGAACCGGCCTTGACAAATCAAGTTAACACACAACTTCAACTTCTAAAATTTGGGGACATTGTTTGATAACATTGTTTGGTAGAAATTAACCTTTCTCCTAAGAACAGTGTAGTTAATCAACTTAGCCATTCTAAAATCAGTAGGTTGTGTTTGCTAATGGATTCTTGGTTGAACTCCGTGAATATGGCTGACAATCCGGCTTTTGAGTATGAGATAATGTCCATGAATTTGTTGGTATGGTTAACACTAATGTTCAGCCCAAGGAATCGGTTCAATCATCTTCTCAAGCTGACAATGAGGATAGCGTGAGTTTGAGGGCCAATCCCACATATGCCCAAGAAGTTCAAGAAGACCCCGAATTCTCCAAACTCCTCTCCCGCTATTCGCCCGAGGACATCATTTCAATGCTTTCTAAGCATACCGTCCGGGCAGCGGCCTCTCTTTCCTCTCCATCCCCTTCTCCCTTCTATGCTTCCTCATCTAGGCCTGCTCCTAGGCCTGCTCCTAGGCCTGTCCCCCCTTCCGGGTTCCTATCTCCCCTATCCCCATCTCCACTCCTATTTCTCCTCCTACTCCTTTACCTACTCCCGCTCCAACCCCTCCGTCCATCTATCCACCTTATGTTCAGCCCACTCCTTCCACTCATCTGAATCCATCTCTTGGTCCGAGATGGAGGCCTCATTGGAAACTCTTAGTGGAGTCTTTATCCCTCTCCAGCCTCACTCTCTCCAGAACTATTGCAAGCTCACCAATGCCTATTTTCCTCTGGTTTCAAGGCCCCGAAATACCGCAGTATGACGGACCACCGACCCCCAATTCCACCTCGCGGCTTCACCATGGATTCCCATCGGTGGATGTACGATCGGGTCCTTTTATCCACCTCTTCTAACAATCGTTAGAAGGGGAGGCTTTGAGATGGTTCATCGCCTTACCCGCATCGAATCTTATTATTTTGACATAGTCTCCGAACAGTTCATCTCTCATTTCTCTTACATGGCCACCCAAGTCCCCACACTCCCCGACTTGGTGGCGGAAAGATGAAGCCGGATGAGACTTTGTCACATTCGCCAATCGATGGAGATCCATGGCTTCAAGGGCCGACCTCCCCATCCCAGTCCGAGCCATAATGATGATAGTCACCAACACCACCCCTTTGCTCCGTTCTATATTGATGATAAGTGAGTTCCCCTCCTTCGCACATCTTTACAAACGAGCTAGGGTGGTCCAAAATCAGATCAAGGACTCCTCTCTTCCGCCATTCTTCGAAGGGAAGCTTAAGGGACGCAAGGCTCCCGCGGCACCTATCACCGAGGGGGTGATCGTCGATGAGTCTATTAGTGCTTGCTGTCAGCCACTGAGGCCTCCTAACCAGCCTTCCGATCCTCCCCATTTCCTATCATATCCCTCTATGCCCTATTTAGCTCCTCCTCCATCTTCCGGCTATACTCGCCCCGGTTCCAAGAGATCTTACTATCCTGCTCGCCCAGAATCCCTTAGGGACATTTTCTTTGCCCTCATGTCTGCGATGCTATTCAACTCCACCCAAAAGGAAGGTGTGCATCCTGAAGGATCGAAATGAATGTGTGGAAAAGATCTAGAAGGGGGGGGATGAATAGATCTTAGCCACTTTTGCGGAAGCTTAAGTAATTTGAAAACTATTTAGAATCAAAGGCAATGTTATCAGTGAAAAACTACAGATCTGATTAGATTTGAGTGAGTTGAAAAACTTAGATGTGAAGCAAGTTGATTAAGTGAATTAAAACGGATCCTATGCAAGCATCTAGCGGATGAATCAATCAACCACAGAAGACAAATGCACAAGGATTTTTTAGGTGGTTCGGAAATCACCCAAGTGATTCCTACATCCACCCCTCACAACCCGTGAGGCTTCACTAACACAACTGGGCTACACACCCAAAGGAGCCTAACAACTCCAACACTTCAGAGCATAAAACTCACACGACCTCTAGAGCAAGACTACTCTAGAAATACTGAGCAAGACTGCTCAAACCAACCCTGAGCTTGACAACTCAAACTGAGCTCGACGGCTCACAACAACTGAGTACAATGCTCACACTAAAACTTGCTAGAACCAACTTAAGACTAAGATCCTCTAGCAACAGATCTAGTCGAAATTTGAGAACTCTAAAGAGATGTATGCAGAAGCACTTGCATAATCTCAAAAGATATCTCAGAAGAATAGAAGAAAAGATGAATTGAATTGAAAGGCTTCCGTTCTTCAGTGTACTCCCTTGTAGAAGCTAGAATTGGGAAGAAACTTGTGAAGCTTGAAGTCCAAGTCGATACTCTGCAATTTGAGAAGTTGGATCTTCCTCGAATTCTTCACCAAAGAAGTCTTCTACAGGATCTGCCTCCCTTGGATGCTTCAGAGGAGTCTTCAGGAATCAAATTCCAATTCCCACACCTTGAATTGGTGGAAATTGGTTTCTGGAAGCACTTGGAGAGCAGAGGAAGGAGACACGAGCTCTTACTGGCCGCCATGAGCTTTTTGGAGGCTCTAAGAGATTTGGTCTCTTTTCTCATGGGAAGCTGGCCAAAAAGACCTTTTTATATCCTTAGGATTCCAAAGATACCCTTTTGGGATACAAGGCACGCGTTCCTAGGAAATTCTGATCGCCCTAGAAGGACACGTGGCAGCCATCAACTTTAGGAGGAAAAGTTTTCGTAGTGTGTTTGACCTGCCCTGGTGGTAGTGTCGACACACTGTCCAGAATATGTAAGAAGCTGTTCTGGGAAAAGGTCCCGTGTCGACCTTCTCTTGAGTGTGTCGCTTGCTGTCCCAAATCTGCAAACTGGCTGTTCTGGGAACCTGGGCTTGTCGACCTGCTCTGAGAGTGTGTCGACCTGGGTAGGCTTGATTTCTGAAAAACTGCCACTCGTGTCGACACACTCTTGACATTTGTCGACACAGTCTCAACATTTTTACACATTTTGCTTTGATCTTGTTGATGTGTCGACCCCATTGATGGTGTGTCGACTCATCTTTTGCATAAAAATGTTTGTACCTGAAAAATAAACACATATATCATTAGTTAAATGATTTATCATGACCAGAAATGATAAATGTGGTTTGAAAAATACTTTTTGAACATGAATTTCAGGTATGATGTGTTTTTGACATGATTCAATTACATTGCTTTAAGAACACTCTTGTCATCATC
>CM024756.1:140295039-140331815 GCA_014218235.1 Colocasia esculenta | reverse complement strand
AGATTTCTATGTACGATTGAGTCTGTGAATCAGATCATTGCTAGAGGATCTGATTTCTTTTGTGTTTGATCTAGCCTTTTGTGGTTTGAGCCATCGTGCTCAATTGGAGTCGTTGTGCTCCTTGTGTGGTTTGAGTCGTCGTGCTCAATTGGAGTCATTGTGCTCCTATTTTGGTTTGAGCCGGTGTGCTCAGTTTTTGGAGTCGTTGTGCTCCAGGTTGTGTGTTTGAGCCGTCGAGCTCAAGGGTGTTTGGAGTCGTCGTGCTCCAGTGTGAGTTGTACTCTTTTGAGTAGTGGAGCCTCACTGTGTGAGGGTTGGATGTAGGAATCACTAGTGTGATTTTCGAACCACCTAAAAATCCTTTGTGCAATGGTTTGATCTGCTTGTTTGCGCTAGATGCTTGCAAAGGATTTCGCTTTCACACTAAGTGTTTAATTGCTTCACACATCATCTACACACACCCACACTTCAGATCAGTAAATTATTTGTTTGAATTGATCTCTGATTCGAAGTAATTTTGAATTGCTTAAGCTTCCGCAGTAATTGGTGTCAGATCTATTCACCCCCCCCCCCCCCTCTAGATCTGATGCATACACCTATTCGATCCTACAAGATGGACCTATGAATCTCGGTCTTAACTTGCCTTTCATCCCAAACCTTTGAAATCCTCTGGTCGAGGATACCTTAAGCAGCACATGGTCTCCAATTTGGAATTCTAAATCCCTTATTCTCTTGTCTACATAGCTCTTCTACCTAGACTGAGCTATTTTAATCTTGTCCCTGATGATCTATATATCTTTGCTGGTGTTCTGTACCATGTCTGGTCCCAGCCATTGTTGTTCACCTACTTCATTCCAGGAGACTGGCTGTAAGGCCCTCGAATTTTGTAGTATTACTTTATTACGTGTAAATAATTCATGCTTGTGTATGCATAGATGTACATATCTACGTACGTATTAACTAGTTATACTTATGTGTGCATGTGTATAATAGTTGTAAATAGTGTATGAATTGCATGGTGGTAGTGTGTACATGATAGTATATATATGGCATATATATATATGTATAAGTTAAGCATGATTTTTGCATGTTTTAAGTTCTGGCCGAAGGGCCAAATTGGCGTCAACATGGATGGACGTCCATGATGAGTGAGCGTCCACCTCGATGGACGCTAATACTTAAGTCAACGGCCATGGATGTGGACGTTAATATCTCTGACCTGCATGCGTTGCAGACCCCAAAATTCCGGAGCAAGCAAGCCCAGCCATTGGGGAGATGTCCCCAACGGCTATCAGGCCATCCCATCACCCTTCCGGATATCTCAAACCCATTCTCCTATAAACCAAACCCCTTCTGCACCAGAAGAGCTCTCTTGACTCTTTGAAGAGAGGAGAGAAACCCTAGCTCTGGACTGAATGAAAGTTGAAGTTTGCATGCTTTGATCCGGCAATTTGGAGCTCATCCGGCGACCTACAGCAACTGGCAGCTAGCTGGAGCCTAGAGGAAGGCTTCTCCGACTCCAACCTGCTGTGGAGATCGACCAAGAACCCGAAGGAGTGGTGTTTTGGAGGCTTCTTGGGACTGCCCAAGGAGAGCTTCATCAACCTCTTTGATCCCTTTGAAGATTTATTTAGAGGCAAGTAACCCATTCACTTCGTCCATGTAGGTGTCTAGTAGGGTTTTACTATTTTTACAGATTTTCCTCGTGTCCTGGATCCTCACACTTCTCCTTCTTTTGGAGCTCGGGTCTGTGTTTTGCACAGACCTGAACTTGACGGCAAGACCCCTTGCCGTTCAGATCTTCAATAATGGCCAACGATGCTGCCGTTAAGCTCCGTTAACGGCCAGACTGTGCCGTTAAGTTTTTCAGGATAGAACAGTGAGCTGTTCTCCCTTCTATCTGATTAATTTCCGAAGTGTTTTCGCCTGAGGATATAATGTAATCGTATATGTTATGTAAAATAGACAATGTGATGTGTGTGGAAATTTTCTGTGCTTTTGGTGAATGGCATGAATTGTTAGACTTATTGAAATACATATTTGGAAAATGGATTATGCATGTTTACCTACTGTCTACATGATCCCTGAGGAATTGAATGCCCTAAATTTTTCTAAACCATGTGTATGTGTATCAGTCCATGCCCTGCAATTTTGAGAGTTTTTCCATGATTGTGGAATTTACTGTAATTTCTGTTTTGGAAATAGAAGACATGCGTAGGATTTGTAAAGTTTACAGTAAATTGTGTGTTGTGCAATAAATCCGGGGAAAATTCTTGTGATAATGTGTATGTTAGGTTCAGGGTGTGAACTGTCAAACTAGATATTAATGTTATGTTCCATGATAAATTGAATTATGAATGGCATAAAACTGAATGTTTTAATTTCTTTAAATGTAATGTGACTCAGAAAAATCTGGAAATTTGTATGTGAGGTCATGAACTTGCAATGAGTGTGTGGTTAAAATTTCATGATATTTGGATAACTGTAAAGTGTATTATGAAATTTCCATGTGAAAATATGTGATAAATGCATGCTATCATGAATATGATTTGATGATGTGTTTGCCAACCTGATTAATGTGAGCTACTGAATGTTTGATTTCTGTCAACAGTAGTATCATGATTAGGAAAATAAGCCATGTGTATAAGTGAGAGAATGTAAAGACGTGTAATATGTGTGTTAAAAATCAGAATGTGTAATGTGTAAGACTATGCCATGTGTGACACTGCTTCCATAGAGGGCCGTGGAACCGTACCATGGAAAAGTCCCCATGGGAAGGTTCAATGTGTTAAGATCCTAAGGACATTAGGATGAAATCCTGGAGGTGGACAAGTACCACTGGTTAGGGTGGAGACTTGTTCTCCCGGTCTGCGCAATACCAAGAGTCGTCACTGTATTGCCTAGGTGACGTCTATGTGTATGTGTTATGTGATGTGTCCTTCTAATGGTGGTTTGGACTATGTGTCACGGCACCAAATTTTGAAATGTGAATTGTGAAATGTGAATGTGATTATGTGTAAATTGTGTAGTGTGAATATGTGTAAATGTGCAATGTGAAAAAAAAAGAGAACAATGTGAATAAGTGATTGTGCAAACATGTGAAACCAATAAGTCAGATTGTGAAATTGTGATCCATGATACATTAATGTGAAATTACGTTACAACAACAACCTAGTTGTGTTTATAAGAATGTTTTATATGTGTAAAAAGGCGTAGAATCCATGCTAGGAACAATTCTTGCTTATGTGTAAACGTTTCCATGTTTAAGTGCTATCACGTTGTAGTTTAACGAGAATGTAGCTCTCATGTGATAGGATGTGAATTGCTAAATCCATGTCAAAACAGCAACCTTAAAGTGTATAAAATGATAATGTGCATGTGTAAGAATGTGTAGAAACCATGATAGAAATGTTTCTTTTTTATGCATGCAAGAATCCCATGTTTGGTTGCTTCCATGTTATGGCCTCATTTGAAATGTAACTTTCATGTGATTACATGAGTATAAAGCATGTGATAGTTTATTTTGGAATGGATTAAATCATGTACCATGTATTTTAAATTTGTAAGAATTATCATGATAGGCTATCTTTTATCAATGTCCAAGCATGCTATATGTTTTGCTTTGCAAATTGGAATGAAAAACCTACTGTGATATATGCATGTATGAGGTGTGTGGTGTTATTTGCTGAGTCTTTTAGACTCATTCCTTGCTTCGGCGTACAGGTTTAGTTGGTGACCCTACATCGTTAGAGGAGACCGTGGAGAGTGACTCCGAGCGTGGCGAGTAGCCTGGTGGAGTCGTCATCGTGACATTTTGCTTTCATTGTATGTAATTGAGGCATTGTAATGAAACTACTATGTAATTGTGGACAAGCTATGTAATCTGATCTTTAGCACTTTATTTGCGTGGACTTGAGTTATCTTTAAATTGTCATTTGAATTATGTATGTTAAATGTGGATGTGAAATGAAGACAAGTAGTTCTTTTGTTTCTGGTACTCTGTATTTATATTTATGAGCATCTCAATCGTATGTTATTGTTTGGGTAAATGTCTCACTGTGACGAGACTCATTATACCGACGTGGATTGGTATAATCGTACCGGTATAAGGAGGGTCATCGTAGAGATTGGTATCAGAGCGACCGGTTGAGATTGCACATGAATATTATAAGTCATCGTCCCCATTACATGCTAAGTCTACATAGGAATGTCCACATGTGTAGAATTGATTAATAATGAATGAAAAATAGATTATAAAATGGTGAGGAAATAAATTAACGTAGCCCTAATGGTGGCTGAAATTTATTGCAGCCATGGCTTCGAGAGGTAGGCGTGGCCGAGCACCGGCCCATGAGGACGAGCCGAGACGTGAGGAGCGGGCGGAGCAGCAGGCCCCGGCACCGCAGGGTCCTATACTTCCCCCACCGCCACCTGTGGATTACGTAGTGTTCATGCAAGGTTTGGTGCAGGCCATGCAGACGCAGGCCCACACCCAGGCTGCACTCCAGGCTCAGTTGGAGGCTCAGGTTAGCATAATCAATCAAAGTGTAGTCTGTTTTATTTAATTATATGATGATATGTTGAATGTGTATTATTTGGTGTTTGATGTAGCAGGCTCAAGTTCCAGCTCAGGACCATGGTGGACCTTCCATCATGGAAAGGTTCAAGAGGATGCTGCCACCCTCTTTTAAGGGGGAGAGCGATCCGTTACTAGCAGAAAGCTGGATGAGGGAGATCGAGAAGATCTTCCAGGCTATTAGGTGTGTGGACGATGATAAGGTTACTTTAGCCACCTATATGCTTCAGGTATGTGTTAGTTTTGTATGTTTGTATGTTCTATTAAGTTAGATTTGTTTAGATGGTGCTTATGAACGGTGTACTACAGGAAAGAGCTGATGTATGGTGGGCTTCATTACTATGTACACGGTTTGAGGACGGCGCGGTTGATGTTGCTTGGGAAGAGTTCGTGAGGCTCTTTCGGGCCAAGTTCGTCCTCGAGCATATTCAAGATCGATGGAGCAGGAGTTCCTCTCTTTGACTCAGGGCTCCATGACCGTGCTCGAATATGAGGCCAGGTTTGCAGAATTATCTAAATATGCACCTCATATCGTGACAGATGAGCGCAGGAAAGCAAAGAAGTTCGTGATGGGCCTGAATCCATCACTGAGGACGAGGCTAGTGGCGTTTGACCATCATACCTTGGACGAGGCACTTAGTGCTGCTTGTAGACAGGAGGCGAGATGCAGCAATATCTGAAAGAGAAGAAGGCTTCGCAGAAGAGGCCTGCAGCTACGTTCAAGCGGCAGGACAAGAAGAAAGTAGTGTACCAGGCATCGCAGCGTCCAGTAACAACCAGCAGTGCACAGGTACCTTCTCAACGTTCCCCTGGTGTGAAGAAGGAGTGTCCCCATTACGGGAAGACGCATGGTGGTTCCGAGTGTTGGATGATTGCGGGAAAGTGCTTGAAGTGTGGAAGCAGCGACCACAAGATCAAGGATTGTCCGAGACTTCAGCAGGGAGTCCAACGCGGAGCGCCAGCCCCAGCAGTGGTAGCAGCAGCAGCGCCAGCTACAGGAAGACCAGGAAGGCCTCGAGCCCCAGCTCGAGTGTTTGCTCTAGCACGCGAGGATGCCGAGCAAGCTGAGCATGTCACCGAAGGTACGATTCTTCTCCTAGGTGTGCACGCTCGGGTTTTGTTTGACACGGGTGCCACTCACTCGTTCATTTCTGAGCAGTTTACTAGGCAGTTAGCCCTAGAGTCAGGCATAGAGTCTGAGGATTTAGAGGTCCCTTTGTCTGTGCACACCCCTGCGGGTACGGTATCGACTAGGAAGTGTATTCTGTCATTACCTATGTGCATTGAGGATAGAGTCCTAGAAGGGTGTTTCTTCTTGCCAAGGATGAAGGACTTTGATGCTATTCTTGGTCTTGATTGGCTAGAGGAGCACTATGCGTTAGTAGATTGTCGTGGGAAGAGGATTGTTTTCCGCATTCCTGGTGAGGACGAGTTTTCCCATCCCTTGCCAAGGAACGTGGCGGGAAAGTTGGTTATCTCTGCCATGAAGGCGATGCGCATGGTAACAAGGGTTGTGACGCATTTTTGGCTAGCGTGGTGTTAGTGCCTAAGGCTAGTGAGTCACCTACTCTTGCAGAGATCGAGGTAGTGCAGGATTTTCCAGACGTCTTTCCCGATGATTTATCTGGATTGCCACCGGATAGAGAGATAGAGTTCACCATAGAGTTGCTTCCGGCACCTCTCCTATCTCGAAGGCTCCATATCGGATGGCACCTGCGGAGCTAGCCGAGTTAAGGAGGCAGTTGCAAGAGTTGCTAGATAAGGGATTTATTCACCCTAGTGTTTCCCCTTGGGGCGCACCTGTATTATTCGTCAAGAAGAAAGATGGGTCACTTAGGTTATGCATTGACTACAGAAAGCTGAATCAAGTGACTGTGAAGAATAGGTATCCCTTGCCTGCAAGATGCATCAGTCTTTTCTAAGATTGATTTGCGAATTGGTTATCATCAGTTGAGGATTTGGAGTGAGGATGTGTCCAAGACGGCATTCAGATCCCGTTATGGACATTATGAGTTTTTGGTCCTTCCTTTTGGATTGACCAACGCCCCTGCAGCGTTCATGGATCTCATGAACAGGGTTTTTAGGCCATATTTAGATAGTTTTGTTGTAGTGTTTATTGATGATGTGCTGGTCTACTCTCCGGATGAGGCCACACACAGTCGGCATTTGAGGGTAGTGTTAGAGGTTCTTCGTGAGCATAAGATGTATGCTAATTCAGCAAGTGCGATTTCTGGTTGCGCGATGTTCATTTCCTCGGGCATGTTATCTCCGGTGCTGGTGTTGCAGTTGATCCAGCAAAGGTCCAGGCAGTTATGGATTGGGAGATTCCCAAGACCCCTTCGGAGATTCGTAGTTTTCTGGGTTTGGCTGGTTACTATCGACGATTCATTGAAGGATTTTCATCCATCGCCGCCCCATTGACTCAGCTCACCAGAAAGGGAGTGAAGTTTGTCTGGTCCGAGAAGTGTGAGAGTAGTTTTCAATTGTTGAAAACTAAGCTCACGTCAGCTCCGGTGTTAGTCTTGCCGAGCGGTGTAGAGGGTTTTGCTATCTACACGGATGCGTCTCGGATTGGCTTAGGCTGTGTGCTCATGCAACAAGGAAGGGTAGTGGTATGCTTCTCGTCAGTTGAAGGAGCATGAGCGTAACTATCCGACTCATGATTTGGAGCTTGCAGCAGTGGTTCATGCACTAAAGATCTGGAGGCACTATCTTTATGGTGTCAGATTTGAGGTGTTTACCGACCATAAGAGCTTGAAGTATCTTTTCTCCCCAAAGGAATTAAACCTGAGGCAGAGAAGATGGATTGAGTTCTTGAAGGACTATGACTTCGACCTTCAGTATCACCCTGGAAGGTGAATGTCGTAGCTGATGCCCTGAGTAGGAAGAGATCTCTCTCTCCAGCAGGACTGGAGGATGTTGGAGGATGCGGCTTGCGCGTTGACTGAGTTAGAGCCATCATTATGCCAGGCTTTTGTAGCTCAGTTATCTCTTAGGTCCTCGTTTTGGATGAGGTGATCGAGCAACAGAAAGCCGACCCTAGACTCCAGAGTTAGTGGGCAAGGCGGGCATTGCTTGTGATGAGGATGGTGTGATTAGGTTTCATCACCGCGTCTGTGTCCCTGATTTGGTAGAGGTCCGTGAGCAGGTGTTAGCGGAGGCTCATAGATCGTGATTCTCTATTCATCCGGGTAACACCAAGATGTACCAGGATTTGAAGAGGTCCTTTTGGTGGTCTGGCATGAAGAGGGATGTGGCAGATTATGTATCCCGTGTTTAGTATGCCAGCAAGTGAAGGCCGAGCGACGGCGACCATCCGGCCTTATGCAAAGGATGGAGATCCCAGTGTGGAAGTGGGAAGCTGTCACTATGGACTTTGTTTCGGGTTTGCCTCGATCTAGAAGGGGCAATGACTTGATTTGGGTAGTTTTAGATAGATTCTCGAAGACTGCGCATTTCTTGCCTATGAAGAAGAAGCAGTCAGTAGAGAGCTTGGCTAGACTGTATGTCAGTAGCATCATTAGATTGCATGGTGTGCCGAAGTCGATCATTTCGGATCGAGATCCGAGATTTACTTCGAGGTTGTGGAAAGGTCTTCAGGATGCGTTAGGTTCAGAGCTGAAGCTCAGTTCGGCGTTTCATCCCCAGACAGATGGACAGTCCGAGAGGACTATCCAGACGCTCGAGGATATGTTGAGAGCGTGTGTGCTAGATTGGAAGGATGATTGGGAGCGTCATTTACCTCTTGTGGAGTTCGCATATAACAATATCTTTCATGCGAGTATTGGTATGGCTCCATTTGAGGTGTTGTATGGAAGGCCTTGCAGATCTCCTTTATGTTGGGAGGAGACCGGTGATAGGCAACTGATCGGTCCGGAGTTAGTTCAGGAGACTTCGGATAAGGTCCAGCTTATCAGGAAGAGGCTTGTTGCGGGCAGGATAGGCAGAAGAGCTACGTCGACAACAGAAGGAAGGATTTGGAGTTAGAGGTGGGTGAACATGTCTTCTTGAAGATATCCCCTACTCGTGGTGCCGTCAGATTTGGCAAGCATAGTAAGTTGAGCCCTAGATTCATTGGCCCGTATGAGATTCTCAGACGATTAGGCAGCGTGGCATATGAGCTAGCTTTACCCCCAGCTTTAGCTAGTGTTCATCCCGTTTTCCACGTTTCTATGCTCAGGAAGTATGTCCGAGATCCATCTCATGTGATTAGTCATGAGCCAGTGGAGATTTAGCCAGATTTGTCGTATGTGGAGCAACCAGTAGCTATTCTTGACCGGAAGGTTCAGCATCTCCGGAACAAGGGTATTGCGTCGGTGAAAGTGCTATGGCGGAACTTCTCGCAGAGGAGGCTACTTGGGAGCTTGAGGATGCGATGAAGAAGAAGTATCCCCGTTTGTTTGAGTAGTTTTGTTTAAACTTCGAGGACGAAGTTTCTTTAAGGGGAGAGGGTGTAAGGCCCTCGAATTTTGTAGTATTACTTTATTACGTGTAAATAATTCATGCTTGTGTATGCATAGATGTACATATCTACGTACGTATTAACTAGTTATACTTATGTGTGCATGTGTATAATTAGTTGTAAATAGTGTATGAATTGCATGGTGGTAGTGTGTACATGATAGTATATATATGGCATATATATATATGTATAAGTTAAGCATGATTTCTGCATGTTTTAAGTTCTGGCCGAAGGGCCAAATTGGCGTCAACATGGATGGACGTCCATGATGAGTGAGCATCCACCTCGATGGACGCTAATACTTAAGTCAACGGCCATGGATGTGGACGTTAATATCTCTGACCTGCATGCGTTACAGACCCCGAAATTTCGGGGGCAAGCAAGCCCAGCCATTGGGGAGATGTCCCCAACGGCTATCAGGCCATCCCATCACCCTTCCGAGATATCTCAAACCCATTCTCCTATAAACCAAACCCCTTCTGCACCAGAAGAGCTCTCTTAACTTTGAAGAGAGGAGAGAACCCTAGCTCTGGACTGAAGGAAAGCTGAAGTTTGCATGCTTTGATCCGGCAATTTGGAGCTCATCCGGCGACCTACAGCAACTGGAAGCTAGCTGGAGCCTAGAGGAAGGCTTCCCTGACTCCAACCTGCTGTGGAGATCGACCAAGAACCCGAAGGAGTGGTGTTTTGGAGGCTTCTTGGGACTGCCCAAGGAGAGCTTCATCAACCTCTTTGATCCCTTTGAAGATTTATTTAGAGGCAAGTAACTCCATTCACTTCGTCCTGTAGGTGTCTAGTAGGGTTTTACCATTTTTACATATTTTCCTCGTGTCCTGGATCCTCACACTTCTCCTTCTTTGGAGCTCGGGTCTGTGTTTTGCACAGACCTAAACTTGACAGCAAGACCCCTTGCCGTTCAGATCTTCAATTAATGCCAACGATGTTGCCGTTAAGCTCCATTAACGGCCAAACTGTGCCGTTAAGTTTTTCAGGATAGAACAGTGAGCTGTTCTCCCTTCTATCTGATTAATTTCCGAAGTGTTTTCGCATGAGGATATAATGTAATCATATATGTTATGTAAAATAGACAATGTGATGTTTGTGGAAATTTTCTGTGCTTTTGGTGAATGGCATGAATTGTTAGACTTATTGAAATACATGTTTGGAAAATGGATTATGTATGTTTACCTACTGTCTACATGATCCCTGAGGAATGGAATGCCCTAAATTTTTCTAAACCATGTGTATGCGTATCAGTCCATGCCCTGCAATTTTGAGAATTTTTCCATGATTGTGGAATTTACTGTAATTTCTGTTTTGGAAATAGAAGACATGCGTAGGATTTGTAAGTTTACAGTAAATTGTGTGTTGTGCAATAAATCCGGGGAAAATTCCTGTGATAATGTGTATGTTAGGTTCAGGGCTGTGAACTGTGAAACTGGATATTCATGTTATGTTCCATGATAAATTGAATTATGAATGGCATGAAACTGAATGTTTTAATTTCTGTAAATGTAATATGACTCATAAAAATCTGGAAATCTGTATGTGAGGTCATGAACCTGCAATGAGTGTGTGGTTAAAATTTCATGATATTTGGCTAACTGTAAAGTGTATTATGAAATTTTCATGTGAAAACATGTGATAATACATGCTATCATGAATATGATTTGATGATGTGTTTGCCAACCTGATTAATGTGAGCTACTGAATGTTTGATTTCTGTCAACAGTAGTATCATGATTAGGAAAATAGAGCCATGTGTATAAGTGAGAGAATGTAAAGTCATGTGTAATATGTGTGTTAAAAATCGAAATGTGTAATGTGTAAGACTGTGCCTTGTGTGACACAGCTTCCATAGAGGGTCGTGGAACCGTACCATGGAAAAGTCCCCATGGGAAGGTTCAATGTTAAGATCCTAAGGGCATTAGGATGTGTTGCCCAGTTAACGAGCCCAGAGGGGGGGGTGAATGGGTCTTTAAAAAAAATATTCTACAAGATACCTGTAACCAAAAATATTCACACAAATATTCTTCGAAGGAGGTTAGTGACTGTTAGTTTGAAACAAAACACACAAGAAAAGGCAATCACACAACACAAGAAATTATCCTGGTTCGGACCTCCTCTCCTTAGGAGTCCTACGTCCAGTCCCTGAGCAATTTCTCAGGATTTCACTAACAAGGGTACAGTCCCCCTTAAGGACACTTTAACACCCAGCTCAGCTGGTCTTCCTTCACACCCGAAGGGAACAACTACACCCTGGATACCCTCAGGTCTTCCTTCACACTGAAGGAACAACACCCTGGTTACCACCAGGTCTTCCTTCACAACCGAAGGGAAGCACTACACAGAAAATAGATTGAAAGCACGCCCCTAGATCAAGCTTGGACAAGCAAGGATCTGAAGCAATTAGCACTGAGAGCAAAGGATCTTAATCTAAGCTCACTCTCAGAACTACATAAGCTCTCTCAAAGATTTTTCTCTACAAATGGAGAGCTAAGAGCTATAGCAATGAGAATGGAATTCTTGGCTCTACAATTCTCAGGAGACTTGAAAGCTTGAACGATTGTGTTTGATCTCTCCAGAAGTGATTGCAATGAATGTTCTGGTTGTTCTCTATATATCAGTTCTGTTCATCAGACTTGTATATACATAACTTCAATTTGAATTATGGACGTTGAAGTATCCGTTGTCTCTCTCATGAGTAGTCGTTAGACTGTATGACACCTGGAGTCTTGGAAGCTTCCAGTCAACAGTCTTTTGATCTCTTGAACACGCAAAGAGATGAGATCTTCAGAGATATTCTTTGGCTTCTATTTTGTTTAACGTTGTAGCATGGAGCTGGATCAGAGGTCTGCACAATTGTCAATCTCAAATAGCAGACAGCTAGGCTGTTTCTGATGTCAGTCAACGTTAGTAACAATAGTCATGAAAATAGTAAAGCCAGATAGCTAACTCTAAAAGACGTAATCAGAGTAAGCATGAAAAAGGATGATATCGTCTGCATGCATGCAGAGATACGTTCAGGTCTCATTAAATGCAGGTGCGTCAGAGAGATGCATACGTGGTCTTTGACTAGTCAACAAAGACAATATCAGGTCAATATGAAATCGATGACTATATGACTTATGAAATCGTTATGAATAAGTCAGATTGACCAAGTCGTTGTGACACAGAAGAAATCGATATGAAATACTTAACAAATCGTTGTGAGATGCAAATCGTTGTGTTTCTGAAGAAATCGATATGAAACACTTAACAAATCGTTGTGAGATGCAAATCATTGTGATTACTAAAGAAATCGATATGAAACACTTAACAAATCGTTGTGAGATGCAAATCGTTGTGTTTCTGAAGAAATCGATATGAAATACTTAACAAATCATTGTGAGATGCAAATCATTGTGATTACTAAAGAAATCGATATGAAACACTTAACAAATCGTTGTGAGATTAAATCGTGTGTTTCTGAAGAAATCGATATAAAACACTTAAGAAATCGTTACGGCGAGCAAGTCGTTGTGAGTTCTTTAAGAAATCGTTATGATCACTAAGAAATCGTTACGGTGAGCAAGTCATTGTGAGTTCTTTAAGAAATCATTATAATCACTAAAGAAATCGTTACGGCGAGCAAGTCGTTGTGAGTTCTTTAAGAAATCGTTGTGATTACTAAAGAAATCGTTACGGCGAGCAAGTCGTTGTGAGTTCTTTAAAAAATCGTTGTGATTACTAAAGAAATCGTTACGGCAAGCAAGTCGTTGTGAGTTCTTTAAGAAATCGTTGCGATGACTTATAGAATCGTTACGACGGGCAAGTCGTTGCGCTTTCTAAAGAAATCGTTGCGATGACTTATAAAATCGTTACGACGGGCAAGTCGTTGCACTTTCTAAAGAAATCGTTGCGATCACTTAGAGAGTCGTTGCGACATCGACTTGTTTGAAACAACATGACTTTTCAGCCAGAAAGGAAATCGTTATGATAATTCTATTGAAATCGATATGCTTATAAAGAAATCGTTATGGCCTTCAATAGAAGTCGATAGGGACTTCGAGAAATAATATGTTAAAGCTTCAGTAATGCATACCTTTTGTGGGCTTGTTTGACCTTGGTGTTTTTCCTGTACTTAAGACTTAAGAAATATTCATTAGATATAATTGATAAGCTCTTGTTTGGTTTTGTTAATCATCAAAATATATATATATATGTAATTAATTAAAATTACATGGGGACAGACTGATCATCAATCTCCCCCTTTTGGTGATGACAAAACTGAACAATAAGCATGGATAAAAAGTATCTGAAATTAGTTCTAAGAAATGATATGCTAAGTTTCTTCCCTTAGAACATGCTAAGTTTCTTACCTTAGAAATGAATATTTCAGACATGCTAAGTATTTTCTCCCCCTTTTGTCACTAACAAAAAGATGATCTTAGACAAAGAAGAAGAAGAAGAGAAAGAGAGACACAAGGTAGTTTTATTTAACCGAGGAGGTACAGGCAAATAAAAAAGAGGAGACAGAAGAGAGGCATGCTGAGATATAAGACCCCAGGCCTTAATCTCTTGATCTTCAAAGAGTTGTCTGAAAACTCCAGTTCGATAGAGAAGAAGTCACCCATGGTGGGAATCATGCGCTTAAGATAGAGTTGCCTCTGTTCTTCCAAGAGGAGCGCATACTCACCCTGGTCAAGCAAGAATCTGAAGTAGCTGCTCATGCCAAAGCTAGCACGCTGAGGAAACGATCAAGAGAGATAGGGTAGAAAATCGGATGATCTTGCAGATCCTTCTTCAGAGCAAAGAAAGCAGAATATCTTGCTGCCCATTGAACATACAGTTCCTGAACCGATTAATGGAGTTCAGATCCAAGAAAACTTCAGCAGACAAAGTGGGCTTGTCATCCCGAAGCAAGTCACGATTAACAGCTTCTAACTGGAGAGTAGATTGACGATAGTGCTTAGCCCATTCTGAAGGAAGGAACCTTTCACATTCTGAGAGTAATGGAGCTAGAACTTCAGAGGAGATGTGACCCAAGTGATATTCCCGGAAGATGAAGCGCTGAAAGGAGGGGAGGCGGCCTTGCTTAGCTGACTGACGTCCCATTACTCGAGCAAACCTCTCAAAGGCATGAGAGCCGACAGAGGAATCAAAGACTAGAGAATGCAATTTGGGAAGAAAAACCATATCTGGCATGCGGAGAGATGAGAGTTCCACTTGGAAGGAGCAATTGATAGGATGTTCTGTCCGAAGAGTAGTAAGAGCTCCATGGAATTGACCAAACTGCACCTCAGGAATCTTGTGCAGATAGCAGTAATCGTTAAAGAGTTGAAAGTATCGAGCTATTCTGATCTCTTTAAGAATGAACGGACCCCAGGTAGCTTGGTGATGAAGGACAAACCACTCAGAGAGAGAGAGTGAGTGATTCCGGCTGGAAATACTGTCACCTCTGGCAGTAAGATGTTTACTGTAGAGAGTCTTGTGCCCGTTTGCCCACTGATCTTCAGACTTGCACTCAGCCAACTTGAAAATTTGAGATTGATTGTGCTTGGACAGATCGCTCAAAGGAAGAACAATGTTTAGATGATCAGTGAGGTTGAGATGGGGAATACCAAAAATGGTGGAAAAAATGCATTTTTGGAGGTATTCACAGTAGATTGGTCTCCTTCGATTTTCAACAGTGAGGGAGAACCAAAGAGGAGGAAACTTAGGAGATGAGGCTAGAGCCAGAGAGGAGGAGAGTTTTCTCTTTTTCTGAACAGGACTAGGAGGAGTAGTCCTGTGAATGTGAGTGGCAACTGCCAGAATGGAGATGAGTGTAGATCGTTCAAACTCATCTTCAACTTGGAGGAGAAGACACTGGCAGTTGAGGATTTTCAGGAATGAATGTAATGGAGGAAGGTGAAGTAGAAGGATAGAGAAGAGAGTGTGGATCAAAGGTGGATGAGGATCTGGTGGAATGAGGACCAGATGAGGAGGCTTCTCTAGCTGATGTGGAGGCTGGAGGGTTTTGAGAGATAGATGGAGGTGAGGGAATGCTGGAAGGAGGAGTAGGAGAAAGAGAAGATTGAGATGGAAAAGGTGTTGGTGAGGTGATTGTGCGGGACATGGGGTGTTTGAAGGTGGATGGAGCTGGAGGTGCTGTGGAAGAAGATGGTGGTGAGAAAGTGGCTGGAGTGGCAAGCGATGAAGACTCTGGGGCTTCAGAAGCTACAGCTGACTCAACTACAGTAGCCTGCCCATCCTTGGAGACTTCTGGCCCGAATGGCCCACTTGCTTGAACTGATGGCCCTGAAGGCCCAACCTCTTGAACCAATGGCCCTGATGGCCCAGCTTCTTGAACTAATGGCCCTGATGGCCCAACCTCTTCAACCAATGGCCCTGATGGCCCAGCTTCTTGAGCTAATGGCCCTGATGGCCCAGGAGCAGCCTCTGAACGGCGCTGAGGAGAAGAGGGAGGAGGATCTGTATTACCAGCTGCCATCAACAACTTAGAGAGCATACTCTTCATCTCGCCCAATTGCTTATTAAACCATTTCATTGCATTTCTTATCTGAGAGAAGTCCTTGGAGGTCGATGCCTGATTCTCAAGAATAGTATTTATGCTGGATTGCACCAAGCCCAGGTTCTCATCTTGAGCATCCAATCTTTTCAAGATAGGCTTTAAATTTACTTTTCTCATAATCTTCCTCTGCCTTTTATGAGCAATCTTCTTGCTTCTCCTCTCAGCAGGTTCCTGAACTCCAGCATGAGTTGCGTTTGGTTCTTCACTGACAGGGGCATCAGTCATTGGAATGAATTCTTCTATTAAATGAGTATCCGTGTGGCCTGATGCCACAGATGTTCCTGCTTCGGCTTCCTTCAGTTGCTCCCCCTCAATGGGAGCATCCACAACAATCCTCTCATGCTCCCCCTGAATAGCCTTCTTCCAAAACTGTCCCTCCGGGAGCAGGTATTTTCTCCTGCTCTTCAATGTGGCCTGATGCCACAGTTTCCTCTACTAAAGCTACGGGGCCACTGGGGAATGAGATTCAACTTCAACAGCTTGTGACCCTGCTTTCTCTACTGCTGCTTCTACTTGAGGATGCTCTGCTGCTTCTTCCTGAACATCAGGAATATAAGGAATGTCTCCTATAATGGCCTCTCCCTCGGCCATAGAGATCTTAGACCAAGCACCATCTCTGACTGAGAAACCACTTTTACGGAGATTTCTGGACTTAATTGGTTTGCCCATCTGCTCAACAACAGCTCCTGCCAAATCAATACCAAAGTGCTTGAAAACCTTGGTAAGCAAATGTGCATATGGCAAGGAAACATTAAGCTTCGATTTAGTGTCCCAAATCTGATCACTGGCAAATTTCATTCTCTCCATCATCACTTCGGCCATGTTAATATCTTTGTTCTGTATGGCCCAGTACATCATGTCTGAGTCTGCCTTGGTGCAGGATGAGAAAGTTGCACTTCTCAGAACTAGAATTTGGCAGACAATAAAGTGAAGGAGGCGGTTGAAGGCATTTAACTGGTTGATATCTAGTTTTCCATCCCGCAGTCTGAACCCAGGTCCTATGATACCAAGACCTTTAACTTGGGTGTCCACGGAGTGAACCCCACTAAACCCGGATGTTTTACTCCAAACAATGCATGCAAGAGCACACAGTCTATCTTGATCTGGGTTCCCTTGACATATGAGACCAGGGACCCATCTTCTTGAGTCTTCAAACATACGAAAAGGCCTTCACGAGGTCTGGATAACTTACCTTGGAGAAGATTGCTACTTCCATCCACTTCATCCTGATCATCACTTCAATGACACTGTGCATACCATTCTTTTCAAGATCAGCAATGTCCACTGCCTTGTTCCCACACACTTTGGTCTTCACGAACTGGAATCTCTCCTGCTGCTCAGGAGTAAGGAACTCAGCACTGTAGCCACCTAAGCTTCCGAGAACAGCTGATGCGGCCATGTAATCAGGTAAGGACGTTTTCTGAAGGGTTGAGAAGGAAGGAGGAATGAAAGCTCTCAAGAAATTTCGCGGGAAGAGGAGAGAAGCTTCAAAAGATAGCAGAGAGTCGATGTCGAAACGGCTAGGGCATCGGCAGAGTAACCAGACGAAAGAGGGAAAAAGGTTGAAGACGGGATACGAATTGTTATCCTATTTATTTCGGAATAAATTAATGCGCTGAAAAGTAAAGCGCCAAACGGCGACGAAAGAAGACAAAAGAGTTTGACTATTCAACCTGACTTCAATGAGAGAGCGGTTACGAGAGATAATTTGAATTTCTTTTGCTTAAAGTTATGGGGGAAAAGGTTACTTAATTCTGAAAATTGATGTGCCAGTATTAAACAAACCTTTTTCACAAATTGCACATGCCTAATTCCCTTCTAAGAGATGTGAATCTCTCCTCGGGTAAGGCTTTTGTGAAAATGTCTGCTAACTGACCATTTGTATCAATAAAAGATATTTCAATATTGCCCTTTACTACATGATCACGAATAAAATGATACCTAACCTCAATGTGTTTGGTCCTTGAGTGCTGAACTGGATTTTTGGTGAGGTTGATGGCACTGGTGTTGTCACACAGCAATGGAATTGAGTTGATATTTAATCCAAATCCTCAAGCTGTTGCTTTATCCATAAGAGTTGTGTGCAGCAACTTCCAGCAGCCACGTACTCAGCTTTAGCTGTAGACAGTGCTACTGAATTTTGTTTCTTTGAGGACCAGGATATCAAACACCCTGCAAGAAACTGACAACAACCACTGGTGCTTTTTCTATCTACCTTGCATCCAGCATAGTCAGCATCAGAATACCCTACTAAATTGATTTCACAAGAGTTTGGATACCATAAGCCTAGATCATGAGTTCTGGCTAAATATCGAAAAATTCTTTTTACAGAAATCAAATGTGACTCTCTAGGATCTGCTTGATACCTAGCACACATGCATACACTAAATAATATATCAGGTCTACTGGCTGTTAAATAAAGTAATGAACCTATCATACCTCTGTAGACTTTTTGATCTACTTTCTTACCATCCTTATCGCTGTCCATCTTTGTTGATGTACCCATTGGTGTTGACAGTGGCTTGGTGTTATCAAATCCAAATTCTTCAGCAGTTCCTTGGTGTACTTAGCTTGACACATGTGAGTGCCATCTTTTCCTTGTTTGATTTGAAGTCCAAGGAAGCAGTTGAGCTCTCCATCATACTCATCTCGAATTCTCCCTGCATTAACTTTTCAAAGTACTTGCAAAGGGATTCATCAGTAGATCCAAAGATAATGTCATCTACATAAATTTGAACTAGCAATATATGTTTGACTTTTGATTAATAAAAGAGTACTATCTACTTGACCTCTACTGAAACCATGTTTCAAAAGAAAAGAGCTAAGCCTTTCATACCAGGCTCTAGGTGCTTGCTTTAAACCATATAAAGCCTTATGCAATTTAAAAACATGATTTGGAAAGTCTATATCATCAAAACCAGGAGGCTGTTCTACATAGACTTCTTCTTTAATAAAACGTTTAAAAAAGCAGATTTAACATCCATTTGAAATAGTTTTAAATTTAGAGCAGATGTATAAGCTAATAATATTCTAATAGCCTCAAGTCTAGCTACAGGTGCATAGGTTTCATCAAAATCTATGCCTTCCTCTTGAGAATAGCCTTGAGCTACCAGTCTGGCCTTGTTTCTTAAGATTACGCCAGCTTCATCTAGTTTATTTCTAAACACCCATTTGGTGCCAATGACTGGATGATCTGATGGTCTAGGAACAAGTGACCATACTTGGTTTCTCTTGAACTGCTTTAGTTCATCTTGCATGGCTAATATCCAAGATTCATCATAAGAGCTTCATTGACTGTCCTAGGCTCTATTTTAGATACAAAAGCTAAGTAATCACAAGGAATAACATTACCTCTTGTTCTTACCCCTACAGATGGATCACCAATAATGTTTTCAGGTGGGTGATCTTTCTTGTATCTCCATTCCTTTGGAAGATTTTCATGAGTAATTTCTTCTTGTTGCAATTCTTCTAGAGGCGGATCATCCTTGTCCTCAATTGATGTATCTTTTAGTTTCTTGGACAATTCATCTGCATCATCATTGTCACTATCTATTCCTTTCTCAAGGAAGGGTTAGTTTCATCAAAAATAATGTGCACAGACTGTTCAATCAATAAGGTACATTTATTAAAACTCTATAGCTTTGGGTTTAGAAGTGTACCCCATGAAGATGTCTTCATCTGATTTGGTATCCAACTTACCAATGTCCCTTTTTCCATTGTTGTGAATGAAGCAGGGACATCCAAAGGTTCTGAAATGGCTGATCTTTGGCTTCCTTCCTTTGAACAGTTCATATGCAGTCTTCTTCAGGATTGGCATGATCATCACTCGGTTGACAATGTAGCTTGCTGTGTTGACTGCTTCTGCCCAGAATATCTTGGCAGATCATATTCTGAGAGCATAGTTCTTGCCATATCCAATAGTGTTCTGTTCTTCCTCTCAGCTATACCATTTTGTTGTGGTGTCCTTGGTGCTGAGAAATTATGCTCAATTCCCTGATCATCACAGAATCTAGCAAACTTTTCATTCTGAAATTCACCACCATGATCTGATCGGATAGAAATAATGCTGAACTTTTGATCTTTCTGGACCTTCTTGCTGAAACTAACAAAGTTTTCAAAAGTGTCGTCTTTGTGCTCTAGGAATGATACCCATGTAAATCTTGAATAGTCATCAACTATGACAAATCCAAAGTTCTTTCCTCCAAGACTGGTAGTCCTCATTGGCCCAAATAGATCCATATGTAGGAGCTCTAAGGGTTTTGAGGTGGTCACCACCGTCTTTGACTTGAAGGAGCTTTTAGTGTGCTTTCCCTTAGCACAGGCTCTACAGACACCTTCCAATTTTCCACTAACTTTTGGCAGACCTTCCACAAGAATTTTCTTCTGCAATTTCCTCATGCCATCTAAACAGCAATGTCCAAGCCGTCTGTGCCATAATTCAGTAGATTTGTCTTTACTTGCTACCAGACAAACATTTTGCTCTTTGAGTTCTTCAAGATAGAGCACATACAAATTCTTTTCTCTATTTGCTTCAAAGATGACTGCTCCATCCTTCACTATGCTGCACTTTGATTCTTGAAACTTGATCTGATGGCCTCTGTCACACAGCTGGCTGATGCTAATGAGATTGTGCTTCAATCCCTTGACTAATAACACATCTTCTATGACTGTTTTTTCCTTTGTTATTCACAGAGCCACTGCCTATTACTGTTCCTTTCCCATTATCTCCATAAGTGACTGTTCCTTCTTCAGCTTGGAGATGTGAGAATAACTTCTGGTTTCCTGACATGTGTCTTGAGCACCCACTATCTAAGTACCATTTGGATGCTCGAGGGTTGACCTTTTCATCAACATTTGCCATGAAAGCCAAGTTGGCTTCTTCTTCATCGCTGCATGAGCTTGATTCACTGTCTGAGTCACTATTGTTCTCCCATGCTGCTGCCATTGCCTTCTTCTTATACTTTCTGAACTTCTTGGAGCCCTCTTTCTTTCTGAATTCTGGTTTCTTAATTTTGGACAATCAGCTTTGATATGTCCAGGCTTCTTACATTCGTAGCAGATGGTTTCTCCTTTCTTCATTTCTTTACCATCTGATCTTTTCAAGTCCTTATTTTTCTTAAAGTGCCTTCTGCTGGATTGAAACTTTTTCTTTTTGGCCAAGATCTGTTGCAATCTCCTAGAGAGCATTGCTTCTTCATTCTCACTATCCTCATCGCTTTCACTTTCATTTGAGCTGGCTTCTGGTGAGTCTTCTTCTGCTTTCAAGGCATTTGAGTGCTTCTTTCTGCTAGATGACTCTCCTACCTTTCCATGTTGATCTCATGGGCCATGAGGGACCCAATGAGCTTTTCTACTGACATTCTTTTCAGGTCATTAGCTTCTTCTATAGTTGTGACCTTGGGTGTCCACGAGGATGGCAAGGATCTAAGAATTTTCCTTACCATATCTACAATCTCATACGTCTTCCCTAGACTGGCCAGACCATTGGTGATATCAGTGAATCGGCTAAACATTTGAGTGATTGACTCACCTGACTGCATCTGAAATCTTTCATACTGAGTGACAAGAATGTCGATTCTTATTCCTTTACTTTGTCTGTACCCTCATAAGTAATCCTGAGCTTTTCCACATTTCCATCGAGGATTTGCAGGCTGAAACTCGGTTGAATTCCTTCTTACTCAAAGCACAGCAGAGGATGCTCTTAGCTTTGCAATTCAAAGAATTTTCTTCCTGTCATCATCTGTCCATTGAGCTTTCTCATTTGTGACAACCAGGTAACCTTCTTCTACTATTGACCAAATTTGATAGTCGTGGCCTTGTAGAAAATATTCCATCCTGGTCTTCCAGTAAGGGTAGTCTTCACCATCAAAGAGAGGGGGTCGGTTGACAGACTGACCTTCAATGCTACCTTGGGCTGCCATGGATCTTTACTCTTCAGATCGCTGGATCTTCTTTCTTTGTCGAAGAGACTCGCTCTGATACCACTTGTTGCCCAGTTGACGAGCCCAGTGGGGGGGTGAATGGGTCTTTAAAAAAAAATATTCTAAAAGATACATGTAACCAAAAATATTCACACAAATATTCTTCGAAGGAGGTTAGTGACTGTTAGTTTGAATGACAAACACACAAGAGAAAGGCAATCACACAACATAAGAAATTATCTTGGTTCGGACCTCCTCTCCTTAGGAGTCCTACGTCCAGTCCCTGAGCAATTTCTCAGGATTTCACTAACAAGGGTACAGTCCCCCTTAAGGACACTTTAACACCCAGCTCAGATGGTCTTCCTTCACACCCAAAGGAACAACTACACCCTGGATACCCCACCAGGTCTTCCTTCACACTGAAGGGAACAACACCCTGTTTACCACCAGGTCTTCCTTCACAACCGAAGGGAAGCACTACACAGAAAATAGATTGAAAGCACGCCCCTAGATCAAGCTTGGACAAGCAAGGATCTGAAGCAATTAGCACTGAGAGCAAAGGATCTTAATCTAAGCTCACTCTCAGAACTACACAAGCTCTCTCAAAGATTTTTCACTACAAATGGAGAGCTAAGAGCTATAGCAATGAGAATGGAATTCTTGGCTCTACAATTCTCAGGAGACTTGAAAGCTTGAACGATTGTGTGTTGATCTCTCCAGAAGTGATTGCAATGAATGTTCCGGTTGTTCTCTATATATCAGTTCTGTTCATCAGACTTGTATATATATAACTTCAATTTGAATTATGGACGTTGAAGTATCCGTTGTCTCTCTCATGAGTAGTCGTTAGACTGTATGACACCTGGAGTCTTGGAAGCTTCCAGTCAACAGTCTTTTGATCTCTTGAACACGCAAAGAGATGAGATCTTCAGAGATATTCTTGGCTTCTATTTTGTTTAACGTTGTAGCATGGAGCTGGATCAGAGGTCTGCACAATTGTCAATCTCAAATAGTAGACAGCTATGTTGTTTCTGATGTCAATCACGTTAGTAACAATAGTCATGAAAATAGTAAAGCCAGATAGCTAACTCTAAAAGACGTAATCAGAGTAAGCATGAAAATGATGATATTGTCTGCATACATGCAGAGATACGTTTAGGTCTCATTAAATGCAGGTGCGTCAGAGAGATGCATACGTGGTCTTTGACTAGTCAACAAAGACAATATCAGGTCAATATGAAATCGATGACTATATGACTTATGAAATCGTTATGAATAAGTCAGATTGACCAAGTCGTTATGACAGAAGAAATCGATATGAAATACTTAACAAATCGTTGTGAGATGCAAAATTGTGTTTCTGAAGAAATCGATAGGAAACACTTAACAAATCGTTGTGAGATGCAAATCGTTGTGATTACTAAAGAAATTGATATGAAACACTTAACAAATCGTTGTGAGATGCAAATCATTGTGTTTCTGAAGAAATCGATATGAAACACTTAACAAATCGTTGTGAGATGCAAATCGTTGTGTTACTAAAGAAATCGATATGAAACACTTAACAATCGTTGTGAGATGCAAATCGTTGTGTTTCTGAAGAAATCGATATGAAACACTTAAGAAATCGTTACGGCGAGCAAGTCGTTGTGAGTTCTTTAAGAAATCGTTATGATCACTAAAGAATCGTTACGGCGAGCAAGTCGTTGTGAGTTCTTTAAGAAATCGTTGTGATTACTAAAGAATCGTTACGGCGAGCAAGTCGTTGTGAGTTCTTTAAAAAATCGTTGTGATTACTAAAGAAATCGTTACGGCGAGCAAGTCGTTGTGAGTTCTTTAAGAAATCGTTGCGATGACTTATAGAATCGTTACGACGGGCAAGTCGTTGCGCTTTCTAAGAAATCGTTGCGATGACTTATAAAATCGTTACGACGGGCAAGTCGTTGTACTTTCTAAAGAATCGTTGCAATCACTTAGAGAGTCGTTGCGACATCGACTTGTTTGAAACAACATGACTTTTCAGCCAGAAAGGAAATCGTTATGATAATTCTATTGAAATCGATATGCTTATAAGAAATCGTTATGGCCTTCAATAGAAGTCGATAGGGACTTACAGAAATATATGTTAAAGCTTCAGTAATGCATACCTTTTTTGGGCTTGTTTGACCTTGGTGTTTTCCTGTTACTTAAGACTTAAGAAATTAGATATAATTGATAAGCTCTTGTTTGGTTTTGTTAATCATCAAAAATATATATGTAATTAATTAAAATTACATGGGGACAGACTGATCATCAGGATGAAATCCTGGAGGTGGACAAGTACCACTGGTTAGGGTGGAGACTTGTTCTCCCGGTCTGCGCAGTACCAAGAGTCGTCACTGTATTGCCTAGGTGACGTCTATGTGTATGTTTTATGTGATGCGTCCTTCTAATGGTGTTTGGACTATGTGTCACGGAACCAAATTGTGAAATGTGAATGTGAATTGTGAAATGTGAATGTGACTATGTGTAAATTGTGTAGTGTGAATGTGTAAATGTGCAATGTGAAAAAAAAAAAGAGAACAATGTGATAAGTGATTGTGCAAACATGTGAAACCAATAAGTCAGATTGTGAAATTGTGATCCATGATACATTAATGTGAAATTACGTTACAACAGCAACCTAGTTGTGATTATAAGAATGTTTTATATGTGTAAAATGCGTAGAATCCATGCTAGGAACAATTCTTGCTTATGTGTAAATGTTTCCATGTTTAAGTGCTATCACGTTGTAGTTTAACCGAGAATGTAGCTCTCATGTGATAGGATGTGAATTGCTAAATCCATGTCAAACAGCAACCTTAAAGTGTTAAATGATATGTGCATGTGTAAGAATGTGTAGAAACCATGATTTCTTTTTATATGCATGCAAGAATCCCATGTTTGGTTGCTTCCATGTTATGGCCTCATTTGAAATGTGGCTTTCATGTGATTACATGAGTAGAAAGCATGTGATAGGATATTTATTTTGGAATGGCTTAAATCATGTACCATGTATTTTAAATTTGTAAGAATTATCATGATAGGCTGTCTTTTATCAATCCAAGCATGCTATATGTTTTACTTTGCAATTGGAATGAAAAACCTACTGTGATATATGCATGTATGAGGTGTGTGGTGTTATTTGCTGAGTCTTTTAGACTCATTCCTTGCTTCGGCGTACAGGTTTAGTTTGGTGACCCTACATCGTTAGAGGAGACCGTGGAGAGTGACTCCGAGCGTGGCGAGTAGCCTGGTGGAGTCGTCATCATGACATTTTGCTTTCATTGTATGTAATTGAGGCATTGTAATGAAACTACTATGTAATTGTGGACAAGCTATGTAATATGATCTTTAGCACTTTATTTGCGTGGACTTGAGTTATCTTTAATTGTCATTTAATTGTGTATGTTAAATGTGGATGATGAAATGAAGACAAGTAGTTCTTTTGTTTCCGCTACTCTGTATTTATATTTATGAGCATCTCAATCGTATGTTATTGTTTGGGTAAATGTCCACTGTGACGAGACTCACTATACCGACGTGGATTGGTATAATCGTACCGTATAAGGAGGGTCGTCGTACTAGCGATCTACAACTTCTACCATACAAGGCTTCAAATGGTGCCATCTTGATGCTGGCCTGGTAGTTGTTATTGTAGGCGAATTCTATAAGTGACAATTGTTCATTCCAGTACCCTTCAAAATCTATAGTGTAGGCTCGTAGCATATCCTCCACGATCTGATTTGTTCTTTCCGTTTGCCCATCTGTCTGTGGGTGGAATGTTGTGCTAAAATTGAGTTTTGTGCCTAAAGCAGTCTGAAGTCCCTTCCAGAATCTAGTGGTGAATCTAGGGTCACAATCTGAAACTATGGATACGGGGACTCCATGTAATCTTACAATCTCCTTTACATATAGAGCAGCTAGCACATCAACACTCCAGGTACTTTTGATTGCAAGAAAATGTGCAGACTTAGTCAACCGGTCCACAATAACCCAAATAGCATCGAGTCACCACGAGTTCGTGGTAAACCCATGATGAATCCATGCCAATACCTTCCCACTTCTATTCAGGTATGCCCAGAGGTCTGAGTACACCCGCAGGACGTCGGTGCTCGGCTTTTACCTACTGACATGTGAGGCAGTGCGCGGCATGCTCAGCCACCTCATGCTTCATGTTGGGCCACCAAAATGACCTTTTCATGTCTTGGTACATCTTGGTTGTGCCTAGGTGAATTGTATATTTAGTCTTGTGGGCTTCATCCATCAACTTTCTTTTAACTCTTCATTGTCAGGCACACATGTCCTGCCCTAAAATAATAATCTCCCATCCTCAATGATGGAGAAATCAGGTCTGTCAGCCATGGTTTCTTTGACTCAGATTAGAAATGGATCATTAGCTTGTTGCTCCCTGCTCGACAAAGATGTCGGTTGAGCTCTAAGATTGGCCACTAACACCTGATCAGTTCTCTGTTCAATATTTAAATCCAGACTGGAAAATTGCTCCAATAGTTGCATCTCACCCATGACTAAACAAGATAAGGACGCTACTAGCTTCCTACTGAGTGCATCAGCTATTGCATTACCTTTGCCTGGGTGTATTGGATATTGAAATTAAAGTCCTTCAGGTATTCCAACCATCTCCTTTGTCGTATATTGAGTTCCTTCTAGGAAAATAGATACTTTAAACTCTTATGATCAGAATAGACAATGAACTGTTCTCTATAAAGATAATGCCTCCATATATTAAGTGCAAACACCACAGCAGCTAGTTCTAGGTCATGGACAGGGTAATGGACCTCATGTGGCTTCAACTGTCTTGATGAATAGTCTATCACCTTCTCATTCTGCATTACACGCAGCCTAGATTGATTCCAGAAGCATCAGTGTAGACTGAGAATCCTTCGCCCTCGACTGGTAACGCAAGGACAGGTGCAGTGGTCAAGCATTGCTTCAGTGTCTGAAAGCTTTTCTCGCATTCCTTGCTCCAAACATAGGGTTCTCTTTTCGCGTAAGGCGAGTAAGAGATACAGCTATTTGGAGAAATCTTGATGAACCGCCTGTAGTAGCCAGCCGTCCAAGAAAGCTTCTAATCTCGGTGACATTAGTGGTCTCTCCCAGTTTAGGACAGCTTTGACCTTGGAAGGATCCACAGCTATACCTTCCTTTGATATGACATGGCCTAGAAATGACACCTCCTCGAGCCAGAATTCACACTTACTCATTTGGCGTAGAGTTTGTTGTCGCGCAAGATCTGCAGACTAATCCTCAGATGCTCCTCATGCTCTTCCTTGGTGTTTGAGTATATGAGAATATCATCAATAAAGACCACAATGAATTTGTCGAGGTATGGCCGATAGATGTTGTTCATCAATTGCATAAAAACTGCAGGTGCATTGGTTAGTCCAAAAGGCATGACTACAAATTCATAATGGCCGTACCTGCTCTTGAAAGCCATCTTGTAAATATCTACATCCTTAATTCTCATCTGATGATATCCCGATTTAGGTCAATCTTAGAGAAGTATTTAGCTCCTGATATTTGATCAAACACTCATCGACACGAGGCAGAGGGTATTTGTTCTTGATAGTGAGATGATTCAACTGCCTGTAGTCGATGCATAATCTCATGGATCCGTCCTTCTTCTTGACAATAGAACGAGTGCTCCCAAGGAGAAGTACTTGGTCTAATAAACTCTTTCTAGCAACCATTAACTGCTCCTTCAATTCCTTTAATTCGGCAGGAGACATTCTATATGGCTGACGTGACATCGGTGCAGCTCCAGGTGTTAGATCAATTGAGAAGTTCACATCTTGTTCAGGTGGAATGCCTGGCAGCTCATCGGGGAACACGTCGGGGTACTCTGCACTATATGTATATCTGATATCTTGGATGCTTTCTTTTCAACTACTATGGCGGCAAGAAATGCCACACAGCCCTTTCTTATCATGTTATGTGCCTTAATAGCAGAGACGAGAGACAAGTGCCTCTTGTGTCTATGTCCCGTAATGGTCAGCTTAGGGATTCACTAAATGTAATCGTCCCTCTTCTACAGTCTACAATAGCCCCATAAGTGGACAGCCAATCGGCTCCTAATATGACATCGTAGCCCTCCATGGGAATACATCAGATCAGCTCTAAGATTTAGTTCACCAATCTTCACATCAGCTAATGGAAAATATTTGTTCAGTTGGGCTTTCTCTCCTAGTGGGGTTGTAACAGGTAATTCAGTTCCCATTGACACAGGTTTAACATTTAATGTGTCAGCAAATGCTTGTGATATGAATGAATGTGTTTGCGCCGGTATCAAATAAAACAAATGCTGATTGAGAAAAACTGGTAAAGTACCTTCACACAACTCCACCTTCCTCAGTGGTCTCCATTTCCTGAAAGGCTTGCAGTCTGCCTGGTTTCTTCTATCCCATAGGACACTTCTCATTTTCATTAAACAGGGGGTAATCGGGAATACGATGCTCTCAACTCCCGCAGTGTAGGCATGCGCCTACCTTCCTCCAGTATTCCTCAGCAGTGTGACCCAGCTTATCACAGTGCTTACTCTAGGCTTGTCGATGCAGTGGGGTGAAGACCTTGGGCTTCCGCTCTTGGCTCAGCCCGTCGGTAATGCTTAACGGCCTCTTCTTGCCGGGTGGGCTTTCTTGTCGATCCTGATGTATGTTCCTTCTTGACCATCTACCCTTGATGCGATCATCAGATCGGTCGCATCCTCAAGTAGTTGGGCCTTCTTGACCATGTCAGCATATGTCTGAATGTCTAGTGGTGTCAATTGGGTGATATATGCGGGCCTGAGCCCATTAAGAAAGTGCTTTGCCTTCATTCTCTCAGTGCTTACAAGGTGATTGGCATATCGTGCCAATCGGGAGAACTGAGCTTCATACTCAGCGACAGTAAGGTTCCTCTATTTTAATGCAGCAAATTCGGAGGCCTTCCTCTCTTGAACTATTTCAGAAAAATACTTGGAGTTAAAGTGCTCCTTGAATTCATTCCAGGTGAACTGTGCATCTGCCCTGGTGGCCTCTACGGACTCCCACCACGCACGGGCGTCCCTTTCTAACTGAAATGTTGCTAGCAGTAACTTATCTCCATCTGCGCATTGCATGACGAGGAAAATACATTTATCTCCTTTAGCCAGTTATTTGCCTCATCGGGGTCAGTAGTCCCACTAAAACGAGGCGGATTCAAGTTGCGGAAATTCCAGTGTACATCTCCAGCTCCTCGGTTTTCCACCGCTCCAGCAGCCTGAAGTAGTGCTTGAGTGAGTTGTTGAATAGTTTGTTGCATATCACAGAGTTGTGCATGCTTCGCTGCCATTGCTAATGTTTAAGTTCCTTCGAAAGAGAAATTTATGTAAGATTTTGAGGTTGCACTAAGTTTGTGCGTGTGTGAGTTTATTTTAACTTATTACCCATGATTCTACCCATTTCTCACATAGGTATGGAATTAGACTTTAAGTTGAGGTAGGTCAAACCTAGATCATCCTATACTTAAGAATAACCTAGGCTCTGATACCACAAAATTGTAACGCCCCGATGTGGAATATCGAAGCGATATTATAAAAAAATAGTATCGAGTGATAAATAGACATCAAACCATTACACAATTGCAATAAAACCAAATGAAATCTAACTTCATTAATAATTCATCACTAACTATTACATCCACTAATCAGAGCCAAAATTAGGGCCCAGAGTACTTTATTCAAATCTAAACTATTACATATTGACTAACTGACGACTAACTAAATAACTAATAAGCACGGTTTGTCGAGACTAGTCACTCTTGAGCATCATCCTCATTCCCTTCCTCGTGAGTGGTAATCCCCATCAGACTTACCTGAAACATATGAAATAATAGTGCAGGATGAGCGCTAATCATCCATAGGACTTAATATCTCATAAGAACAAGCATGCTTTAAATGATAATGTCTTATAAAGTAAGATAACTAGATAGCACAGTCATATAGAGCAAGTAACGATGGCAAGAGAATGATAACACTTGTACATGGAAAATAGCACAACAAGCATAATGATAGATTAGCCATGTAATGATATAGCACGTAAAGTTGCACAACGGTGCACTAGTAAAGATAGCACTTGTATTGATAGCACTTGGATTGATTGTCATAGATTAATTCTTGATAGTATAATGCACTGGATGTATGCCAATCCTGATCATTTTAACTCCCATGGGCAAATGGCACTTTTCGGGCGCTCCTCCCAGGACCAATCGGCCCTATTGCACAGCATAAGTTATGTTCTTTATCATAGAAAATCATATGGATGGCAAATAGAGTACCACGAATAGGTTAGAGTAATAGACGAATATACGAGAGTGGGGAGAAAGTGAACAGATGAGAGTATAAAGACAATAGATGAGAATAGGGACATTTTCATAAAACAACGTTAAACAGTCGATAGTACAGTTGCACACAGCACTAGGTCAGGTGCCGCAGTCAGGTAAAATCACATCCGCCCACTAGCCATGCCATAACACAAACCAGAGGTCCGGCGTGAACCCAAGGTAAGAAGGAAACACACTAAGGCCGTTTGGATCATGCCGATCCCTATGAGGGTAACGATTTTTAAGGGTACAACCAGCTCGTCGGCAATGGACGTACGCCAAAGCCAAGGAGACTTACGGAGGCCTTGACAAAGAGTCCCTAGTCCGGTCAGGAGTATTCCCAACGGAGAGGTGGTTCATGCTAAGAAAAGCGTGTAACGAAATGTTGTCCGTCTTGCCTCGATTGCTCAAAGGCAGGGACACGATAGCAGTGTACAAAGCACGCGAATAAAACGAATACAAGTGTTATTAAAAATAAGGGAATTTAAATGGAATAATTACACTTAATTATCGGATAGATTATTGAGTAATTTGATAGGGCCTAATGGCAAATATTATTATTTAGTGTGTGCAAGTGTAAAGAAATCATGAGAACATGTATAATCGTGCATATGACTTTTAATTAATGAATTTATGTAAATATTACCAAATATTATATTCAGATTAATACTAATCATAATAGTGCATGATTTAGTTTAACCAGGGTTAAATGGCATATATAGCAGGGTATATGAGCAATTTAAAGTTCTGGCGACATTTTTGAAATCGCGACGGGGTACCCGTCGCGTTTCATGTCACGACGGGAGGTTCGGTCGCGTCGGCTGAACCGGCCAGGCTGGCATGAGCAGAGAGGAATCTGCGACGGCGCGAGCCGTCACATTCATGACGCGGTGGTCCGACCAGTCATGACCCTTCTGAGATCCCGACGGTCGGCTATCGCGATTTCAGAAGGCGGCCCGACCCAGAAAGGGGAAACTAGCCCTTTTCAGGTCAGTTCTTCCTTCCATGGCATGATACAGGTCACTTCTAAAATCAATATAAAATCGCACGAGGTCTAAAAATTATGAAACTAGTTTTAAATGAAAGTAGACACGTAGATCTATCACAGGCATGAGTAATTAGAAATAGCAAGTATTGGCATGCTTCAATTAGGTTACATTTTAGTGACCTAAAGCATGCACAGTCATGGCTTTCGATTTAATTAGAAAGGATGCATGATGAAAATTGGGGGAAATAGGGTCGTTTGAATCCTAACATCATGCAATATTTATGAGAATATTTGCAAGGCATGGGATTGAGTATATTTATGGATTGAAAGCAAACATGTAGGTTCGGGTACATGATGATGATAGAGATTTGAGCATTTAATTCTCTCTCACAGAACAATGAAAATTTGGGGAAATCATGGGGCTTTCAAAGATTGATGTATGGGCTACCTATGGCCGAAGTTATGTGATTTGTGCTTGAGAGATTGCCTACATTTTCTTGCTGTTAAGAAAACTTGGGTTTATGACGAAGAAGATGGTGTAATCCTCCTTGCTCCAAGTCCGTCCCCTCCTTGCTCCTTCATCCTCAGCCCTTCTCTTCATTCTCCAAAGCTCCAGCAACGCTCTATGGTTGGTAGGGATGAATTGGGGGTGTATTGACTAGCTATAAGAGTCCTAACTTCTAAAAACTCCTCCTTTCCATAAAATTCTGAATTTCTATATTTATCTCCCTATTTCTCTCCTTTATCTACCTAATAGGATTGGGAGAGGCTTAATTTCGTGGGTAAGGAGTTTGGGTAAGTTTAGGCTCCTTTTTAGGATATATATGGGTTAATTGATAACTATCTTAACCTTTTACTATTATTACTATTTTTTATTGCGAATTTAACTTAATTATCTCCCATCCCAAGATGGGCTCTTCTCAATTGGGCTCATTCTTTTATGTTTAGACCATTAATATAACTCATCTTTTAATTTAGCTTAATGGCTTTGATTTAATTCCCTTTATTTCAATTTAATCCTCCTTTATTCCAATTTAATTCTATTTATCACATGTATTTAATTAAATTTTTGTTTTATTTAAGATTTTAAAAATCAGAGTTGCTACACTTCAGCATGTTTATGCCCAACCTTTTTGAAACCCTGGCATGTATGGACGCCAATTCCATGTCCCTCCCTATGAAAGAACAAACTTTGATCTCCAAATGCCATCTTGCAGGGAGCTGTTCCATTGTGTCACAGAGGAAGGCGAATGAAAGACTTTTTTTCATAGAAATGTGGCGCGTAGTGTCTATAAATAGCATGTGTGAGGAGATGAGTTGTTGTGGGTCAATTTGGCAGGAGTGCATATCATGGAAGCAATGTTGGCGGAAAAGCGCCAGACGAAAGAACGTGATAGCTTGACGTCACATCGTAGAGAATACCGATTATGTTCAGCCGCACGATGTTCATCATTGTAGTGCACCGCCATTCCTTCCGGACGATTGACATTCGCGGTCCACCGAACCCATCCCTACATATATCGCGGCATTCCGGAACTCCATACACCACACCGCCATTCCTACACTAGCCCTCTTCTCTGTTACAAATTTCCATTCTTTGAGTTACATCTACAGCCAAAGTGATCTCTCTGTCCCCTCTAACGATGGCAAGCCATGGATCTCCTACGAGCACGGCAATTGGTCACATTGCGGCGGAAGCGGAGCAACAAGCGTTAATGGCAATGGAAGTGGATGAAACCGCCCTTCAAGTCGTCCGAAGTAGTAATCTTTCTTCTTACCCTGTGTCCGGTCTTTATTGACTGAATGTTTTTTTTTTAAGTTTCGATCTTCTCTTTCCAGACAAGGATCAGAATCAATTTAATTCATGGTACTGTAGCATTATGCAAGACTTGCAGTTTAGGAGCATGCATCTCAAATTAATGAGAAATTCATCATTCCACGCGTATGTCAAATGCAAAGTGGTGACATACTCTATGTCCTTGATAGTCGATCTGATAACATGTTTCGAAGGAGAATATCGTTTAAAGATTGGCCCCTGCAGCTTGTCTTTTCATCCTTCAGACTTGGCAACAGTTATGGGTATGCCCAATCATGGTTCACCCATCAATCTAAAGGCGGATGGGGCAAAAGCTAGTTAGCGCCGCATCCTTGGATCCAAACAAATGATGGACAGGCACAATGTCTTGCAAAAGCTAACGAAGTATGTTCCACAAGAGGGTAAGCTAGTTGTTGAAACTTCGGTGAAGCTTTGGTTTGCGCTTCTATGTTCTTGTTTCTTCTTCCCCACAAGTGGGAGGCGGTTGCTGTCCATTCTGCCATATGTGGACGACCTCCATGACATGAAGAGCATCAATTGGCTGCTGCCATCCACGAGTACCTGATATCGACAGTGCAGCAGTGCCACGAGCATGTGAAGGCAACAGTAATAGGAGCTCCATCTGGCAAAACCATCTTCCTAACCGGTTGGCGTTCCCACTGTCGGTGTAAGTTTTATCCGCTCTGTTATAGTACACGAAGTAGTCTTTTACATACGATAGATCTATCTGTTACAGAACGTGGAGTTGTCTTTTACATATGATTCACCTGCCTCTTACAATACGCGAAGTACTCTTTTACATACGATATATCTATCTGTTACAGTACCCAAAGTAGTCTTTTACATACGATACACCGCTCTGTTACAGTTCGTGAATACTCTTTTACATAAGATACACCTGCCTGTTACGGTACGCGAAGTACTCTTTTACAGAGAAATGCTATGGTGCAGCAGATCCTTTTGATACGGCACCACCGTAGCATAGCACGAACCGTTAGATTTCAATCCAACGGCGGAGCGCTACAATACATTCGTGCTCAGTGTTCGGGTGCTCGGGTGTTCAGAATACTCATTGCTCGGTGCGCGGTCTTGCTCGGTGAATATAGACAGATTGTTGGATTAAAAATCCAACAGTCTGGACTGATGATACGGTGGGGCCGTACCTAAAGACCCCGCCATATCATAGCATTACTCCTCTTTTACATACGATACACCTGCATGTTACAGTACGTGAAGTACTCTTTTACATACGATATATCTATCTGTTACAGTACCCGATATATCTATCTGATACGATATATCTATCTGTTATGATATAGGCATTTTTTTTGACACACTATTAAAATGAAACAGAGCATCCCCAAAGAGATCCCCCATTTTTCCGTTGGGATTGTCGAGGTAAGGGAGTCCTTATCTGACCTACTACGAGGATTGCGACGCTCTGATGTAAGTGTGACTTACCCTGGACCTGTGTTATCTCTTCGTATATGATATCTTCCTATGACTTTACTTCAGGTATATTTGGAGGTTAATGTGAGGGATGACCGACCTAAGGTCTCGCGACGATTGACAGCATCCATGTCCACCACTTCCAGAACCCCTCCATTAGATAAATATGTCGTTGACATTCTTCAGATCTTTTAAGAGTGTCCAAACAAGAGGGAGGTCATGGAGTTGCAGAGCGACCACTTCCCAGCAGAACAATATCCTCCAATCAATGGACCAAAGGCTACAAGACTGGAGGAACAATTTGAGCATCAGCCTCAGTGGCAACATCCACCCGCGGAGCCACAATCTGTAGTCTTAGTCCTACTGCCACCGGCTCCCTACAGCTTCAGTACCACACCACGGCGTAGCAAAGATGAGTACCCGACGCCAAGGTAATGTTTTACAGTATATGTTTTATACATTTACAATATCATTCATAGTTATTAACAGTATTTGATATATTCAGTTATAGTATATGTTTATGTAACGACCCGACTTCTTGGACCCCCACTAGGGACCCCGAAGTTCACGTCACCACCCACGGATCCGAAGACCCGAAGGGTTAGAAAATAGTCTAGTGAGATATGTACTGAATTTAAATAACTATAACAACTGTACAACGTGTCCCAAGTAAAAGCATAGGTACAAGAAGAAAGGTGCAGTCCTTAAGGGGCATACCCAGAGAACTTGCAAAGAGCAACTCTCAACTCACTCAGGTACAAGAGCTCAGAACACTCGCTCTCACTGCTGCTGACAACACATGGCGCCACAGCGGCCTCCGCAACCCGTCCGACACCAAGCTCCGACGACGACGAGCCCCTAGCTGAAGGAAGTAGGGGTAAGCCTCGCGAACAAGGCCCAGTAAGGATTACCAGTCCCTTACCGCCAGAGCAGCAGGAACTCCGAAAACAGAAACTACACTAGAAAGTTGTAAAGCGAGGAACACCTACAGCAGGGTACTACAAAGTAGTGGAACAGAACAATGCAACACCACACGACCACCAACCAAGGTTGTGACACACACACGACTCCCGCAGAACCAACGGGGTCGGGCACCAGAGGAAGCAACCCTCAGCACACCCGCCGAGACCACGCAACAACCAAGTGAGAATGACGTCTCACCACAAGCACGGCCACCTCAGACCTCCACAAGGTCGAGGTCCCACAAGCAGAACCACCCTAGACCCCGGACACACCGCAAGGTCGGGAAGCCACACACGTCGGTGCCACCATGGACTGGCACCCAAGAACGGCTCTACGGAACCGAGAGGACATCGAAGTGGAAACCACCAGAAGCACAGGTCAACAAGGCCAAACCAACGATGCCGACGAAAACTAGGCATGACCAAGCTATAACCGCCGTGCAAGCTAGGGCAACAGATAACACTTGGAAACATCATGAGGAAACGTTGTCACAACAACAGCAACCAAGCCACCGCCAATGGCAGCCAAGAGGAGGACACACCAGCCACTCCCTCTGCTCGCCAGCCTGGCTCCTGCCTCCGCCTCCCCGGAAGAGCGAGATAGAGCCGCCACAGAAACACCACAACACAACAACAACACCTAGCACCACCGCATGGCTTCGGAACCAATGCAGAGAGAGGTACTGAGACAAAGGACTGACTGGTCTGCGCCGGCAAGAACTCTAGTCGTCCTCGCATCCCAGACCAACCAAGAGAGCTCTAAAATGACTCGAGCACGCTCGTAGCCCAGAGCACTCCCTCAACATGCTCCCGAGGATGGGGGTCCCAGGAAACAGAGACAACCTCTGAATGGGACAAGCCCTCAAGTGCCAAGCACCGGGCAAACAGGCGGGGCAGCACAACAAGAAGCACGTTGAACTGTTGGCTTGTAACCCACGATAAGCCCAACAAGCACAAGGCATGCACGGACCGTCGAGAGGGCCGTCGACAAACCAAGGTATGCACGAGCAATCCAGAACCTTGGAACACCACCAGACAATATGGAAAACATCGCTCTGCTAATAATCGATTGGTCGTCGAACAATAGATTATTAGACAAACGCGAGCCTCCTAGCACCGCCGCTAGGACACGGCCACGAAGGTACCACCTTCAGTCACTGAACGCAGGGAGGTAACCTACCGTGTTCCCCACCAGAAGGTCCTAAGGGCAAACCTGCCCTGAGGCACACGTCGACACACCAACCGAAACACTCGAGACAACACGGGTACTATCGCGACTCCAAGGCCGTCGCGATACCATCGCGATAGGGAAAAGCACCGGGACAACAACCCTGTCATGATGGGGCGAAGCGTCACGATAGCAAACCCTGTCGCGACAGAAAACACATCGCGACAACGATCCTTATCGCGACGGGGGCAACGCGTCGCGACAAGGTCACGACCAATCGGGCAGACGCCTCTTCTGGTGTCGCAATGCGCACTGCGGTCGCGACACCAGTAGAGAGGCAGACCCACGGGATGCTCCATCCCGGGGCCACCCACACGCCACAAACACTCCACACGGGGGAGGGGAGCATGGAGAAGCAGTAAATACTATCTACAAACACGAGGGGCTCTCAATCCACCTGGATCGAGAAGAGCACAAGTAATTAGGGGTGAACACGGTTCGG
>CM024756.1:140230376-140294939 GCA_014218235.1 Colocasia esculenta | reverse complement strand
GAATTAAGACATTGAAACTAAACTCATTGTGCATTTAGTTAATTTCAAAGATTCATTATCATTTCAAGGTTAAGCAATCTTAATATGAATGTCTTTAAAATGACTTACAAAACACTTGTAGGCACATGAGTGGCTTTACTATTTAACTCGTGCATGTTTAAGCTTCATTTTTACCACATGTTAAGAATAATTTTTCTAAATTCGTAGTCATGACTTGTTTGGTCAAAGCAAACATATTCCTACAAAACATCAAAAGAAAATGATCACAATCTGGAAAGATAAAACAGAGCAATGCAAATTCTTGAACCACTAAGTAACCGGGCCATTTCACCTAAAAAGTGATTTGTTTCGCGTCAAAAGTGGAAATCAAATTTTCAACTCTGTATAAGATAATGAAAGCTAAACCACTGAGTAATCAGGAGGTCTGCATCTAATCAATGTGATCTCTTGCACTGAAAAGTGAGATTTAACTAATTTATTCTTGTATTCTTTCTCAATTATAAATGAAAGAAAATCAAATTGACACGATGGAAAGCTTAAGACCTTAATAAGGTTCATGTATACTGAGTTTAGACCTATTATTCTACATTGTGTTAAAATTAAAGCTCCTAACATCCTTGTTAAATACTTCTGCTCACTCATATAGGTCACTTTACTTCACATTTGCATCACTATTTAACTATATTCAGATCATTATATCTTGTAATACCTTGTGTTGAGTGTGTCTTTGTAATTAAACTTTGTTGCACAATAACCAAAACACAATAATTTCTCTCATTTGACAATATCACTTTGCCTCACTTATTTTGATCATTTCTGACCATTCGTTTCCTACATTTCATTTCTTGATCTCCTACATTCTTTGTTCTCTCTCTTATCTATCTTTTTGTTGCGGTCAAAAAGGGGAGAAAGTTCTTTAAAGGGGAGAAAGTTTCTTATGGGAGAAAGTTCAAGGGGAGTTTTGCAGTCAAGTGAGTCAGGCTATTTGGAGATTGTGCATATATTTTGTCGTCCATCAAAAGGGGAGAATGTTGGGTCGAGTGTGTTTTGGAATTTCCTAAAGTTGTATTTTAATGATGACCAATGAACATCACTCATACCTTGATTTTGATGATGATATATTGAACATGTTATACATATTATACATATTACAACAATGCTTAAACAACATGTTTTTGATGTTTAATATCTCATATTTTAATGATAATATCTTGTATTAATGGTTTACGCTTTATATTTTCAAGTTTACACCAATTTGTCACAGTGGTGTCGACATAGTTCACCTGTGTGTCGACACTAACTGAGTGTCCCAGAAGCATGTTCTGAGAGAAGCAACCAGTGGTGTCGACACAGTCCACTTGTGTGTCGACACTAGATGACTGTCCCAGGAAGCAGTCAGAACAGCTGAAGCCAGTGGTGTCGACACAGTCTGCCTGTGTGTCGACACACTTCAACTAAAGCTCAAAAATGGGAATTTTTTTGGACACGTGGCTGCTTAGGAATCAAGAGATTTGACCTAGATTTTCGTACCCATGCACCCCAGGGCACCTTATGGACATATGGGGCTATAAATACCCATGATCCTCGTACCCCAAGGGAACCAAGCCCATACAACTCTCAGAAAAGCTTTTGGCGGCAAAAGGAGCTCTTCTAGGTCTTGCTCCATCTCCAGAAGCTGCAAGCCATCCTTTCAAGAGGAAGGACGTGAGATTCAAGGCCAATCTCAGGAGAGAACTGTGATGTGCGGAGAAAGGGAGCAGATCCAACTGAAGAGCAGTAGCAGAAGAAGAATTTCTGGCAATTCAGATGCCAGTGGAGCAGAGCATCGCAAATTGAAGGGGATCTTCATCAAATTCTTTCAAGTCTCTTCAATTCGAGCTTCTGCAAGACATATTCACCAAGGAACATCCAATCTACATCTATTTTACCATTTCTTGGATTGTTCTTCTCATTTTGTCTGTGAGATATGTGTATGAAGTTCTGTGTAGATTTCTATGTACGATTGAGTCTATGAATCAGATCATTGCTAGAGGATCTGATTTCTTTTGTGTTTGATCTAGCCTTTTGTGGTTTGAGCCGTCGTGCTCAATTTGGAGTCGTTGTGCTCCTATTGTGGTTGCTCAGTTTTTGGAGTCGTGTGCTCCAGGTTGTGTGTTGAGCCGTCGAGCTCAAGGGTGTTTGGAGTCGTCGTGCTCCAGTGTGAGTTGTACTCTTTTGAGTAGTGGAGCCTCACTGTGTGAGGGTTGGATGTGGGAATCACTGGTGTGATTTTCGAACCACCTAAAAATCCTTTGTGCAATGGTTTGATCTGCTTGTTTGCACTAGATGCTTGCATAGGATTTCGCTTTCACACTGAGTGTTTAATTGCTTCACACATCATCTACACACACCCACACTTCAGATCAATAAATTGTTTGTTGAATTGATCTCTGATTCAAAGTAATTTTGAATTTCTTAAGCTTCCGCAGTAATTGGTGTCAGTTCTATTCAACCCCCCCCCTCTAGATCTGATCCATCCACCTATTCGATCCTACAGATGGACCTATGAATCTCGGTCTTAACTTGCCTTTCATCCCAAACCTTTGAAATCCTCTCGTCGAGGATACCTTAAGCAGCACATGGTCTCCAATTTGGAATTCTAAATCCCTTCTTCTCTTGTTTGCATAGCTCTTCTGCCTAGACTGAGCTATTTAATCTTGTCCCTGATGATCTGTATATCTTTGCTGGTATTCTGTACCATGTCTGGTCCCAGCCATTGTTGTTCACCTACTCATTCTAGCAGACTGGCGATCTACAACTTCTACAATACAAGGCTTCAAATGGTGCTATCTTGATGCTGGCCTAGTAGTTGTTATTGTAGGCGAATTCTATAAGTGACAATTGTTCATTCCAGTACCCTTCAAAATCTATAGTGCATGCTTATAGCATATCCTCCACGATCTGATTTGTTCTTTCCGTCTGCCCATCTGTCTGTGGGTGGAACGCTGTGCTAAAATTGAGTTTTGTGCCTAAAGCAGTCTGAAGTCCCTTCCAGAATCTAGAGGTGAATCTAGGGTCATGATCTGAGACTATGGATACGGGGACTCCATGTAATCTTACAATCTCCTTTACATATAGAGCAGCTAGCACATCAACACTCCAGGTACTTTTGATTGCAAGAAAATGTGCAGACTTAGTCAATCGGTCCACAATAACCCAAATAGCATCGAGTCCACCACGAGTTCGTGGTAAACCCATGATGAAATCCATGCCAATACCTTCCACTTCTATTCAGGTATGTCCAGAGGTCTGAGTACACCCGCAGGATGTCGGTGCTCGGCTTTTACCTGCTGACATGTGAGGCAGTGCACGGCATGCTCAGCCACCTCATGCTTCACGTTGGGCCACCAAAATGACCTTTTCATGTCTTGGTACATCTTGGTTGTGCCTAGGTGAATTGTATATTTATTCTTGTGGGCTTCATCCATCAGCTTTCTTTTTAACTCTTCATTGTCAAGCACACATGTCCTGCCCTAAAATAATAATCTCCCATCCTCAGTGATGGAGAAATCAGGTCTGTCAACCATGGTTTCTTTGACTCGGATTAGAAATGGATCATTAGCTTGTTGCTCCCTGATCTCGACAAAGATGTCGTATTGAGCTCTAAGATTGGCCACTAACACCTGATCAGTTCTTTGTTCAATATTTAAATCCAGACTGGAAAATTGCTCCAATAGTTGCATCTCACCCATGACTAAACAAGATAAGGACGATACTGGCTTCCTACTGAGTGCATCAGCTACTGCATTACCTTTGCCTGGGTGGTATTGGATATTGAAATCAAAGTCCTTCAGGTATTCCAGCCATCTCCTTTGTCGCATATTGAGTTTCTTCTAGGAAAATAGATACTTAAACTCTTATGATCAGAATAGACAATGAATTGTTCTCCATAAAGAAAATGCCTCCATATCTTAAGTGCAAACACACAGCAGCTAGTTCTAGGTCATGGACAGGGTAATGGACCTCATGTGGCTTCAACTGTCTTGATGAATAGTATATTACCTACTCATTCTGCATTAACACGCAGCCTAGACCGATTCCAGAAGCATCAGTGTAGACTGAGAATCCTTCGCCCTCGACTGGTAACGCGAGGACAGGTGCAGAGGTCAAGCATTGCTTCAGTGTCTGAAAGCTTTTCTCGCATTCCTTGCTCCAAACATAGGGGTTCTCTTTTCGCGTAAGGCGAGTGAGAGATACAACTATTTTGGAGAAATCTTTGATGAACCGCCTGTAGTAGCCAGCTTGTCCAAGAAAGCTTCTAATCTCGGTGACATTAGTGGGTCTCTCCCAGTTTAGGATAGCTTTGACCTTAGAAGGATCCACAGCTATACCTTCCTTTGATATGACATGGCCTAGAAATGACACCTCCTCGAGCCAGAATTCACACTTACTCAATTTGGCGTAGAGTTTGTTGTCGCGCAAGATCTGCAGAGCGATCCTCAGATGCTCCTCATGCTCTTCCTTGGTCTTTGAGTATATGAGAATATCATCAATAAAGACCACAATGAATTTGTCGAGGTATGGCCGATAGATGTTGTTCATCAATTGCATAAAAACTACAGGTGCATTGGTTAGTCCAAAAGGTATGACTACAAATTCATAATGACTGTACCTGCTCCTGAAAGCCGTCTTGTAAATATCTACATCCTTAATTCTCATCTGATGATATCCCGATCTAAGGTCAATCTTAGAGAAGTATTTAGCTCCTGATATTTGATCAAACAACTCATCGACACGAGGCAGAGGGTATTTGTTCTTGATAGTGAGATGATTCAACTGTCGATGCATAATCTCATGGATCCGTCCTTCTTCTTGACAAACAGAATGGGTGCTCCCCAAGGAGAAGTACTTGGTCTAATAAACTCTTTTCTAGCAATTCCATTAACTGCTCCTTCAATTCCTTTAATTCAGCAGGAGATATTCTATATGGCTGACGTGACACCGGTGCAGCTCTAGGTGTTAGATCAATTGAGAAGTTCACATCTCGTTCAGGTGGAATGCCTGGCAGCTCATCGGGGAACACGTCGGGGTACTCTTACACTATATGTATATCTGATATCTGGATGCTTTCTTTTCAACTACTATGGCGGCAAGAAATGCCACACAGCCCTTTCTTATCATGTTCTGTGCCTTAATAGCAGAGACGAGAGACAAGTGCCTCTTGTGTCTACGTCCTGTAATGGTCAGCTTAGGGAATTCACTAAATGTAATCTTCTCTCTTCTACAGTCTACAATAGCCCCATAAGTGGACAACCAATCGGCTCTTAATATGACATCGTAGCCCTCCATGGGCATGCAGATCAGATCAGCTGTAAGATTTAGTTCACCAATCTTCACATCAACTAATGGAAAATATTTGTTCAGTTGGGCTTTCTCGCCTAGTGGGTTGTAACAGGTAATTCAGTTCCCATTGACACAGGTTTAACATTTAATGTGTCAGAAAATGCTTGTGATATGAATGAATGTGTTGCGCCGGTATCAAATAAAAACAAATGCTGACTGAGAAAAAGCTGGTAAAGTACCTTCCACAACTCCACCTTCCTCAGTGGTCTCCATTTCCTGTAAGGCTTGCAGTCTGCCTAGTTTCTTCTATGCCATAGGACGCTTATCATTTTATTTAAGCAGGGGGTAATCGGGAATACGATGCTCTCGACTCCCGCAGTGTAGGCATGCGCCTACCTTCCTCCAGTATTCCACAGCAGTGTGACCCAGCTTGTCACAGTGCTTACATCTAGGCTTGTTGGGTGCAGTGGGGGTGAAGACCTTGGGCTTCCGCTCTTGGCTCGGCCCGTCGGTAATGCTTAACGGCCTCTTCTTGCCGTTGGTGGGCTTTCTTGTCGATCCTGATGTCTGTTCCTTCTTGACCATTCTACCCTTGATGCGATCAGTCAGATCGGTCGCATCCTCAAGTAGTTGGGCCTTCTTGACCATGTCAGCATATGTATGAATGTCTAGTGGTGCCAATTGGGTGATATATGCGGGCCTGAGCCCATTAAGAAAGTGCTTCGCCTTCATTCTCTCAGTGCTTACAAGGTGATTGGCATATCGTGCCAACCGGGAGAACTGAGCTTCATACTCAGCGACGGTAAGGTTCCTCTGTTTTATTGCAGCAAATTCGGAGGCCTTCCTCTCTTGAACTATTTCAGAAAATACTTGGAGTTAAAGTGCTCCTTGAATTCGTTCCAGGTGAATGTGCATCTGCCCTGGTGGCCTCTACGGACTCCCACCACGCACGGGCGTCCCTTTCTAACTGAAATGTTGCTAGCAGTAACTTATCTCCATATGCGCATTGCATGACGTGGAAAATACGTTCTATCTCATTTAGCCAGTTATTTGCCTCATCGGGGTCAGTAGTCCCACTAAAACGAGGCGGATTCAAGTTGCGGAAATTCCAGTGTACATCTCCAGCTCCTCGGTTTCCACCGGCTCCAGAAGCCTGAAGTAGTGCTTGAGTGAGCTGTTGAATAGTTTGTTGCATATCACGGAGTTGTGCATGCTTCGCTGCCATTGCTAATGTTTAAGTTCCTTCAAAAGAGAAATTTAATGTAAGATTTTGAGGTTGCACTAAGTTTGTGCGTGTGTGAGTTTATTTTAACTTATTACCCATGATTCTACCCATCTCTCACATAAGTATGGAATTAGACTTTAAGTCGAGGTAGGTCAAACCTAGATCATCCTATACTTAAGAATAACCTAGGCTTTGATACCACAAAATTGTAATGCCCCGATGCGGAATATTGAAGCGATGTTATAATTAATTAAATAGTATCGAGTGATAAATAGACATCAAACCATTGCACAATTGGAATAAAACCAAATGAAATCCAACTTCATTAATAATTCATCAACTAACTATTACATCCACTAATCAGAGCCAAAACTAGGGCCCATAGTACTTATTCAAATCTAAACTATTACATATTGACTAACTGAAGACTAACTAAATAACTAATAAGCACGGGTTGTCGAGACTGGTCATTCTTGAGCATCATCCTCATTCCCTTCCTCGTGAGTGTGGTAATCCCCGTCAGACTTACCTGAAACATATGAAATAATAGCGCAGGATGAGCAATAATCGTCCAGTAGGACTTAATATCTCATAAGAACAAGCATGCTTTAAATGATTAATGTCTTATAAAGTAGGATAACTAGAGAGCACAGTCATATAGAGCAAGTAACGATGGCAAGAGAACGATAACAATTGTACATGGAAAATAGCACAACAAGCATAATGATAGATTGGCCATGTAATGATATAGCACGTAAAGTTGCACAACGGTGCACTAGTAAAGATAGCACTTGTATTGATAGCACTTGGATTGATTGTCATAGATTAATTCTTGATAGTATAATGGCACTAGATGTATGCCAACATCCTGATCATTTTAACTCCCATGGGCAAATGGCACTTTTCGGGCACTCCTCCCAGGACCAGATCGGGCCCTATTGCATGGCATAAGTTATGTTCTTTATCATAGACAATCATATGGATGGCCAAATAGAGGACCAAGAATAGGTTAGAGTAATAGACGAATAGAAGAGAGTGTAGAGAGAAAGTGAACAGATGAGAGTATAAAAACAATAGATGCAAATAGGGACATTTTCGTAAAACAACGTTAAACAGTCGATAGTAAGAGTTGCACAGCACTAGGTCAGGTGCCGGCAGTCAGGTAGAAGTCACATCCGCTCACTAGCCATGCCATAACACAAACCAGAGGTCCTGCATGAACCCAAGGTAAGAAGGAACACACTAAGGCCATTTGGATCATGCCGATCCCTATGAGGGTAACGAGTTTTAAGGGTACAACCAGCTCATCAGCAATGGACGTATGCCAAAGCCAAGGAGACTTACGGAGGCCTTGACAAAGAGTCCCTAGTCCGGTCAGGAGTATTCCCAACGAAGAGGTGGTTCATGCCAAGAAAAGCGTGTAACGAAATGTTGTCCGTCTTGCCTCGATTGCTCGAAGGCAGAGGGACACGATAGCAGTGCACAAAGCACGCGAATAAAATGAATACAAGTGTTATTAAAAATAATAGGGAATTTAAATGGAATAATTGCACTTAATTATCGGATAGATTATTGAGTAATTTGATAGGGCCTAATGGCAAATATTATTATTTTGTGTGTGCAAGTGTAAAGAAATCATGAGAACCTGTATAATCGTGCATATGACTTTAATTAATTGAATTTATGTAAATATTACCAAATATTAATATTCAAATTAATACTAATCATAATAGTGCATGATTTAGTTTAAACAAGGGTTAAATGGCATATATAGCAGGGGTATATGAGCAATTTAAAGTTCTGGCGACATTTTTGAAATCGCGACGGGGGTACCCATCGCGTTTCATGTCGCGACGGGAGGTCCGGTCGCGTCGGCTGAACCGGCCAGGCTGGCATGAGCAGAGAGGAATCCGTGACGGCGCGAGCCGTCACGTTCATGACGCGGTGGTCTGACCAATCACGACCCTTCTGAGATCCCGACGGGTCAGGCCGTCACGATTTCAGAAGGGCGGCCCGACCCAGAAAGGGGGAAACCAGCCCTTTTCAGGTCGGTTCTTCCTTCCATGGCATGATACAGGTCACTTCTAAAATCAATATAAAATCGCACGAAGATCTAAAAATTATGAAACTAATTTTAATGAAAGTAGGCACGTAGATCTATCAGCAAGCATGAGTAATTAGAAATAGACAAGTATTGGCATGCTTCAATTAGGTTACATTTCAATGACCTAAAACATGCACAGTCATGGCTTTCGATTAATTAGCAAATGATGCATGGTGAAAATTGGGGGAAATAGAGTCGTTTGAATCCTAATATCATGCAATATTTACGAGAATATTTGCAAGGCATGGGATTGAGTATATTTATGGATTGAAAGCAAACATGTAGGTTCGGGTCCATGTTGATGATAGAGATTTGAGCATTAATTCTCTCTCATGGAACAATGAAATTTGGGGAAATCATGGGGCTTTCAAAGATTGATGTATGGGCTACCTATGGCCGAACTTATGTGATTTGTGCTTGAGAGATTGCCTACCTTTTCTTGCTGTTAAGAAAACCTAGAGTTTGTGACGAAGAAGATGGTGTAATCCTCCTTGCTCCAAGCCTTCTCCTCCTTGCTCCTTCATCCTCAGCCCTTCTCTTCATCCTCCAAAGCTCCAGCAACGTTTTATGGGTTGGTAGGCATGAATTGGGGGGTGTATTGACTAACTATAAGACTCCTAACTTCTAAAAACTCCTCCTTTCCATAAAACTCTGAATTTCTATTTATCTCCCTATTCTCTCCTTTATCTACCTAATAGGATTGGGGAGAGGCTTATTTCGTGGGTAAGAAGTTTGGGTAAGTTTAGGGCTCTTTTTAGGATATATATGGGTTAATTGATAACTATCTTAACCTTTTACTAATTATTACTATTTTTATTGCGAATTTAACTTAATTATCTCCCATCCCAAGATGGGCTCTTCTCAATTGGGCCCATTCTTTTATGTTTAGACCATTATTATAACCCATCTTTTAATTTAGCTTAATGGGCTTTGATTTAATTCCCTTATTTCAATTTAATCCTCCTTTATTCCAATTTAATTCTATTTATCACATGTATTTAATTAAATTTTTGTTTTATTTAAGATTTTAAAATCAGAGTTGCTACACTTCAGCATGTTTTCCTGCATGTTTATACCCAACCTTTTTGAACCCTGGCATGTATGGACGCCAATTCCATGTCCCTCCCTATGAAAAGAACAAAACTTTGATCTCCAAATGCACATCTTGCAGGGAGCTGTTCCATTGCGTCACAGAGGAAGGCGAATGAAAGACTTTTTTTCATAGAAATGTGGCGTGTAGTGTCTATAAATAGCATGTGTGAGGAGATGAGTTGTTGTGGGTCAATTTGGCAAGACTGCGTATCATGGAAGCAATGTTGGCAGAAAAGCACCAGACGAACGGACGTGATAGCTTGGACGTCCCATCGTAGAGAATACCGATTATGTTCAGCCGCACGATGTTCATCATTGAAGTGCACCACCATTCCTTCAGACGATTGACATTCGCGGGTCCACCGAACCCATCCCTGCATATATCACGGCATTCCGGAACTCCATACACCAGCACCGCCATTCTCTGTTACAGTTTTCCATTCTTTGAGTTACATCTGCAGCCAAAGCAATCTCTCCGTCCCCTCTAACGATGGCAAGCCATGGATCTCCTACGAGCACGGCGATTGGTCACATTGCGGCGGAAGCGGAGCAACAAGCGTTAATGGCAATGGAAGTGGATGAAACCGCCCTCCAAGTCGTCTAAAGTAGTAATCTTTTACCCTGTGTCGGTCTCTTTTTTTTTGAATGTTTTTTTTTTTAAGTTTGATCTTCTCTTTGTAGACAAGGATCAGAATCAATTTAATTCATGGTACTGTAGCATTATGCAAGACTTGCAGTTTAGGAGCATACATCTCAAATTAATGAGAAATTCACCATTCCACGCGTATGTCAAATGCAAAGTGGTGACCTACTCTATGTCCCTGATAGTCGATCTGATAACACGTTTCGAAGGAGAAGATCATTTTAAGATTGGCCCCTGCAGCTTGTCTTTTCGTCCTTCAGACTTGGCAACGGTTATGGGTATGCCCAATCATGGTTCACCCATCAATCTAAAGGCGGATGGGGCAAAAGCTAGTTTGTGCCGCATCCTTGGATCCAAACAAACGATGGACAGGCACAATGTCTTGCAAAAGCTAACGAAGTATGTTCCACAAGAGGGTAAGCTAGTTGTTGAAACTTCGGTGAAGCTTTGGTTTGCGCTTCTATGTTCTTGTTTCTTTTTCCCCACAAGTGGGAGGGCGGGGTTGCTGTCCATTCTGCCATATGTGGACGACCTCCATGACATGAAGAGCATCAATTAGGCTACTACCATCCACGAGTACTTGATATCGACAGTGCAGCAGTGCCACGAGCATGTGAAGGCAACAGTAATAGGAGCTTCATCTGGCAAAACCATCTTCCTAACCGGTTGTGTTCCCACTCTCGGTGTAAGTTTTATCCGCTCTGTTATAATACACGAAGTAGTTTTTACATATGATAGATCTATCTGTTACAGAACGTGGAGTTGTCTTTTACATATGATTCACCTACCTCTTACAATACGCGAAGTACTCTTTTACATACGATATATCTATCTGTTACAGTACCCAAAGTAGTCTTTTACATACGATACACTGCTCTGTTACAGTTTGCGAAGTACTCTTTTACATAAGATACACCTGCCTGTTACGGTACACGAAGTACTTTTTTACAGATAAATGCTATGGTGCAGCGGAGCCTTTTGATACGGCACCGCCGTAGCATAGCACGAATCGTTAGATTTCAATCCAACAGCAGAGCGCTACAGTACATTCGTGCTCGGTGTTCGGGTGCTCGGGTGTTCAGAATACTCATTGCTCGGTGCTCGTCCTGCTCAGTGAATATAGACAGATTGTTGGATTAAAATCCAACAATCTGGACTGATGATATGGCGGGGCCGTACCTAAAGACCCCGCCGTATCATAGCATTACTCCTCTTTTACATACGATACACCTGCATGTTACAGTACGTGAAGTACTCTTTTACATACGATATATCTATCTGTTACAGTACCCGATATATCAATCTGATACGATATATCTATATGTTAATGATATAGGCATGGTTTTGACACACTAGTTAAAATTGAAACCAGAGCATCCCCAAAGAGATCCCCCATTTTTCCGTTGGGATTGTCGAGGTAAGGGACAGTCCTTATCTGACCTACTATGAGGATTACGACGCTCTGATGTAAGTGTGACTTACCCATGGACCTGTGTTATCTTCGTATATGATATCTTCCTATGACTTTACTTCAGGTATATTTGGAGGTTAATGTGAGGGATGACCGACCTAAGGTCTCGCAACGATTGACGGCATCCACGTCCACCACTTCTGGAACCCCTCCATTAGATAAATATGTTATTGACATTCTTCATGATCTCTTAAGAGTGTCCAAACAACAGAGGGAGGTCATGGAGTTGTAGAGCGACCACTTCCAACAGTAGAACAATATCCTCCAATCAATGGACCAAAGGCTACAAAGACTGGAGGTACAATTTGAGCGTCAGCCTCAGTGGCAACATCCACCGCGGAGCCACAATCTGTAGTCTTAGTCCTACTGCCACCGGAGCTCCCTACAGCTTCAGTACCAACACACGGCGTAGCAAAGATAAGTACCCGATGCCAAGGTAATGTTTTACAGTATATGTTTTATACATTTACAGTATCATTCATAGTTATTAACAGTATTTGATATATTCAGTTATAGTATATGTTTTATGTAACGACCCGACCTCCTGGACCCCCACTAGGGACCCCGAAGTTCACGTCACCACCCACGGATCCGAAGACCTGGAAGGGTTAGAAGAAATAGTTTAGTGAGATATGTACTGAATTTAATTAACTATACAACTGTACAACGTGTCCCAAGTAAAAGCATAGGTACAAGAAGAAAGGTGCAGTCCTTAAGGGGCATACCCCGAGAACTTGCAAAAAGCAACTCTCAATTCACTCAGGTACATGAGCTCATAACACTCGCTCTCACTGCTGCTGATAACACACGGCGCCACAGCCGCCTCTGCAACCCGTCCGACACCAAGCTCCCATGACGACGAGCCCCTAGCTGAGGGAAGTAGGGGGAAGCCTCGCGAGCAAGGTCCAGTAAGGATTACCAGTCCCTTACCGGCCAGAGCAGTAGGAACTCCGAAAACAGAAACTACACTAGAAAGCTGTAAAGCGAGGAACACCTACAGCAGGTACTACAAAGTAGTGGAACAGAACAATGCAACACCACGACCACCAACCAAGGTTGTGACACACACACGACTCCCGCAGAAACCAACGGGGTCAGGCACCAAGTGGAAGCAACCCTTGACACACCCGCCGAGACCACGCAACAACCAAGTGAGAATGACGTCTCACCACAAGCACGACCACCTCAGACTCCACAAGGTACGGGGCCCACAAGCAGAACCACCCTGGACCTCGGACACACCGCAAGGTCGGGAAGCCACACACGTCGGTGCCACCACGGACTGGCACCAAGAATGGCTCTACAGAACCGAGAGGACACCGAAGCAGAAACCACCAGAAGCACGGGTCAACAAGGCCAAACCAACGATGCCGACGAAAACTAGGCATGACCAAGCTATAACCGCCGTGCAAGCTAGGGCAACAGATAACACTTGGAAACATCATGAGGAAACGTTGTCACAACAACAGCAACCAAGCCACCGCCAATGGCAGCCAAGAGGAGGACACACCAGCCACTCCCTCTGCTCGCCAGCCTGGCTCCTGCCTCCGCCTCCCCGGAAGAGCGAGATAGAGCCGCCACAGAAACACCACAACACAACAACAACACCTAGCACCACCGCATGGCTTCGGAACCAATGCAGAGAGAGGTACTGAGACAAAGGACTGACTGGTCTGCGCCGGCAAGAACTCTAGTCGTCCTCGCATCCCAGACCAACCAAGAGAGCTCTAAAATGACTCGAGCACGCTCGTAGCCCAGAGCACTCCCTCAACATGCTCCCGAGGATGGGGGTCCCAGGAAACAGAGACAACCTCTGAATGGGACAAGCCCTCAAGTGCCAAGCACCGGGCAAACAGGCGGGGCAGCACAACAAGAAGCACGTTGAACTGTTGGCTTGTAACCCACGATAAGCCCAACAAGCACAAGGCATGCACGGACCGTCGAGAGGGCCGTCGACAAACCAAGGTATGCACGAGCAATCCAGAACCTTGGAACACCACCAGACAATATGGAAAACATCGCTCTGCTAATAATCGATTGGTCGTCGAACAATAGATTATTAGACAAACGCGAGCCTCCTAGCACCGCCGCTAGGACACGGCCACGAAGGTACCACCTTCAGTCACTGAACGCAGGGAGGTAACCTACCGTGTTCCCCACCAGAAGGTCCTAAGGGCAAACCTGCCCTGAGGCACACGTCGACACACCAACCGAAACACTCGAGACAACACGGGTACTATCGCGACCTCCAAGGCCGTCGCGATACCATCGCGATAGGGAAAAGCACCGGGACAACAACCCTGTCATGATGGGGCGAAGCGTCACGATAGCAAACCGTCGCGACAGAAAACACATCGCGACAACGATCCTTATCGCGACGGGGGCAACGCGTCGCGACAAGGTCACGACCAAATCGGCAGACGCCTCTTCTGGTGTCGCAATGCGCACTGCGGTCGCGACACCAGTAGAGAGGCAGACCCACGGGATGCTCCATCCCGGGGCCACCCACACGCCACAAACACTCCACACGGGGGAGGGGAGCATGGAGAAGCAGTAAATACTATCTACAAACCACGAGGGGCTCTCAATCCACCTGGATCGAGAAGAGCACAAGTAATTAGGGGTGAACACGGTTCGGTTCGGTCCGGTTTGGCTCATTTTTTAGTCAGCCCGAACTGAACCGAATTCCAAGACCAACCTGAACCGAACCGAACTGGTTTGGTTCGGTTTAAATCGAAATCTAGTTCTTTTTATTACAAAGCCATGCGCTTGTCTTGTTGGTAAAAGTGCTGACTCTTCATGTAAGAGGTATGGTGTTTGAAACTCAGTTTTGACATGTTTTCAATAGAAAATATCAATTTTGACAGATATTTTACAAAAAAAACCTATTGCAAGAGTCCAGTTTCGAACCCACTGTCTTCAACGCCATGCAACCATGCGCTAACCAACTGTCCTATATTATGTTTGGGTTATATTATTATTATTATTAGTATTATATATATATATATATATATATATAATATGGTTTCAGAAAATGAAACAAACTGAACTGTGTGGGGGTCCAAACCGAACCGAACAGAACTGGTTGGTTCGGTTCAGTTTTTCGGTTTGAACCGAACTATGAACAGCCCTACAAGCAATCTCTACCTTAACCGAAGAACCGAACCCATTGGGGCCCTTCACGTCGGATTGCCCACCTCCTCCTCGCTCCACGCAAGCTCCACAACTCCAAGGACACGAGCACGGCCCTCCTCCTCAACTGAAACGCACAAAGGGGAGAGAGGGAGGCGGAACACCGCCGGAGGGGGAGGACAAGAGAGGGGAAGAAGGAAAAGGGAGAAGGGGTCACCAGCCAAGGCCTTAAGCCTTCGGCACCCAAGACACGACGGAGCGACGCGTCGCGTTAAGGACCTTAACGCAACGGGTCAACACATCGCGACAAGAACGTGTCCCTCAAGGACGCCGCGACAACCCGACAGGTCGTACTGACACACCTGCCACCCTGACAGGCGTCAGACGAATGAAGCGACGGAACGCTATCGTGACCCGTTGACCGGGCGCGACACGAAGATGCGACGGAAAGTGGTTGCGACAGAACGCGACGCACAAGCTAGTCGCGACAAGGATGATTGTCGTGTCAGACACCCATGACGCGACACAAAATGTAAGACTCGGACGCGTTAGTCGCAGTCATCTCAGACCCAGATGGAAAGCCGGGAAGTCGAGTCTTACATTTTGTACATTTACAGTATCATTCATAACTTATTAATAGTAATTCATATATTCAGTTATAGTATATGTTTTATACATTTACAGTATCATTCATAGACTTTTACAGTATTTCAATATTCATTATAGGAAGGAGAACCCCCTTGACAAGGTCGCGACGATCAATGTCAGAGTGGCAGACGTCGGAGCTAAAGGAAGAGAGGAAGAGGGGGCGAAAGGAGGGGGCCGACGAGAATAAAAGAAAGGAGGAGGCGAAGAAGAGGAAGGAAGAGAGGAGGCTGAGAAGAAGAAGAAGAGGAGGAGGAAGAAGAAGAGGAAGGAGGCGGAGGAGATGAAAGAGGCGGAGAAGAAGAAGAGAGAGGAGAAAGAGGAGAACGAAAGGCAGAGGCGAGGAGGAGGCTGGGAAGAGGGTGGGGGGTGGGGGAGGAGGGGAGGGGGAGGAGGAGAGGAGGACTGAGAAGAAGAGAAGGAAGAGAGGAGGAGCAGAAGAGGAAGGAGGCGGAGAAGAAGAAGAGAGAGGAGGAAGAGCAGAGGAGGAAGGAGGTGGAGGAGGAGGAGGTGAGAAGAAGGGAAGGAGGAGGAGGAGGAGCACAAGAGGAAGCAGGTGGAGGAGGAGCAAAAGAAAGAGAGAGAGAAGAGGAAGAGCACAAGAGGAAGGAGTCAGAGGAGGCGGAGAAGAGAGGAAGGAGAGGAGCAGAAGGGAAGAGGGAGGAGGAAGAGGAGGAGAAGAGGAAGGAGGAGGAGGAAGAGAAGAAGAGGAAGGAGGCGGAGAAGAAGAGGAAGGAGGCGGAGAAGAGGAAGATGGAAGAGGAAGAGAAGAAGAGGAAGAGGCATCATATTTCCCCATCCTCATTGTCTAGACGAGTTACAGCTGGGACGAGAAAAAGGTGGCAACCGGAGATACATACGGTATAGTTTCCCCTTAACAGTAGAAGATACATAACTTTAACGTTCTGTTACAGTAACCTTAATGTTACATAACAGTAACATTAAGACCCCGTCACAGTAACATTAAAGTCCCATTACAGAAAATTCTTTTATTACTTGCACCATCGCAGCCAGAGGATTATCGGTACTACAAAGCTCTGAAAGTCAATGTGTCCACTTCCGAACCGATCTTTGTTAGTCTCAAGAGAGTACAGACACACTTCCAACAGAAAGAAAGAGAGGAGACGAGATTACATCACCCGAGAAGTATTAGGAGTGGACGAAAAGTCTTGGATTGAAAGATTTCTGAATGAGTGCATCATTAATGAGTACGTGTTACAGTACGTGTATTTCGTTTTACAGTTCAGAGCTTTTCTGTTACATTATATTAGTTCATCTATTACTGTATGACATCTCCATTCTTACAGAAGATGTACACCTTTCTACATGTAGTGATTTGATGTTCGTGTGGCACTCTCGAAGGATACGATAATTTCCTCACATTTAAGGACATCCGAAAACTATTGTCGGGGGGGCAGAGTGAATCGGTCATAATTGACTGCTACGTCAACACTTACTGTTTCTCCCCCATCAAGAGAAACCGAACATTTTAAAACTTTTGGATATCTGGGAGCCACTTAAAAAGTTACGTTCAATCGTGCAAAGATGATAAGAGCAAACAACAACATCTTGTTGAGTTGTGGTTATTTGAATAACCAACTCACTGACTTGATCATTGCTTTGATCTATTTTGATGATGACACAATTATGGTCAACCATGGTTAAGCTGTTCTTAATGATGACGCAACTATTTTTGATGATGACATATTGTGTTGTTGATGGAAAACCTCTCAATCATGCTGAAAATGCATGTGTCAGTTATGGTCTATGTGTGTCGACACATGACCTTCTTGGTGTCGACACATGACTGCTCTCATGTCAAGTTACTGCTTATGGTGTCGACAACCTTTGTTGATAAAATGACATGATACTATGACAAAATGTATTAGATATATGCTACATGATATCTAATTTAAAGCTCATTTCTTGTAGGAAATTACATGAAAAAAATAAGTGCACATCTTGAAGAAACCTCAGCATAAAAGTTCTGGAAAACCAAAGAGAATGGCAGTGTCGAAGGCCAGGACTCATCTGTCGACAGCCACTAAAGAACTTCATTTTAAGCTTTCTGGAAAAACAAAATTCAACAGTATCTGTCGACAACACTGGGTCATCTATCAACAGCCCAGACAAACCTTCAAGCTATTGTTTAGAAATCAAATTTGGTAGACACTATGTGTTGTAGTATATGTCGACAGCCGATGGGCATCTATCGACAGGCGCTTGTTAAGTCACAACATGTGAGAGACATGTGATCTCTATTACGGCATCCTCTTCTCTCACGAATCCCAAGAGTTGTGTGAGACTAGGACACTCCTATATATAAACTTTTGGGCTCCTTTTCGCAGCAAAAAAAAGCCTCCACATCAAATCCCAAACCTAGGAGAACCAGAAGAAGGTTTCCATAGCTCTGCTTCAAGCTTCAAGCCTCAACTACAAGAAGATCCTTCTAAGAAGATAAGTTGAAGCAGATTGTCCTCAAGGCTCAAGCATCAACATCAGATCATCTACAACTTGAGATCTAAAGATCATCTGGACGAAGGACTTGAAGAGAGCCCATACAACTTCAAGAAAGGTTGTGCAACAAGAAGGGACATCTCCAGTGCAAGAAGAAGAAGAAGAGCTGCTGCAGCAGCAGCATCAACGAAGAAACATTGTGGATCTGTGATCGTGGTGATCAGATCAATATTTAAAGGGATATTTCTTCCCTCACGCACACCTTTTCTCAATTCACTTTATATATTATATATATATATAATATATATAATATTATATATATATATATTATATATATATCTGTGTGTGTGTGTGTGTGTGTGTGTGTGTGTGGTGTGGTGTACTGATGGAGATCAGTACGTGGAGTTTGTGGTAGTGTGTGCTTTGTGGTCTATACTTGCTTTTGCATAGATCTGATTTGTGTGTGTGGTGTGTTGATCAGATCAAGGCTAGAGGATATGATCTTTTGTTGACTTGATCTAGCATGTGTGCGTGGTGGTGTTGAGCCATCGTGCTCAAGTGTGTGTGTTGTACTCAACCTTCCGTAGTGTGTCCTCACTATGTGAGGGGTGGACGTAGGAGTCACTGGTGATTTCCGAACCACCTAAAAATCCTTGTGCACTGTGGTTTGCATTGTATTGCGCTAGATGCATGCATAAAGATTTTACCTACACACTACTAATTAATTTGTTCACACACGTTAATCACATATTTGACACTTACATGTTTGATAAAATCTTTAAACATTTTGATAACACACATTTCATCAGATCAGAGGGGTTTTAATTGAGTAGATCTCTTAATCCGAAGTAATTTTTAAATTACTTAAGTTTCCGCTGCAAATCTATTCAACCCCCCCCCCTTCTAGCTTTGCCATTATCGAATATCCGATCCTAACAATTGGTATCAGAGCCAGGTTCTCTGTTCATCAGTTGTGATTTGGCAAAAATCTATCTTTGTATGCTTAATCGCTCTGATTCCTAACAATTGGTATCAGAGCGGGTTTATATCTGATGTTGATCTGATTTGATTGATTTTTATTGAATTTTTGGAACATCATTTGATCTGTTTGAACTGATTGATTGCTTTTTTATCAGACTCAATATTCTGTTGATTGGTTAATCATCTGAAACATACTCAGAAATATGGCTAAGTTCTCAAGTATCATAAATAGACCTATGATTATTGAGTTTGATGACAATGTTGATAAAATGCAAGACTCCTCTATGAAGACAAGCAAGATTGGAAAGAAATCAAAGAAAAATGCTACATGGTTCATGGCAACTCCAGAGGTTCCCCTAGTTCTAACAAATCTAAAGGGTCATATCTGTCAGAAAAGTCGAGAAAGTCTCAAAAACTAGCTAGGTAAATCTGATTGAGACCCATTTGATAGATCAATGTCTGATACTGACTCAGAGAATGATATATCCTATGATGAACTGATAGAATGCTATGAGCACATGTGCAAACAATTTAAAAAAGTTAAAAATCAAAACAAGAAGCTGAAGGATCAACTGGAGATAAATGAAATGAAAATTGATAACCATCAAGCTTTCTATGAAAGAAAATGAAAAAGTAAAAATAGAGAATGAGGAATTGAAGAATAAAGTCAAAAACTGTGGAAACAAGTTGCCCAAATTGAAAGAAAATCATGATCAGGTGGAATCTGAAAATTTTGATTTGAAAAATGAAAATGAAAATTTGATTGATCTTAATGAGAATCTCAAATTTGATAATGATCAATTAAACAAACAAATATCCAACATGGCTCATGATCATCAGATAAAAGAAAAATACAACCAATTGGTTGAGGAAAATAGTCATCTTAGAAAGAAGATTGAATGTTTGTATCATGACATACCATTAATGACGAATGCAACAATTCTAAGAAGAAAATTGCTGACTTGGAAAATCAAATTGTTCAAAGTGAAATTGAAAGGAACAAAATGAAAAATGGTTGAATGTCATGACAAATCAACTTCAAAAAAAGAAACTAATTCATTAAAAGCTGAAAAAGAAAATTGACAAATAATTGAAGTGGTTGTTAAACAAAATCAAAATTCTAGAAAGAGGATTCTGAATTGAACAAATTATTGAGAGCTTAAAAATTGCTTTGTCTAAGTTTGTTCAAGGAACTCAGAATTTGGATAATCTTCTTGGAATAAAAGTCAATTTTCAAAAGGAGGGTTTAGGATTTAACCCCTTGAACAAAAAGAATTTTGAAAACAAAACAAAGACCTATTGTAATGTTCTATGAACAAGAATTCTGTTGCACCTAAAAAATATCTATTAAGATTCATATTCTGAAAAATGTTCAAAAATAAAATGATAATTGAATAAAAATGGTGCAAATAGGAAGAACCATGTTTCAATTGAAAATTAGAAAAAGAAAATGGAAAAGAAAACAGGATTCTACAAGGTCTTCACACCTCCTCCATCAGTCCAAAAAGATTCAAGGCAATCTCCAACTCCACATCATGTCAAGAGCTATCAAGGGTAACACTCCTCCCTTTCAACCCAAGATACTCAAGGTACTCTAGAGGATTTAAGAGATTCTAGCAAATGCACTCATACTATGGTAAGCTCCAAGTAAATACTCAACCCATTTGCTTTAATTGCAATAGACCTGGTCACCTTGCTAAATTCTGTTGGAATAAAGATCAACACTTTCATAAATATGTCAAACCAGCTCAGTGCTTTACATGTCATCAACATGGACATTTGTCTAAGAACTGTTGGCATAGAAACCATGATTTTGTGCATACTTCAAAGTTTCATCGTAATGCATGTGTTCATACACATAGGAATAAACATCATGTTCATACTGAGAAAGTTCAGAAATTCCATGTATCTATGAACAGGAAAACTGCACAAAACAATAAAAATCCAAGCAACAGAAAATCTTATGAGAACATAGATGTATTGAACAAGACTAAAGAAAAATATGGAACAATGCTGCTCATAGTTCCATTAATGAAAGAAATACATCTATTCCAAAAATAAAATCATTTGGATTCTAAAATCAATTATTGAATTCTAACATTGATGTCATTGCAGGACCCAAACAAGTGTGGGTCCAAAACAGCTTGATCAACAAGCTGAGATGTCTTGCAGCCATACAGTGTAAATGGTTTCATGACATTGGTTGTGCAAGGCAAGAAATGATTGGAGAACACATGTAAAATCTTTGAAAAGAATTTGAAGATTGTTCAGGTATGATCTCTTTATCACTTTAGATTTGAACTACTGGAATTGAAATGGATTTTTAATTTTACCTGAGTAATGAAAAATGTGTTTTGATGCTACCCCCAAATGACAATGCCTCATAACAATTAGAATCATGTTTGTGTTATCACGCTTGCTTGATTGTGCCCATGACTCCTGGTGCATATCATTTGTTTTGACTTCTTGGTATATCAAATGATGACTTGTGGAAAAACAAGTTATGCTTGTTTGGAAACTATCATTATGTGTGAGTAAAATACTCCGCCAAGTACCAAAAGTATAAAGCTAATTGTGTACATAATCATGTGTGAATTGCTTGCTAGTTTTTTTTAATCCATGCACATGTTAAGGGGGGAGTCTTTCTGTGAGACAGACTTGTTTTATTGCCAATCCACATTTCTTGGTCACTCTCCTATCTTGAACATCCACTCAAACTCATGCTTGAAAATTAGTTTCCACTTATTTCCTGATCCTATCTCCCTGATATATCATACCTTTTATTCAAGTCTTGCATTAGGATAAAAGAGTCTTTATGATATTCCTATATGAGAGATTTCATACATAAAGACTAAAGTAATTGTGCACTCAATTTAGTTTTAAAGATACAATCTAAAGAACAAGTTTATGCGCCAATTTTTTAATGTTGAACTCATTTAAACTGAGTTGCAAAACACTTATAGGCACATGAGTAGCTTTAGTATTTAACATATGTATGCTTTGAAGTTTTATCCTTAACACATGTTAAGAATAATCTCTCTACACTCATGATCATGTCTATTCTAATTAATGTAATTCTGTTCTTAAAAATCTCAAACAGAAAGTGTTTAGAAAGATAGAGAGATACAAACAGAGCAATGAAAACTTCATTTTATTACTGAGTAACCGGGTTCATTTCACCTAATCAAGTGTTCTGGCTCACGTCAAAAGGTGACAAACAAGTTGTTTCAACTCTGTATAAGGTAATGAAGGTTAAACCACTGAGTAATCAGGGGGTCTTGCATTGGGTAAATGTGACATCTTGCACTGAAAGGTGTGATTTGACCAATTTACTCTTGTATTCTCTCTCACAAAATGAAAGAAAAATATAAAAAACATAAAAAGAACAGCATGTACATTGACCTAGATGAAGTTCATGTTAATTGGGTTTAGATTTATTATTGTACATTGTGTTAAATGTTTAGCTACTAAACTCATGTGATAAGGCCCTTGGACGTGCCTAAATCACCAGTAGTCCTTGCAAGAACAAGATCCTCCTAGTTTCCTAGAGAGAGATGCTCTGGGATTTCTCTCGGGTCTCTGGTCGTCCTCGCCGACAGCCGCCCCCTGGGGGCTGGCGGGGACGTGAAGTTTCTTTGCATGGCGGACTCATCAGACGCTGGGTCTTCTGGGGCGGTTAAGGAGGCATCTACTATAAGGAAATCTTATGCACAGATCATTGCATCCACCAAGCCGCCACCGGTTGTTCATATTGGCATCAAACCTCCTGCATTCACAGATTCTGGAGAACCTGCAGTGTTCTTTTCTTCAGAGGAAGTAGGTAAGTCTATTCAAATGTTGAAACTGGCTCTTATTGTGCGATGTGCTTATGGCCGATGCTCTATCTCGGAATTTAAATCATGCATCTCTCAAAGGCTTCTACTCAAGTCAGATTCTATTGTTAGTTCCCTTAACCACCGTCACCTGCTGCTCTGTTTTGTGGATGAGGAAGATTATTTGAAGGTGTTAATGAGAAGGAACATGTACATTAAAGGGTTGTTATACAGATTCTTCAAATGGGATTCTCACTTTGATTCTGATGCCGATCCAACCATCATTCCCATCTGGATTGGCTTCCCCTTGCTACCCGTCAATTATTATTATGAAGACTTTTTGAAGTCTATTTCTGGAAATTTGGGTTTAGTTCTTAGAATATATGAACCTACAATGGCCTTAACTCAAACCAATGAAGCCTTTGTCTTTGTGGAATTGGATATTTTGAAGCCTCGGCCGGAAAGGATCTAGATAGGCTGTGGTTCTGAAGGGTTCTGGAGAAAGATCAATTATTATAGAGTCCCGGAGGTGTGCTCTTTCTGTCACAAGCTGGGTCATGCAATGGAGGCCTGTCACAAGAAGCAAAGACAGTCGTCTGCTCAAGTGGTCTCTCATAATTCGACTGTCAAACAAAACTCAGTGCAGAAGGAGGATGGCATTAAGGAGGTGAAACAAGCTTGGCGCCAGAAAATGCCTAGGGATGGTCCTACTGTGGGGACTTCTGAAAATCAATTCTCTATGCTTAATGACCTACATGATGATATGGAAGACCAGCCGCTACAGGTTACGGAGGTTCAGAAGTTAGGTCCTCAAGTCCTTCCGCAACCTTTAGGTGTTACGCTGCATGTCTTGCATGGAGACTCTTACGCCCCTGGGGCTGCTTGTGATGAGCTATAAGGTAATGTCGAAATGAGTGATGATGCTGCGGGGGCCGTCCTATCTTCTCTGGTGACGGTGGTTGGGACGGAGGTTAGAGCAGACGAAGATGCTCCTCTGGGATTGGACAGGGACTTTCCTATTCCTCCGGAGGGAACTTTAGAAAGGTTGTCTACCCTTGCTACATATGAAAATATTTACATGCCAGTTCCTGATCTCTTGCAAGATTTGAAAACAGCTAAAAAAGTAGGTGCCAGAAAAACGAGATCTATGGCCAAGGCCGATGGTGGGTCATCTGGTTACTCTTCATCATGAATTGTCCTATCCTATATTGGAACATTAGAGGCATTTCTAATTCTGCCTCTAGGAGGTCTCTTCGTAGATTGATTAGGAAGTATAATATTGATGTTGTGGTCATTGCGGAACCTATGGTATCTTTTCATTGGGCGGCTGCTATTTGTAGAGGCATTAACATGCAGGAGTTTTCTGGCAATCGGGGAGATAGTTCGAACTTATGGATCTTTTAGTGTAACACATCCCTGAACATTATTAACTGCTCTGATCAACACATGACCATGGCTGTTCTGAAGGATGGCAATGTCCACTTCATGATGACTGTTGTTTATGCTAGCTATGAAGCCAGTTGCCGTCAGACTCTGTTTGAGGAAATCATTCATTCTTCTGATTCTGTTAATGTTCTTTGGCTTGTAGGGGGTGATTTTTATTTGTATTTCCAAGCCTTGTGAGAAGATGGGGGGTCGTGCAACTAACATGCATTCCATGCTGGACTTTAACCTCCTTCATCAATGCTTGTTCTCTAATTGACGCTGGTTACGTTGGACCTCACTTCACCTAGTCTAACAACAGAACAGGTAGGCCTCTATTAAGGCGCGCCTTGATCGTTTCCTCATAACACAGCAAATTGAGGATTCTTTCCAGGGCTTCTATGTCAGACATCTCCCCAGGGATATATCAGATCATCTCCTTTGCTAGCTTGTACTCAGAAGACTAATCTTTCTCCTGCCAGATTTACCTTCCAAGCGATGTGGACGATGCACATTGAGTTCAGGGACACTGTTAAAATGGCGTGGAACATGCAAGTCAATTGGCATCCTAACCCTTTTACAACCCTCTTTCTTAAGCTTCAGTTGGTCAAGAAGTTCTACGTGTCTTGAACAAAGAAGTCTTTGGTGACGTTGAAGCTAATGTGCTCTGACAGGAGAAGTTGTCATTATCAAGCAGGATGCCTTTGATGCTAATCCTTCTCCAGAAAATAGAAGTGCTTTGGGGGAGGCGAATGCCAGCCTTAGAAGGGCTATTCACTGCAGGAGGTTCTCTGGGCTCAAAAGCCCGAATGGACTGGCTGGAGAAGGGTGTCAAATACTGATTTCTTTCATGCAGTTGTGCAAGGTAACAGACGTCGCAACAGAATTCAACATCTTCAGGTTAATGGTATGTGGACTGAGGATCAGCAGGTCCTGCGTGATGAGGCTGCCAGGTATTTTGAGTCCCTTTTACAATCTTCTGATCACATGATTGACCAGTCCCTTCTCCAGTTTATTCCTTCTCTTATATCGGATGATCATCAACTGCTTGTTGTGTGCTATTCCCAATTCTGTGGAAATAAGAAGTGTGGTATGGAGTTTGAGGGGGAACAGCGCCCCTGGGCCGGATGGGTTTATTGGAATTTTCTTTACTACCTGCTGGGACATTGTTCACATGAGGTCGTTGCGGCTGTGCAGGGGTTTTTTCAAGGCCATTCCTTCCCCAGGGGAGTGACCTCCACTTTAATTGCTCTTGTGCCGAAAAAAACTAACCCAGCCACCTTCAATGATTTTAGACCAGTTAGCCTTTGTAATTTTTGCTATAAATCGTGTTTAGAATTCTTTGTGATAGGCTGGTTCTCTCCTTCCTTCTATCATTTCGGAGGACAAGGAGCTTTTGTGCAAGGTAGATGTATCCTGGACAATGTCTCCCTGTCCAGGAAACTTGTTCGTGATATTGGTTGGAAGGTCAGAGGGGGCAATGTTATTTTCAAATTGGATATTAGGAAAGCTTATGACAGTGTGGAATGGGATTTCCTTTTTGCCATTCTTAAAAGTTTGGTTTCTCATCGAGATTTGTTTCTTACATTGGCATGATGTTATCTAATTGCTGGTTCTCAGTGTTGATTAATGGGTCATCTGCTGTTTCTTCAAATCATCTAGAGGACTTCGGTAAGGGGATTTGATAGCTCCAGCCCTTTTCATCATTATGGAAGAAGCTTTAAGTAGAGGTATTAAAGATATGGTTTCTAAAGGTTCTCTCTGCCCCTATGCTGGTCCCAGGGGAGCCCGGCTCCTCTCATCTTCTTTATGCAGATGACACACTAATTTTCCTTAATGGTTGTATCTCAATGTTAATCGCCTTGTGCAGTTCCTTGAAAGGTATGCTATGTCCTCGGGCCAGGTTTTAATTCCAGTAAGAGCTCTTTTATAGTTTCTAAAAGGCTACCTTGCAATCTGTCCTTCAAATTAAAGAGGCTACTGGGTGCTTGAGGCAAGAAGAACCATTGATTTACTTGGGAGTTCCACTAAGATCTGGCAAGTTTTAACTTCTGACTACAAAAGTCTGATTGATAAATTTAATGCTAAGCTGGGAGGCTGGAAATCCAAGTTAATTTCTCAAGCTGAAGGGTAACACTGATAAATTCAGTCTTAGCATCTATCCCAGTTTATCTTGCTGCTTCTTCATGCCTTCTGAATTTGTTCCTTCATACAAGAGAGATCTGCGGCTGCTTTCTTTTGGAATGGATCGGATGGCTCTCGTCGCCCGCACTGGGTTGCCTAGCCCATCATTCAACGTCCCAAGCAGGAGGGTGGGCTGGGTGTTCGAAATTTACAGCATGTGCAATTATCCCTTGCGATCAAACAACTTTAGAATATTTAGTATGGTTCTCTTCCTATGGTCTGTCTATGCCAGGAGTCGTTTCCACAAGACCAACCTTTCCCAAATCTCAGGCATGCCCAAACAGATCTACTTGGCTGCTAAGAGTATAATCCAGAGTAACACTCGGTGGATCCATGGCAGGGGTGATAAAATTGACATTTTGAAGGATATTTGGTTGGGGGACCGGCCCCTTTCTGAGTATTTTCCTGGTTCTTTTCAAGATGGTGGTATTTCCTTGCAGGAGGTAATCATGATAGCTCTCACCCTTTGAGGGGGGCCTTATCGGTGCTTTCATCCAAAATGTTCAGCTTAATGATGAGGAGGACATATTCTTATGGCGCCTTCTACTATTGGCACCTTCACAAAAAATCTACCTATAATCTGCTAAGGGAAAGTGTTGTTTCTCGGCCTGCTCTGCTAAAATCTGGCACCACTCTTTCAATCCCCAGGCTTCTCTGTTCTGCTGGAAGGTTATCAATAGGGCATTCCTGTGGATGGTAGAATCATGGACTGTGTATTCCCCTGGCTTCTTGCTGTCAATGTGTCCCTCCCCTCAGGTTGAGGACCTCAACCATGTCTTTTTAAATAGCAGCCCTGCTGTTAACTTTGCGCTGGTTTATGCCCTTGGTTAGTCATAAAATCCATCTGCACCCCCAAATCACCGCATAGATTTGGAGCTTTCTTGTACACTCTATATTCGCACTCCTTCTGGTTTCATATCTCCTACGGGCTGATGCTTATGCTTGGAACTATGGAAGATAGATGTGCTGCTCGTTTGAAGCTAAGCGTATTCAGGTAGTGTTAGAATGTGGAGCCCGAACTTTGAAGCATATCTCCATAAGGGGTCAGGTCGCGGGGGTCAAGGGGGCGGCCCCTTGCGGGGCTGCCCCCGGAAGCTAAATTTTGACTAAGTGTTGCAGGCGGACTCAGCATTCGACTGCCACAGCCGAAGTCAGAAATGAAGCAGTCGATTGAATGATTCGACTCATGCAGTCGAATGTCAGATGAGAATGATTCGACTCATGCAGTCGAATGTCAGATGAGAATGATTCGACTCATGCAGTCGAATGTCAGATGAGAATGATTCGACTCATGCAGTCGAATGTCAACATGAAGGATTCGACTCATGCAGTCGAATGTCAAATATGAAGCATTCGACTCCCTCTTCCAGGTCAGGACTTTGCGTTCTGAGGCGATTCAGAGACGGACCATTTTGCCCTTGTGTGTCTCGATTGTGGCGCCCTTTCCTCCTAGTATATAAGGGGGGGGGGGGTTGTCCTCTTTGTATGTGAGTGTGTCTTTCTTGCAGAAAGAATTTTGAAAGCTTTTGTGGCTGTGGACGTAGGAAGGTTTCTTGCCTCCGAACCACGTAAAATCGGTGTTCATGTGTTCTTCTTCCTACCTCCTTCTATCTCTCTCTGGTATCTACGAGTGGGTAGTGTGAGAGAGTTGTCGCTGGTCTGTAGCATTGTCTCCCAACAACTGGTATCAGAGCCCCAGGTTTAGGGTTTACAGGGGAAGCAATGGCAGCGGATGAAGGAAAGGTGAGGATCGAGAAGTTTGATGGCAAGGACTTCGGTTTCTGGAAGATGCAAATCGAAGACTACTTGTATCAGAAGAAGCTGCATCAGCCGCTTCTTGGAACGATGCCAGAGGTATGAAGAAGAAGACTGGGATCTTCTGGACAGGCAAGCTCTTGGAGTTGTCCGTTTGACGTTGGCCAGAAACGTTGCGTTCAACATTGTGAACGAGAAGACCACAGCAGGTTTGATGAAGGCGTTATCAAACATGTACGAGAAACCATCTGCCTCCAACAAGGTACATTTGATGCGTCGTCTGTTTAATCTCAAGATGACCGAAGGTTCCTCGGTCACAGATCATATCAATGAGTTCAACGTGATTACAACTCAGTTGAGTTCTGTAGAATAGATTTTGATGATGAGATTAAAGCTTTGATTCTTCTGTCCTCCTTACCTGAAAGTTGGGGTGCTACTGTGACGGCTGTTAGTAGTTCTTCAGGCTCAAGTAAACTGAAACTCACAGAGATTCGAGATTTGATTCTTAGTGAGGATGTTCGCAGAAGGGAATCTGGTGAAGCTTCAGGTTCTGCCCTAAACACTGAAGGCAGGGGAAGAACAAATCAGCATGGACAGAATCAGAACAGATCTAAGTCCAAGAAAAGAAATCAGTCCAAACCCCGTGGTGATGGTTGCTGGAACTGTGGTAAGAAGGGTCACTTCAAGAAGGATTGCAGACTTCCAAAGAGGAAGGATAAGGGGCAGAAACAGGAAGAAGACTCTGCTAATGTCACGGCAGAAGGAGTCGAAGATGCTCTGATTTTGAGCATTAACAGTCTCATCGAATCCTGGATTTTGGATTCTGGAGCATCTTTTCACTCTACCTCATGCAAAGAGACTTTACAAAATTATGTTGCTGGTAATTTTGGGAAGGTCTATCTTGCTGATGATGAGCCCCTAGATATTGTGGGGAGGGTGATGTTCACTTGAAAACAGCAAACGGGACTGTATGGAAGCTGAGGGATGTTAGACATGTTCCTGGCTTGAAGAGAAATCTGATCTCCATTGGTCAGCTTGATGATGAAGGATATGTCACTACCTTTGTCAATAGGTGCTGGAAGATAACCAAGGGTGCCATGGTTATAGCACGGGCAGCAAGATGGGGACTCTTTATATGACTGCAAATGACAAAGACTTAGTGGCAGTGGCAATTCAGAAGAAGACTCCAAGACCTGGCACTGCAGACTTGGGCACATGAGTGAAAAGGGATGAAGATGATGGCTGCAAAAGGGAAGTTAGGTGATCTAAAGTCCATAGATATTGGACTGTGTGAAGACTGCATACTGGGAAAGCAGAGAAAGGTCACCTTCTCTAAAGCTGGAAGAAGTTCTAAGCAAGAAAGGCTAGAACTTGTGCACACTGATGTGTGGGGCCAGCCCCTGTTCGATCCCTTGGAGGTTCACTCTACTATGTCACCTTTATTGATGACTCCACTCGGAAGGTATGGGTTTATTTTCTCAAAAATATCTGATGTGTTCTCTACTTTTGTGAAGTGGAAGGCTGAAGTGGAAAATCAAACTGGTGTAAAGATCAAGTGTCTGAGGTCAGACAATGGAGGAGAGTATAGCAGCAAGGAATTTAAAGATTTCTGTGCAGTACATGGCATTCGTATGGAGAAAACAATTCCAAATACTCCACAGCAGAAGGGGTTGCTGAACGCATGAACAGAACCTTGAATGAGAGAGCTAGAAGCATGAGACTACATGCTGGCCTACCGAAGACTTTCTGGGCAGATGCTATTAGCACAGCAGCTTATTTGATTAATAGAGACCCAGTGTTCCTCTAAATGGTGAGCTACCAGAAGAGGCTTGGACCGGCAAGGAGGTAACTCTCTCACACCTAAGAGTATTTGGTTGTCTCTCATATGTGCATGTTGATTCCAATGACAGAGACAAGTTAGATCCTAAGTCAAGGAAATGTTTTTTCATTGGATATGGTTCTGATGATTTTGGATACCGCTTCTGGGATGATGAAGGCAGGAAAATCATTAGACAAAGGAATGTTATATTCAATGAAAGATTGCTTTACAAGCACAGATCTGATGTGGAATCCAAAGATGCAGGTCAAGAAAGTGCACAGGTTGAGCTGGAGGGAATTTCAGAAGAGGATGTATTGAGAAGGTCTCAAGAAGATCCTGAAAATACTATAGTGCAACCAGAGGTTCAAGTGAGAAGGTCAAGCAGATTGCGCATGCCAGTTGAACGATTTTCTCATGCTATGTACTACTTTTTGTTGACAGATGCAGATGAACCAGAGAGCTTTGATGAAGCTATGCAGGTAGAGGATTCAGTCAAGTGGGAGTTGGCAATGAAAGATGAAATGAATTCCCTACACAAGAATGAAACTTGGGTGCTGATTGAACTACCACAGGACAAGAGGGCACTGCAAAACAAATGGGTTTTTCGGTTAAAAGAAGAACATGATGGCAGCAAGAGGTACAAGGCAAGGTTGGTTGTGAAGGGCTTCCAACAGAAGGAAGCTATTGATTATACTGAAATTTTCTCTCCAGTTGTCAAGTTAACCACTATTAGATTAGTGTTAAGTATTGTTGCTGCTGAGAACTTGCACCTGGAACAACTTGATGTAAAAACAGCTTTTCTCCATGGTGATTTGGAGGAGGATATTTATATGGTGCAGCCAGAAGGTTTTCATGAACATCGTAAAGAAAACCTTGTTTGCAAATTGAACAAAAGCTTGTATGGTCTGAAACAAGCCCCCAGGCAGTGGTACAAGAAGTTTGATGGATTCATATGTAGCAATGGGTTCATTAGGTGCAACATGGACCATTGTTGTTACTTTAAGAAGTTTGACAATTGTTACATCATATTGCTGTTGTATGTGGATGATATGCTTATTGCAGGATCAAGTATGACAGAGATTAACAAGTTGAAGAAGCAATTGTCAAAGAAATTTGCTATGAAGGACTTGGGAGCAGCAAAGCAAATTCTTGGGATGAGAATTGTGAGAGATAGAGCAGATGGTATTCTGAAGCTATCTCAAGAAGGCTACATTCAGAAGGTGTTGAGCAGGTTCAACATGCAAGATGCAAAACCAGTCAACACCCCTCTAGCAAGTCACTTCAAGTTGTGCAAAGAGCAGTCACCGAAGACTACTGAAGAATGTGAGTCCATGAAGAAAATCCCTTATGCATCAGCTGTGGGAAGTCTGATGTATGCTATGGTTTGTACCAGGCCGGATATAGCACATGCAGTGGGTTGTGTGCAGATATATGGCAGATCCGGGAAAACAACACTGGGAGGCAGTAAAATGGATTTTGAGATATCTGAAAGGCACTTCAGATAAATGTCTTTGTTTCAGAAAAGGTGATGTTATTTTGCAAGGTTTTGTTGATGCAGATCTTGGTGGTGATCTGGACACAAGGAGAAGCACCACTGGTTATGTGTACACCTTGGGTGGGACTGCAGTGAGCTGGGTTTCACAACTTCAGAAAGTTGTTGCTCTTTCAACCACAGAAGCAGAGTATGTTGCTGTCTCCGAAGCCAGCAAAGAGATGGTGTGGCTGAAAAGTTTTCTGAAGGAGTTGGGCAAGAAACAAAACAACAGTGTGCTGTTTTGTGACAGTCAAAGTGCCATTCATCTTGCCAAGAACCCTGTCTTCCATGCAAGGACGAAGCATATACAGCTGAAGTATCACTTTATCCGTGGGTTGATTGAAGATGGTACACTTTTGCTTGAGAAGATAAGAGGGTCAGAAAATCCTGCAGACATGTTAACCAAGGTGGTCACAAGAGACAAACTGAAGCTATGTCAAGCTTCAGTTGATCTCCATGAATGATAGATGGAGGGATGCCACAGCCAGCTGCTCTTTTGCTACCTTGAGGAGGAGGTGCCTGATATTGTTTGGAGTTCTGACTCCAAGTGGGAGATTGTTAGAATGTGGAGCCCGAACTCTGAAGCATATCTCCATAAGGGGTCAGGTCGCGGGGTCAAGGGGGCAGCGCCCCTTGCGGGGGTCTCCGGGGGCAGCGCCCCCGAAGCTAAATTTTGACTAAGTGTTGCAGGCGCTCAGCATTCGACTGCCACAGCCGAAGTCAGAAATGAAGCAGTCGATTGAATGATTCGACTCATGCAGTCAATGTCAGATGAGATGATTCGACTCATGCAGTCGAATGTCAATGAGAATGATTCGACTCATGCAGTCGAATGTCAACATGAAGGATTCGACTCATGCAGTCGAATGTCAAATATGAAGCATTCGACTCCTCTTCCCAGTCAGACTTTGCAGTGCTGAGGCGATTCAGAGACGGACCATTTTGCCCTTGTGTGTCTCGATTGTGGCGCCCTTTCCTCCTAGTATATAAAGGGGGGGGGGGTGGTTGTCCTCTTTGTATGTGAGTGTGTCTTTCTTACAGAAGAAGTATTGAAAGCTGCTGTGGCCGTGGACGTAGGAAGGTTTCTTGCCTCCGAACCACGTAAAATCTGGTGTTCCTGTGTTCTTCTTCCTACCTCCTTCTATCTCTCTCTGGTATCTACGAGTGGGTAGTGTGAGAGAGTTGTCGCTGGTCTGTAGCATTGTCTCGATATGATAAGGAACATCAAGCAAATATTTCTTTTGCTCTATCCAAAGTGACCTTAAATCTGCTCCTTCACTAGCTGAGAGGCAAATTATACAAGATTATGGCTTTGTTCCTACCCTTATTGCCAAGCAGATTAAATTCATTCGCTGGATTCCTCCTATTCAGAATTTCTATCTTAATGTTGACGGGGCCTCCAAAGGTAATCCTGGCTTATGTGGTGGAGGTGGTTGCATTAGGGACAGGTTTGGCACAGTCCTGGTCGCTTTTGCTTACTTCTACAAGGATGGCAATAGTCTTACTGCAGAAACTCGTGCGCTCTGTGATGGTCTTCGGATTGCGGCGTCCCTAGACATATGCCTCTCTGTTATTTATTCAGACTCCCTAGCTCTAGTTCAGTCCATCAACCAGCGATCATGTGTGTCTTGGCAATCACACAGATGGTAGCGTCTTGCTAAGGATCTCCTGCATGCTCATCCTGGCCAGCTTTCTCATGTTTTTCGTGAAACTAATCAGGTGGCTGATCAGCTTGCTAATTATGTTGTGGCTTCTAGGCAAAATAATTTCTTTTGGGGTGATCAGTGCCTCCCTATTGCTTGTAAGGGACCGGCTGTTGTGGACAGACTGGGTCTTTTGAATGTTAGACTCATCGACGGGGTATGCCCCTTGCTGCTGTATTGTTTGCCATTATATATATTCTCCGGCCCAGGTGTCTAGGTTGGTGGAGTGGAAACATTCTCCCCCTTTGGGGGAGGGTGCACTCTCCCAGCCATAGGTCCTGAGGACCTTCTTTTTACAAAAAAAAAAACTCATGTGATAAACACTTTTGTCAACTCATATAGGTCACTTTCATCATATTTGCTTCATCTGTGTAAATGCATTCAGGTTATTAAAACTTTGACATATGTTGTGATTGAATGTGTCTTTGTTATTAAACTTTGTTGCACAATCTAAAGACACAATGATTTTTCTCTCATATTTTAATATCAAAGATCTTATTGATTCTGATCATTTTTTATCATTAATCTCCCAATTCCACCCCTTGCTTACATGTCACTCATGGTTTGATCTCCATCCATTGATGTTTGGTATCACTTTTCCTACTTACTTCATTGGCACCATCATAGTGGGAGAGTGTTCTACCAAGGGGGTGACTATACTTCTTGTTAATTAAGGGGAAAAGAGAGTATTTTTGTTGTTATCAAAAAAAAGGGCGGAGAATTTGAGGGGAACAATATGATTGCAACTGCAAGCTTCTGTAATGATTACAACTGTTTGAATGAAAACAATCCATGCTATCCTTGTTGTACATATTTGCAAATTTCATGCTTGCCAATCTCAAAACAATGTTGTACATGATCATTATGCCTTTTTGACATTTATATTTTCTTTTCATCTTTTTGATGCTATCAAAAGGGGGAGAAATATGAATGTATATCTTGTCATCATCAAAAAGGGGAGAATGTTGAGTTGTGGTTATTGAATAACCATACTCACTGACTTGATCATTGCTTTGATCTGTTTTTGATGATGACACAATTATGGTCAACCATGTTAAGATGTTCTTAATGATGACGCAACTATTTTTGTTGTTGATGGAAAACCTCTCAATCATGCTGAAAATTCATGTGTCAAGTTATTGTCTATGTGTGTCGACACATGACCTTCTTGGTGTCGACACATAACTGCTCTCATGTCAAGTTACTGCTTATGTGTGTCAACAACCTTTGTTGATAAAATGACATGATACTATGACAAAATGTATTAGATATATGCCTACATGATATCTAATTTAAAGCTCATTTCTTGTAGGAAATTACATGAAAAAGGAAGTGCACATCTTGAAGAAACCTCAAGCATAAAAGGTTCTGGAAAACCAAAGAGAACAGCAGTTGTTGACAGGCCAGGACTCATCTGTCGACAGCCACTGAAGAACTTCATTTCAAAGCTTCTGGAAAAACCAAATTCAGCAGTATTTGTCGACAGCATTGGGTCATCTATCGACAGCCCAAACAAACCTTCAAGCTATTGTTCAAAAATCCGATTCTGGAAGACATATGTGCTGCAGTATCTGTCGACAGCCGATGGGCATCTGTCGACAGGCACTTGTTAAGTCACAACATGTAAGAGACATGTGATCTCTATTAGGGCGTCTTCTTCTCTCATGAATCCCAAGAGTTGTGTGAGACTAGGACACTCCTATATATAGATCTTTTGGACTCCTTTTCGAAGCAAGAAGCCTCCACATCAAATCCCAAACCTAGGAGAACTAGAAGAAGGTTTCCAGAGCTCTGGTTCAAGCTTCAAGCCTCAACTACAGGAAGATCCTTCTAAGAAGATAAGTTTGTAGTAGATTCGTCCTCAAGGCTCAAGCATCAACATCAGATCATCTACAACTTGAGATCTGAAGATCATCTGGACGAAGGACTTGAAGAGAGCCCACACAACTCCAAGAAAGGCTGAGGAGGCAAGAAGGGACATCTCCAGTGCAAGAAGAAGAAGAAGAGCTGTAGCAGCATCATCATGGAAGAAACATTGTGGATCCATGATCGTGGTGATCAGATCATATTTGAAGGGATATTTCTTCCCTCACTCACACCTTTTCTCAATTCATTTATATCTGTCTGTGTATGTACTGATTGGAGATCAGTATGTGGAGTTTGTGGTAGTGTGTGCTTTGTGGTCTATGCTGGCTTTTGCATAGATCTGATTTGTGTGTGTGGTGTGTTGATCAGATCAAGGCTAGAGGATCTGATCTTTTGTGGACTTGATCTAGCGTGTGTGTGTGTGGTTGAGCCGTCGTGCTCAAGTGTGTGTGTTGTACTCAAGCTTGAGTAGTGTGTCCTCACTGTGTGAGGGGTGGACGTAGGAGTCACTGGTGATTTCCGAACCACCTAAAAATCTCTTGTGCACTGTGGTTTGATTTGTGGTTTGCATTGTATTGTGCTAGATGCATGCATAGGGATTTTACCTATACACTACTAATTAATTTGTTCACACACGTTAATCACATATTTAATGCTTACACTGTTTAATAAAATGTTTTACACATTTTGATAACACACATTTCATCAGATCATAGGGGTTTTAATTGAGTAGATCTCTTAATCTGAAATAATTTTTAAATTGCTAAGTTTCTGTTGTAAATCTATTCAACCCCCCCCCCCCCTCTAGCTTTGTCATTATCGAATATCTGATCCTAACACATCTCGATTACTCTTTCAAAAGATTGGACCGCGCCCCAACTGAATTAAACCTCCTCTTCTCCCCCATGCACATGGGACGAACCATTGGGCTCTTTTGGTCATCAATATTAAAGAAAAAGAGTTCCACGTGTACGATTCATTAAGAAACAAAGATCGTCCTGATTTTCCACAATACATAAGTGTGCCAAGTGTTACATACAAGGCTTATTGTTACAGAGCATGCACACTTATGTTACATATGTTACAGTAAATGTACATCAAGTAATTGGAACTCTTTTGTTAATTCTTTCATGTAGGTAGACATACTGAGAACATACATGAAGGGCAGGGACATCAATTCAGCAAATTGGTCGCTACGCTACCCCGACCCATGCCCACACAAGGATCGAGAGATGGCTGCGCCATTTTTACTTGAAAATGCATGGAGTTCTGGCACGTAGGGACACTCAAGGTTTCCCCTTCAGTCAGAATGACATGCCAACCGTGCGAGCAAGGTTCGCCCTCCACTTCATCAAGCATACTTCAATGCACAAGAACATTCAGAGCGTATATAACTCAAGGCGAAGAACCATACTTGCCGCACGTACAATTTCCTATAGCCAGTGTAATGATATTGTACATTTACCTGAGGAATCACTTGTTTATTTATTACAGTGAGACACTGTCTACAACATTTTCTATTACAGTATACGTAATAACATGTTATAGTATTTACTTATTTTCATTATAGTATAGATATAGTGATGAACAGTCTACCCCATGTAATTAACAGTAATTACATTTCTATTTTTGTGATTAACAAAACCATATTTATGATAATTATCAAACCCTTAATTAAAGGTCACTAACCTATTTTCTACAAGTCTTAAGCACAGGAATTAATACCAAAGGAAAATAAGCCAAAACAAGTAAGCATCTTTACATTGTATCTATAGCATCATTTTGTCTAAGTACACATCGGTTTCCTTTATAGATCATAACGATTACAGTAGAACTGTAACGATTTCTTTATAACCATTTCATAAGTCCTTAACTATTTCTTCATAGATTGAAACTTCTTCGGATCTCAAAAGAAATCGTTCCTATAACGACTTCTTAGAGAGAGCGTAACGATTTGCTTGCAACGATTCCTTTAGTCATCGTAACGACTTGCTTTCGTAACGATTCCTTTAGTCATCGTAACGACTTGCTCTCGTAACGATTCCTTTAGTCATCGTAACGACTTGTGTCCGTAACGATTCCTTTAGTCATCGTAACGACTTGCTTTCGTAACGATTCCTTTAGTTCTCATAACGATTTGCTTATCGCAACGATTGCTTCAGATATTATAACGATTTGCTTTGCGCATCGACTTCTTAAGTAATCATAAGAATTTCCTCAATGATCACAACGATTCTTTCATATCTCACAACGATTTTGCTGTTTGGTTACATAACGATTACATAAGTCATAAATGCATCGATTTCATATCAATCAACTAAACATATGACTTATCCTTTCAATGGATTGAATAGTTGATAATGGTGATGTTATTAATGATAATCATGTTATTTTATTATCTTATGGTCCTTAATTTTACACAAATTTATTGTCACTTTATTACAAAAAGATAATTGATTAATCTCTACTGTGTTGTATTTGCAGGATTAATGGCCAAGAAATGAAGTGTCAAATGCCAATAAATTTGATTGGATCAAGAGAGATAATGAGAGATTCTATGTTTTTAAATATTCCTCTCTCTCTTTTCAAAAACACTTTCTCACTTTTAAAATCCCCTCTCCTATTTTAAAAAAAACTCTCTTTCCTTTAATCTCTCCACTTTCCTCTCTTTTCTCTAACACTTTAAAACTCTCCCCCTCTCTTTCTCATGCTATTATTCCCCTCACTTTCTCTCTCTCCCTCTCTCCTGATCTCTCTTTCCTCCTCTTTCTCTTTCTCTCTTCTTCTTCCCTTCTTCCTTTTCCTCTCTCACGGCCCGGTTTTCTCTCTCTCTTTCTCACACAGAGCAGCAGTAGCAGGCCGCTGCCCCACCTGGCCTCAGCCCGCGCCTACGCGCGCCCTGCGCGCGCCCCGCGCGCCCGCCGCGCCTGCACCCGCGCGCGACCGCGCCCCGTGCCCAGCCGCACTGCCCCGCGCGCGCCCGCACGCCCGCGCCCTGCCGCCGCCCCGCCAGCGCCTGCCCGTGCCCTGCGCCACGCGCCCCCTGCGCGGCCCCCCGCGCGCCCCACCCACGTTGCATGCATGCAACGTGGGCCGCGCCGCCCCTCTCTCTCCTCTATCGCTCTCTCTCTTCTCGCCTCTCTCTTCTCTCTCTTCTCCTCTCTCCTCTCTCTCCCGCTCTCTTCCCTCTCTTTTATCTCTTCTCTCTTCTCTCCTCTCTCTCCCGCTTCCTCTCCCTCTCTTTTCTCCTCTTCTCTCTCTTCTCTCTCCTCTCTTCCTCTCTCTTCCCGCTTCCTCTCTCTCTCTTTCTCTCTTCTCTCTCTTCTCTTCTCTCTCACGCGCTCTCTCTCCTCTCTCCTTCTCCCTGCGCTCTCTCCTCTCTCTTCTCTCTTCTCTCTCTCCTCTCTCTCTTCTCTCTTCTCTCTCCTCTCTCCTCTCGTCTCTCTTATCTCTCTTATTCTCTTTATTCAGTGTATTCTTAAGGCTTTGGATTATAATACACTCTTTGTGTTAATCATTTTGTTATTGTTTAATAGATGATTAGTTTTAAGTGGTATCTTGTGTTCTCTCATTCCCTCTCTATCTCTCTCTTTATTTATTTACTTAGCTTAGATTTTTTGTGCAACTTAGTTTATCTCACCACATTATTTTCCTAAATAAAAACTCAAGATTTTCAACTCTAAAATCTAGTCCCCCGTGGATTCGACTCGGCTCTCACCACTTAACTATTGTCAAAATACTTAGTGTAGGCCGATAAATTGAGATTGTTAGTCACGTGTTTAACGACGCATTCGTGGCTATCAATTTTGGCGCCGTTGCCGGGGAATTAGATTTTTAGTTTTGATAATTGGTGTGTTTTTTTTGTTTTGTATATATTCAGGCTAACATTTTCTTTCTTTGTAGCTATCAAATAAAAAGTGAAAAAATCCAAAAATTGCATGAAAAATTAAAAAAAATGGGTAAGTGAGGTGAGTTCCTTCTCTCACTCTTTACATTTATTTTCATTTCCAAAAGAACGAGGGATTGCGTTGAAGGTAAGTACCATTAAAACCCTCTTGATTGAGTTCCTTTTCTTAGTTGCCATGTTTAGACAATTAATAAAAAAAAATTCAAAAAAATCAATCACGTGAATCCAATAAAAGATGTCATGTCAAGATTAGAAACTTTCCATCTTTAGGACATGCATCATTTAGACTTTCATCTTTAGGTAGTTTCCTTTTTGAAAAGGTTCCTTTCTTGTCGAAGATTGCGGGAGGCAAGGTGAGAATTTCAACTTTCTTAAAATCATGATCATGCATTGCCATGCTTGCATAGAACCCTTTGCTTGATTTTGTGGTGTGCACATCATTTCTAAATATTTTAAGGGCAGTTTCCTTAGCAAGATAAGGTGGGGATTGATCACCCTTCCTTAGCCCACAAACCACAACTTCCTGCATCTTTGCATTCCCAAGCCCAATAAAAGAAAGTAGAAACTTGACCTAGGTTCGCTTTGAGACTTAGGCCCACTTGGGCCCACTATCAAGTTTGGAGACTGGTGTCTAAGGCTAGAGTTTATTGGCAAACGCCTAAGGGACAAGTGGTTATTTATTAGGTCCCTGCGAGAGCAGGGGGAACCTCCCACTCTCCCACCTCTTACCTGGCCAGTTAACGGGCTTGAGAGTGGATTTGAGCTAGGCCTCAGTTGATTAGTGAGAAATCAAATGTTTATATTTTAGGGAACCATAGGTGTCATAGGATTAATTGTTTGCTAACTTGTGTGAAAATATAAAAAAAAAATCAAATATTTCAAAACAACAAAAAAATTAAAAGAAAAAAAGAAAATTTATGTGGGTTGACAATCATGGTTATGAAATGGGCACATCTTTGGACAAATTGGATCAGCCCATTATGGTATTCACTCTCAAACTAACCACTTTATCCATCAACCTCCACTTACCAGTCCAATGGCTCCAAGTGGACTCAAGTCCATCATCTTCATGGTCACCAATTACAAATCACATACTTGATTCAGGACTAAAGAAATATGTTAACCCACATCACACCTCATCTACATCCTCTCAGGCCCATAGTACCAAGTGGGTTGACCATGCTCATTATGATAACGAGTATTCCATTCCTAGCCAATGGCCATCTGTCAACCATGATCAAGCCCCAACTGCACAAGAGTTTTCCACACCTACTCCCATACAAAAGTTGAACTGGGTGTCTCTCCTGAAAATTTGAGTTTGTTTTACCAGGATCCACAAGGAGAGGTTCAAGGACCCTTTCTAGGTAGTGAAATCATATCGTGGTTTGATCAAGGGTTTTATGGTACTAATTTGCCTGTGCGTTTATCAGATGCTCCAGACGGCACAACTTTCCAACAACTTGGGGGAAGTAATGCCACATTTGACACTTCAAGATCAACCTATTCTAGCCCAAGTCAAAGCCCTCCTATTCAAATTCTCAAAATTGGACTTCACATTTCAACAATTCTTCTCATCAAATCCAATGTGGAGGACAACCTTTACACTCCCAGTCACCTTACCATCAGTCTGAGGATTCCCCAAATTTCTATTCATCCCAGCTTGATTCCCAGTCCACCTACACATCTCCTGCCCCAACAATCTCCAAAAGGAAATGCTTGATCAAATGGAACAGATAATCCTGACTCAAAATCAATCCATTTCCAAGATGACAACCCAACTAAGCCAGCTTGCTAAAGCCACCCTGCAAGTGGAAATAAAATTGGGCCAATTGTCTAGTTACTCTAATGCAATCTCTGAAAATCATTCACTGGGATTTGACCACCATGCAAGCCCATGTGGTCAACTTGAGATTCTCCAACCCGAAGACACTCATATCATTATCGCCCAATAGTTTGGGGGGTATTGAGGATTCATATCAATGGGATGTTAGAACCAACATCAGCCAGGAGCACCCGAGCAACTCAAGCCCAATTCTACTTTTCAGATGGGATGTCTTGAGAATGTTAATCTTAAGTTGGGGGGAGAAGAAAAGGAAGTGGATAAGTCAGATAATGATCAAATTCCTCTATTTTCCCTTCTTGAGTTTGAGGTGACCGTAACCCAAGTGAGGGATGAAGAAAAGGTGGGTGTAGAGATGGGATTGAGTGAAGTTGTCAACAATTCTTCATGGTTAAGAGAGGAGTTGGAGATTGTGTCTGAAATTAACTCGGATTCAGCATCTCTTGATTTAGGGGAGGATGTGGATCTTTTACCCCTCCCTGACTTTGGTAAAATGGAAGTTGTGGGTGAAAATGGTGAAAATAATCAAGTCCGCATTGATGTGTTCAACACATATAAAGATCTTAGGTGTGCAAATGAAAATTTCTTAATTGAAGATATGATCTTGAGTGCCTTAATTTCTCTATCACTTACTGATCTGCAAGGTATGTGTGGACCACTTGACCCACCTTGGCTAATGATGCCTTACAAGGAAAAAATTTGGCGTCAATTGATTGGGGGTGTTACGTGACCCGTTACCCCCATGTGTCTGGCTGAAGATATTAAACTTAGCGCTTGTTGGGAGGCAACCCAATATTTTTAGGAAAATTGATTTCTATTGATTTCATTTTTATTTTGTGTCTTAGGTGTTTGCTGGCCACTATCCTTTGATGAAGCTAGTGTGCAACCACCCGCATGTGATCATCAGGTTGCATCTCTCCTTTCTTAACTTACATTGGCTTTATTCTATTGTCATTACTTTATGCCATTGAGGACAATGTCATTTAAGTTGGGGGGAGAGACAAATGTATTTCAAATTTTTGTCCCTAACATTGTGCTTCATGCTTCATATTTCATGCAAGAAATTTTTATTTTCTAGCTTGACTCTAGTATGTTCTTGTGAAGGTGGTGAGTTGAAGGGGGTAAGTTAACTAGTTATGTTTTTAGCATCTTCCTCAGAATACATTTGAAATTTCATGAAATAGTAAAGTATTGTTAGGAGCTATTCAAATGGATGATGAGAGTTTTACCGAACATTCAGGTTGATTGATTGATATTCTACATTCCTATTGATGACCAATCGTGGGGAAAAAGCTACCTGCCTACAAATAAATGTGAAAATGTGTGGAGTAGTGAAAAAAAAAAAGAGAAAAAGAAACATGGAAAATGCCCCTGATCTTAGTAACCGGGCCTGTGACTCCTAAGGTAAGAGTTGAGGCTCGCGTCAAACGGTGAAGGGAAGTGCAGCACCATGTAAATAAAAAAAAAAAAGAGCATAAAAAAAAGAATTAGGCGGAGTGAAAGCTACCTGTAATTCGAGGATCGAATTTAAGGAGTGTAGAGTTGATACCATCCTTGAGTGATAGGTAAAAAGCACATGCATCCTCTTTTGATGCTCAAACATTGAACAAAAGTCATGGAATTTTGTGTGTATCTGAGGAACTGTCTAATGACATGAACTGACATATTTGTCTTTGACACTCTCGATTGGAACTTGAAATACTTATGACCAAGCATTTTCATCCTTACTTTCTTGTCATGAAGTATGATGTTTTAAACTCTTGTTTGTCCCAATTCTTTACTTATGTGCATTGCTAAGGGACTAGCAATGAGTAAGTTGGGGGGTGTGATAATGGTGATGTTATTAATGATAATCATGTTATTTTATTATCTTATGGTCCTTAATTTTACACAAATTTATTGTCACTTTATTACAAAAATGATAATGATTAAATCTCTATGTATTGTATTTGCAGGATAATGGGCCAAGAAATGAAGTGTCAAATGGGCCAATAAATTGATTGGATCAAGAGAGAATAATGAGAGATTCTATGTTTTTAAATATTCCCTCTCTCTCTTTTCAAAACACTTTCTCACTTTTAAAATCCCCTCTCCTATTTTCTAAAAAACCTCTCTTTCCTTTAATCTCTCCCTTTTCCTCTCTTTTCTCAACACTTTATAAACTCTCCCCCTCTCTTTCTCATGCTATTATTCCCCTCACTTTCTCTCTCTCCCTCTCTCCTCCGATCTCTCTTTCCTCCTCTTTCTCTTTCTTTCTTCTTTTTCCCTCTTCCTTTCCTTTTCCTCTCTCCCGGCCCCGGTTTTCTCTCTCTTTCTCACACACAGAGCAGCAGCAGCAGGCCGCTGCCCCCACCTGGCCTCAGCCGCGTGCGCGCACTGCGCGCGCCCTGCGCGCCCCGCCCTGCGCGCGCCCGCCCGCGCGCGCCGCGCGCCCGCCCGCGCCTGCAACCCGCGCGCGACCCGCGCCCCGTGCCTAGCCGCACTGCCCCGCGCGCGCCCGCACGCCCGCGCAATCCGCCGCGGCCCTGCCCAGCGCCGGGCCCGTGCTGCGCCACGCGCCCCCTGCGGCCCCCCGCGAGCCCACCACGTTGCATGCATGCAACGTTTGTTGCCGCGCCGCTCTCCTCTCTTATATCGCTCTCTCTCTCTCGCCTCTCTCTTCTCTCTCTTCTCTCTCCTCTCTCCTCCTCTCTCCGCTTCCTCCTCTCTTTTCTCTCTCTCTCTCTCTTCTCTCTCCTCTTCCTCTCTCTCCCGCTTCCTCTCCCTCTATTTTATTTCTCTCTCTTCTCTTTCTCTACTCTCTCCCTCTCTCCCGCTTCCTCTCTCTCTTTTTTCTCTTCTCTCTCTTCTCTTCTCTCTCACGTGCTCTCTCTCCTCTCTCCTCTCCCTGCGCTTCTCTCCTCTCTCTTCTCTCTTCTCTTCTCCTCTCTCTCTTCTCTCTTCTCTCTCCTCTCTCCTCTCGTACTTCTTATTCTCTCTTTTCTCTTTATTTCAGTGTATTTCTTAATGGCTTTGGATTATAATACACTCTTTGTGTTAATCATTTTGTTATTGTTTAATAGATTATAGTTTTAAGTGGTATCTTGTGTTCTCTCATTCCCTCTCTATCTCTCTCTTTATTTATTTACTTAGCTTAGATTTATTTTGTGCAACTTAGTTTATTCTCACACATTATTTTCCTAAATAAAAACTCAAGATTTTCAACTCTAAAATCTAGTTCCCCGTGGATTCGACCGGCTCTCACCACTTAACTATTGTCAAAATACTAGTGTAGGCGATAAATGAGATTGTTAGGTCACGTTTTAATACGCTTTGTGGGCTATCAATAGTCAAAGTCTTCGCACATATTCTTCTGACAGCTGTGCATTTAATGAAGACTGAACGTATCTAACATGCATATAGACGATATCATCCATTATCATGACTATTCTATATGCATCTTTTTGAACAGCAAAATGGCATTACTATTTTGGTGAATATTCACACCAACGTTGACTGACAACAAGAGACAGCCTAGCTGTCTACTGTTCTAGCATTTAATGTATGCAGGTCTTGACAAACATTCATCATACAGTTGGACTTGTAGAAGCCAAAGGACACTTCAGAAGATCCTATCTCTTTGCGTGAACAAATGGATAAAGGACTGATTGACTGGAAGCTTCCAAGTGCCACTCAGTCTAACGTCCACCAAAAGCTAGAGGCAACGGATACTTCAACGTCTATATTTCAATTGAAGCTATATATTGATCAAAGGAGCTCCAGAAGAAAGACATAAGATAGAGAACGATAGTCATACAACTTCACTCCGATCATCAAGTCTTCTGCGAGTTCTCAAGAAAGAGCCAAGCCTCATTCCATTAGATTAGCTCTTTTGCTCTCTGCATTGTTTGTAGATTTTTGAGAGAGCTTGTTTGGTTCTGAGAGTGAGCTTTTGTTTGTAGAACTCATTACTCTCAGTCCCTAGCTTCAGATCTTGGCTTGTCAAAGCTTGATCTAGGGGCTTAATCTCCTGCTTACTTGTTTCTATGCTTGTACCCTTCATGTGTGAAGGAAGACCTGGTGGTATCCAGGGTGTGTGTGTGCCCTTCTGGTGTGAAGGAAGACCTGGTGGTATCCAGGGTGTTGTTCCTCTTCAGGCTAAGAAGAGAAGACCAGCTGAGCTGGGTGTTGTAGTGTCCATAGGGGGACTGTACCCTAGTTAGTGAAATCCTGAGTTGTTGCTCAGGGACTGGACGTAGGACTCCTGTGGAAAGGAGGTCCGAACCAGGATACATCTGGTGTTGTGTGATTGTCTGTTTGTGTTTGTTGTTTCTCTTTACTAACACTAACAATCTTCAAAGTGTATTTCTTGTGAACGTTTTTAGTGAACAGGTATTAATTGATAAATTTAAAGACCCATTCACCCCCCCCCCCTCTGGGCTACCTAACTAGCAACAAGTGGTATCAGAGCGAGTCTCTTCGACAAAGAAGAAGATCCAACGATCTGAAGAGTAAAGATCCATGGCAGCCCAAGGTCACAATGAAGGTCAATCTGTCAACCGACCACCATTGTTCGATGGAGAAGACTATGCTTACAGGAAAACAAGAATGGAGTATTTTCTACAAGGTAATGACTACCAGATATGGTCCATAGTTGAAGAAGGCAATCTCCTAGTCACCAACGAAAAGGCTCAGTGGACAGATGATGACAGGAAGAAGATTTCTTTAAACTGTAAGGCTAAAAGCATTTTGTGCTGTGCTCTCAGCAAGAAAGAATTCAATAGAGTATCAGCCTGCAAATCCACAATGGAGATGTGGAAAAAACTGAGAATCACTTATGAAGGCACGGACAAGGTTAAGGAAACCAGAATAGATATTTTGGTAACTCAATATGAGAGGTTCCAGATGCAGCCAGGAGAGTCCATAACTCAAATGTTCAGTAGATTCACAGACATTACAAATGGATTAGTAGGACTAGGGAAGACCTATGAGATTGGAGATATGGTCAGAAAAATCCTTAGATCTCTTCCATCTACATGGACTCCCAAGGTAACAGCCATTGAGGAAGCTAATGATCTAAAGAAGATGTCTTTGGAAAAGCTCATTGGATCCCTTATGGCCCACGAGATAAATATGGAGAGACTAGGAGAATCCTCAAGCAGAAAGAAACATTCAAATGCTCTTAAAGTAGAAGAAGACAGATCAAATGAGTCATCAGCCGAAGATGAAAGCTCAAATGATGCGAAGAAGATGAAGAAGCCATGCTATCAAGAAGACTGCAGCGCATTCTAGCCAAAAAGAAGAAGAATTCCAATCTGGTAGAAGACACTTTAAGAAAAATAAGAACTTCAAAAAACCAGATGGAAAGGATCAGAAAAAGGGCGAGCCCATATGCTACGGGTGCAAAAAGCCAGGACATATCAAAGCAGAATGCCCAAAGCTCAAGAAGCCTGAATTCAGAAAGAGAGAAAGCTCCAAGAAATTCAGGAGGCATAAGAAAAAGGCTATGGCAGTAGCATGGAGCAACAGCAGCGACCCAGACAATGAGTCAAGCTCAAACAGTGAAGAAGAAGAAGCCAACTTGGCTTTTATGGCAAACACTGAAGAGAAGGTAACTCTGATTCATCTTTTGATTCTTGCAATAATTCTGATTCTGATAATCTAGAAGAAGCTTTCAACGAATTATACTGTAAATATAGGGAAGTAACAAAACTGTTAAAAGTTAGTAAGAAAAATACTGCATGTTTAGAAAACACTAATTCAGATCTAAAACAGAAAACGAAGAATTAGAAAAATAAATAACTGAACTTAAAATAAGAAATGAACTATTATGTGAAGATCTAAAAGAAAAATAAACAAATAATCAATTAGAAAAACAGGGAGTTCAGATGAACTGAAAAAAGAAATTAAACTTTAAATGAAGAAAATGACAAACTGTCAAGCACATTGGAGAAATTTACAAATGGTAAGAACTCCTTAATATTAAAAGGTGCTAGACGTTCAGGAAAGAAGAAACATGGTTTAGGATATACCCAGAAAGAAAATGAAGAAACAATAATTCACCTAAGATATATCCAACTCCGAAGTTTACACCTGAACAAGATACAGCATACAAAGCCAATTTCAAATATATTGAAAGAGTAACAAAATGTCCTGCTGTAGCCATTGCAATAAGTTAGGACATATAAAATTAACATGTCCAACTAGACATAAGAAATGGATAATAAAAAGGAAACTGTTGACACTAACCAACAAGGACCCAAAAGAACTTGGGTACCTAAAACTTAATGTCCTTTTCAGGGAAGCCTTCGAGCATCAAAGTGGTACCTGGACAGCGGGTGCTCAAGGCATATGTCAGGGAACAGGAAGCTGTTCACTCATCTCCAAGCTGAAGAAGGAACAGTCACCTATGGAGATAATGGAAAAGGAACAGTGATAGGCAGTGGTTCTGTGAGCAACAAGGAAAAAACAATTATTGAAGATGTACTGTGTGTCAAAGGGCTAAAGCACAACCTCATAAGCATCAGCCACTTTGTGACAAAGGTCATCAGATCAAGTTCCAAGAGTCCAAGTGCAGTATCCTGAAGGATGGAGCAGTAATCTTCGAAGCTAACAGAGAAAAGAACCTGTATGTGCTCTATCTTGAAGAACTCAAGGATCAAGACGTTTGTTTAGCGGCCAGCAAAGAGCAGTCAACTGAGCTGTGGCACAGAAGATTGGGCCACTGCAGTTTGGATGGCATGAATAAGCTCAGAAAAAGAAGTCTTGTGGAAGGTCTGCCAAAGGTCAGCAATAAATTGGATGGTATCTGCAGACCATGTGCAAAAGGGAAGCACACTAAGAGTTCCTTCAAGTCAAAGACTGTGGTAACCACCTCTAAACCCTTAGAACTCCTTCACATGGATTTATTCGGGCCAATGAGGACACTAGTTGGAGGAAAGAATTTTGGATTTGTTATTGTGAATGATTATTCCAGATTCACATGGGTTTCCTTCTTGGAGCATAAAGATGATACCTTTGATAGTTTTGTAAGCTTCAGCAGAAGAGTACAAAAAGACAAGAAGTTTTGCATTGTTGGAATCCGGTCAGATCATGGAGGAGAGTTTCAAAATGAAAAATTTGCAAAATTCTGTGATGACCAAGGGATTGAGCATAACTTCTCAGCACCAAGGACACCACAGCAAAATGGAGTTGCTGAGAGGAAGAATAGAACCTTATTGGATATGGCAAGAACAATGCTGTCAGAATATGATTTACCAAGGTATTTCTGGGCTGAAGCAGTAAACACAGCAAGCTATATCATTAATAGAGTAATGATCAAACCCATCTTGAAGAAGACTGCATATGAGTTGATCAAGGGAAAGAAGCCAAAGATCAGTCACTTCAGAACCTTTGGATGTCCATGCTTCATTCACAACAACGGCAAAAGAGACATTGGTAAGTGGATGCCAAATCAGATGAAGGCATCTTCATGGGGTATGCCTCTAAACCTAAAGGTTATAGAGTGTTAATAAACGCACCTTATTGATTGAAAGTCTGTACATATTATTTTTGATGAAACTAAACTTCCTTGAGAAAGGAAGCAGAGAGTGACATTGATGATGCAGATGACTTGTCTAAGAAATTAAAAACACATCAATTGAGGACAAGGAAGATCCACCTCTAGAAGACTTGCAGCAAACAGACATTGAACATGAAAATCTTCCAAAGAGTGGAGATACAAGAAAGATCACCCACCTGAAAATATTATTGGTGATCCATCTGTAGGGGTAAGAACAAGAGGTAATGTAATCCTTGTGATTACCTAGCATTTGTTTCTCAAATAGAGCCTAGGACAGTCAATGAAGCTCTTACTGATGAGTCTTGAATTCTAGCCATGCAAGATGAACTGAATCAGTTCAAGAGAACCATGTATGGTCACTTGTTCCTAGACCATCAGGTCATCCAGTTATTGGCACCAAATGGGTGTTCAGAAATAAATGGACGAAACTGGGTGATCTTAAGAAACAAGACCAGATTGGTTGCTCAAGGCTATTCCCAAGAGGAAGGTATAGATTTCGATGAAACCTATGCACCTGTAGCTAGACTTGAGGCTATTAGGATTTTACTTGCATATGCATCTGCTCTAGATTTGAAATATTTCAAATGGATGTCAAGTCTGCATTTTTAAATGGTTTCATTAAATAAGAAGTTTATGTAGAACAACCCCTGGTTTTGATGATTCAGAATTTCAAATCATGTTTTTAAACTTCATAAGGCATTATATGGTTTAAAGCAAGCACATAGAGCCTGGTATGAAAGGCTTAGTTCCTTTTTATTAGATCATGGTTTCACTAGAGGACAAGTAGATAGCACTTTATTTATAAAGTCAAAGGTCAAGCACATACTACTTGTACAAATTATGTAGATGACATAATTTTTGGATCTACTGATGAATCTCTTGCAAGTACTTTGAGAAGCTTATGCAGGGAGAATTTGAGATGAGCATGATGGGGGAGCTGAACTACTTCCTTGGATTACAAATCAAGCAAGGAGGAGATGGCACCCACATCTGTCAAACCAAATACACCAAGGAGCTCTTGAAGAAGTTTGGATTCGAAAATTCCAAGCCACTGTCAACACCAATGAGCACTTCAACAAGAATGGACAGTGACAAAGATGGTAAGAAGTAGATCAAAAGATCTATAGAGGTATGATAGGTTCTCTACTTTACTTAACTGCCAGCAGACCTGATATACTATTTAGTGTGCATGTGTGCTAGATATCAAGCAGACCCTAGAGAATCTCATTTAATTATGTAAAAGAATTTTCAGATATTTATCTAGAACTCATGATGATCTAGGTATCTGGTATCCAAAATCATGTGAAGTAAATTTAGTAGGGTACTCTGATGCTGATATGCTGGATGCAAACTAGATAGAAAAAGCACCAGTGGTGTTGTCAATTTCTTGCAGGATGCTTGATATCCTGGTCCTCCAAGAAGCAGAATTCAGTAGCACTCTCAACAGCTGAAGCTGAGTACGTGGCTGTTGAAGTTGTTGTACACAACTCCTATGGATAAAGCAACAACTTGAGGACTACGGAATGCACATCAAGTCAATTCCACTATTATGGACAACACAAGTGCCATAAACTTAAACAAGAATCCAGTACAGCACTCAAGAACCAAACACATGAGGTTAGATATCATTTTATTCGTGATCATGTAGCTAATGGTAATATGAAATATCCTTTATTGACACAAATAATCAGTTGGCAGATATCTTCACAAAAGCCTACTCGAAGAGAGGTTCACTTCTCTCAGAAGGGAATTAGGCATGTGTAAATTGTGATAGATTTATCTGTTAAATACTAAAATATTAATTTCGGAGCCCAATTAATTATTCTCCTTGAAGTGAGCAAAATTATCTCAATTACTTCTCATTTATCCTTCTTGCGTAAATTCTCTGTCGGTTCGTTTTGTGTAATTCTTTATTTCTTTCAAACTGGAGTTTGTCGTTTTCGCCATAAAGGCACACCTCTTCAAAAGGGGGCATTTATCCTCTATTTCATAAATTTGTAATCGGTATGAGAACGATTCGTCTCCCCTCTTTATCTCTTCGTTCTCTTGCCTGAGGCGATAACCCTTCGCCCCGGCATCGACTTCCACCAGATTTGAAGCCTTCAACCTCTCCCGCCAGAAATTTCTTGAGGGTTTCTCTTTAAACACCCTTCCAGACCTCCAGAACCTCTTCTTGCTTGATTCCATGGCCTCTTCAACTGTTTTCGGCAGTGTTGGGGGTTACGGAGCTGCATTCCTCACCGCAGAAGAGCAAGCCAGGTTCGCTTCAGTCAAGGCAAAGCTTTGCGGGCACAAGGCAGTGGATTTAGCAGACTTGGAGAAGAACGGAATGGGCAGTTTGGTTGAAGCTCTACAGAGGCTGAAATGGACGAAGATTGCAACCCTTTCTGATGTAAGTTATCCAGATCTTGTTAAGGCTTTCTATGTCTGTCTGAAGACAGAGGAGGATGGGACCTGACTTCTATGGTCAAGGGAACCCAAATCAGGATCACAGGGAACTGTTAGCATCTCTATTTGAAGTTTCTACTTCTGGTCGCAGTGGAGTCCACACTGTGGACACTCATGTCAAGGGTTTGGGAATAATAGGCCGGAGTATAGGCTGAAGGATGGAAAGCTGGATATTAACCAACTCAGTGCCTTTAACAGGCTTTGCATTTCATAATTTGTCAGATCATTGTGCCTAGGAGTGCAACTTTCTCTCTTGCACCAAGGCTGATTCAGACCTGATGTACTGGGCTATCCAGAATCAGGAAATTAACACTGCAGAGTTGATCATTGAGAGAATGAAGTTTGCAAGGTCTCAAGTGTGGGATATAAAGAGCAAATTGAACATCTCACTACCATATGCCCATCTCCTGACCAAAATCTTTCATCATTTGGAATAAGTGTTGGGTGATGTATCTGAAAAGATGGGCCAAGTCATTAGGTCCAGAAATTTGAGAAAAAGTGATTTTTCTGTAGTAGTAAATGGTGTGTGGTCAAGGTGGTGTGGTGAGGGTGAAACCATCCTGGTGAAGCCCAAGATGACCTAGAACAGTAGCAGAAGCAGCAGTAGTATCTGCGGCAGCAACAGCAGTACCAACAAAGCAGAAGAAGCAAGCAGTAGAAGGATTGAGGACATTCCTCCTGAAGACATTGAGCCCATTGGGCAATTCTCAGAGGTTCCTCTTCCATCTTCCCAAGTAGGCAGTCTACTTAGGATGCACTGGACTCCATCTCTCAGGGGAGCCAGTTGCACATGAGCCAAGCTTAGAAAAATCTGTGGCAGAGGTCCCACAGAAGATGTAGTCATGGAAGAAGCTCCAAGACAGCAGGAGCAAGTCCAAGTTCAAGAGGATGTTGTAATGGAAGATGCTCCCATTGAGGGGGAGCAGTCAGTGACAGAGGAGTTCCAGGGAGTCAGTGCTGTGGCATCAGGCCACACTGAAATTCATTCAGAAGTCCTTCCAGTTCAAGAAGAAGCAGCAGCAGCAGCACAAAATGAAGTTCCCATGGAAAGTGTGCATGCTGAAGGGAAGCTGAAGTTGAGAAGGGCAGTGAGACTCAGGGGGAGGGAAATGAAAATCCCCCAGAGAACCAGTTCAGAGAAGGTGAGACTGCCAGTTCCTCAGATTCTGAGGATGACCAAGATCAGCACAGCCTCAATGACAAGGCCCAGGAGAAAGGGAAAGCAGCAGAAGTTCCAGATGTCCCTCTCCTAGCAGACACTCCTTATCAGAGACAGATGAGGCAAAGAGTCATTTAAATTTGAAGCCTGTCATAGAAAGATTGGATGCTCAAGGGGAGATCCTCTGCTCATTGCAATCCGATGTAAATTCCATCTTCATGAGCCAGGCCTCCACATCCAAGGAGTTGTCTCAAGTAAAAAATGTTGTAAGGTGGTTCAATAAGGAGTTAGGAAGCATGAAGACAATGCTTTCAGAGATTTTGAAGGCAGTTGGAGCCCAAGCTCCTCCTCCTCCACCTCCTGCTGATCAAAGAAGTGAAGAAGGTGTTCCAAGGCCATCAGGGCCAGATGAGCAAGAGGCAGGGCCATCAGGGCAGGCAGCAGCTAGTCCACCAGCAAAGGTCAGGGTCAGGGCCATCAGGGCCAGATGAGCAAGCATCAGGGCCTTCAGGGCAAGCTGAGGTCAGTGGTTCAGGGCTTCAGGCCAGCTGAGAAGGTGTCAGGGCCATCAGGGCCTTTGGAGTCAGAGTCTGTGCAGCACATAGCTGAAGAGCAGAAGCTGTAGCTCCTGAGCCCCCAGCTCCTCCTCCACTCAGACCCTGTACCTTCATCACCACTTCATCATCCACAGCTCCACCTGCACCTCAAACCTTCAAGAAACCACAACCCAGAACCATCTCATCACCTACACCCTTTCCTTCACAATCCACTTCATCTCCTGCATCTTCAACACCCATTTCTCCACCTCCACCTATCTTTGAGGTTCCTCCAGTGTCATCATCAGCTGGAGCCTCCTCTTCTTCTGGTCCACCATCCTCGGACCATCAGATATCCCTCCTACTACCTCACACTCCCTTTTACATCCCTCTCCTCCACCCTCTTTCATTACTGTAATTCCTGAGGGTGCTCAACTTGAATCTCCCTATCTTGGGAAAATCAAGGATGAGTTTGAAGAAGTCATCCTCGGTCTGTACTGAAGGTTGGGGATCATATCCATAGGGCAGACTCTTCTAGTTCTGCTCCTAAAAAGAGGAAAATTTCATCCACCTCCTCTCTTTCTCTGAACCTCTTCATCCACCTCTGTGGTTTCTCTCACAGTGGACAACAAAAATAAACCACTGTATAGAGAATATCTTCAGAAGGTTGTCTTTGCCACCCTTGTCAACCTTCCTTTTCTTAATCTCTCAGACCATTTAAATGTCATTCTACCTTATACCCTCTCACCAAAACTGAAAAATCCAAATCTTTTCTATTGCTCATTCCAAGACTGAAGAGCAATGGGCTAGGGGGCACAGAGAGCTGTACAAAAATTTGTTTGGCTAAGTCTGCTAGATTCCCTCCAAGGGACCATTCCCTGACTCTCTCAGAATGGTTCCAAATTCATCACAAGCATTGTTGGGCCCCATTTATTCAGAAGGAGATCAAGATGGCCAGGCATTTCCAACTCTTCAACAACTATAGATATGTCCATCGACTCCCTGAGGTCCAATTCAGCAGTTAAGCAGGCCATAGATGCACTTGGTTCAGCCGACGCCCACACTGAAGCTATCCAAGTGGACTTTGCCACCCTTCAGGTGCCAGAGGAAATCTTGCTTCCACCTATTCACTCTCTGGTCATGGACTCTTCTGTTGGGTCTATCATCTTTGAACATTTTGCCAGGGTAATGGGCAGAATTAAGGTACAGAAGGGCTTCCAAGTGGCATTTCATAGATTTCTCTTCAGAGAATACCACCAAGGCCATGTCAGTGCTGAGGTTCTAGCTCCCATCCTGTCAGAATGTGAGAGGTTGACACCTTCAGATTGGGCCAGATTTTACCCTCTCTCTGCTCAGCAGCTGTCAGTGCTTAATGAATGTCAAGCCAGGGAAGGTCACCCTCCAGTTTCAGAAGCTACATTTTTAGACATGAATTCGATTCACCTAGTCCAGGATCCCTTCCAGATTGGGTTGAGCGTTATAAGTCTATGTAGCCCTTGTCAAGAGCTGAAGGCCAAGCAGAACTTCTATCCCATTTCAGTTGATCATTTCTTGCTCGAGCTAGTTTTGGCTCAATTCCTTCAAAAGAATCTCCCTTGACAGAGAAGCCTATGCCAATTTCCTTGATGAGCAGTTGGCTCTCCATTTGAAGAGAATGGCTCCCTCCATGGGACCAAGTACACTCTTGCCCCTGGTGTATTTCGTCAAGTTTTGAAAAGCAGGAAGAACAGGCATGGGAAATCATTTCTCATTTTGCCTCCCTCCTCTCTCCTGCCTTTTATCTCCTGTACCTTCCCAGAATGAATGAATACACATAGTATTTCCTGTCTCATTCAGTGTTTCTCTTCTTCTTTGTCTTTTCCTTGCATTTTTTTTTGCTAATGACAAAAAGGGGGAGAATTATTGCAGCTCTGAAATACATATGGAGATCTATTTATCTGTGCTATTTGCTAAAGTTTGTTAATTTGTTAAAGTTTTGTCATCACCAAAAAGGGGGAGATTGATGAACAGTCTATCCCATGTAATTAAAGTAATTACATTTCTATTTTGGTGATTAACAAAACCATATTATTGTGATAATTATCAAACCCTTAATTAAAGGTCACTAACCTATTTTCTACAAGTCTTAAGCACAGGAATTAATACCAAAGGAAAATAAGCCAAACAGGTAAGCATCTTACATTGTATCTACAGCATCATATTTGTCTAAGTACACATCGGTTTCTTTTATAGATCATAACGATTACAGTAGAACTGTAACGATTTCTTCATAACCGTTTCATAAGTCCTTAACGATTTCTTCATAGATTGAAACTTCTTTGATCTCAAAAGAAATCGTTCCTATAACGACTTCTTAGAGAGAGCGTAACGATTTGCTTGCAACGATTCTTTAGTCATCGTAACGACTTGCTTTCGTAACGATTCCTTTAGTCATCGTAACGACTTGCTCTCATAACGATTCCTTTAGTCATCGTAACGACTTGCTCTCGTAACGATTCCTTTAGTCATCGTAACGACTTGCTCTCGTAACGATTCCTTTAGTCATCGTAACGACTTGCTCTCGTAACGATTCCTTTAGTCATCGTAACGACTTGCTTTCGTAACGATCCTTTAGTCATCGTAACAATTACTCTCGTAATGATTCCTTTAGTCATCGTAACGACTTGCTCTCGTAACGATTCCTTTAGTCATCGTAACGACTTGTGTCGTAACGATTCCTTTAGTCATCGTAACGACTTGCTTTCGTAACGATTCCTTTAGTTTCATAACGATTTGCTTATCGCAACGATTGTTTCAGATATTATAACGATTTGCTTTGCGCATCGACTTCTTAAGTAATCATAAGATTTCCTCAATGATCACAACGATTCTTTCATATCTCACAACGATTTGCTGTTTGGTTGCATAACGATTTCATAAGTCATAAATGCATCGATTTCATATCAATCAACTAAACATAGACTTATCCTTTCAAGGTTGAATAGTCAAAGTCTTCGCACATATTCTTCTGACAGCTGTGCATTTAATGAAGACTGAACGTATCTCTGCATGCATACAGACGATATCATCCATTATCTGTCTATTCTATATGCATCTTTTTGAACAGCAAAATGGCATTACTATTTTGGTGAATATTCACACCAACGTTGACTGACAACAAGAGACAGCCTAGCTGTCTACTGTTCTAGCATTTAATGTATGCAGGTCTTTGTCAACATTCGTCATACAACGTTGGACTTTGTAGAAGCCAAGGGACACTTCAGAAGATCCTATCTCTTTGCGTGAACAAATGGATAAGGACTGATTGACTGGAATCTTCCAAGTGCCACTCAGTCTAACGTCCACCAAAAGCTAGAGGCAACGGATACTTCAACATCTATATTTCAAATTGAAGCTATATATTGATCAAAGGAGCTCCAGAAGAAAAACATAATATAGAGAACGATAGTCATACAACTTCTCTGATCATCAAGTCTTCTGCGAGTTCTCAAGAAAGAGCCAAGCCTCATTTCATTAGATTAGCTCTTTGCTCTCTGCATTGTTTGTAGATTTTCGAGAGAGCTTGTTTGGTTCTGAGAGTGAGCTTTTGTTTGTAGAACTCATTACTCTCAGTCCCTAGCTTCAGATCTTGGCTTGTCAAAGCTTGATCTAGGGGCTTAATCTCCTGCTTACTTGTTTCTTTGCTTGTACCCTTCGTGTGTGAAGAAAGAACTGGTGGTATCCAGGGTGTGTGTGTGCCCTTCTGGTGTGAAGGAAGACCTGGTGGGTATCCAGGGTGTTGTTCCTCTTCGGGCTAAGAAGAGAAGACCAACTGAGCTGGGTGTTGTAGTGTCCATAGGGGGACTGTACCCTAGTTAGTGAAATCTTGAGTTGTTTCTCAGGACTGGACGTAGGACTCCTATGGAAAGGAGGTCCGAACCATGACATCTGGTGTTGTGTGATTGTCTGTTTGTGTTTGTTGTTTCTCTTTACTAACACTAACAATCTTCAAAGTGTATTTCCTTATGAACGTTTTTAGTGAACAGGTATTAATGATAAATTTTAAAGACCCATTCACCCCCCCCCCCCCTCTGGGCTACCTAACTGGGCAACAAATAGCATGTTACAGTTCGAGCACTACTACACTCTTACAGTTCTACCTGCAGTACGATCACTACACTCTTACAGTTCTACTGGCAGTACAAGCACTACACTATTACAGTATACGTAATAACTTGTTACAGTATTTACTTATTTTGATTATAGTATAGATAATAGCATGTTACAGTATGTTATTGCTAACATTTGAGTTTGCATGATAGAGAGCACATACAATGGATTTTATATCGGCCACAGAAGACTGCATAAAATGAAAATATATTGCATAAACAACCCCATTACAATAACTCTTTATACTCCCTAAGCCGACCACTTGGGGGCGGAGGGAGGGGAGGAGGAACAAAGAGGGGAGGGAGGGGAGGAGGAACAGATGGGTTCTGCCTCAGGACTGATGTCAGGGCGGATGTTGGTGAGGCCCTTGTTGCTGTACAGCCGAGAGGCTTTAGCTAAAGCCATCCTCCAGCCAGTGTAAAAACCGTTCCAGAAGTCGGGGCTGAAGGGCGGTGGCGAAGGTGGAGCCGGTGGCGCTGGGGGCACCGGGGGCACCGGTGACGCAGGTGCCTTCCCATCCCTGTGGCGAGCACTGTCAAATGAAGACATCTACAAATAAAGAGGAAGACGACGAGCAAGAAAGATAGGAAGAAGAAGACTCAGAGAAGCTTGTGAAGGATAAGTATGAGAACCTGGTTTCCTTTTATAATTGTGAAGAACGGTTCACGAGCCTTCAAAAGGACCTGTGTAAGTGATGTCAATGGTTGTTGTAAGTGTGCTCTACATGTTATGTAAGAGCAACTTCCCATCGATGTGAGTTCACGGCCCTTCGAAATGAATAGAAGCGTAAGTGTCAATGGGAAAAAGGCATTCGAAAGGACGGAAGGGTAAGACGGGAATGGAAAAAAAGAGACGGATGCAAAAAGATGAAACTCGTGAATCGAGGGTCGTAAATGCTGACGTCTCAAAAGTAGGACTGAAAATTAAATCAGGCGAAAAAAGTAAGGACTCTACGTCTTCCAGTATTCGACAGGGACGAGGAAAAAAGTACCACCTCTGACAGGGACCCCTAATTTTTCTCAATATTGATTCTAAAGACATAAATATCAGGAATAATTGATGTATAGATATTGAGATTAAGTCGATCTAATAATTTTTTAGATAATTCTTACTTGATAAAAAATTAATTTAAAAAATTAAACTAAAATTATCATAATTTATATCATCTCTTAATTAGTTTATGTTTGAAATTTATCTCAATTAGAAATCATTTAGACCTCTTGAATGTATTCTGACACAACTTAGATTATCCGTACCTCAAAGTGATATTTGATTTCGAAAATAAAATCAAATTTGAAGTCAACATAATTATCAAAAAAAATAGTGATTCTAAAAATATAAATATCAAAAATTATTGATGCATAGATATTGAGATTAAATCTACCTCATGATTTTTAAGATAATTTTCACTTGACAAAAAATTAATTTAAAAAATTAAACTAAAATTATCATAATTTGTATCATCTCTTAATTAACTTATATTTAAAATTTTATCTCAATTAGACATCATTTAGGTGCTAAATTAGAGGATAAAATAAACCTAGACTAATTAAAACCTATTTATCTAACCTATTAAACCGAAAGTGTTTGGGCTCAACAGAGCCCAGGCACGGTACGATCGGTTGTGCCGCCTCGTAACACAGCGGCAAGACCAACCATGGCTACATGAATCTTTTTTCGTCAAAAATTTCTATCAAGTGTTATATTAGTGTTTAAACTCAAAAAATCTAAATCATTCTTAATATCATCACACCATCTCATTTTAGTCCTTCTTTTACCTCTTTTACTTATATCTACAAGATTTGGTCCCATCTCTTAACCGACGTCAAGTTAGGGTGATGGTACACGTTTCCAAATCACTGGAGTCTATCTTCTCTCATTTTTTTATCAATTGGAGGTATCCCCAAGTCCTCACAAAAGTGTTCATTTCTAATCTTATCTTTCTTAGTCTTATCACACATTCACCTCAGCATCCTCATCTCTGTTATACACATTTTGTTAATGTGTTCCTTTCGCACTCTCCAACACTCGGTACCATATAATAAAATAGGCTTCATAGTCATTCTATAAAAATTTCTTTAAATTTCACAGATATACGACGATGGTAGAGGACTCCTTATGTATTTTTCTATTTTATCCAACCTACCTTAATCATGCATGTCACTTCGTCATAAATCTCTCTATTCTCTTAAATGATAGAACTTAAGTATCAAAAGTTACTATTCTTATAAATGTCTTGTCTATCAATTTGAAGCATATTTTCATGTGTTATCTCTCATTACTATAATTACAATACATAAACTTTGATTTGCTCCTACTAACTTTAAAACATTTAGAGGCATACCTCCAACTTTCTAATTTAACATTTAAACATCATTACTCTCGTCAATTAAGACAATATCATATGCAAATAATATACACTAAGAAATATCAGCATGCAATTATTTTATTACTTCATCTATAACTAGTAGTAAAAATAAGTTTGTGTTAGGTCTCAAGCTCAGGTGAGAAAGGAGGAGGGTTTACATAGGAGGGTTTACATTAGGTCGACAATCAATAGAAAAAATAATGTCAAATCCTTACATAAAATTTCAAAAATTACCATTATATCAAAAATTAACACACTAATTAAACAAAGCATAAGAAACAGAGTATAATGTTACGGACATGCTCTGTAGGCGACGTTTGAAATAGGTTTTGTAGAGGATTTCAAATGATTGTTGAAATCCCCATAGGTTTAATATTTTATTGGGGATTCAATCTGCTTTGGGGGCATCCTCGAAAGCAAGTCGAAGCAGGATTTTGGCACTGAAAGTCCAAATTTTGACGCCATATTCCTCAATTAATTAACAAATTCAGCTAACCCATTTCTTTGGTGTAACTCGTTTCTCCCTATAACTCTTGTTTCCGCTTCTCCATTCTCACTTCTTCATCGTAACCTTCTTCACAATGAAATGGCACTGATATCACCGAAGGAAGAGGAAGCGTTCTTCACTTTGCCTCTTCCCCACCATCTAATATCCATCCATATGCAAGTGTGAAGTGTGCCCCAGAGGAACTCACCGCTGACCAAACATAAGTATACAAAATGTCAACAGCTTTGCAAAGGAATCTTCCCCTCCCTGACATATTTCTCAGGGAAGCGGATTTTGTTATATTAGCAGTGTCTCCAAAATCCACAAATTTTCACTTTTACTCTATAGATGAAGAGACAAGTTACCTACCACGGTCAACTTTGATTAGAGGTGCAGTTATATATGAACAAATTGTTCAAGCATAGAATAACCTACTATCACATATCCCGAATAAGAGAGTTATCCATGTAATTTTCTTTATCCTTGTTACGAAAGCAGTATAGGACTTACTTGCGTGAATAAGAGTCCATCCAACCTCCTTGTCCCATTAGAGACTTCCAACTATGCTGAACCTAAACTTTGAACTCCAAAGATAGATTTTCAAACCGCCTGAATTACACAATGGAAGCCAACTAACATATTTAGGCTGATTGATATATATGTGGCTGAATCAAATAAAGTATGTTTGAAGCCTTGGGTTGCAAATTAAGCAGAATGGTCTGCTTTCCAACAGTTCGAAATTCTTCATCATCATCATGAGAGCCTTATCCCACAGTTCGAAATTAGGAGAGGCAAACTGTGAAGGACAACAGCAACCCAGCAGTGGTCCACTACGCTAGGAACTAATCCTACAAAATCCTCAAGGACCAATCATCCATAATGCGAACATTTGGCTTGCGGACAACCAGCGCCACCGATCTTGATTGCGACCGAAGATTCAGAGGCCCAGGTTCAACATCGGTTTCAACATTTGCAGGCAATATGGCAGCTCTTTTGCTCCAGCAGGGAGCCCCAAGATGATGATCCTCTCAATAACACAGTCAGATGAGAACTTCTTGCTGGAACTCAGGGGAGCAATGCTTGACGATGATAAGATTTGATTGGAGAAAGTGAAGCGACGATGGATATATGCTCCCTGTTCATAGTCAAAGCTCTTGCCATCATCAACATAGAGCTCACCTTCAGCCTCAACAGAGCTGTTCAATGCAATTACCTGGAAGCAAATTAGAAGATTGCTAGGTTACAATCAATATCAGCCTCATGGAGGTGAAGTAAAATGGACAACTAGACAATCATCCTCACAAGGAAGATATATAAATTAATTTTTACAAAGACTACATGACCTAATACTGATGGCATTGTGGGTAAGGGTGTCAATGGGCTGGGCCACCCTGTAAGCCAGCTGGGTTGGCCCATCAAAGGTCCATAGGAAGCCAAAATATTTAGCCCAAGCCCATAATATGGCCTAAGAAATTAAGCCCATTTCCAACGGGGCTTGGACGGGTTGGCCGTCAGGCCAACTTACTAGAGTTGAGCCCAAATACATCACCATTTTTTAACCAGAGGACTCATAGTTTCTTACTAATCTCGTGTGTTCTCCTAACTAAAGTTTTTTTCCCACACAATTTTTTGATAAATTGGTTTCAGCAATTATTCCAACTTTGAGAGTCAGACACAAATCTTCACATATTGTAACACAAATTTGTCCTCTCACATGATTACCAAAGATATGAAAAACTTGAATTCCATAATATCTCTTATAAAAATAAGATGATGGTGCCATTGGATTCTAGACTCTTTTATTTGATCAATTATTTCAATATATTAATCAGGCTATTTATTTAATCCAAGGGTCATATGATGGTAAGAAAGGAAAAGACCTCCTAATGATCAAGTCTCGGTTCTTTGTGGCTAGCTTCCACGCTGGTCTCCCAAGATGAAACTGACATTACCATCAATACACAATTAGAAATTTAACTTTTGCATTCAAGTTATTTATTCAAACCTAACCAACAACCCAAATATTTATGTGTATTCTCCTTATAAATGCAAAATACCCTTACACAGTCAAAAATATGCTTAAAATATTACTTCATCGTCATTTTTCAGCAATGGCATCCACGCAAAAATGAAAAAAATTCTAAACATCTTCGTCCCATCTGTCAGAATAAGTTACAATAATATCTTTGAATATATTTTGTATCCATAAAAATATATACTTATAAATGCAATTTATATTTACATGCAAAAAAGCCTTAACAACAGTTATTTCATTTAAATTTGTTGCCCAATTTCTGATCTAATGATGTGTGTATTCAGATATCTCATTCTTATGATTTGGCCTAATCCAAATCGTAAATCATATTAAGTAATAGCAGGACTGCAGATTATCTTCTCTTGTTTTTCTACTTCTTATGCACATCAATTATATGAGTGTGTTTGCTACTTCATCACTTATTACATACACGCACACACACCTACAGATGGTGTTGGGTTTTTGGCTTGTTGAGCAGGAATGGACCCCAACAGTCCAGTATGGGTTTTATTCATTTTGATCCAATGGACTTGGGTTGGACTTGGGTTGGGCCATGTCCTTGGGTTGGGTTGGGCTGGGCTTAAACTGGGCCAGCGCAAACCCACCCATTGACACCCCTAATTGTGGGCTATCTGGATCAGTAAGCTGTCAATAGACCCGTGAATTGTGTCATTACTGCGTGAAAAAAATGGAAGTTGATAGGCACCTCCATTTTTTGACATGCCAACATAATGAATAATTGTCCCATGTGCATCATACAGGATATATAGAAACAATGAGGTACTGACAATTAAAATGATAGGTCACATTTTAATGGTCTTGAGACTGAATTCTGAGACAGCATACCATAATAGACCCAGTAGCTAAAGAGAAAACTACAGTTCCAAATATGATGATTAAGAAAAAGAAATGTCACAAGCAGTGTTGTCAAATCCCTTGGAGATTTACTCCTAGGAATCATAACAGATTATCTTTCCTTGCATCTCGTAGGAAAATGAACAGAGATGTGAGATAACCATTAACAGGCATTAATGTAGAAGATTCAACTATTCAAGATAGATGCCTAAACTTGAAAGTTCAGAAGACATCATTGTTAAGAGCTTGCAAAAGTGAATGAGAACATATAATGGTTTTATTCCTACTTCAAGTGTCATCAGGCAAACCATTTGATGCATGAGCTTCCACATACAAAAGCAAGGTCCAGAAAATACGCAATGCACCAAAGAACCGAAAAACATACCAGAGTAAAAGGATCTTCCACCATCTGTGTGGAACTCCGACGGAATCTATCTTTTCTTGGAACAATGGTACCTCCTTTCTGGAAAGCAGGGATGCTATCTTCCGAAACTTCCAATGTGTAGGATTTCCCACCGGTGTATGATGCACCATTTCTCAAGTCGTACCAAGTTTCTTTACCAGGCAGATACACTGACACAGACTTTTGCCCCTGCACAAGTGATAAATGATGGTCACATCTTCAACACAATTGTTCCGATTAATATATTCACACACACACCAGAAAGGCTCTTGGATCGCAATTTTACCTGTTCATAAATTCCTTGCACCAAGACACTGTTACCAACCATAAAAGCATCACCATTATTGTACGTCTCTTGATCATTGGGAAACTCTAGCCATAATGGACGCATCACGGGGGTGCCACTTACAGCAGCCTCCCTAAACAAGGTATAAAAGTATGGCAACAAGGAATAACGAATATGTATTGCCTCCCGTATCAGAGCAGTCTTCCGCTCTCTGCATAAAGCATAGAGGTTTTTAAAGAAAAAGTAAGCACAACAAATGTTTAGCTGCAGCTACCATGAGTTACCTCCACATTAGCAAGAGCGGTAAAAGAAATCTTTTGTCATATAAATAATAACAATTGATTCTAAGATATTGATGCGAACCAATAGCTTATCTCCAAATCTTAACATGGCCCAAGTGGTTGGCTTTACAGGGAACCATCTAACAAAAAGAAAGGATGAATGATAAGAGAGCCATAAAGAATGGTATCATCACCATGAAGTCTCACACCATCAATTTGGAATTGCCTAGACAAAAACCAGAGATACAAACAGATTCTTATGGCCAGGCCAGATGTCAACCTTATATGCACCCCCCACACAAAAATAGGAAAAATGGAAAAAGATTATCATGCTGAAACCCTGACATACAGTAGTTCTCAGGGAGGGAAGATCTCCTTTTAAAAAATGCCAAGCCCAGTAGCGCATAAGACACATAAGAATGACAAATACTAAAGAAGAGTAACCATTGGAAATTTGAATTTGGCTGTAATGGCATTTGAGAATGCAAATAGCTAAATTTGATATCCATCAAGGTGTCACATCAAAGCTATTTTTTGAAATGCAAACATGCAGCCATCATTTATACTTTTGATAATTTTAGCTCGAAACCAATTCTGATAGAATAATACTTTTTTTATAACGAGGAAACCCTGCCCCGCGTGGCTTAGCAGGCTCAGAGAGTGGCTTTTCGTGAACCCCGGAGTCGGGACCCGACAGCCCCTAATTTGCCGTATACCCATATTGCCCCTGCCCCACTGGCTGGAAAAACCCCAGGCCTGCACCCCTCGAGGATTAAGTGCAAGCCAGGTAAGCCACCCCCGGGTGGTGGGAATCGAACGCAAGACCTCCCCCTTGTTGGGAGAGGCCTTGGCCATTCGACCCACCCGGAATCCTGATAGAATAATACTTGCCTATTATGACATATTTTCGGTTATTAATCCAAGTCAAAACATCCTCTTAAGTCAACCCTCATACTCATCTCTAGTTGTTTTTGCTTGACCAAGGTCATAATGTAAAATTTCTATCATCAAGTGAAATATTCTTCAATATTGCAGCTTAAAATACATGGAGACAAAGATACGTATACATAAATATACATTTTGCTTGAAATTAGCAGATTTT
>CM024756.1:140177912-140230276 GCA_014218235.1 Colocasia esculenta | reverse complement strand
CTGTACCTTGATTCTGCCCATAACTCTGGCAAAACGTTCAAAAATTATTGACCAACAGTTGATTCCATTACCAGAGAGTGAATAGGAGGAAGCAAGATTTCCTCTGGCACTGAAGGGTGGCAAAATCTACTTGGACAGCTTCAGTGTGGGCTATAGCTGAACCAAGTGCGCTTATGACTTCATAAACTGACTGAGGGACCTCAGGAGAGGATGGACATATCTATAGTTGTTGAAGAGCTGGGAAGTGCCTGGCCATCTGATCTCCTTCTGAATGAATGGGGCCCAACAATTCTTGTGATGAATTTGGAACCATTCTGAGAGAGTCAGGGAATGGTACCTTGGAGGGAATCTAGCAGACTTAGCTAGAAGAAATTTGTTGTACAGCTCTTTGTGCCCCCGAGGCCCATTGCTCTTCAGTCTTGGAATGAGCAATAGAGAAGATTTTGGATTTTTCCGATTTGGTTAGAGAGGTATAGGATAGAATGACATTCAGGTGGTCGGAAAGGTTAAGAAAAGGAAGGTGATGATAGTAGCTGGGCTCCAACTGCCTTCAAAATCTCAGAAAGCATTGTCTTCATGCTTCCTAACTCCTTATTGAACCACCTTACGCATTCTTTACTTGAGACAACTCCTTGGATGTGGATGCCTGGCTCATGAAAATAGAGTTTACATCAGACTGAACTGAGCACAAGATCTCCCTTGAGCATCCAATCTTTCTAAGATAGGCTTCAAATTGATGACAAATATTTGTCTTTCTGCCTTTGAAAAGGATGTTTGCAATGAGAGGGATATCTGGTACTGCTGCTACTTTTCCTTTCTCCCTGGCCTGGACTACTAGAGGCTGCTGATCTTGGTCATCTTCTGAATCTGATGAACTAGCAGTCTCTCCTTCTCTGAACTGATCTTGGGGGGTTTTCATTTCCCTCCCTGTGAGTCTCACTGCCCTTCAACACCAACTTCTTCTTCAGCAGTCACAGTCTCCATAGGACATTGGGTTGTGCTGCTGTTGCTGCCTTCTTCTCGGACTGGGAGGTCTTCTGAAGGAACTTCAGTGTGGCTGATGCCACAACACTTTCTCCTTGAATATCCTCTGCTACTGAATGCTCCCCCTCAATGGGAGCATCTTCCATCACTACATCTTATTGAACTGATACTGCTCCTGTTGGCTTGGAGCTTCTTCCATGAGACTTCTTCAGTGTGGCCTTCTGCCATAGATTTACTACATGAGGCTCACTGCACTTGCTCCTCCTGAGAAATGGAGTTCAGTGTGTTGAACCACTCTTTATTACCTCATATTTTGATGTTAACAAAACTTATGATTAGATTTGTTTTGATTATTTTGGTACTAACAAAATTTATGATGTAACTTAAATTGAATATTTTGTTTCATCTGTGTCGCATCAATCTCATAACAAAATGCTAAGTCTCTCATTGATGCAATATGGCGCACTAAAATGATAAAATCGATGTTTAATCAATATACATCGATTTCAGTTTAAGTGCCAAATTAATAAGCGCTACATCGATTTGGTTTTAATTGATTTTATAAGCGCTATAACGATTTGTTTAGAAGCCATAACGATTCTTTAAGTAAATGCAACAATGTGCCAAAAAATCGGTCTCATAATGATTTCTTAAGTGACCGCAACGATTTGATAAGAAATCGGTCTCATAACGATTTGATAAGTGAGTGCAATGATTTGCCCTCACATCGATTTGCCTTCGCAACGATTTAATAAGAAATTGATCTCAGAACGATTTCATAAGTGATCACATCGATTTCTTTATTGATCACAACGATTTCTTCAGGAGATCATAACGATTTGCTTGCATAACGATTTCATGTGATCACATCGATTTCTTTATTGATCACAACGATTTCTTCAGAAGATCATAACGACTCTTCACATAACGATTTCATAAGTCATGCTCATAACAATTTCTTCATGGATTCTGTTCAAACACAGATTGCCTTTATATTTCAAATATGCTTGGCGCTTAAATGAAAAGTCAAATATCTTCTGACAAAAAGCTGCATGCATATTCAGAGTTTTGTCAAATAGATATGAACTACTATTTTCAGAATGTTAGCAGAAACACAATAGCATGCACTGATATCTTAAAACACTTTTTATGCTAACACTCTTCTATGCTTACAGACCTGAAGACCACCAGAGTCTGATTAAGACAAATGAAGAGAAAGATCAGCAACGACTAGAAGAGCTCCAACGGATCTCTTCAACGGATCTATTCTAAAGCTGCTCATATAAAAGATGGAGCATTGCTGAAGAACAGAAGGGCCTTCCTGAAAATCCTTCAGGAGTGTACAACTGTGAGAAGAACCTTCACGCCACAAACACTCAGAGAAAGAGAGAAGAGCTCGAGCCAAAATCTACAGAAGCTTTCAAGCAGAAGTTTTCATCGCCTTCAAGCCTTCTTCTCTTCCATTCTCCCTATGCTCATTGTAATCTTGAGGGAGAGTCTGTGACTGTGAGCTAAGTCCATAGTGTTCATCTTGTATTAGCTCTCAGTCTTGTTCTTTCTTTTCTAAGAAAGACCCTTGTCCAGCTGTAGGACTGTATACAGTGTGTAACCTAGCTAGAGGTTAGTGTCTAGCAGAACCTTGTTGGGGTTTGTACCAACAGGACCTAGCTGGGGGTTTAAGTCTAGCAGAACCACACTGGGGTTTGTTCCAGGAGGTTACTTCTGAACCTGTAAAAGAAGTAGGTTTGCTTCTGAGCCTAGAAAAGAAGTGGGCTGCCTTCTTGCCCGGGAAAGAGAAGAAGACCTGGTGGGGTATCCAGGGTGTTGTAGTGTCCTTGAGGGGGACTGTACCTTCGGTTAGTGAAATCCCAAGAGGTTGCTTGGGGACTGGACGTAGGACTTCCATGTGGGAAGGGCCGAACCAGGATAAATCTCCTGTGTCCTTTGTGTGATTGTTCTTTTGCTTCCGCACTGCCACTCTTCATCACACTAACACTAACCAAATTTTTAAGTATTCACGTTTTGATTTCAGATTGCAGAAAAACCTATTCACCCCCCCTCTAGGTCACCTTGCTGCCATACCAAACGGGCCAACACAGTGCATCCTAAGTAGAGTGGCTACTTGGGAAGATGGAAGAGGACCTCTGGAGATTGCCCAAAGGGCTCAATGAAGTCAGGAGGAATGTCCTCAATCCTTCTGTTGCCTTCTTCCTCTGCTATTGCTGGCACTGCTGCTGCTGGAACTACTGAGCAGTTGCTGCTGCTTCTGGCTCAACCACTGCCGCTGCTTCTGCTACTGGTTCTAGGTCCTCTTGGGCTTCACCAATGATGGCTTCACCCTCAACCGCACCAGTCTTTGGCCATACACCATTCACAACTAAAAACTACTCTTTCTCAAATTTCTGGACCTGATGGCTTGGCCCATTTTCTCAGAAACATCACCAACTATGCTAATGCCAAAATGCTGGAAAATTCTTGTCAAGAGATGGGCATAAGGTAGTGAGATATTCAACTTACTCTTGGTGTCCCACACCTGAGAACTGGCAAACTTCATCCTCTCAATTATTAATTTTACAGTGTTAATTTCCTGGTTCTGGATGGCCCAGAACATCAGGTCTGAATCTGCCTTGGCACAGGTAGAGAAAGATGCACTCCTAGGAACATAATCTGACAAATAATGAAGTGCAATAACCGATTGAACGTACTAAGCTGGTTGATATCCAGCTTCCATCCTTCAGCCTAATTCCGAACCAATAATCCCTAGCCCCTTGACTTGGGTGTCCACAGAGTGGACTCCACTGTGACCAGTGGTGGAGACTTCAAACAGAGAGGCTAACAAATCCCTGGTGATCCTAATCTGGGTACCCTTGACCATGGATGTCAAGGTCCCATCAGCCTCAGTCTTCAAACAAACATAAAAAACTTTCACAAGATACGGATAACTTACTTCAGACAAGGTTGCAATCTTCGTCCATTTTAACTTCTACAAAGCTTCAACTAAACTGCCCATGCCATTCTTCTCTAGTTCTGCCAAATCTACTGCCTTGTGACTACAAAGCTTAGCCTTGACTGACGCGAACCTAGCTTGCTGATCTGCGGTGAGGAACGCAGCTCCGTAGCCCCAACGGTGCTGAAAACAGTTGTAGAGGCCATGGAATCTAGAAGAGAAAGGTTCTGGAGGACTAGAAGGGTGATTGAGGAAGAACCCCTCAAGAAATTCTGGCGGGAGAGGTTGAAGGCTTCAAATCTGAGGAAAGTCGATGCCGGGGTCGATAGGGTATCGCCTCAGGCAGGAGGACGAAAGAGATAAAGAGAGAAGAGAAATCGATCCCACACAGATTCAGGATTTGAAATAAAGGATAAAAGCTTTTTCGAAATGGGATGTGCCTTTATGGCAAAAAACGACAAAACTTCAATTTGAAAGAAATAAAGAGTTACAAATAACGAACCGACAAGAGTATTTACGCCAGATAGGATAAATGAGAGATAATTGAGATATTTTGCTCACTTTCAAGGAGAATAATTAATTTAGACTCTGAAAATTAATATCTCAGATTTAGCAAATAAATCTTTCACAATTTGCACATGCCTAATTCCCTTCTGAGAGAAGTAAACCTCTCTTCTGGTAAGGCTTTTGTGAAGATGTCTGCTAACTGATTATTTGTATCAATGAAAGAAATTTCTATATTATATTGCTACATGATCACGAATAAAATGATATCTAACCTCAATGTTTTTGGTCCTTGAGTGTTGTACTGGATTTTTGGTTAAGTTTATAGCACTTGTGTTGTCACATAGCAGTGGGATTGACTTGATGTGTAGCCCATAGTCCTCAAGTTGTTGCTTTATCCATAGGAGTTGTGTACAGCAACTTCCAGCAGCCACGTACTCAGCTTCAGCTGTTGAGAGTGCTACAGAATTCTGCTTCTTGGAGGACCAGGATATCAGACATCCTGCAAGGAATTGACAACAACCACTGGTGCTTTTTCTATCTATTTTGCATCCAGCATAGTCAGCATCAGAGTATCCTACTAAATTGACTTCACATGATTTTGGATACCATATACTTAGATCATGAGTTCTGGACAGATATCTGAAAATTCTTTTAACACAATTAGATGAGATTCTCTAGGATCTGCTTGATATCTAGCACACATGCATACACTAAATAGTATATCAGGTCTGCTAGCAGTTGAGTAAAGTAGAGAACCTATCATACCTCTGTAGATCTTTTGATCTACTTTCTTACCATCCTTGTCATTGTCCATCCTTGTTGATGTGCCCATTGGTGTTGACAGTGGCTTGGAATGTTTGAATCCAAATTTCTTCAAGAGCTCCTTGGTGTATTTAGCTTGACAGATGTGGGTGCCATCTCCTCCTTGCTTGATTTGTAATCCAAGGAAGCAGTTCAACTCTCCCATCATGCTCATCTCAAATTCTCCCTGCATAAGCTCTCAAAGTACTTGCAAAGAGATTCATCAGTAGATCCAAAAATTATGTCATCTACATAAATTTGTACAAGTAGTATGTGATTGACCTTTGACTTTATAAATAAAGTGCTATCTACTTGTCCTCTAGTGAAGCCATGGTTTAATAAAAAGGAACTAAGCCTTCATACCAGGCTCTAGGTGCTTGCTTTAAACCATATAATGCTTTATGAAGTTTAAAAACATGATTTGGAAATTCTGTATCATCAAAACCTGGAGGTTGTTCAACATACACTTCCTCCTTAATAAAACCATTTTAAAATGCGGACTTGACATCCATTTGAAATAATTTTAAATCTAGAGCAGATGCATATGCAAGTAAGATTCTAATGGCCTCAAGTCAAGCTACAGGTGCATAGGTTTCATCGAAATCTATGCCTTCCTCTTGGGAATAGCCTTGAGCTACCAATCTGGCCTTATTTCTTAAGATCACACCAGCTTCATCCAATTTATTTCTGAACACCCATTTGGTGCCAATACTGGATCATCTGATGGTCTAGGAACAAGTGACCATACATGGTTTCTCTTGAACTGATTAGTTCATCTTGCATGGCTAAAATCCAAGATTCATCAGTAAGAGCTTCATTGACTGTTCTAGGCTCTATTTGAGAAATAAAAGCTAGGTAATCACAAGGAATTAGATTACCTCTTGTTCTTACCCCTACAGTTGGATCACCAATGATGTTTTGTCACACCCCGATATTTAGCAGCTGAATAAATACGGGAGACGTGAACGATACAATAGACGTATCACAGTTGAATAGCGCAGAGTCACGATTGAACAAAAGATCACATTTGATACTATAATATGGTCACCAAAATTATACTTTATTCCATTTCATTCATCTAATTACAACTTACATAGAAAGAACCAGCTAAAGGGGCCATTATTCGAATAAAACTTCAAGAAAAGATTCACTATTACATAGACTACTCAAATATCTATTCCTAAATTGTCAACTCCTCATATGGCGGGTGCTCATCACTCTTGCCCTGCCCCATCCGACTCCTCTGGTTCCTCATCACTACCTGAAAAGGGCAGGATGATAGGGTGAGCGAACTAGCTCAGTAGGATTTACATCTCAATATTGTGCGGGCACTAATATACATGATTAACATTTTAAATAGGCAGATATGCACATGAATATGATGACAATGCATGTTTTTTCGAACAAGTTGAATAGAGGAATAGAACGGATGACATATCAAATCAAATATCGAATTGCATATACAATGGACATATATTTTAAGAGTAGAATCATATCAAAAAGAGATTGGCCATATTCACATATATCACGTATTTACGTGATCAGACTTATCATATCAAATCATCATATCATATCAAATCAAACATATATATCAAACAAACGAAGGCACATTCCCACAAATCTTGCTTATTCGTTGTGCTATACCAAGCACCAGAAGTCCATACTCCCGCTGTTAATAAGTACGTTGGGGCGCTCCTCCCCAGGACCAGATAGGGCCCCTATTGCACAGGCATTGGGCAATGGACCGAAGTCCCATATTGTGCCGAACAACATATTCATATTATGGCCACAGAGTTTCAATGACAAGCTCATAGTAAAAGGAACATGATCATTCATAGAGTCAAAGTATGACAATTAGCTCAAGAGAACAAAAGGGCAGTATAATGACGTATCTTATGTTTCATAATTCGTTAATATCTTGACATGAGGATGTTTCTAAAGACAGATCGTATGCAGAACATGTGCTTTCTATCTCCAAGGTACTTCATAGTACAACCAGCTCGGCCTCTATGTGGAAATCCATAGAGAGCGGAGACTTACGAGAGGTCTAAGGAAAAGGTCGCTAGTCTACCAATTCAGAATAACCGGCAGAGAGCTCCCAATTCCTAAGGGGTGTGCCTATTCGTGCAAATGTGTAAGTGACGAGTCACGGATCTTTCCTAGCATGTATGCATATGGACAATTAATTAATTGAACACCGAAAACATGTAACTATTGGAACTCATATGCAAATCATGATATTAACAAGTCCATACTAACATGTATTCATCCCCATTTTCACCTCATATTCTTATCATATCAATTGACAATAGGGAAGATCACAAGATAATCCAATGAACATAAGGACAATCACAATTACCCATTAGAATCATATTCGTATCATTACCATTTTTCAATGGGTTGATTTCTTTTAGGTCCATGCATACTATATAACATCATGCACATGTTAGTAGACATCATGTAATGATCAAACCCAAGATATGCAATTTTTTTGCAAGGGTAGTGTCGACACATCCTTACTGGTGTCGACACAATGCTTCAAACACAAGGCAAAATAATGCAGAACTGGTCAAGTAGTGTCGACACTAGATCAAGTAGTGTCGACACTAGAGACAGCTCCCAGAAAACCCAGTCAACAGGTCTGTACAGGGTGTCGACACTATATCAAGTAGTGTCGACACTAGAGACCTTCCCAGAAAACCTGTTGTGCCAATATGGGACAGTGTGTCGACACTAGATCAAGTAGTGTCGACACTAGAGGCCTTCCCAGAACACCTTTTGGGCTAATTTGGGACAGTGTGTCGACACTAGATCAAGTAGTGTCGACACTAGAGGCCCTCCCAGAAAAAACATATAGGTCAAGTGTAACCCGAAAACACATCTCATGCAGCGATTTACGTACCCCTCTTATAACTCTCTAACGAATGATATTTAGACAAAACGTTCAACAGGAAATATGACGAGGACAACTAGTATAAGAACTTTGATGTTTGGGGTTGGATCAAATTCGGTCTCAAATCCTGAGAAATACATGCAGAACATAAAGCTAAGTGCAGCCCGAAATCACAGTATCATGCAGTGACTCTCTTACCACACTTATAAATCTCTAACAAAAGATTTTTGGACAAAATATTCAACATAAAAGATGATCATGACTGCAAGTAGAAGAACTTTCATAAAGGAAGTTTAGTCTAATTCGGTACCAAATCACGTGCATAATAGAAGAATGGTAAAGCCCTAACTGTGCGTGACTTAGGGAAAACTACGAATACACAATGTGTACTCATGAAAATTAGTCAAACCAAGTGCAAATGAACCTAGACTCAAGATCTACATGATGGTGTTGGTTTTCTTTAATCATGGCCCGAGAACACCTACCTTTGAATGCTAATTACTCTCTGCAGATTTCTGGGTGATGAGAGAGCGAGGTTGAGGAAGACCACGTTTTCCCCAGCCGTTCTCCACTCCTCCAGCGCTCCAAACTTGCTGCTCACGACCCCAACTTGTTGCTAAACCTCCCCAAGAGTTTAAGGATGAGTTCTTATAGTTTTAGGGTGTATTTACAAGTCCTAACGGGACTATGAAAGGGGCTGCGAATTATGTTTCCTACTTTCCATAAAATCTGGGATTCTCTCACCCAAAGGAGGTAGCAAAGGTTAGGAAACCACCTCTTAGGGTTGGGTCCAGTTTTGGCTTATCTTACATGGCTAATCACCCTAATTTTAACCCTAAATTGCCCTCCCTAATTATTGCATAATTACATACACGAATTTCTGGGTATTTTCTTGTCCCAATTTTTATCCTTGGGCCAAATGTACTCCATTGGCCCAATCTTGTTAATGGGTTATTTTTCGCGCGTTAACAATTTTCCCGATGTGTTTCCTCTCGTACGATAATGGTACGTAAGTTTTATCGTTCTAATAATTACGGAATTTATTTATTCTCCTTTAATTCTAAATTACTAAATTTTCGGGGTGTTACATCCTCCCCCACTTAAGAAATTTGGTCCCCAAATTTACACATAATGGTGTAGTTCGTATCTGAGAATAGTTCTGGGTGGTTTTTCTTCATTCTTTCCTCTGTTTCCCAGGTAGCATTAATAACTCCGTCTCGACTCCATTGGACCTTCACCATAGGTATGGTACGATTCCTGAGTCGTTGAATCTTCCGATCCAACAGTTTGATCGGCTTCTCTTCATAGGACAGGTCCTCCCGAATCTCCAAGTCCTCATGGTTGATTACGTGGTCGGCATTGAATAAGTACTTCCTCAGCATGGATATGTGGAACACATTATGCACGTTCGCCAGCTGTGGAGGTAGTGCAAGTCTATACGCCACCTGACCAATCCTTTCCAGAATTTCAAATGGCCCTATGAATCTGGGACTCAACTTCCCTTTGATCCCAAATCTTTGTATTCCCCTTGAAGGTGAGACCTTCAAGAAAACATGTTCTCCAACCTGAAATCTAGTTCTCTCTTCTCTTGTCTGCATAACTCTTTTGCCTAGATGTGCTATCTTTAGACGTTCCGGACAATTTGAACCTTTCTGACAGTCGCCTCAATTAAGTCGGGTCCAACCCATTGGTTCTCCCCAACCTCTTCCCAACAAAGGGGTGATCTGCAACTCCTGCCATATAAGGCTTCAAACGGAGCCATCTTGATACTTGCCTGATAGCTGTTGTTATATGCAAACTCCATCAGGTACAACTGATCATCCCATCGACCTCTAAAATCTAGCACCAGAGCACGAAGCATATCTTCCACAATTTGATTGGTCCTTTCGGTTTGTCCATCAGTCTGAGGATGGAAGGCAGTACTAAAGTTTAGTATAGTACCCATTGCTGCTTGTAAACCCTTCCAGAAATGTGAAGTAAATCTAGGGTCCCGATCCGATATTATGTTAGATGGAACCCCATGCAATCTGACTACTTCCTTAACATATAGTGCAGCCAATACATCCACTGACCAGATACTCTGATCGGCAAGAGTGAGCCGACTTAGTCAATCGGTCAACTATTACCCAAATTGCATCTATACACCTCTAGTCTTGGGCAATCCCATGATAAAGTCCATATCGATGCTATCCCACTTCCACTCCGGGATTTCCAATGGTAGCAGTCCACCAGCTGTACGGAAATACTCGGCCTACTTTCATGCATGTTAAACAGTATGACACATGATCGGCCACATCCCTCTTCATGTTTGGCCACCAGTACGACCTTTTTAAGTCTTGGTACATCTTTGTTGATCCGGGATGAATCGTGTACTTGGAGTAACCTCTTCTTGAGTTCTCCATGATCAGGGACACATGTTCTACCGCAGAATAGTAATCTTCCTTCAACTATAGAGTAAAGTCAGGTCTTTGTTCTAGCTTCTCCCTGGTCTCAACTAAGAATGGATCCTCTCCCTATTTCTCCTTGATTTCAGGCAGTAAATCGGATTGTATCTGGAGATTGGAAATCATTACTTGTTTTTCCTTCTTTCCCATGTCTAAGTTCAAGCTTGCAAATTGCCAGTAACTTCCATTCGCCAGCATCATACTAGCTAGCATAGCTCCTGGTTGTCTACTTAGAGCGTCTGCCACTACATTGGCTTTCCCAGGGTGATATTGAATGGAAAAGTCAAAGTCCTTAAGGTACTCTAACCACCTTCTTTGTCTCATGTTAAGCTCCTTCTGTGAGAATAAGTATTTCAAACTCTTATGGTCAGAAAAGACTTTAAATTGTTTACCATAGATATAATGCCTCCAAATCTTCAAGGCGAATACTATAGCTGCTAACTCCAGGTCATGAACCAGGTAGTTCACTTCGTGGATCTTCAACTGTCTTGAGGCATAGCTATTACTTTCCTTGTTGCATTAAGACGCGTCCCAGACTGTTCCAGAAGCATCTGAATAAATTTCAAATCCTCCCTCTTCAGTGGGTAAGGCGAGGACAGGAGCAGAAGTCAGACACTTCTTCAAGTTGTTAAAGCTTTCTTCACATTCATCGGTCCACACAAATAGATTTTCCTTCCGGGTCAGCTTGGTTAACGGCACTGCAATCTTTGAGAAATCCTTTATAAACCTTCGGTAATATCCTGCTAGACCTAGGAAGCTCCTGATCTCTGTGACGCTTGTCGGTCTTTCCCATTTCAGTACGGCCTCAACCTTTGATGGATCAACCGCGATACCATCCTTGGTTACCACATGCCCTAAAAAGGATACCTCCTCCAGCCAGAATTCACATTTACTTAGCTTGGCATATAATTTGTTCTCCCTTAAAATCTGTAATGAGATCCTCAAATGCTCCTCATGCTCTTCCTTTGTCTTGAAATAGATCAATATATCATCGATGAATACCACCACAAATTTATCAAGATATGGGCGATAAATGCTATTCATCAACTGCATGAAAACTGCAGGGGCATTTGTTAGTCCGAAAGGCATAACAATAAATTTATAATAATATAAGTCAGTCATCTAAATATATCCATGTGTCTTCTATTCCCATGGTTCTACCCATACCCACATTAGGTATGACAGATGTTGACTCGTGTGATATATTTTCATTCTATGTTCCTATTCCCTTGACCCTAAAGTTTAGGCTCTGATACCAACTGTCACGCCCCGATATTTAGCAGTGGAATAATACCAGGAGACGTGAACGATACAAATAGACGTATCACAGTTGAATAGCGCAGAGTCACGATTGAACAAAAGATCACATTTGATACTATAATATGGTCACCAAAATTATACTTTATTCCATTTCATTCATCTAATTACAACCTTACATAGAAAGAACCAGCTAAAGGGGCCATTATTCGAATAAAACTTCAAGAAAAGATCACTATTACATAGACTACTCAAATATCTATTCCTAAACTGTCAACTCCTCATATGGAGGTGCTCATCACTCTTGCCCTGCCCCATCCGACTCCTCTGGTTCCTCATCACTACCTGAAAAGGGCAGGATGATAGGGTGAGCGAACTAGCTCAGTAGGAGTTACATCTCAATATTGTGCGGGCACTAATATACATGATTAACATTTTAAATAGCAGATATGCACATGAATATGATGACAATGCAAGCTTTTTCGAACAAGTGAATAGAGGAATAGAACGGATGACACATCAAATCAAATATCGAATTGCATATACAATGGACAGATATTTCAAGAGTAGAATCATATCAAAAGAGATTGGCCATATTCACAGATATCATGTATTCACGTGATCAGACTTATCATATCAATCTTATCATATCATATCAAATCAAACTTATCATATCAAACAAACGAAGGCACATTCCCACAAATCTTGCTTATCGTTGTGCTATGCCAAGCACCAGAAGTCCATACTCCGCGGTTAATAGTACGTTGGGGCGCTCCTCCCCAGGACCAGATAGGGCCCCTATTGCACAGGCATGGTCAAATGGACCGAAGTCCCATATTGTGCCGAACAAACATATTCATATTATGGCCACAGAGTTTCAATGACAAGCTCATAAAGGAACATGATCATTCATAGAGTCAAAGAATGACAATTAGCTCAAGAGAACAAAAGGGCAGTATAACGACGTATCTTATGTTTCATAATTCATTAATGTCTTGACATGAGGATGTTTCTAAAGACAGATCGTATGCAGAACATGTGCTTTCTATCTCCAGGGTACGTCAAGGTACAACCAGCTCGGCCTCTATGTGGAAATCCATAGAGAGCGGGGACTTATGGAGGTCTTAAGGAAAAGGTCGCTAGTCTACCAATTCAGAATAACTGGCAGAGAGCTCCCAATTCCCCAAGGGTGGTGCCTATTCGTGCAAATGTGTAAGTGACGAGTCACGGATCTTTCCTAGCATGTATGCATATGGACAATTAATTAATTGAACACCGGAAAACATGTAACTATTGGAACTCATATGCAAATCATGATATTAACAAGTCCATACTAACATGTATTCATCCCCATTTTCACCTCATATTCTTATCATATCAATTGACAATAGGGAAGATCACAAGATAATCCAATGAACATAAGGACAATCACAATTACCCATTAGAATCATATTCATATCATTACCATTTTTCAATGGGTTGATTTCTTTTAGGTCCATGCATACTATATAACATCATGCACATGCTAGTAGACATCATGTAATGATCAGACCCAAGATATGCAATTTTTTGCAAGGGTAGTGTCGACACCCCCTTACTGGTGTCGACACAATGCTTCAAACACAAGGCAAAATAATGCAGAACTGGTCAAGTAGTGTCGACACTAGATCAAGTAGTGTCGACACTAGAGACAACTCCCAGAAAACCCAGTCAACAGGTCTGTACAGGGTGTCGACACTATATCAAGTAGTGTCGACACTAGAGACTTCCCAGAAAACCTGTTGTGCCAGTATGGGACAGTGTGTGTCGACACTAGATCAAGTAGTGTCGACACTAGAGGCCTTCCCAGAACACCTTTTGGGCTAATTTGGGACAGTGTGTCGACACTAGATCAAGTAGTGTCGACACTAGAGGCCCTCCCAGAAAAAACATATAGGTCAAGTGTAACCCGAAAACACATCTCATGCAGCGATTTACGTAGCCCTCTTATAACTCTCTAATGAATGACATTTAGACAAAACGTTCAACATGAAATATGACGAGGACAACTAGTATAAGAACTTTGATGTTGTGGGTTGGATCTAATTCGGTCTCAAATCCCAAGAAATACATGCATAATATAAAGCTAAGTGCAGCCTGAAATCACAGTATAATGCAGCAACTCTCTTACCATGCTTATAACTCTATAACAAAAGACTTTTGGACAAAATGTCCAACATAAAAGATAATTGTGACTACAGGTAGAAGAACTTTCATGAAGGAAGTTTAGTCTAATTCGGTATCAAATCGTGTGCATAATAAGAAGAACGGGAAAAGCCCTAACTGTGCGTGACTTAGGGAAAACTACTACGAATACCAATGTGTACTCCATGAAAATTAGTCAAACCAAGTGCAAATAAACCTAGACTCAAAGATCTACATGATGGTGTTTGTTTTTTTTTTATCTTGGCCCGAGAACACCTACCTTTGAATGCTAATAACTCTCTGCAGATTTCTGGGTTGATGCAGAGCGAGGTTGAGGAAGACCACGTTTTCCCCAGCCGTTCTCCACTCCTCCAGCACTCCAACTTGCTGCTCACGACCCCAACTTGTTTCTAAACCTTCCCCAAGAGTTTAAGGATGAGTTCTTATAGTTTCAGGGTGTATTTACAAGTCCTAACGGGACTAGGAAAGGGGTTGCGAATTATGTTTCCTACTTTCCATAAAATCTGGGATTCTCTCACCCAAAGGAGGTAGCAAAGGTTTAGGAAACCACCTCTTAGGGTTGGGTCCGGTTTTGGCTTACCTTACATGGCTAATCACCCTAATTTTAACCCTAAATTGCCCTCCCTAATTATTGCATAATTACATACACGAATTTCTGGGTATTTTCGTGTCCCAATTTTTTTCCTTGGGCCAAATGTACTCCATTAGCCCAATCTTGTTAATGGGTTATTTTTCCCTCGTTAACAATTTTCTCGATGTGTTTCCTCTCGTACGATAATGGTACATAAGTTTTATCGTTCTAATAATTACGGAATTTATTTATTCTCCTTTAATTCTAAATTACTAAATTTCCGGGGTGTTACATGTTTTCAGGTGGGTGATCTTTCTTGTATCTCCATTCCTTTGGAAGATTTTCATGTTCAATGTTTGTTTGTTGTAGGTCTTCCAGAGGTGGATCTTCCTTGTCCTCAATTGATGTGTTCTTTAATTTCTTGGACAAATCATCTGCATCATCAATGTCACTATCTTCTTCCTTTCTCAAGGAAGGTTAGTTTCATCAAAGATAATGTGCATAGATTGCTCTATTAATAGTGTACGCTTATTAAATACTCTATAACCTTTAGGTTTAGAAGCATACCCCATGAAGATGCCTTCATCTGATTTGGCATCCAACTTACCAATGTCTCTTTTTCCGTTGTTGTGGATGAAACATGGACAACCAAATGTCCTAAAATGACTAATCTTCGGCTTCTTTTCTTTGTACAGCTCATATGCAGTCTTCTTCAAGATAGGTCTGATCATCACTCTATTAATGATGTAGCTTGTTGTGTTCACTACTTCGGCCCTGAAATACCTTGGTAAATCATATTCTGACAACATTGTCCTTGCCATATCCAATAAGGTTCTATTCTTCCTCTCAGCAACTCCATTCTGCTGTGGTGTCCTTGGTGCTGAGAAATTATACTCAATCCCTTAGTCATCACAGAATTTTGAAAACTTTTCATTTTGGAACTCTCCTCCATGATCTGACCGGATTCCAACAATACAATACTTCTTGTCCTTTTGTACTTTCCTGCTGAAACTTACAAAACTATCAAATGTATCATCTTTGTGTTCCAAGAAAGAAACCCATGTGAATCTGGAATAGTCATCTACAATCACAAATCCAAAATTCTTTCCTCCAAGACTGGTGGTCCCCATTGGCCCAAACAAATCCATGTGAAGGAGTTCTAAGGGTTTAGAGGTGGTTACCACAGTCTTTGACTTGAATGAACTCTTAGTGTGCTTCCCTTTTGCACAAGGTCTGCAGATACCATCCATTTTAGTGCTGACCTTTGGGACCTTCCACAAGACTTTTCTTTCTGAGCTTGTTCATACCATCCAAACTGTAGTGGCCCAATCTTCTGTGCCACAGCTCAGTTGACTGCTCTTTGCTGGCTTCTAAACAAACGTCTTGATCTTTGAGTTCTTCAAGGTAGAGCACATACAGGTTCTTTTCCCTGTTAGCTTCGAAAATTACTGCTCCATCCTTCAAGATGCTGCACTTGGATTCTTGAAACTTTATCTGATGACCCTTGTCACAAAGCTGGCTTATACTGATAAGATTATGCTTCAGACCTTTCACGCACAGAACTTCTTTAATTACTATTTTTCCTTTGCTGCTTACTGAACCACTACCAATAACAGTCCCTTTTCCGTTGTCTCCATAGGTGACTGTTCCTTCTTCAGATTCGAGGTGAGAAAACAGGTTTTTATTTCCTGACATGTGCCTTTAACATCCACTATCCAAATACCATTTGGATGCTCTAAGGTTTCCCTAAAATAAAAATATTAAGCTTTAGGTACCCAAGTTCTTTTGGGTCCTGGTTGGTCAGTATCATCGTTTTTCTTTTTGATTATCCACCTTTTATATTTAGTTGGACATGTAGTCTTGTTGTGACCTAGTTTGTTGCAGTGACTGCAGCATGTTGTTCTAGTTACTTTTTCAAGATACTTAAGTTAGCTTTGTATGCTATGTCTTGTTCAGGTACATTTTGGAGTTGGATATGTCTTAGGGTATACAGTTGTGTCTTCATTATCTGGGGTGTATAACCTAAACCATGTTTCTTCTTACCTGAATGTCTAGCCCCTTTTAGTATTAAGGAGTTTTTACCATTAGTGAATTTTTCTAATGTATTAGACAGTTTCTCTTTTTCTTCTATTAGTCTTTTGATTTCAATTTTCAACTCGTCTGAACTCTCTTGTTTTTCTAGCTTGATTATTTGATCATTCTTATCTTTTAGATCTTCACATAATAATTTATTTCTTCTTTTAAGTTCAGTTACTTGCTTCTCTAGTTCTTCATTTTCTGTTTTTAGATCTGAATTAGTATTTTCTAGGCATGTAATATTTTCTTACTGGCTTTTAACAATTTAAATTTTCTCTATATTTACTATATAGTTTGTTAAATGCTTCTTCTAAATTATCAGAATCAGAATCATTACATGAATCAAAAGATGAGTCAGAAGTTACCTTTTCTTCAGTATTTGCCATGAAGGCCAGGTTGGCTTCTTCTTCATCACTGCTTGAGCTTGACTCACTGTCCGAGTTGCTGTTGTTGCTCCAGGCTGCTGCCATAGCCTTCTTCTTGTGTCTCCTGAATTTCTTTGAGCTTTCTTTCTTTCTGAATTCAGGCTTCTTGAACTTTGGACATTCTGCCTTGATATGTCCTGGCTTTTTGCATACATAGCATATGGGCTCGCCCTTCTTCTGATCTTTTCCATCTGGTTTCTTAAAGTCCTTATTTTTCTTGAAGTGTCTTCTACCAGACTGGAACTTCTTCTTCTTAGCTAGAATGCACTGCAATCTTCTTGACAGCATTGCTTCTTCATCTCGTAGTTGCTTGAGCTCTCATCTTCTTCTGATGACTCTTCTGATCTATCTTATTCTGCTTTCAGAGCATTTGAATGCTTCTTTCTGCTTGAGGACTCTCCAACCTTTCCATGTTGATCTCATGGGCCATAAGGGACCCAATGAGCTTCTCCAAAGACATCCTTTTCAGGTCGTTGACTTTCTCAATGGTTGTACTTTGGGAGTCCATGTAGATGGAAGAGATCTGAGGATCTTCCTAACCATATCTCCAATTTCATATGTCTTCCCAAGTCCAGCTAAGTCGTTTGTAATGTTTGTGAATCTGTTGAACATTTGGGTTATGGACTCTCCTTGCTGCATCTGGAACCTCTCATACTGAGTTACCAGAATATCTATCCTGGTCTCTTTAACCTTGTCAGTGTCTTCATAGGTGATTCTTAATTTCTCCCACATCTCCATTGCGGATTTGCAGGCAGATACACAGTTGAACTCCTTTTTGCTGAGGGCACAGCATAAAATACTTTTTGCCTTATAGTTGAGAGATATCTTCTTCCTATCATCATCTGTCCACTGATTTTTCTCGTTGGTGACTAGGAGATCACCTTCTTCAACTATGGACCATATCTGGTAGTCATGACCTTGTAGAAAATATTCCATTCTTGTTTTCCAGTAAGCATAGTCTTCTCCATCGAACAATAGTGGTCGGTTGACCGACTGACCTTCACTGTGACCTTGAGCTGCCATGGATCTTTACTCTTTAGATCGTTGGATCTTCTTCTTTGTCGAAGAGACTCGCTCTGATACCACTTGTTGCCCAATTAAGTAGCCCAGAGGGGGGGTGAATGGGTCTTTAAAAATTTATCAGCTAATACCTGTTCACTAAAATGTTCACAGAGAAATACACTTCGATGGATGTTAGTTATAGTTAGAATAATCAACAATCACACAGAAAGCAATCACGCAACACAAGAATTATCTTGGTTCAGATCTCCTCTTCTTAAGTCCTACGTCTAGTCCCTGAGCAATATCTCAAGATTTCACTAACAAGGGTACTGTCCCCCTTAAGGACCCTTACACCCAGCCGCAGCTGGTCTTCCTTCACACGAAGGGAAATACAAACACCATGGATGCCCCACCAGGTCTTCCTTCACAACAGAAGGGAACACACACCCGGATTCCACGAGGTCCTCCTTCACCACGAAGGGAACAACACCTGAAAAATGTTCAAGAGGAAGACGCCCCTAGATCAAGCTTTAGAGCACACTTGATCTGAAGCAAGGACTGAGAAGAACAAGATTTACAATAATGGATTCTTCTCAGAACAAGAAGCTCTCTCACAGATCTACACTAAGCATAGAGAGCTAGAGCTGAAACTAATAGAAGTGTTTGCTTGGCTTTCAGAGAGGTTGAAGACGATTTCACTTGGTATTCCTTGGTTCTCTGTATGTCTTCTTTTGAATCTTCAATCTCCTTTTATATCATTCTTTTCAAATTCGAACGTTGAAGTGCCCGTTGTCTATCTATACATAAGTGTACGTTAGACTGCTTGACACTTGGAAGCTTCCAGTCAATAGTCCTTTATCCTTTCATGCACGCAAGAGAGAGAGAGAGAGAGAGAGAGGAGAGAGAGAGAGAGAGAGAGGATCTTCTGTGATCTTCTTTGGCTTCTATTTTGTCCAACGTTGTATGACGAATGTTGTCAGAGACCTGCATACATTAAATGCTAAACAGTAGACAGCTAGGCTGTCTCTTGTTGTTCTGTCAACGTCAGAATAAATGTTTATCAAATAGTAATGCATTTGTTGTTCTAAAAAATGTTTTCAGAAAAGATATGATAATAGAAAATATCGTCTGCATGAATACAAAGATACGTTCAGAGTAATAAATGCACAGAGGTTAGAGGGATATGTACGAAGACTTTGACTATTCAACCCTTTGAAAGGATAAGTCATATGTCAAATTGATTAATATGAATCGATGCATTATGACTTATGAAATCGTTATGCAACCAATCATTGTCACTTAACAGCAAACCGTTATGAGATATAAAAGAATCGTTGTGATCAAGGTGATATAATCAAATCGTTATGAGATATGAAAGAATCGTTGTGATCAAGGTGATATAATCAAATCGTTATGAGATATGAAAGAATCGTTATGATCACTAAAGAAATCGTTACGATGACTAAAGGAATCGTTACGATAGCAAATCGTTATGATCACAAAAGGAATCGTTACGAGAGCAAATCGTTATGATCACTAAAGGAATCGTTACGATAGAAAATCATTATGATCACTAAAGGAATCGATACGAAAGCAAGTCGTTACGATACTAAAGGAATCGTTACGAGAGCAAGTCGTTACGATGACTAAAGGAATCGTTACGAAAGCAAGTCGTTACGATGACTAAAGGAATCGTTACGAAAGTAAGTCGTTACGATGACTAAAGGAATCGTTACGAGAACCAAGTCATTACGATGACTAAAGGAATCGTTACGAAAGCAAATCGTTACGAAGACTAAAGGAATCGTTACGAAAGCAAATCGTTACGATGACTAAAGGAATCGTTACGAAAGCAAGTCGTTATGATGACTAAAGGAATCGTTACGAAAGCAAGTTGTTACGATGACTAAAGGAATCGTTATGAATACTTATCAAATCGTTAAAGCATATAATGAATCCTTATGATTATGGAATCGTTATAAACAAAGGAAATCATTATGGCTTAGTACAAATCAATGTATTTAGATAAATATGCTTCTACAGTATGAAGATTCTTACCTGTTTTGGCTTGTTTCCTTTGATCTTATTTCTTGTGCTTAAGACTTGTAGAAAATAGGTTAGTGACCTTAATCAAGGGTTTTAAAATTATCAAAATAACATGATTTTGTTAATCACCAAAATAGAAATGTAATTAATTTAAATTACATGGGGATAGACTGTTCATCAAAAATTACATGTCATACATTGATTATCTGAATTTTGAATAGATGACATACAATTTTAGATTGGTTGGGGATGCGTTGTTGTCTGTCTTATGAATTTTTGTGGACATACATGCTATGGATGTTGAGGACTAGGTAATTCATGGAAGTTTGAAATTAGATGTATTCTTCTATGTTATTCATATGCCATTGAGTTATATGTTGTGATGATATTATTTAATTGCATTGTCATGGTTATGGTCCTTATAGAAGTTTTGAAAGTACATGTGCTTTTCTATGTTATTCATGGTGAAATTATATTACGTGAAATTACATGTGTTTTCAGTTTGAAAATTTATTATCTGTGTTTTTCTGTGTTGGAAATTAGATGTAGTTATGAAGTAGTGAAATTAAAAAGATAAAGTGGATGTAATATTAAATAAACAATATAATATTTAAATTCTGCAAAAAAAAAGTTTCTATTTGAAATTTAAAAAAAAAAAACGGAACAGACTGGTACAGTACCATACTATGTTTTGGCCCGTCCGATCCGTTTCGGACCAAACATGGTTAAGATCTCAGTCTTGATTACTAAAAAAGTGGAGACGCGTCAATTTCTGATTGGTTCAACGCACGGCACCGGATGCGGACGATCTGGTTTTCGTATGAAGCCCGCTGATCCCACTGCATCATCACCTCTGTCTCTCTCTCTCTCTCTCTCTCCCCTCCATGGCCTCCACTGCTTTAATCGGTCCCAGCTCCCTATTCCCTCCCTCCTCGCCGCGGCGGCATCCGGCGGCGTGGATCTCCGTAGTCGCGGCCCTCCCGCGCCGGTCTCCCCTCTCCACCACTCCTCTTCTGCCCCTCAGATGGTCCTCCGGCCGCGATGGGTCCTCGTCGTGCCAGGAGAAGAGGGATCTCAGGCCATGGCGGCGTGTGAGGAGGTACAAGGGGACGAAGATGAGGGAGAAGCGGCTGGCGGAGATGATCGAGCAGAAGGTGTGGAGGCGAAGGAGTGTGCGAGGGGGACGACCGGTCCGACGAGTGCAAGGTGGCCTGGGACGAGGTGGAGGAGGTGAGCCAGGCCAAGGCTGACCTCCGCCGGAGGCTCGCCGAGGCCGGCCGCGACCCACTCGAGTCCTTCTGCCAGGAGAACCCCGAGAAGGACGAGTGCGGCGTGGTCTATGACGACTGAGCCGATCCGCCCGCTTCAGTTCTTTCACACACAAATCACCCAGAACAGAAGGGGTACGCTCTTCCATCGCGTGAACGGGAACTGGGAAGGATGGTTCCTGTGTTCTGAGATCCATAACGACATACGTCTCCGTTTTCTTATCTTGATCCCTTAGAAAGTTCTGAGGATCTGTCTTTGATCCCCGCGAGGGATTTGGGAACGTTTATTGCAAAGTGGATTTGGCACTGAAAGTGGAGGAGGAATTTGTAGTCAAATAAAGGAATTTGTAGTCAAATAATTTTCTCCCAAGTTGAATATTCTGAGAGTTCTTCGGTCTCTCTTCGTTAGTAGTTTTTCTTTGTTTTTTTTTTTTCTTCTTCGGTTAAGAGTTTTCTCGGAAGAGAAATGACCCTCCTATATTTCACTTCAGGTAATATTTTTATATATTAATCTCCTTTGACCAAAGTTCGCCGTACTGTTCGGATCGCCGTACCGCATTTTCCGTGGGACGGTACGTACCGTACTGTACCACTAAAATACAGTGAAAAAATGACTTGTTTGATTTATTTTTTTAATTTTATGATTTGGTTAATATTTAAAATGAGTAAATTTTAAAAGAAGACTCTCTATCCAAACTTAAGATAGATTTTTCATCTCTTCTCATACATGTACCCTTTCTCTCTCCCCTTTCTCTCTCATATCCTCCAGATCTATCAGAGATAACCTTCTACAGCCTAAAAAGAGGCTTAAATACTCATGAGATCTTCATCAAAGTTATTTTATTCTTTTTCAACAACATCTTCAAAGTGGAATCATTCAATTGGTGATCTATGTCAAAGTTATAGTAGATTATTCTTCACATTCTCTCTCATATCATGATTTACTATACATAATTATCATACCTTCCACATCTCAAATGAGGGTATATCTCTTCGAAATTTCTTCATGAAATGTGTTCCCCACGACTCTCTATGAGTTCCAACTAAAATCACATCAAATGAATATCTGTACTTAAAGATACAGTAGATTATTCTTGACCTTCTCTCTCATATCGCGATCCAAAAATTAGCAATGAGTGCAGCCTTTCTACAACCTGAATGATGATGATCTAATCTTTGGACTCTTCACGAAAGTTGTTCATGATATGAGTAATATATTTCATTAGATCAAAACTAAGAATTCGAAAACAAAAACAAAACTATAACGTCTTAAAATGTATAATAAAATATTAATATGACACTAAAAAATCAACAAGACGACATTCGGTTCTAAAAATAAAGTCAAATTTGAAGTCATCATAATTACTAAAAAAATGTACTAATTCTAAACATATAAATATCATGAGTTATTGATGCATAGATGTTGATATTAAGTCGACCTAATGATTTTAAGACAATTTTTAGTTGACAAAAAATTAATTTAAAAAATTAAACTAAAATGACTATAATTTGTATCATCTCTTAATTAGTTTATGTTTGAAATTTTATCTCAATTAGACATCATTTAGACCCCTTAAGTGCACATAGAATTTGTCGCGGTACAGCGAACCCTCTGTGCACTTCAACGGAACGATATTTGGTTTCGAAAATAAAGTCAAATCTGAAGTTATCATAATTATTATAAAAATATATTGATTCTAAAAATATAAATATCATGAGTTATTGATGCATAGATGTCGAGATTAAGTCGACCTAATGATTTTTGGGACAGTTTTTACTTGACAAAAAATTAATTTAAAAAATTAAACTAAAATGACTATAATTTGTATCATCTCTTCATTAGTTTATATTTAAAATTTCATCTCAATTAGACATCATTTAGACCTCTTAAGTACACACAGAATTTATCGCGATACAGCGAACCCTCTGTGCACTTCAACGGAGTGATATTTGATTTCGAAAATAAAGTCAAATTTGAAGTCATCATAATTACTAGAAAAATGTATTGATTCTAAAAATATAAATATCATGAGTTATTGATGCATAGATGTCGAGATTAAGTCGACCTAATGATTTTTGGGACAGTTCTTATTTGACAAAAAATTTATTTAAAAAATTAAACTAAAATTATTGTAATTGTATCGTCCCTTAATTAGCTTATGTTTGAAATTTCATCTTAATTAGATACCATTTAAATCCTTAGATGTTGAGATTAAGTCGATCTAATAATTTTTGGGACAATTTTATTTGACAAAAAATTAATTTAAAATATTAAACTAAAATTACTATAATTTTTATCATCTCTTAATTAACTTATATTTAAAGTTTCATCTCAATTAGACATCATTTAGACCTCTTAAATACATCAGACGTGAGAGAGTAAGTTAAACAAAAAAAACAAAAAAAGGCTCAGACCGCGCCAAACTGGCCCGGTCCTGTGTGTACCGGACCGGGCCGTGGGCGACCTGCCGTGTCTCGCGACGGGTCGCTCGGGTCGACCACGATGGTCGACCGGCGCCCAGGCACGGTACGGTAGGCCCGTGCCACGCCGGTTTGGGCGGCACGGGCGAACCATGCCTTTGACACCCATCTTGAATTGTGCAGCGCTGCACCGCTCGTGTACCATCGAACAGTGACCAGAGATTTGAATAAAAAACCTCTTCGACATGAAGAGAGGTAATAAAACAAGTATTTGCCTACATGCCAAGAAAGTTGATACAGTGCAGCTCGTATAAATAATACAATCTTTATTTTGAGAGTCCCAAAAAATTCAACTACTCTGTTACTTTTAGATGCGCACTAATGAACATGTGTTTATAGGTTTTTATCCGTACACTCCTTTTATGTTATACAACTTTTGTTTGGAAAGTTAAAAATAAGTTTATGATAAACTCATAAGACTTTATCGTAAATTTATGGGTTTTTTTATTTTAGGTCCATTAGTTGACCTTCCATTTATTTTTAGGTCCATTGACTAGAAAAAATATTTTTAAATCCAACAACCCAATTTCCATTATGTTTAGCCCCTTCCGTCCCCTTCCGTGTGGCCTCCGTTTGCGGAGGACACCAGGGACCAAGCGAGGGTGAGATCGGGCGAGCTTCGGCAGAGACCTCACGGCGCGAGCAGGCGAAGGAGGCGGTAGCAAGAGCAGATCTGGCACGAGCAGCATCAGGGTCCTCTCGCTCTTCGGAGCCTCACGGAGGCCACCATGGGCCGGCCCCTTCTTCGGGAGACCTCTGCCAGCTGAAGCAGCTGAAGGCGCCGGCCGGAAGCAGCGAACAGCTGAAGCAGCTGGAAGGCGCCGGCCGGAACAGCTGAAGCAGCTGGAAGGCACCGGCCGAAGCGGCGCCTCCCGTCCAACTCTGACGTGGAGGACCTCCAGGGGGTGGGATAGGAAGTGGCGGCGGTGGTGCCGGAGATCGAATCGGCCGAGGCCGACCGTGCACTCCAGCGCTCCCTTGCGCATCTGCAGCAACCCAAAACGGAACAAGGGCAAGGACTCCACCACCGACCGCTCCACCCTGGAGTTGCACCGCTTGGAGGCGGTGGCGGCCCCGCCGAGGAAGTTGGTCCCGGCACCTCCGCGGTAGGGCCTCCCCGCCCCCATGGTGCGCCGATAGTGCTTGGCGTAGATCAGGAGAAGGAAGGTGATGGAGAGTATGGTGGTGAGGATGCCGACGATGACGACCATGCTGGGGCGGAAATGCCCGACGGATCCCCCAGGGGGGAATGGGTGCAGTGGGGGCGGCGAGGGAGACGCACCAGGGGAGAGATGGCCCTCGTCCTCCGCTGCCAGGAGGGCGCGGGGGAGCTGATCGGAGGCCAACTTGCCCAGGTCCCGCAGGCAACTCCCCATCACCTCTGCCATGCTTGCCAGGTAGCGACAATCTCTTCAGCTTTCGCGTGGGACTGGGGTGGTTTAGAAAGGGAGGGTGGGGGTGTGTGTGCGAAAGCTTTAAGACCCGCCACGGTCGTGGGTCTGCGCGAGAAGGACGTGAAGAAGGAAAAGTACAGAGACTGGGGGGGAGGGGGAGCTCGGGGTTGCAGCAGCCATGGCAGAGGATGAGATTACAGAGTTCCCCTGTTCTACGCCATAAGAAAGGAGGGAGGTTTTTGAGAAAGGAAGGGGAAAGGAGGAAGGGCCCAGAGAGAGAGAGGATGGGGGGTGGTGGGGCGGCCTGTTCTGCCTGTAACGGCTTCCTCTGTACTGGAGATGGAGTTCCTGACCCAGTCGACATGAATGAGGCGGTGTGGGAGGAGATACTGGGGGGGCAGGAGCTGGAGCTCGACGGAGTTCCGGTGGAGGGGGAGGAGCTCCGGCCGGAGGAGGAGGACCTGGCAGCAAGGCCCTGCGAGTGGGCGGGAAGAACCCCCCTAGCTGTCGCCGGCAGCAACAAGGCTGCTTCCTCCCGTCGGACTTCCTATTGACAAGGTTATTTTGGGGTTTTCATCCAATCCACCGTTAATTAACTGACGGTGAAGTCCTTTTTGAACCTAAAATTAAAGCTCTTCCTGATTTGGACCGGATGGTAAAATAATTTGGTCACTATGTCAACATTTAGATCGGACGTTGATTTACACTAAATTTATAGATAAAAGGGGCTCGATGGTTAAGGTCTTTCACGTACGTATATCTTAATCACATAAGTTTAAATCTTCACCCCATATTACATACCGAAAGGAGAGTTCATTATAAAACTCAATTTCTTTTCATAAACATACTTTTCATCAATCTACTTTGAGTTGGTTTGCGAGAGAGATTTTATTTATTTAAATAAAAGCTCACTTAAGTTTATGAGAAAAAAAAACTCCAAATACTAGTTAATACAAAATATGGTATGATAAACATGTTCATAACAAATATTTTCTTAGTAAACTTATTCATGTTTTTGGAAGTTGCATCTAGACATTAATTTTGTTATTTCCCCCTAGTTGTCATCATCGATACTCCCATATCAATCAATAGCTTATATGCTTCAATAGTTACCATCATCAACGTCAGAGTCTTATCATATTATTTGAGGTCGGCTACATGCATGGTTCATCATATCGTGCGGATCGATCGTACTGCATTCTTCTTGATATGGTACGATATCGTAAAGTACCATATCGCTATGATACGATTGGAAAAAGATCTGTTTGATTTTTTTTAGTTTTATGACTTGATTAATAATTAAAAATTAAAATTATCATAATTTGTATCATCTCTTAATTAGCTTGTGTTTGAAATTTTATCTCATTTAGACCTCTTAAATATATTTCGACACAACTTTGATTATACGCACCTCGACGGGACGACACTTAATTTCAAAAATAAAGTCAAATCTAAAATCATCATAATTATCAAAAAAATATTGATGGGAAAATTAATTGGGGGTCCCTGTCAGAGGGTGGTACTTTTTTCCTCGTCCCTGTCAGAATACTAGAAGACGTAGAGTCCTTACTTTTTTGCCTGGTTTAATTTCCAGTCCCTACTTTTGAGATGTCACCATTTACGACCCTCGATTCATGAGTTCCGTCTCTTTTGCATCCGTCTCTTTTTCCCATTCTCGTCTTACCCTTCCGTCCTTTCGAATGCCATGAAGTGACATGTTCGCCTGTCTATCCGCCTCCGCCATCCATGGAAGTTGGACTTACATAACGTGTGTATCGCACTTACATAACTTGTGTTTCGCACTTACAGCAACCATTGACATCACTTACACATTATAGGTAAAGAACAATTATAGAAGATTTTAATTCATTCAGGATTGTGGGGTGGGTTGCTACAAGTTCTTCTGTTGTGACCTATTTGTTTGCATCTTGAACAAATATACGCATGCTCTACTTCTCCTCTTGAATGTATTCTCCTCTTTCTCGGTCTTCCTGGAAACCTTTTTGTTGTCGGTGGCTTGATCAGAACATCAGATGGTTGAGGCAGATCCGGCATGTCAAATGTTGGGATAGGTTGAATGTTTGTTTCGTATGCAGCCCTGTACACTTCTGTGCTGTAAAATGCTGAAACATATTGAGACACGGCCTCCTTGTTACTGCCAATTGTTGTGCATGCATGCTTGCAAGAAATCTTGACAAGTTGCCAATGTCCACAGGAGCATGTTTGTTGATGGAGGTCAACGACGTACGTCTTCATACTTTCAATAACCTCAAATTTGATTCCGTCTGAATGACGGATTGCTAAGCTTCTTCTTTCTTGAAGGTTTCTTTCGATGATTTTTTGTACTTTAGGACAATATGGAGTATCCCACAAGGCTACATCAATTTTCCTCTTTGCAGTCATTTCCATCATTTGAACTCTAATTTTGTCAACCATCTGTAGTATTGGTAGACTTCGCGCATCGTGTATCCAATTGTTGAATGACTCTACCAAATTAGAGTATAACTCGCTAAACCTGTGAGACAATGGAAAGGAAATTAGTTTAACATCATATATCTATAACACATCTTCGCTACTTACTATAACCACATTTAACACATTCTGTAACATCATATATCTGTAACTGTAAGATAATGCTTACTGTAATAGCTTATATTTGTTACTATAAGACATCCCAATGCCTAACTATAAGAACATAAATGGCGGAATGTAATAGAACATATCGCTTGTGTAATTGAAGAGGCGAACCTTTGTCCCAGGAAACGAGCATGGGACCAGTGGTCGACATCATTTCGAAGCACCCATTCTTTGGCATCAGCAGAATTAAGCTCCATTATGATCATTGTGTCTTGGTACTCTTGTTCAGTGATAGCATAGGCAATGTGCTGGAGGATTTTTCTAAGTAATTTCTTGAAAGGGGCAGCATATTTCCCTGCACATTGGTCGTTGAAGTTCTGCATGATGTGCTGGAAACAGTAGTCGTGATGATCATTTGGAAATATGTCAGGAATCGCTTCCTTCAGACCTTTCCCCCTGTCTGATAGGAAGGCGATCCTTCTATCTGAGAGTAATGCCCTTTTCAAATTTTGTAGAAACCAGACCCAGTTGTCATATGTTTCTGAATCTGCGATGGAGTACGCTACAGTGAATAGCTCATTGTTACCGTTTAAGGCAATTGCTGCAAGTATAACCCATTGTACTCTATGTTGTTTGATATGAGTTCCATCCAAAAAGAGCATAGGTCGGCAACAAACTTTGAACCCATATGCAGATGCCTGGAAGCATATGAAAAAGCGTTTAAAACGTTGTGTCTCCGGATCTACTTCTAGAGACAAAATCGATCCCGAGTTTGACTATAATGCACGTTCGCTGTACCAGTGCAACATATGATAGCTTCTTCTGAAATCTCTGTATAGAGAACTGACAGCAACTTCTTTGCCCCACCATGCCTATTGATATGATGATACATGGTATGTTAGATGAATTTATGCAATGCTATTTACAGACTATTTACAGATTATTACAATACTTGTCCTTATACCTTACAGATTATACTGTTGTTGATACAGTGGCCTGCTAGATTGTTACAGTATACTTTGTAATGATTACAGTTGTTACAATACGGACCTTATAGTATATGATTACAGTTGTTACAATACAAGTGCCAGAACTTACAGTTCTCGTTGTATGCATTACAGTAGAAGTCGTGATGTGTTAGAATTAAAATCATGGCATACCTGATGATAAGGGATGGAGATACTGTAATCTCGACGTATGTCTCTCATCATTTCACTTGCTCTATAAGTGGGTTTTGTTGAACCACTCTCTATTTGTTCTTGTATTTTGGTGATAATAAAATTTATGATGTAACTTAAATTAAATATTTTGTTTCATCTGTGTCGCATCAATCTCATAGCAAAATGCTGAGTCTCACATTGATGCAATATGGCGCACTAAAATGCTAAATCGATGTTCATTTAATATACATCGATTTCTATTCAAAGTGCCACATCGATTTCACTAACAACGACTTCATAAGTTACACAACGATTTGATCGTGTAACGATTCGTTAAGTGAAACATCGATTTTATCGTGTAACAATTTGTTAAGAAATCGATCTCAGAACGATTCGCTAAGTGGCCATAACGATTTGTTAAGAAATCGATCTCAGAACGATTTGCCCTCATATCGATTTCATAAGTGATCACATCGACTTCCTCAGTGATCATACGATTTGCCTTTCATATCGATTTCAAGTGATCACAACGATTTCTTCAATGATCATAACGACTTGTCTTTCACATCGATTTCTTTATAAATGAGCAACGACTCTTCTCATAACGATTTCATAAGTCATGCTCATAACGATTTTAAGAAGTCGTTCCCATAACGATTTCATAAGTCATGCTCATAACGATTTGTTAAGAAGTCGTTCCCATAACGATTTCATAAGTCATGCTCATAACGATTTCTTCAATGATCATAACGACTTGTCTTTCACATCGATTTGTTCATAAACTTGCAACGATTTACTTGTAAATGAACAACGATTTCTCTTGAATATTTTAAAAGTGTTTTTGGCGCTCATTGAAAAGTCAAATATTGTCTGACACAAAAAGCTGCATGCATAATCTTGTCAGAAAAAGATTTGACCTACTATTTTCAGTATGTTAGCAGATGCACAGTACTATGCATCGTTTATCATAAACACTCTTTTATGCTAACACTTTCTTCTATGTGTACAGACCTCGAAGACCGTCAGAGTCTGATTAAGACAAATGAAGAGGAGATGAGCAACGGCTAGAAATCCAACGGATCTCTTCAACGGATCCATTCAAATTGCTCATATAAAAGAAGAAGCTTAGCTGAAGAAAAAGTAGAGCCTTTTTCCTGAATATCTTTGAAGGAGTGTACAACTGTGAGAAGAACCTCAACGACACATACACTCAAAGAAAGAGAGAAAGAGCCTGAGCCCAGAAGAAGCACTCAAGCCTTCAAGCATCTCAAGCGTTCAAGCAATCAAGCTCTATGCTTTCTTTTCTCTCTTCTGTTTCTCTCCGAGCTCATTGTATATCTGGGGAGAGTCTGGGACTGTGAGCTTTACACAAGTGTTTATCTTGTAAAGCTTCTCAGTCTGATCTTTCTAAGAAAGATCCTTGTCCAGCTGTAGGACTGTATACAGTAGATAACCCAGCTAGGGGTTTGTGTCTAGCTGAACCAAACTGGGGTTTGTACCAGTTGTAAACCTAGCTAGGGGTTTGTCTAGCAGAACCGCACTGGAGTTTGTACCAGGAGGTTGGCTTCTTTACCTGTAAGAGAAGTGGGTTGCCTTCTTGCCCGGAAAAGAGAAGAAGACCAGCTGGGGTGCTGGGTGTTGTAGTGTCCTTAAGGGGGACTGTACCCTTGGTTAGTGAAATCCCAAGAGATTGCTTGGGGACTGGACGTAGGACTTCCATGTGGGAAGGGCCGAACCAGGATAAATCTTTGTGTCTTTTGTGTGATTGTTTATTTGCTTCCGCACTACTCTCTTTATCACACTAAACTAACCAAACCTTCAAGTGTTGATTTCTGTGTTTAAGTTTCTATTTCAGATTTCAGAAAAACCTATTCACCCCCCCCTCTAGGTTAGCTTGCTGTCGTACCAAAAGGGCCAACAAGTGGTATCAGAGCGGGTCTCTGATCATTCAAAGAAGATCCAACGATCTTAGAGTAAAGATCCATGGCAGCTCAAGGATATGCTGAAGGTCAATCAGTCACCAGACCTCCATTCTTTGATGGAGAGGACTACCAATATTGGAAGATGAGAATGGAATGCTTCATTCGAGGCACAGACTTTGATCTATGGCAGGTAATCGAGGTAGGTGATTATGTTATTGTTCCTATTCCAGGCACTACTGCCATTACAGCAGCAGATAAAAGTAAATTATCTTTAAACTTTAAAGCTAAGAACTATTTATGTTGTGCTTATCCAAAAAAGAATTTAGTAGAGTATCTGCATGTAAATCAGCTAAAGAAATTTGGGATAAACTGCAGATAACTTATGAAGGAACGGATAAAGTGAAACAAACTAGATAGATATTCTTGTTTCACAATATGAACAATTTAAAATGCTTCCAAGCGAAAACATTACTACTATGTATAATAGATTTTCAAGCATAGTAGTAGGCTTAAATTCTCTTGGTAAATCTCTTCCCAATGAAGAAACCGTTAGAAAAATACTTAGGTCTTTAACCGTTTCATGGACACCTAAAGTAACCGCTATTGAAGAAGCCCATGACTTAACCAAATTGTCAATTGATAATTTAATAGGTTCTCTCATGGCACATGAAATAAATATGGAGCGATTGTCTGAAAGCTCATCTAAGAAGAAATGTACTAATGCTCTTAAGGTTGTAGCTGCTCCTTCCACTTCTTCTTCTAGCTCCAAAAATGCAGATTCTGAAGACAGTGACGTAGGTGAAGTTCTGTCCAAGCTTCAGAAAATTCTCAAGAAGAAGAAAAATGGATCAAGAAGGATTCAAAGAAAGAGAGAAAAGAAAAAGAACCAGTCTGCTATAAATGCAGAAAACCTGGACATCTAAGACCAGATTGTCCTAAACTAAAGAAGACTGGTCAACCAGAAAAGTCCAAAAGAAGCACAAGAAATTCAAAAGAAAAGCCATGGCGGCTGCTTGGGAAAATGAAGAGACCACATGCTCAGAATCATCAAGCTCAGAATCAGAGAAAGAGCAGGTAAATCTAGCCCTCATGGTAGGACTAGATGAGGTACATCTTAACTCATCTTTTGATTCTTGCACAGATTCAGGATCAGAATCTGAAGATTTAGATCATGTTTTTAATGAACTTTATGATAAACACAAGGTTGTTGTAAAAGAATTGAAAAATATCAAGAACAACCTTACTTGTTTGGAAAACACTAATTCTGATCTTAAATCAGAAATGGAACAATTAGAGAAACAATTAAAAGATAGTAAAGAAAATAATCATCTTTTGAATGAAGATTTGAAAAGCAAAAATAATGAAAAGTTAGAGTTAGAAGAAAAATTAAAAATTCTAACTGAAGAAAATCTCTACCTAAAAGAATCAGTTAGAAAATTAACAAAAGGAAAAACTTCTTTAGCTTTATGTTTGAAAGGGTCAAAACCTGGAAATAACAAGCAAGGCCTTGGATACAAACCTTCTGAAAAGGGAAAACAAGTTATAACCTCTGAACAGTATCCATTACCAAAATTTGTACAAGCAACCAAAATGACTCAGAAAAAGGCCCCTGTAAAAGAAAATGTTTTTAAAAATTATGTCCTAAACAGACATCATAAAAACAATAAGAACTGTAAAATAGATTATATTCATTGTTGTTCTCATTGTAATAAATTAGGACACACAGTAAACACCTGCACAACAAGGCATCTAGTATGGATCCCGAAAGGGTATTTTTATGCATCTAATCATCAAGGACCCAAAAAGATTTGGGTACCTACTTCTGAGTAGTTTATTTGCAGGTTAGCCTTGGAGCATCAGGAACAAAGGATGCTCAAGGCACTGGTGACTACCAGCTCTTCATTCAAATCACATCTGAAGAAAGAGTAGTCACAAAAATTGAATTAGTCTTCATTACTAATAATTATTTACAAGTTTCATTCAGGTGGAGTCTCTCATTCAGGGGGAGCACAGACTAAGGGGGAGTTATTCATTTATGTCAATCATTGTTGAACCCCTCAATGGTAAGAATTTCTTTCACAAAGGGGAGAGAATGCAATGGTAAGAACCTTCCTTTTGGTTAGTGACAAAAAGGGGGAGAGTTTGTATGAATTTTCTGAAACCTCTATGCTTTATATATATTCTTGTCAGAAAATTCTCATAAATTTTGTCATCACCAAAAAGGGGGAGATTGTTGAACCACTCTCTATTTGTTCTTGTATTTTGGTGATAATAAAATTTATGATGTAACTTAAATTGAATATTTTGTTTCATCTGTGTCGCATCAATCTCATAGCAAAATGCTGAGTCTCACATTGATGCAATATGGCGCACTAAAATGCTAAATCGATGTTCATTTAATATACATCGATTTCTATTCAAAGTGCCACATCGATTTCACTAACAACGACTTCATAAGTTACACAACGATTTGATCGTGTAACGATTCGTTAAGTGAAACATCGATTTTATCGTGTAACAATTTGTTAAGAAATCGATCTCAGAACGATTCGCTAAGTGGCCATAACGATTTGTTAAGAAATCGATCTCAGAACGATTTGCCCTCATATCGATTTCATAAGTGATCACATCGACTTCCTCAGTGATCATAACGATTTGCCTTTCATATCGATTTCATAAGTGATCACAACGATTTCTTCAATGATCATAACGACTTGTCTTTCACATCGATTTCTTTATAAATGAGCAACGACTCTTCTCATAACGATTTCATAAGTCATGCTCATAACGATTTGTTAAGAAGTCGTTCCCATAACGATTTCATAAGTCATGCTCATAACGATTTGTTAAGAAGTCGTTCCCATAACGATTTCATAAGTCATGCTCATAACGATTTGTTAAGAAGTCGTTCCCATAACGATTTCATAAGTCATGCTCATAACGATTTCTTCAATGATCATAACGACTTGTCTTTCACATCGATTTGTTCATAAACTTGCAACGATTTACTTGTAAATGAACAACGATTTCTCTTGAATATTTTAAAAGTGTTTTTGGCGCTCATTGAAAAGTCAAATATTGTCTGACACAAAAAGCTGCATGCATAATCTTGTCAGAAAAAGATTTGACCTACTATTTTTAGTATGTTAGCAGAAGCACAGTACTATGCATCGTTTATCATAAACACTCTTTTATGCTAACACTTTCTTCTATGTGTACAGACCTCGAAGACCGTCAAAGTCTGATTAAGACAAATGAAGAGGAGATGAGCAACGGCTAGAAATCCAACGGATCTCTTCAACGGATCCATTCAAATTGCTCATATAAAAGAAGAAGCTTAGCTGAAGAAAAAGTAGAGCCTTTTCCTGAATATCTTTGAAGGAGTGTACAACTGTGAGAAGAACCTCAACGACACATACACTCAAAGAAAGAGAGAAAGAGCCTGAGCCCAGAAGAAGCACTCAAGCCTTCAAGCATCTCAAGCGTTCAAGCAATCAAGCTCTAGTGCTTTCTTTTCTCTCTTCTGTTTCTCTCCGAGCTCATTGTATATCTGGGGAGAGTCTGGGACTGTGAGCTTTACACAAGTGTTTATCTTGTAAAGCTTCTCAGTCTGATCTTTCTAAGAAAGATCCTTGTCCAGCTGTAGGACTGTATACAGTAGATAACCCAGCTAGGGGTTTGTGTCTAGCTGAACCAAACTGGGGTTTGTACCAGTTGTAAACCTAGCTAGGGGTTAGTGTCTAGCAGAACCGCACTGGGGTTTGTACCAGGAGGTTGGCTTCTTTACCTGTAAGAGAAGTGGGTTGCCTTCTTGCCCAGAAAAGAGAAGAAGACCAGCTGGGGTGCTGGGTGTTGTAGTGTCCTTAAGGGGGACTGTACCCTTGGTTAGTGAAATCCTAAGAGATTGCTTGGGGACTGGACGTAGGACTTCCATGTGGGAAGGGCCGAACCAGGATAAACTCTTTGTGTCTTTTGTGTGATTGTTTATTTGCTTCCGCACTACTCTCTTTATCACACTAAACTAACCAAACCTTCAAGTGTTGATTTCTGTGTTTAAGTTTCTATTTCAGATTTCAGAAAAACCTATTCACCCCCCCTCTAGGTTAGCTTGCTGTCGTACCAAAAGGGCCAACAGGTTTATCAACTAGTTTCCCCTGCACAGCATTTGCAACCCACTTCTTAGATGTCCTAGGATGTCGATCGCTCATAATGTCACACCCATAGCTGTGTATGTTGTTCAGACTCTTGATTGCAAATTTTGGACCTTGATGAATACGAACGCATGAAGGCGCCATGGGCAAACATTTACATTGCACCGTACAGTTAATCGTACAAAGTTGTTCTTCAAATATTTCCAATTAAATCCTCGTGTGATCGCGTAATTTGTCAATTCCATATGCAATTGCTCTTTGCTTATGAAGACTTGTCCTACTGAATGTATTCTACCTAGACAATATTGCGTCAAGACGGGTACTTCACCTTCCGCTCCTTTTGTTCGGTCCTCATACAATTCCAAACTGCTTCCTAGTAAGTGGGACGGTTCTGTGGTTTCCAAAGAAGCGTCATGCGTGTTTGAAGTACTTCTGTAAAAAATGTACATATATACGTACATGATGCATGGGATAACATGAAGGCTGTTGAAGAATGCATGGGAACGACGCATGGGAGTATGTACCTGTCAGTAGTTGTACATATGCTATTGCCTCTCATTACAAGTTGTGGCTGATCACTTGACTGACGACTAGCATGCGTACTGAGGCAACGAGAGTCCACCGCATGAATGTGTAGATTTATGAATGATGTTCCTTAACACTTGTGAAGATCAAACATAGCTTGGACATCCCCATCGTCATGCAGCACTTGTTCAACGTGGCCATCAATGGGAAGAAGATACTTCATGTAATGCCCCGACGCGGAATATCGGAGCGATATTACAGTTAATTAAATAGTATCGAGTGATAAATAGACATCAAACCATTGCACAATTGGAATAAAACCAAATGAAATCCAACTTCATTAATAATTCATCAACTAACTATTACATCCACTAATCAGAGCCAAAACTAGGGCCCAGAGTACTTTATTCAAATCTAAACTATTACATATTGACTAACTGACGACTAACTAAATAACTAATAAGCACGGGTTGTCGAGACTGGTCACTCTTGAGCATCATCCTCATTCCCTTCCTCGTGAGTGTGGTAATCCCCATCAGACTCACCTGAAACACATGAAATAATAGCACAGGATGAGTGATAATTGCCCAGTAGGACTTAATATCTCATAAGAACAAGCATGCTTTAAATGATTAATGTCTTATAAGGCAGGATAACTAGAGAGCATAGTCATGTAGAGTAAGTAACGATGGCAAGAGAATGATAACACTTGTACATGGAAAATAGCACAAGAAGCATAATGATAGATTGACCATGTAATGATATAGCACGTAAAGTTGCACAACGGTGCACTAGTAAAGATAGCACTTGTATTGATGGCACTTGGATTGATTGTCACATATTAATTCTTGATAGTATAATGGCACTGGACGTATGCCAACATCCTAATCATTTTAACTCCCATGGGCAAATGACACTTTTCGGGCGCTCCTCCCAGGACCAGATCGGGCCCTATTGCACGGCATAAGTTATGTTCTTTATCATAGACAATCATATGGATGGCCAAATAGAGTACCAAGAATAGGTGAGAGTAATAGACGAATAGACGAGAGTGTAGAGAGAAAGTGAACAAATGAGAGTATAAAGACAATAGATGAGAATAGGGTCATATTCGTAAAACAACATTAAACAGTCGATAGTAACAGTTGCACAGCCACTAGGTCAGGTGCCGGTAGTCAGGTAGAAGTCACATCCGCCCACTAGCCATGCCATAACACAGACCAAAGGTCCGGCGTGAACCCAAGGTAAGAAGGAAACACACTAAGGTCGTTTGGATCATGCAGATCCCTATGGGGTAACGAGTTTTAAGGGTACAACCAGCTCGTCAGCAATGGACGTACGCCAAAGCCAAGGAGACTTACGGAGGCCTTGACAAAGAGTCCCTAGTCCGGTCAGGAGTATTCCCAACAGAGAGGTGGTCCATGGCAAGAAAAGTGTGTAACGAAACGCTGTCTGTCTTGCCTCGAGTGCTCGAAGGCAGAGGGACACGATAACAGTGTACAAAGCACGCGAATAAAACGAATACAAGTGTTATTAAAAATAATAGGGAATTTAAGTGGAATAATTGCACTTAATTACCGAATAGATTATTGAGTAATTTGATAGGGCCTAATGGCAAATATTATTGTTTTGTGTGTGCAAGTGTAAAGAAATAATGAGAACATGTATAATCGTGCATATGACTTTTAATTAATTAAATTTATGTAAATATTATCAAATATTAATATTCAAATTAATACTAATCACAGCAGTGCATGATTTAGTTTAAACAAGGGTTAAATGGCATATATAGTAGGGGTATATGAGCAATTTAAAGTTCTGGCGACATTTTTGAAATCGCGATGGGGGTACCCGTCGCGTTTCATGTCGCGACGGGAGGTTCGATCGCGTTGGCTGAACCGGCCGAGTAGCGTGAGCCAGGAGGAATCCGCGACGGCGCGGGCTGTCATGTTCATGACGCGGTGGTCCAGCCGGTCACGACCCTTCTGAGATCGCGACGGGTCGGGCCGTCGTGATTTCAGAAGGGCGGCGCGACCTAGAAAGGGGGAAACTAACCCTTATCAGGTCGGTCCTTCCTTCTATGGCATGATATAGGTCACTTCTAAAATCAATATAAATCGCACGAAGGTCTAAAAATTATGAAACTAGTTTTAAATGAAAGTAGACACGTAGAACTATCAACTGGCATGAATAATTAGAAAATAGACAAGTATTGGGCATGCTTCAATTAGGTTACATTTCGGTGACCTAAAACATGCATAGTTATGGTTTTCGATTTAATTAGCAAAGGATGCATGATGAAAATTGGGGGAAATAGAGTCGTTTGAAACCTAACAACATGCAGTATTTATGAGAATATTTGCAAGGCATGGGATTGAGTATATTTATGGTACATGATGATGATAGAGATTTAAGCATTTAATTCTCTCTCATGGAACAATGAAAATTTGGGGAAATCATGGGGCTTTCAAAGAAAGATGTGATGATCAGTCTGTCCCCATGTAATTTTAAGTATATATGTATTTTGGTGATTAACAAAATATTATCAAAGTTCTCTAAGTCTTAAGTACAGGAAATACTCCAAGGTCAAGGTCAATCAAGCCATATTGGTAAGTATTATATTTCTAAAGTATTAATTATTTCAAGATTGTATTTATCTAAAGTCCACATCGACTTCTGTTGAAAGTCACAACGATTTCCTTCATGTATATCATTTTAAATAGAGCTATAACGATTTAATATCTTAACGATTTCTTAAGTCATCATAACGATTTGCCCATCGTAACGATTTGCTCATCGCAACGATTTCTTAAGTCATCATAACGATTTGCCCATCGTAACGATTTGCTCATCACAACAATTTCTTAAGTCATCATAACGATTTGCCCATCATAACGATCTGCTCATCGCAACGATTTCTTAAGTCATCATAACGATTTGCCCATCGTAACGATTTGCTCATCACAACGATTTCTTAAGTCATCATAACGATTTGCCCATCGTAACGATTTGCTCATCACAACGATTTCTTAAGTCATCATAATGATTTGCTCATCGCAATGATTTCTTAAGTCATCATAACGATTTGTCCATCGTAACGATTTGCTTTGCGCAATGATTTCTTTAGCGCTCATACGATTTCCTTAGCGCTCATAACGATTTGCTTCATGCAACGATTTCTTAGCGCTCATAACGATTTCTTTAGTGCTCATAACGATCTCCTTAGCACTCATAATGATTTGCTTCGCACAACGATTTCCTTAGCGCTCATAACAATTTCCTTAGCGCTCATAACGATTTGCTTCGCACAACGATTTCTTTAGCGCTCATAACGATTTCTTTAGCGCTCATAACGATCTCCTTAGCGCTCACAATGATTTGCTTCGCGCAACGATTTCTTTAGCGCTCTAAACGATTTCCTTAGCGCTCATAACGATTTGCTTCGTGCAACGATTTCTTTAGCGCTCATAACGATTTCCTTAGCGCTCATAACGATTTGCTTGGTGTAACGATTTCTTTAGCGCTTACAACGATTTGCTCTTTATATGATTTCTTCAGTATTCATAACGATTCCTTTGATGAATACAACGATTTGCTTTCTATAATGACTAGTTAAGTGATCATAACGATTTCTTCAGTAAACACTTGATCATAACGATTTCATAAGTCATAGGCAACGACTTTATGTTATATCGACTTGACGTCTGAAAGCGTTTTATAGTCAAAGTCTTCACATAATCTGACTGACTGCTGTGCATTTAATAAAAACAATGCATGCAGATAAGATCTTTCCATTATCATGCATACTCTATAACATCTTTTGGTATAGCAAATTGGAATTACTATTTTGGTGAATATTCATATCAACATTTACTGACATCAAATGACAGCCTAGCTGTCTACTGTTGTAGCATTTAATGTATGCAGGGTCCTAAAGAAATCCTGTCATACAACGTTGGACCATATAGATGCCAGAAGATCATATCTCTTTGCGTGCATAAATGGATAAAAATTTGTTGACTAGAAGCTTCCAATTTTCAAACAGTCTAACGTCTATCAAACAGAGAGACAACGGTTACTTCAACGATTACATTTCAATTGGAGATATAAATTCAAGTTAGGAGCTCTAGAAGTAAAACATAGAAGTGCGAGACCTACCATCGAATACCACAAGCACTGCTGATCTCCTGAAAGAATCTTATGTTGGGTTCTCAAATGGGAGAATGTTGGGTTACAACAACAGTGCTTAAATGTTGTTGATGATGAGCGATACTAATTGATGTTATGTTTGTTTTTGATGATGAACATTTCATGAACAGACGAAACAAATGTGTGTTATGAATGTGTGAAACATGATGAGAATGACAATTGGATGCAAATGAAACACATGTTTTATATGTTCATTATATCTCACTAATTATGTCTTTTAATGTAGGTGTGAATGTACACAAGACAAAGCCCAAAATCCAAGTGCAAAAGAACAAGACAAGTTGCTGAAATAGTGCACCTGTCAACAGATGACAGTGCATCTGTCAACAGATGAATAGTGCATCTGTCGACAGATGATTTTGCCTGTCAACATCCACTCAGAAATCTATTTCCAGAAAGCCCAGTCTTCCGATTTTTGCAAACCTGTCAGCATCTGTCGACAGCAGCAAGTCGTCTGTCGACAGACGGAGTTTTTGGAAGATCTAATGGCCAGGATATGATCTATATTTGGGTGATCCCTTTTAGCACGCCTCTCCATGTTTGAACACCCTTATATAAGGATCATATGAGGCTATTTTCGCAGCAAGGAGCCACCATACCAAAACCCTAAGCAAAGGTCAAGATCAAGGCTTTCTTCCTGCTGCCCTGCTTCATCTCTCTGCCCAGAACAAAGAAGAACAACCTTCCAAGCGGAGTTGAAGCTAGTTCACCGTGGTTCAAGCTTCTCCATCAACTGATACTTGTCAAGACGAAGCTTGAAGTCTTCTGGACGACCAACGAGAAGAGATCTACATCGGGATTTGATTCTTCATCTCAAAACTCTTCTCTTTTCACTACTTTCATATATCTGTGTGTGTGCACTGATTGAGATCAGTACGTGGATGTGTGGAAGTGTGGATTGTTGTTCTGATTGCGTGTTTGCATCAGACAACGTGTGTGTGGTGTGTTGGTCAGATCAAGGCTAGAGGATCTGATCTTTTGTGGACTTGATCTAGCGGGTGTGTGTGTGGTTGAGCCAGTGTGCTCGTGTGTGTGTTGTACTCAGTTCTTGAGTAGTGTGTCCTCACTGTGTGGGGGTGGACGTAGGAGTCACGTGGTGTGATCTCCGAACCACCTAAAAATCCCTTGTGCACTGTGGTTTGATTGTGGTTTGCATTGTATTGCGCTAGATGCATGCATAGGGATTTCGTTTACACACTACTTGTTGATTTGTTCACACATGTTGCATCAGATCAAGGGGGTTTAATTGAGTAGATCTTTTAATCCGAAGTAATTTTTAAATTGCTTAAGTTTCCGCTGCAAATCTATTCAACCCCCCCTTCTAGCTTTGCCATAACCGAATATCTGATCCTAACAATTGGTATCAGAGCAGGTTCTCTGTTCATCGGTTGTGTTTTAGGAGATCTATCTTTGTGTGCTTTACCGCTCTGATTCATAACAATTGTTGTTGATTGGTCTAATCATCTGAAACATATTCAGAAATATGGCTAAGTTCTCAAGCATCATAAATAGACCTATGATAATTGAGTTTGATGACAAGGTTGATGAAATGCAGGTCTCCTCTATGAAAACATGCAAGTCTAGAAGGGAACGAAGAAAAATGCTACATGGCTCATGGCAGCTCAAGAGGCTCTTCCGTTCAGACGAATCTGAAGGATCACATCTGTCAGAGAAGTCAAGATACTCTCAAAGGTCAGGTAAATCCAATTCAGATCCATTTGATGCATCAATATCAAATTCTGATTCAGAGGATGATATATCCTATGACGAATTGATAGAATGCTATGAGCACTTGTCCAATCAATTAAGAAGTAAAAACTCAAAACAAGAAGCTAAAAGAAAAATTGGATAAGAATGAAATGAGAATTGATAATGCTCAAGCATTCTATGAAGAAAATGAAAAATTGAAAATGGAGAATGAAAAATTGGAAAATGAAGTCAAAAGCTATGAAATCAAGTTTTCTAAGTTGAAAGAAGATCATGATCAGGTTGAATTTGAAATGTTGATTTGAAAAATGAAAATGAAAAATTGATTGATCATAATGAGAATCTCAAATTTGATAATGATCAATTGAACAAACAAATCTCCAACATGGCTCATGATCACCAAATAAAAGAAAATGCAATCAACTGTTGAGGAGATAATCATCTGAAAAAGAAGATTGAAGGCTTGTATCATAACAGACCATTAAATGATGAATGGAACAATGCTAAGCAGAAAATTGCTGACTTGGAAAATCAAATTGTTCAAAGTGAAATTGAAAGAACAAAATGAAAAATGGTTTGGATGTCATGCTAAACAAGCTTCAAACTTCAGAAAAAGAAGTTGTTGCATTAAAAACTGAAAAACAGAAGGTCAAAATGAATTGAAAAACACAAGTCTTGCTTCTGTGAAAAATAAGAAAAATGTTAAAACAAAATAAAAATTTGAACAAAAAGCAGCAGTTAGAAAGAATGTTGTTACAACTGAAAATCCGAAAAATGAAGTGAAAAGAAAGCAGGATTGTACAAGGTTTCAACTCCTCCAACAGCTCAAAAGCTTCAAGGCAATCTCCAACTCCACATCATGCCAAGAGATACCAAAGGGTACCACCTCCTTCTTCTCAACCTAAGGGTGATCAAAGGTACTCTAAAGGATCTCAGAGATTCCAGCAAATGCAATCACACTATGGTAAGCTCCAGGTAAATGCTCAACCCGTTTGCTACAAATGCAATAAACTTGGTCATCTTGCTAAATTCTGCTGGAAGAAAAATCAACACTCTCATAAAAATCATGATGTTGTGCATGCTTCAAAGCTCCATAATAATCCATGTGTTCATACACACAAGGATAAACATGTTCATAAAGATCAGAAATTTCATGTATCTATGAACAGGAAAACTGCACAAAACAACAGAAATCCAAAATCAAATCACTTTGGATTTTGAAATCTTTGTTATATCCTAACATTAATGTCGTTGCAGGACCCAAGCAAGTGTGGGTCCCAAAACAAGCTTGATCAACAAGCTGAGATGTCTTGCAGCCAAAATTTAAAATGGATTCATGCATTGGCTGTGCAAGGCAAGAAATGATGGAGAACAAGGTAAAAAAAAAATTTTACTAAATTGAAGACTGTTCAGGTAAAATCTCTTTATCACTCATATTTGAACACTGAATTGAAATGGATTCTTACTTTTATCTGAGCAATGCAAAATGTGCCTTAATGCTACCCCCATGACAATGCCTCTTAGCAATTGGAATCATGCCATCTTGCTTGCATATTGTGCACATGACCTCTTGGTATATCAAATGATGACATGTGGAAAAACAAGTTATGCTTGTTTGGAACTATCATTATGCGTGAGTAAAATACTCCGCCAAGTACCAAAAGTCATGTAATGCATAAGGCTAGTTGTGCTTAATACGTGTGAATTGCTTGATACATTTTCTATGCATGTGTTATGGGGGAGTAAGTTTGAAAATGCTCATGAATGCTCATGAAATTTTGTGCAACTGCTTGTGATGAATGTTAAATCATGATTGAATTGCTTGAATGTTATCATCACATGCACACATTATGGGGGAGTAAGTTAAGGCTAGGTGAGTGAAATTCATAAGGGATACCCTTCATTTTTAATGTGTATTTATCCCTCAATCTTATGGTTCAAATCACTCTCAATTCAAAGCCTTAAAGCTGAAGTTTCAAAACCCCTGTCGACAGCCCCCAACACAGCCTGTCGACAAAAGCCTTCACAGAACCAGAAAAATGACCCTGTGTGCATCTGTCGACAGCCAACTCTCATCTGTCGACAGCCAAGCACAGTTCTTGACCTCCCAGAACCAAGCCTTTCAGGCCTGTGTGCATCTGTCGACAGGCACATTCTTGCTGTCGACAGATACACATTTTCTGTAAATTCTTCATCCTTCTTCATAATTTCTTCATGAGTATGTTCATATCATTGATGCAAGGGGAGAATTGGGTATAATATTCATTATAACCTTTCATCCTCACATAATCAAAGACATATGGTTAATCACAATGATTTGAATAATATTTTGTAGTCTAGGTTGTATCATCTAGAAAACATTGAACAAATCTAATGATTTTAACCTAACTCACTTGAATAACTCCCTTGTGGATGATCATGTTCCTATATGGATTGACAAGTAAGAAGGTTTTAAACTTAATGTCTTGCATTGGCCTTTGACCTTAATAAACCTTTGAACTTGATTTTCCAACTTAAAAAAAAGGAGAAAAGCTACCTATTTCTAAAGTCAAAATTTAAAAAAAAAAAAAAAATATTGAATCGGACAAAGGCAGAGCAATGATGAGTATCACTGAGTAACCGGGGACACGGGCATCACAAATGTCTGTCTTCGCGTCAAAAAGTCCTTTCATTATCTCTGCATAATGGTATGATGGTCACTCACACTGAGTAACTGGGGGTACGGGCATCCCAAATGTCTACCTTCACGTCAAAAGGTAAAAGTGATCCTAATTACCACTTAAATTGTTCAAACGTTCGAAATAGAGTGGAGCCTCCAAGATTTAAATCAAGGGCAATGGGTTGTCTATTGTCAATTGTTCATGTAGACATTGCCTTCATTTACCAACTGAACATCACCCACTAAGGTATATGATTTTCTTCAATGGTTTTATTCAAAAGGGTTATCTCATTTTCATGTGTTTTTGAACGATGTATTCTAAATGCTATAACTTGAGATTCCCGGAGTATTATCTCTTAACCATTGTAGAATTTTTATGTGTCTTAATACTAGTGTTTATGACATTTTGTAGTGGGTATCAACCTATTCTCAACCTTGCAATCTCATTTGAAACTCATTCCCCACTCATATCTTTCACAATTCAATTATGTGGTCACACAATTCTTGATTCATTCTTTTACTTGTGTGCACTCACTATCTTTTTGGATGTTGCCAAAAGGGGGAGAAACATCAATTGTGCATAAATTGAAAATTTTGTCATCATCAAAAAGGGGGAGAATGTTGGGTTCTCATATTGGAGAATGTTGGGTTACAACAAGTGCTTAAATGTTTTTGATGATGAGCAATACTAATTGATGTTATGTTTGTTTTTGATGATGAACATTTCATGAACAAGACGAAACAAATGTGTGTTATGAATGTGTGAAACATGATGAGAATGACAATTGGATGCAAATGAAACACATGTTTTATATGTTCATTATATCTCACTAATTATGTCTTTTAATGTAGGTGTGAATGTACACAAGACAAAGCCCAAAATTCAAGTGCAAAAGAACAAGACAAGTTGCTGAAATAGTGCACCTGTCAACAGATGACAGTGCATCTGTCAACAGATGAATAGTGCATCTGTCGACAGATCCACTCAGATCTATTTCCAGAAGCCCGTCTCCAGTCTTCCGGTTTTTGCAACCTGTCAGCATCTGTCGACAGCAGCAAGTCGTCTGTCGACAGACGGAGTTTTTGGAAGATCTAATGGCCAGGATATGATCTATATTTGGGTGATCCCTTTTAGCACGACTCTCCATGTTTGAACACCATATAAGGATCATATGAGGCTATTTTCGCAGCAAGGAGCCACCATACCAAAACCCTAAGCAAAGGTCAAGATCAAGGCTTTCTTCCTGCTGCCCTGCTTCATCTCTCTGCCCAGAACAAAGAAGAACAACCTTCCAAGCGGAGTTGAAGCTGGTTCGTCCGTGGTTCAAGCTTCTTCATCAACTGATACTTGTCAAGACGAAGCTTGAAGTCTTCTGGACGACCAACGAGAAGAGATCTACATCGGGATTTGATTCTTCATCTCAAAACTCTTCTCTTTTCACTACTTTCATATATCTGTGTGTGTGCACTGATTTGAGATCAGTACGTGGATGTTGTGGAAGTGTGGATTGTTGTTCTGATTGCGTGTTTGCATCAGACAACGTGTGGTGTGGTGTGTGGTCAGATCAAGGCTAGAGGATCTGATCTTTTGTGGACTTGATCTAGCGTGTTGTGTGTGGTTGAGCCAGTGTGCTCGTGTGTGTGTTGTACTCAGTTCTTGAGTAGTGTGTCCTCACTGTGTGGGGGTGGACGTAGGAGTCACGTGGTGTGATCTCCGAACCACCTAAAAATCCCTTGTGCACTGTGGTTTGATTTGTGGTTTGCATTGTATTGCGCTAGATGCATGCATAGGGATTTCGTTACACACTACTTGTTGATTGTTCACACACATTGCATCAGATCAAAGGGGTTTTAATTGAGTAGATCTTTTAATCCGAAGTAATTTTTAAATTGCTTAAGTTTCCGCTGCAAATCTATTCAACCCCCCCTTCTAGCTTTGCCAAACCGAATATCCGATCCTAACATCTTAGAGCCAAGAACTTCATTCCTGTGTTTTTTAGCTCTTTGTCTCTGTGCTATAAAGCAATCCTAAGAAGCCAGTGTTTCTGAGAGAGTGCCTTGTTTAGATTATTGCTCTCAGTTCTAGCAGCTTCAGATCTTGTCTTGATAAAGCTTGATCTGGGGCTTGATTTCCTGCTCTTCCTTGTTTTGTGCTGTTCTCTTCGGTGTGGGAAGACCTGATGGATCCAGGGTGTTGATTCCCTTCAGTTGTGAAGGAAGACCTGGTGGGGTATCCAGGGTGGTGTAATTCCCTTTGGTGAAGGAAGACCAGCTGAGCTGGGTGTTGTAGCGTCCATAAGGGGACTGTACCTTAGTTAGTGGAATCCTGAGTTATTGCTCAGGGACTGGACGTAGGACTCCTAAGGATAGGAGGTCCGAACCAAGATAAACTCTGTGTTTGTGTGTTTGTCTTCCCGTGTGTGCACTTGCTGTTATTCTAATTGTCACTAACCTTCATCGAAGAACGTCTTGTGTGTATGTTTTTAAGTACAGGTACTGTCAAGTAATTTAGAAAAAGACCCATTCACCCCCCCTCTGGGCTCGTCAACTAGGCAACAAGTGGTATCAGAGTAAGTCTCTTCGACAAAGAAGAAGATCCAACGATCTGAAGAGTAAAGATCCATGGCAGCCCAAGGTAACATTGAAGGTCAGTCTGTCAACCGACCCCCTCTCTTCGATGGTGAAGATTATACTTATTAGAAGACCAGAATGGAGTACTTTCTACAAGGTCATGACTATCAGATATGGTCAATAGTAGAAGAAGGCGATCTCCTAGTGTAAGGCCCTCGAATTTCGTCGCATTATTTGTATTTGTGTGTATATATTTGTGCTTGTGTATGTATATACATATTTACGTACGTATTAATTAGTACAAGTACGTGTGCATGGTGTTTATATTAAAGATAAATAATGTATGTATTGCATGGTGATAGTATGGATATAATACCATGTACATATTGCCTGTATATACGCATGGTATGCTGGTTTTCTGCATATTTAGACTTCTGGCCGAAGGCCATTCTTGGCGTCAACCCCTAGCCGTTTAGGTGGTGTCAGCGGCCAGACATGGACGCCGACACTAATCCTGGCGTCCAGCGATATGGACGCCAACTTCTCTGGCCTGCATGCGCAGCAGAGCTGCAAACTTCTGAAGCAAGAAAGCCAACCATTGGGGGACTGTCCCCAACGGCTCTGAAGGCTGTCAAGTCACCTGGTGAGTGGGAGAGAGACTCCCCTTATGTCTGAACCCGAAATGGCCTCTTCCCACTCCTCTCTTCACCCTTGCAAGAGGAGAAAAAGAGAGAAGAAAAACCCTAGAGAGAAACTGAGAAAAAACCCCACTTTTGCACCCGAAAATCAGTCTTCCTGGAGCTTGATCCGGCCATCTTCCACGACAAGAAGGTGCTGGAGCAAAGGAGGAGGCTTCCCCGACGTCCCCTTGCTGTGGAGATCATCCAGGAGCCCGGACGAAGAAGATCTAGGAGGGAGTTCTGCACTCTCTTGGACTGCCCAAGGAGGGCTTCACCAACACCCTAGACCCATTGGAGGAATTTTTTAAAAGGCAAGTGACCTATCCATGATGTCCCCGTATGAGTCTAGGTCGGTTTTACAATTTTATGGATTTTTCCTCGAGTCCTAGACCCTCACATTCACCCAATCTTGAGAGGTCGGGTCTGTGTTTCTGCACAGACCTACATTGACGGCAAGGTCACTGGACGCCGATATCATGCTTGGCGTCCATCGACCATGCCACTGACCCTGAGTCAGCGGCCAGAGACCACCGCCAAGTTCCTCGGGATAGAACAGTGACCTGTTCTGCCCTTCCTATACACTTTTCGGTATGGTTTCCGTGATGAGGATATACGGTAACTTTATACACTATGTATATTGTCAATTGTGGTGTGTGGATGAGTGTGGTGTGTGATGGTGAATGTTAGAAAAGTGTATCTCATGAGCTGTAGCATAAATTGTGATAATCTTGTCAATCCAGTTTCATGGTTAGGATTAGTCTGAATGCCTTAGTTTTGTCAGAGCATGAAGATTTGTAAATCAGTATATGTATTCTCAATTTTGATAATTTGTCCATTTCTTGCATGAGTTGCAAATAAATTCGGTTCGGTAAATAGGAGGACATGCAAGAATGGTTGTGGTGATCAATTTGTGATTGTATGATTTAGGATAGTTCTGTATTCTCAGATCATGTATATGATAGAAATCTCTGTTGAAACAGCAAGTGGCAAAATCGCATGATATGTTAACGTAAGTTGTGAATAGCATGCTAAATAGGTGTTTTATTACTGCAAATTCCATTTAGCTCAGAAAAATCTGAAATATTGAGTGTATGATCTAGAAACCGAAAATAGATGTGGTAAAATTTCAGGTCATTTGGACCAGTATATAAGAATTTATGTATTTTCCATGTAAATTAGAAATCTACGTATGATATCGTAACGTGATTAGATAGTGCTTAAACCTAACTTGAATGGTGAAATTACTGTGTGTTAAGCTCCTGAAATCTGTAGTGCCGTGTTAGGAAAACAGATATGTGCATGTGAGTGAGAAAGTGAATGAGATGAAAAGTGATGTGTGTAAAACCGTGTGTAAATCGGTAAAATGTGTAAAGTGTAACTGTGCCAATGTGACACTGCTTCCGTAGAGGGCAGTGGAGCTGTATCAGGGAAAAGTCCCCCTGAGAAAGTTCAATGTGTAAGTGACCCTAAGGGCATTAGGGGGAAATCCTGGAGGTGGACAAGTACCACTGGTTAGGGTGGAGACTTGTTCTCCCGGTCTGCGCAGTCCAAGAGTCGCCATTGGAATGCCTAGATGGCGTCTATGTGTAATGTGATGTGTATATGTCCTTCTTTGGTGGTTTGGACTATGTGTCACGGCACCTAAAATGTGTAATGTGTAATGTGTAATGTGTAATGTGTATGTGTTCATGTGTAAGTGTACGAATGTGAAATGTGTATGTGTAAAGTGCAACTATGTAAAAGAGAAAACTTGTGTAAAGAAAATGTGAAATTCTAATGAGAGGGTATGATGTTGAAACCCATGTGAGACAAATCTGAAATCATGTGAAATCAGTAAATTTATGTTATTATCATCATGTTATTATATGCAAAGATGTCTAGAATCCATGTTAGGGATAATTGGTGAAAACGGGTACAAGATAGCATGATTATTTGTTCACACGATATGTTTTACGCAATATTGTAGCTCTCATGTATAGGTTTATAGCCATTAAACCATGTGAAATCAGCAACTTAAAGCATGTGAAAACGTTTATGTATGTGTTTAAAAACATATAAGATCCATGCTAGTCATGTTTTCCTTTCATGCATGCACAATGTTCATGTTGGTAGCTCTCATGTCTTGGTCCTTTAAAGACAAAATTTCATGAGTAAATTGAATAGAGAGCATGTGATAGGTAAAGTTTTATTCTTAGAAATCTGAAAGTATGATCCATGTTTAAATTTGTAAAACTTTCATGATAGGTTGAAACTTTCAAATGACTAGCATGCCATGTGTTGTGAATTTGAATGTGCATATAGAAACCGCTATGACATGTACGTGTATGTTATGAGTAGTGTTGCTTGCTGAGTCTTTGGACTCACTCCTTGCTTCGGCGTACAGGTGTAGTTGGTGACGTGGCACCGTTGGAGGAGACAGTGGAGACGGACTCCGAGCGCAGAGATTAGCTAGTTTTGGAGTTTCTTGTGACTCGCGTATTTCATAGTATGTAATTTGAACATTGTATTAGAATTATCATGAAAAGGATGTATAAGTGTGGACATTATGTATTTAAATTTCAGCAATTTAAATTATGTGAACTTAGTTCTTTGTTGGTAATTGCAAACTTTATGTATGTTTAATGTGGGTGATGAATGAATGAAGACAGATGTCTTTTACTTCCGCTACTCTGTTGTATATTCGCGTGTATCTCAGCTGTTAGTATCGTTTGGGTAAATGTCCCACTGTGAGGACTCTTGCTATACCGACGTGGGTTGGGATAACCGTACCGGTATAATGAGGGTCGTCACAGAGATTGGTATCAGAGCAACTGGTTGAGATTACACATGAATATACCTAAGTCATCATCCCCATTGCATGCTAAGTATGTCCACATGTGTAGAAAACACTAATAAGAAGTGAAAAATAGATAAGAAAATGGTTAGAAAACTTAGTAACCTAGCTCTAATGGTGGCTGAAATTTTATTACAGCCATGGCTTCCCGTGGACGACGTGGAGGTGTGCCAGCTCGCGACGACGAGCAGAGGCGTGAGGAGCGGGCGGAGCAGCAGGCCCCGGCCCCACAGGGTCCTGTGCTTCCCCCACCACCGCCCGTGGACTACGGAGTATTCATGCAAGGTCTGGTGCAAGTCATGCAGACGCAGGCTCACACCCAGGCAGCACTCCAGGCCTAGTTGGAGGCCCAGGTAGAATAATGAAACAACTAAGTAGCTTGCTATTTAAATTGCATGATATTGTGTTTATCGTATATTGTTTATTGTTTAATGTAGCAGGCTCAGGCGCCAGCTCAGGACCATGGTGGACCTTCCATCATGGAGCGATTCAAGAGGATGAACCCCACCTCTTTTAAGGGGGAGAGTGATCCACTAATGGCAGAAAGCTGGTTAAGGGAGACAGAGAAAATTTTCCGAGCTATCAGGTGTCCTGATGAGGATAAGGTGACATTAGCCACCTACATGCTACAGGTATGTGTTAATTAATATGTTTGTATGTTTTGCTAAGTTAGAATGGTTGGATGGAGCTTATGAAGGTGTATTGCAGGAGAGAGCTGATGTATGGTGGTCCTCCTACTACGTACACGCTTGAGGACGGAGCAGTAGACGTGGCGTGGGACGCGTTCGTGAGGCTCTTCCGAACCAAGTTCGTCCCAGAGCATATCAGGACAAGATGGAGCAAGAATTCTTTCCCTGACGCAAGGCTCAATGACCGTCCTGGAATACGAGGCAAGGTTTTCTGAACTTTCTAAATATGCACCGCATATCGTAGAGGATGAGCGCAGGAAGACCAAGAAGTTCGTGATGGGACTCAAGCCATCACTGAGGACGAGACTCGTGGCGTTTGACCACCGCACGCTAGATGAGGCCCTCAGCGCTGCCTGCAGGCAGGAGGGAGAAACGGAGCAATATCTGGAGGAGAAGAAGGCTTCGCAGAAGAGGCCGGCAGCGACATTCCAGTGGCAGGATAAGAAGAAGACGGTGTACCAGACACCGCAGAAACCAGTGGCAGTCAGCAACTCTCAGGTACCTTCTGTACGTTCCCCTGGTGTGAAGAAGGAGTGTCCCCACTACGGGAAGACCCATGGTGGTCCGAGTGTTGGTTGGTAGCGGGTAGATGCTTGAAGTGCGGGAGCAGCGACCATAAGATCATGGATTGCCAAGACTTCAGCAAGGAGCTCAGCGTGGAGCGCCAGCACCAGCAGTAGCGGCAGCCGCGCCAACTACAGGAAGACCAGGAAGGCCTCGAGCCCCAGCTCGAGTGTTGCTTTAGCTCGCGAGGACGCCGAGCAGGCGGAGCATGTCACCGATGGTACGGTTTTGCTTTTCGGTGTGCACGCTCGGGTTTTGTTTGATATGGGTGCTACTCACTCGTTCATTTCTGAGCGGTCGCTAGGCAGTTAGCCCTAGAGTCAGGCATAGAGTCTGAGGAGTTAGAGGTCCTTTGTCTGTGCACACCCCTGCGGGTACGGTATCGACTAGGAAGTGCATTCCGTCGTTACCTGTGTGCATTGAGGATAGATTCCTAGATGGGTGTTTCTTCTTGCTAAAGATGAAGGACTTTGATGCTATTCTTGGTCTGGATTGGCTAGAGGAGCACTATGCGTTAGTGGATTGTCGTAGGAAGAGGATTGTTTTTCGCATTCCTGGTGAGGACGAGTTCTCTCATCCCTTGCCAAAGAACTTAGCGGGAAAGTTAGTTATCTCTGCCATGAAGGCGATGCGCATGGTAAACAAGGGCTGTGACGCATTTCTTGCCAGCGTTATGCTAGTACCCGATGCTGGTTCGTCACTGACTCTTGCAGAGATCGATGTGGTGTAGGATTTTCCAGATGTCTTTCCCGATGACTTGTCTGGACTGCCACCGGATAGGGAGATAGAGTTCACTATAGAGTTGCTTCCAGGCAC
>CM024756.1:140119606-140177812 GCA_014218235.1 Colocasia esculenta | reverse complement strand
GATTAGGATTCTGTCAGTTCCTACATGTCGCTCTTACCCACGTGGTTGTGTTGGACGTGAACGACACGCCGATCGGATCCCTATTCATATTTAGGACCCCCGACTTGCGTGTTCTAACCCTTACACTTGGATTTTTTTTAAGATTAGTGGTTTGAGTGCCGAACCCAAACCGAGAATCCGATCAGAATCCCATTAGTTCGCACACGTTGCTCTCACCTACTGGTCATGTCATAGTAAACGGCATGCCAACCGGATCCCTATTTTAGATTTTGGACCCCCGACTTACGCGTTCTAACCCTTTACACTTGGATTTTTTTTAAGATTATTGGTTTGAGCGCCGAACCCCAACCGGGAATTCGATCAAGACTCGTTAGTTCCCATACGTTGCTCTTACCCACGGTCATGTCCGAGCAAAAGACATGCCGATCGGATTCCTATTTCAAATTTTGGACCCCCGACTTACGTGTTCTAACCCTTCACACTTGAGTTTTTTTAAGATTATTGGTTTGAGCGCCGAACCCAAACCAAGAATCGGATCAGGATTCTGTCAATTCCCACACGTCGCTCTCTCCCACCCGGTCATGTCGGAGTGAATGACATGCCGATAGTATTCCTATTTGAGATTTTGGACCCCCAACTTGCATGTTCTAACCCTTTACACTTGGGTTTTTTAACATTAGTGGTTTGAGCGCCGAACCCAAACCGAGAATCCGATCAGGATTTCGTTAGTTTCCACACGTCGCTCTCACCCACCCAGTCGTTCGGAGTGAACGACATACCGATTGGATCCCCATTACATATTTTGGACACCGACTTGCGTTGTTCTAACCCTTTACACTGGAGCTTTTTAAAGATAGTGGTTTGATCGCCAAACCCAAACCGGGAATCCGATCAGGATTCTGTCAGTTCCCACACGTCGCTCTCACTCACTCGGTTGTGTCGTGAGTGAATGGCATGCCGATCGTATTCCTATTCAGATTTTAGAGTCCGACATGTGTGTTCTAACCCTTTACACTTGGATTTTTTTTAAGATTAGTGGTTTGAGTGCGAATCCGAACCAGGAATCTGATCGGGTTCCGTTAGTTCCCACACGTCGCTCTCATCCACTTGGTCATGTCGGAGTGAACGACACACCGATAGGATCCCTATTTCATCCACCCGATCGTGTGGAGTGAACGGCACGCCGGCAGCTGCTGTGACAGCTCTTCCTGGATGAGGGTTCTGATGTCCTTTCCACCGCTACGGGGCGTCGCAGTAGACGGACTCGCATGGGCTGGAGGAGCGACTGAGCTCGCATATGAGGACAACACTAGAGTAGTATCTAGGCTATCCCAAAAATCATACACTCAGCCCTTCCTCAGCCCTCCCGCTGCGCCAACCTAGGCCTCCAGATCCAAGTCTGGCTAGGAGTGCCCTCCGCATAGCGATCCACCATCGTCCTGTCATAGGTCTCATGCAGAATAAATAAAAATACTTAATTATTATTCATTTTTTAATCTCTAAATTTATAAAAAAAATTATATATAGACTTACGATAATCGTGTGAGCACTCTTGCTGACATAGTCATTGGTCCCCTTCTGCTTATGAGTTTAATCAAACAACTTGCGAAATGTAGGAGCACACTCGAGCTCGTGACACTTACAATTCAATAAAAGTAGTTAGCTTCACAATAATAATGTATTAAGCAATTAAAACTAATATACTTACCATTTTTTGGTTGTGGGTTGCATAAAGAATCGACCCACTAGTATGCACATTCTTTTCCAGATGAGCTGCCCGATTGCGTTTAGTTGCATGTGACCTCTCCTGCCATGGTCCAGTAGCCTAACGATGACAAAGGGTCCCAATAGTCCCTTCTAATCCACACCGGGCTGTAATGATTCAAGTCGTGGGATCCTAGCTGCCTTTAATCTTCGCCGCCTTGTCTCGGGCCTCCCACAACGACTTTTTGAAATTAGTCTGGGCGATAGACTCCAGACGGCTCATGCTCGAGGGAGATCCCCTCTCTCATGAACATGTATCTCCACTGTTTAGAAATTAAATACTTAAGTTAGTGCACTAACTGAGAGAAATAGTAAGTAAAGAATTGACTTCAAATGAGTAAAAGTAAAATACCATGAACATGTCAAATAATAGATCCCAGACGGATAGGGGGAACTCTTTCGACGACTCCACTTGTCCTGGAACGTGTGCGTACAACAAAGATGTAATATAATGGGAAGCAGATCTTGGGTCTATCTTCCCCCTACAATTGCACATTAATTTTCTACATGAACCATATAACTAAATAAACAATATAATAAGTTTAAAGTGATTACCAAAAATCCAGCATGGCTGCCGTCCAGTGGCTAGGCACCTCCTCTTCTGCTGGATGATGACTCTCCACCTCTATTATAAATATTAAGTACACTATTATCAAAAAATTGGAAGACAACAAATGTACTAAAGTATGGAAACATGCATGTACCTACTGGTGAATGGGATGGGACAAGTGATGCTACTGAGCGTGATGCGAATCCTGTAAAATTATATGCACGTTAGAAAATATAAAGTTAATATACACAGTAATATAGAGAGTTTTGTGTTTGGGTACATATATACATACCTATCGCCAGAACAACCGGTGTAGTCAGGGAGGCGGACCCTATAAAATTATATACACGTTAGAAAATATAAAGTTAATATACACAATAATATAGAGATTTTATGTTTGGGTACATATATATATATATTGTAGTGTCGTGGTCGTTTGGATACGGTTTAATGGTTTGTGTGTGGTACTCGTGGCCAATGTGGGGTCATTGAGCCTTGGTTGAGGTTACCATGCGTGGTGTGGGTGATGTGGGCTGGAGGTTTGAGCCCAAACAACTCACAGAATTTCTAGTTAAAAAGGCAACGGGATAGGTCGTCGCGTTTTGAACGCGACGGCTTCACACATCGTGTTCTTCATATTGACCACCGGATAGATTGTTAGTCTTGCTTTTGAACGCATCAGATTGGTACATCACAAATAGTGATGCGACGGGTGCCCACGTCGTTTTCTTGGAGCAGCCTTAGGATGCGTGGCATTTTGAGTTTCGATTGGCGACGGTGTGGTCGGTTGTGTTTAAGTTTTTTTAATTGTGAGCTGCCTCCGTCGCGATTTTGATTCTCATTTAATCCAGTAGCTTTGGGCTAGACAGAGCATAGGTGGCTCTGTCTGACTGAGGGGAGCAGGTTTGCGATGGTTTTCAGAATTTTGATTTCCAGGTGGCTGGTTCGGCGCGGGTTCCATGCGAGGAGGGTGTCCAGTGTGTGGATATGATGGCGGTGCGGTGTTCTTCACGATATTTGGGTTCTTCGAGTTGGTTGGGAGACTTCCCCTTCCGTTTCGAAGTATGTGAATGGTTTAGAGCTTTGGAAATCATGCTATGGTTGGGTGCTATGTGTTATCTTTCATGTTAGTAGTTTATCGTAGTTTAAATGCTATTTGCATGGTTTTCTGGAAAAAGGAGGAGGGTCTAGCCATCATCCTAAAAAGGTGACCAGTCGACCCTTCGCATTTTGTATGAACGTGATGTGATGGTACATCATGTTATAGATTCCGATTGATGTTGTAACGATCGGACCTCCCGGAACCCAGCCAAGGACCCTGAAGTTTGCTCCCCACCCATGGATCCGAAGATCTGGAAGGATTAGAAGAAATAGTCTAGATGAATTTAAATAACTATAACAATCTGTACAATATACAAAAGTCTGTACAACATGTCCCAAATAAAGCACAGGTACAAGAAGAAAGGTGCAGTCCTAAGGGGCATACCCTGAGAACTTGCAAAGCACAACTCTCAACTCACTCAGGTATAAGAGCTCACAACTCTGGCTCTCACTGTTGCTGATAGCACACGGTACAACAGCCGCCTCTGCAACCCGTCCGACACCGAGCTCCCACGACAATGAGCCCCTAGCTGAGGGACTAGGGGGGTGAGCCTTGCGAACAAGGCCCAGTAAGGATTACTAGTCCCTCACCGACCAGAGCAGTAGAAACTCCGAAAATAGGAAACTATTCTAAAAGGCTGTAAAGCGAGGAACACCTATAGTAGGGTACTACAAAGTAGCGGAACAGAACAACGCAATGCTACGACACCAACCGAGTCGTGACACACACATGACTCCCGCAGAAACCAATGAAGTCAGGCACAACATGGAAACAAGCTCAGCATGCCTGTCGAGACAAGGGTCTCACGGAGACCACAGAGCAACCATGTGAGAAGGACATCTCACCACAAGCACGGATACCTTATACCTTGACAAGGTCGGAAGCCCACAAGCAGAACCACTCTAGACCCCGGACACACTGCGAGGTCGGGAGAACACACACGCCGGTGCCACCACAGACTGGCACCAAAGAACAGGACTAGGGAACCAAGAGGACACCGAAGCAGAAACCACCAGAAGCACGGGCCAACAAGGCCAAACCAACAACGCCACGGAAGCTAGACACAACTTGGATACAACCACCGTGCAGGCTAGGCAACGAATCGCACTAGGAAATGTCGTCACAACAACAACAACCAAGCCACCGCCACTGGTGGCCAAGAGGAGGACACACCGTTTACACCCTCTCTGCTCGCCAGCCTGGATCCTACCTCTAACCTCCCCGGATGAGTGAGACAAAGCTGCCATAGAACACCACAAGAACACAAGCACCACCGCAGTCTGGCCAAGCTGCGGCCCCACAACTAGCACCACTATGTGGCTCCGAAACCAACGCAGTGTTAGAGTGTGGAGCCTGAACATTCAATGTGGATTGGTTCAAAGTCACGGATTGACCTCAGAAGAGACTATGTCGATGCACTGTAGACCTCAGGTCGACACAGGTTGAGGTGTGTCGACGCACCCATGAATTAGGCCGACGCACCCGAGACAGACGACCTCGTGGTTATGAGTTAAGGGCATTTTTTGTCCTTGTAACTCTCGATTATGATGCCCTAACCTCCCAGTATATAATGTGGGGTGGATTCTTCTGTACTGTGATTATTCTGACACATATATTGGATTCGCTGTTGTGGCCGTGGACGTAGGAAGGCGTTGCCTCCGAACCACGTAAATCTGGTGTTCTTGTGTTCTTCTTATCTCTTCTTTAATCTCTCCTCGATCTCTACGTGTGAGTCATGTGCGAGAGGGCTGCCGATCCGATCCCCAACACGTAGAGAGAGGTAGTGAGACAAAGGACTGTCTGAGCCGTGCCGAAAAGAAAACACCTCAACGACCTCGGCATCCCACCCCAAACGAGAGAGCTCTATAAACGACTCAGCGCCGCCGTCCAAACCTCATTTTCCCCTCCTCTTACTCTACCAACACGGCTACCAACTCGAGCATGCTCGTAGCCTAGAGCGCTCACTCAACAGGCTTCCAAGGATAGGGGTCCCAGGAAATGGAGACAACCTCTGAACGGGAAAAGCCCTCAAGTGCCAAGCACAGGGCGAACAGGAGAGGCAAGCACAACAAAAACCACGCCGAACTGCTGTCTTGTAACCCATGACAAGCCCAGCAAGCACAAGGCACACACAGACCCTCGAGAGGGCCATCGGCCAACCAAGGCATGCACGAGCAGGCCAGAACCTCAGAACACCACCGGTCAGCTCAGAAAACATCGCTCTGTTAATAATCGATTGACCGCTAGTCTTGATATTAGATAGACGCAACCCTCCTGGCACTACTGCCAGGACACGGCCACGAAGGTGTCATCTTTGGTACTAAATGCAGCAAGGTAACCTGCGCGGTTCCCCACTAGAAGGTCCTAAGAGCAAGCCTTCCTGGGGCATACGTCGACAAACTAATTGGGGCCACGGAAAACAACCGAGGCAACACAGGTACTGTCGCATCCCCCCTGTCTGTGCGATACCATCGTGATGGGGAAGGGCATCAGGACAGAGAAACCCTATCGCGACGGGGTAGAGCGTCGTGATAGCAACCATGTCATGATAGGAAAACACGTCGCTACACTGATCCTTATCGCACAGGGCAACGCGTCACGACAAGGTCGCGTCTGACCGGGTGGGATGCCTCTTCTGGTCTCACGATGTGGACCACGGTTGCGACACTAGCAGAGAGGCAAACCCAAGAGATGCTCCATCCCGAGACCACCCACACACTACAAACACACCACACGGGGGAGGGGAGCATGAAGAAGCTATCTAAACTAACTAGAAAGCACGAGGGCTCCCAATCCACCCGGATTGAGAAGGGTACAAGCAATCCCTACCTTAAACGAAAGAAACAAACCGTAAAGGCCCTTAATGTTGGATTGGCCACCTCTCCTCACTCCACGCAAGCTCCACAATGCCAGAGACCAAGCACACGACCGTCTCCTCGCCTGATGAAACACACAAAGGGAAGAGAGGGAGGCGGAGCACCGGTGGAAAGGGGAGGAGAAGAGAGGGAAGGAGGAAAGGGGAGAAGGGGTCACCGGCTAAGGCCTTAAGCCTTCGGCACCCAAGTGTGAGGGGCGATGCATCGCGTTAAGGACCTTAATGCGACGGGTCAACCCACCGCCAAAAGAATACGTCCCCCAGGGATGCCGCGATAACCCGACAGGTCAAACTAAGTTATGCAGATACCAGACGCAGGCCATTTTAGTTTGAAGTTGGTGATTATGTGTTTTTGAAAGTATCTCCTGTAATCACGGGGAATGTGCACCCCCAAAACACGCAAACATGGATTAACTATAGAAGCATGGAAAAATGGATGTGATCTCCACCTAGATAGTTGCCTACTAATGAGAATGAGGAGGGGCTAACTAAACTAGGAAAAGGAAAGAGGATAGAAGGACTTACTGAGATCGCGACGGGGAACCCCGTCGCGATGGGCTTGATGTCGTGACGCCGTGTAGGGCGCGTCTCTATGTCGCATCGCCCTCATTCGTCGTGTCCTCTATAGTGGGGAGAAATGTGAGGGGACCTTCTTCCTGCTCTCCAGCGGCCAGAGAACAAGAGCTGCTCGTCAGCTCGCTTGGGGTGCCTGCCAAAACAACGAAAACAAGAAAAGAAACCCGTTAGAATAAACTTAAGTGTAGATCCTATCCTCATAAATAAGTAAAATGAAAGCATGGTGGGAACAGATCTGGGGGGTGGTTTTTAAACCCCTGGGTGATGGAAAACATGGGAGGAATATGGAAATGCATCCTACCTACTAAAAGAAATAATCATGCATGAAAGAGGAAAGGGAGAGGGAGAGGAAGAAAGAGCCCCAAAGGGGCGACTCCCTGGTCCTATAGACGTCCTTAGTTGATGTAGATGCTCCAAGAGTCGCCTCCTCCACCTCTAAGCCTCACGGATGAAGAAAAAGACATGGCTTGGTGAAGAGAGAAAGTGGAAATGAGAGGGAAAGAGAGGGTTGCGGGCTAGGTCCAGCTCAAAGGAGATTTTGGCAGCCCTTCAGGATGAAATCGGGGCTCCTCTTCCTCAGGTGAGGCCTGCTTTTATAGAGAAATGAGAGAGAATAAACCCATTTTAGATGATAATACCCAAATAAAGATAAATGCCATTAAATCTCGTGGGTGAGAGTCCAAAGGAGCCTCCAAAGAGTCCCACAATCCCAAGATGCACTCAAGAGGTTGGGGGATTGCTTGAGGATTAAGATAAAGCCATGAGAGGATAAATAGGAGGTGGTGGTGGTTGCGGAGGCTAGCGCATGCGGCTGTTCTCGCGACGGATAGTAGGGGTGCGACAGGGACTAACATGATAACCAGAAGGGGCACGACAGCAAGGCCACGTGCATGGATATGCATGGGCTGTCGCGACGGCCATAGGGGGCGCGATAAGGATTGACGCGGCGCACGACCCGTCGTCAGTCAAGGAAAATTGATTATTCTTGAATATTGGCCAATCAAATGGGGGAGATAATGGTCATTTAAGGCTCAAGGACTCTTTAAGAGATAATGGACATGATATCATAAAAATGGTCTGTAATGGGCTCAAAGCAAGGCTAATGATGGGCTAAAGGTGAGTGACCAACTTGAGGCTTACGAAGATAATAAGAAATGTGGTTCGACTTGTAGGCCAGAATTGGGTGTCTACAGTTTGCCCCTCTTTGGCTTCCACTTTGCAAGGGAGTGAGGCGAAAGTGTAGCGGAAGGTGTTATGAAGTGACGGCGGAGCGGAGATGACGCGGAGTTGACTGAAAAGTGGGAGCCAAGGTAAAGAGACACCCGATCTAACCAACAAGCAAATGGGGAATCTTTGTGAAAGCCACGAGTTAGCTGCTCGAGCAGAAAGCAAGGAAGACACAAGTCTGGATGAGAAAGAGGAATGAAAAGGACGATCAACCCTCGATTGAGAGGTACCCTAGCCGATTGGCCTGCAGGTTTCATTTTGGAGGGACTGAGTGCTAGGCAGGTAACTCATGACTCTGTCCGGGAGTGGTTCACAACCAAAATTGATCAAAGAAATAAGGATGAAAATTGTATAGAGAATCCAGATAAAGAAATCTTGACAAATGACAGGAACAACTCACTCGGAGGCAGACCTTCCGATTCAGAGTGGAATAGGATCTTGTTTTGAATGTGAGGAATGGTTGGGCACTCAACAAGGGCTCACCATAGCCAGGGATGAGACGTGAAACCTCAAAGTCCTACATGATGCATGCTGGGCTAAAGGAAAAGAAAGAAATCATTAAAACAAATGCAATGAAAGAGAAAAATAGAAAATATATCAAGGATAATATTTCTAACCAGGCAAAAATAGGTCGAGAGTCTTCCTTCAACCATTGTGTAAGATAGAGTCCGTCGTTCCCAAACTCACCTGACTTAACGGCCTATCCAACGATTAACAATGTGCACCTAGATCATCACTGTTTTTGGTAAAGGGGAACTCAAATCCCAGAGCACATTGAGAACCAGTCGGTCCTGAAAATGATATAATAAGTAGAATACATATAGTAATGCAAGGAATAGGGATAGAAATACTTACCTGACTTACCTGTGAAGTGCCATTTTTGTGATTTTGTGATTTTCTAATTTTTTTTTTGTGTTTTTTCAAATGAATAATCAAAGCAAAGAAACATGACAACAATAAAATATATACATTCACACAAATGAAAATCATATACAAATAATGCATAGACATACAAAGACACAATAAACCAAAACGCAACGCACCTGGGGGTCGCAACAAGGTTGCGGCGCCCATGGTGGTCGCAACCGTAACGCGACGCATCGCGGCGTTGCGAAACCAGCCGCAGGATAAAGACGGAAAAAATCCGATCTATCCTCTCCTAAACCTATCTAAACCCACCTAGGACTCTTAAACCTACCCTACTATGACTCTATCACCTAGATACGGGATTGGGATGGACTAACCCCTCTAGAGTTCTATAAATAGGGCTAAAGAGGGCCCCAAATCGCAGCTCTCTCTCTCTCTTCCTCTCTTTCAATTTCTATCTCCTCAGTCATGAAGAGGTCTTCTCTACCTTCCAGGATGATACAAGCCATATGCAGGCCCCATGGCGGCCCGAGTATCCCACGCCGAGCTACAGCGCCTCTCCTCCGTGCGCGGGCACATTTGTGCTAGGCCGGAACTTCAAGTAAGTGCACTTTCTCTCTCTTCTAGTTCTTCTCTTTCTTCATGCTCTTCTTCTTCTTCCTTCCTCCCTGCTACCAAACCTCTTTTCTTTTCTTTTCTGCTATTCCAGATCCTCCCAGGCCATAGGAGATTCTCCAAAGTCCCATGGTTGGCGCCCATGATTGAGATGCTCCCTCTAGCTTTTACCGGCATCTGCGTGAATGGGGGCTCTCAACGGTGCTGGTTCTGGCAAAACAGTACGACAAGATCGGGCATGTGTGGGACAACCTCACTACACTGGCGGAGTTGTGGCACCGCAGACACACACGTTCATCTTTCCTGGATTTGAGGCCACTATACTGCTGGAAGAATTGTAATGATATTAGGTCTCCATGAGTACAAGAGGGGAGAGGAACATGCTCTTTCCTACAGCGTGGCTCCAATTGATGCGTGGAGCATACTCGGGGAGATCACAACCAAGAAGACAGATTTGCACAGTATGACTAGCCAGAACCATATTCATCTCCTTCCTATCTCCTAGTGGGTTGTCTCCCAGTGCAAGCGCAAGACTGGGAACTACCTTGCCATAGCCAAAGCCGCCGTCATCTGCATTTGTGGCGTTATCCTTTTCCCAGCAAAAGACAGTGCCATCTCATTCTCCAACCTGAGCATAATCGACTCCGTATCCAAAGGTATGAGCATTGCGCAGGCTGTCCTTGGTTATCTTTACACTGGACTATCTTCTACAGCCACCGGAGGCCCTTTCTATGGTTTTGTCATCAACCTCGAGCTCTGGATGGGGATGCACATTCCGGGAGATGGACAACCTTTCTACTGAGTGCAAGAGCATGCTACATCATCCATTAGCTTTTGTGGGTGCACCACTCTACATGACACCGCAGGCATGGTGCAAGACGGCACAAGTGAAAGGACTGAAGGGATGGTGCGATTACTTCAAGGCAATGACGGTAGCAGAGTTTGACATGTGCCCACGCTTCCTCCATAACAAGATGATTGCCTACCACAGCGCATGGGACTGGCTCTATGGCTCATAGGCAACGAGGCATTGGCCCTATAAACCCGGATCGCTGCCACCTTCAGTGCGGAGCTGCATGCATAGTGGTTCCTCTGCTCTCGCACTACCCTATTCAGGAACGGAAGAGGGGTGATGACCAAGATGAGCGAGATGTGCGGAGCGCCATCATCCACTGGGAGGGATGCACCATGGGTCTCCTCCAGACGGAGGTGGTGGAGGACGATGACATGACCCGAGAGTACCTCGAGGCATTGAAAAGGGTTCATCCAGCTAAAACAGGAGCCTAAGATGGAATAGATTGATGTAGGCATTGTATCAGATGGTAATTGGGGCAGAAGAGTGCATTTGATTGAGTGTAGGAAAGATTAGGCATTGTAATGAAAGGATTGAATCAATAAAATCAGATTTTTACTGTGAGCGCACTGTGTTCTGTTGATAACGCGACCCCTATAGATGTCACATTCAGGTCGCAACGTGGCGGTGGGTCGCGACATTGTTGCGGCCTACCTAGCCACTGCGACCAGAACGTGACGCCCCGCGGCTTCATGACACCAACCAAAGGTTCAAAAATGTGAAAACCCCTTTCTTCCCCCCTTTTGTGCATTCAAGCGTGCAAGAATCTCTCAAGCTTCGGAGATCTGCCGTTGCAATTCTTGCAACCCTGCATTCTCTCTTTCTCACATGTTCCCTCTCTGACTCCCAAAGAACCCGGCAATAGAGGGAGGTGGCAATGGAGGTGATGGCGGCGGCGGCTCGCCGAGCGACAGGAGGAGGAAACGGCCAGGTGACGAGGGCCGCCCGGCGGCGCAAGGTGGCAGCCACGACGGAGGAAGTGGCGCCAGACGTGGAGATGGAGGAGGAGGAACCCCGGTGGTTGACTTGGAAAGCGGCGGTGAGGGCCCGCGAGAGGATGCCATGAGGAAGGTAGGTTTTCGAGGCCCCTAGCCCTTGATTTCTATGTGTTGATGTATGGGAGCCCCTAGAGGGCCCAATGTAGGGTGTGATGCCAAAGAAGCGACCTCGGACAAGGAAAATTCGGTTGGTTCACGACTGAGATCGAACGGGTCGGCCCGTCGCGACACCAGGTGTCGCGACAGGTCAACGTGCCGCGACCATGTAGTCGGCCCCGAGACCATAACCTGAACAGGATGAAACTTATGATGACTATAATTTGTGCTTGAAGGGGAGAAATGAGGGCCCAAGTTTCATGGGTCTTAGTATTACAGTTACCTAGCCTTCCCCACGTTTCAGAGGGACGTTTAGACGAGATGGGGTTTGGGGAAGTACTGAGGACAGAGTGGATGAGGGCGGATGCCCCCTTACCCAGGCCCTGCGTAGCAGATGGGACACGGAGGCGACTGCCTTCGGCTTCCATGGGGACATATGATCCTCAACCTGAGGATGTGAGTAGGATCACTGGCCTTAGAGTCTACGGGCGTCCAGTGAGTGGCTACACATACCCCCCCTGCTATCGAGAGCTTGCCCATAGGCTCCTAGGTTGGACTGTAGGGCAGAGGTTCTCCCTTGTCTCTAGGGCGAGCTTCAAGAGAGTTTTATGGCTGTTTGAGACCAGGAGGAGGGTAGCCGAGTCCGTAGACGAGCAGCTGCAGTGGCTGGCAGAGGGTTGCCGAGAGAGTCTAGCTAGTGAGCTATGGGCTCAGGCAGACATAGACCTGTGTCGCTTCCTCACCCTCTTCTTTGGTAGACTTCTGTTTGCCACAAGGGGCGACCCGGTCCACTACGGTTCTTGCCACTACTAGAGGACTAGGTGAGGTAGGGGGCTATGCGTGGGGAGCAGCGTTCCTGGTGCATCAGTTCGAGAGCCTGGGTTCGTCAGACCGGCAGACAACTATCAGCGGATCTCTACCCCTCATTCAAGTTACACTCTTCTTCTCTTGCTCCTTTTGACTTAAATTGCCCCTTGTTGATTTAATTGTGATCTAACCGTGCATTCTTGTTTTCTTGCAGTTCTGGGCCTACCTACACCTCCCCCACCTGAGGAGGGGGACTCTGGAGTGACTGAGCCTCGGCCCATTGCTCGACGGTGGGTGTCGTGCCGCGACACGCACCCCCTGGGGGACTAGCTGGCATCTCTCCAGGATGCCATTGACATCTACCCTCAGCTAGATGTAAGTGATCTAACCCTCCTCTCTAAGTTCAATTTGATTTTAATTAGTTTGATTACTTGGCTACTAACAAGATGTGCTTGATGTGCAAGTGGTGTGGCGGCCATATCTAGAGGAGGGGGTGAGGGACAGCTTGGTTGGTGCAGGCCCACCCCTACTTCGGTAGGTCGGTATGGGTGCATGCACTCAACCTTGTGCTACCTCTCCACCTGCACCTGTCCCAGGGGTCGTCGGCCTACGTCAGAGCACCGTGGAGTTCCCTAGCCGAGATCGGACCCCTAAGTCTGGGTCGGAGCTTCAGGGGACTTCACGATATGACTGACTGGCATGAGCGGACCAAGAGTAGATCCAGAACTGGGAGCGTCGGGGCAACCAAGTCAAGTCCACCGCCACATCCGACGACGCGTACCTTCAGTCCTTCGCCTTAAAGTACGGGGCGAGGGTCTATAAGGGCGCGCGACGATAGGTAGATTTCCTAAACCAAGACCTTGTGAATTGCTTTTTAATGGAATTGAGCTAAAGATTAGAAATGAATGCAGGGATGTGGCTGGAGAGATTGCCTCGCTTTGGGCCTGCTTCACTCTACAGTGCAGGACCGAGAGGTAGCCCAATGGGAGGGAGCAGCTGGTAAGTTCTTACTCAGACTTCAGCACTTTACCAATTCATAAGTTGATTTGGGAAACTAACGTGTGTTGCATGTGCAGCGGAGGGAGTTAGACAGGGTGAGGAGAGCAGCGGAGGCTGGGTTCCTCCTCCAGAGCGGCGGAGGGCTCCCAATCGGATCTGGAGGATCGACTGGCAGCCGCGGTGAGGAGAGCGAGGAGGCGTGGGTGGAGTGGCCGAGCGGGTAAGTAGGAAAGTGGAATTAGATTGGAAATCATTTAAATTTGGTACTGATGGCTTTTCCTGCAGGAGATGGAGTTGAGGACTGCTATGACTGAGCGGCCGGTTGCAGAGAGAGGTGGAGAGACTAGCGGCAGAGAGAGACCAGCTACGCACATAGATGGATGCGATGACAGCCGAGTTGGTGAAGCTACATACATAGGGATCGGCGTGGATCAAGCAGAGCTGGCCCAGCTACGCGCTGATCTTCACGCGCAGCAAACCCTAGCTCGGGGCCTACAGGAGGTGATGACGGCCATAGGCCGGTCCCGGAGTAGGAGCCGGAGTGACGTGAGCAGAGCTAGCGGAGCGACTGGCGCCTCCGTTAGGCACTACTTAGAAGGTTCCTCCAGCCGCCGGAGGAGGAACGAGGATGAGGAGAGGCGCCTCTGCGGTGAGACGAGCGCCAGGAGTGGCAGGGGTGGTGGTGAGATGCCACACCACTAGATAGACATGAGGGGTCCGGGGAGAGGTGGTGGACAGTGAGGAGTTGTGAGCCACCTCCCCTTAACTTTGTGACATACTGCTATATCTTAGGGTTCTTTACTTTATGTTCAATATTTATAAAAAATGAATTTCATTGACACGAGGTGAGATGAGATCCGATAAGAGAGAGGAGGAAGAGAGTACCATGAGTACATCGTTGCGCACATTCCAAAATTCCTCCCTGCACCACTTAGGAAAATAGGTTAATAGCTCTTTGGCTCAGCCCCTTGCGCTAGTGAAATGATTTCAACTTCGTAATTGTCAAGGGGCTGAGCCTTATTAAATAGGCAGAAAGTAAATTGAAATAATGCATGCCAAAAGAAAGCGATATGTACACACATTTTTTTTGAATTTCAGAATTTTCTAATTTTTTTTGGATTTTGGAGGTTTCTGATTTTTTGAGTTTGGGGTTTTCTAATTTCATGGATTTTGGGGGTTTTCTAATTTTTTTTAGATTTTTGAATTTTTTGATTTTTTTCGATTTTTTTGGGGGTTTTCTAATAACGACATCCTCTGCATCTGAGTGATTGGCTATGGATCTCATTCCTATCCTATGTTTGTCAAATATCCCCTAAGCACAGTGTGCATTTGCTTTTGGCTCCCCAAAGGCCACTTGCCCCTAGTCACTAATGTTTAATGTAGACCAGGTGCGGGGTTCTCCAGTCATTAGTGGGGATAGGAAGACTTAAAGGAGACAAGACTTGGACTGGTGCTTGGGGGACTGGCTTGTATGACTTGCAAGGGTGTATTATATGGAATCCATCTATTGTCCAGAGACTTGTGGTCATATTTTGTCCGGAGCATGCATATGACGGGCTCAAGGGCGTCCCGCGGTGAACTGTACTGCCACTCTTTGACATCCCCTATTTTCAAGTTTTCGCTTCTTATTCTATCAATTTTCTCTTCCTTTTTTTTTCTTTCTTTTGAACAGACCGTCTCTCTTGAGACTTCACACATATGAGCTACCACCTCACCTAGTCCACAAGTTAGTGCCCTTTTGCCCTAGACCTTGTCCGAGTAAGAAGAGAATTGACCTTCGCACCCCACACTAGGGCTAGGCAGGAACACTATAACTAAGAAAATTAGCCCTGGGCTGCCGTATGGGTGTGTGACTGAGCACAAGGGTCATTTAACAATAAATGAAACGGAGTGAGACACCATAGTACGAACATCTTTTGCAAGATGATGTCGCTATTGAAAACTTTTATAAGGTAGAATCTTTTAAGATCAGCCATTCCACAGGTGAGAGAGCTCCTCACAACAACATTGATAACCCTATACGTGTTCCCAGGGTACACTTCCTTAACAACGTAACAACCCTTCCCAGTTTGCTTGCATTTTGACCTAGGACCTCCAGGTGTTATGAAAATTCGCTTCAAAACCATGTTCCTTCTTGGAATTTGCATTCAATCACTTTCTTTTGAAAAGATCTTGAGAGCCTGTTTTGATATGAAAGTACATGATCGGCCGCGGCTAGACGCGTTCGTCTAGGAGTTCCAGCTGTGTAAGTAATGCCTCTCGACGTTCGTCGGGATTATGTTCTTTGTCTAACTGACTCTTAGCAAAGGAATGGGGATCTCATGTGGGCATACGCCCTCCATGTATGTAAGTGAAAAGAGTAGTTTGCCCAGTGGGCGTGCGGATGGGGTACGATAGGCACATAGAGCCTCAGTCAATTTTTCAGGCTAATCGGCGAACTTATGAGACTCACAAGTTTTCTTTAAAATTTCAAAAGCTTTGTTTGTGGCTTCGGCTTGGCTGTTGCCCTGCGGGTAGTATGAGACGAATGATGCAAAGAAATGTTGAATTTTACATAGGTCTTGAAGCTCTGTGTATGAACTGGGGTCCATTATCGGTGACAAAGCACCTTGGGCACTCCGAACCGCGAGATGATGTTCCTCATGATGAACCTGCACATAGTCGAGCCTTTGATTTCTGCAATGCCTCTACTTTGGCTCACTTGGTGAAGTACTCAGTAGCAGTAAGGATGAAAGATTTCTGTTTTACTTGAGCATTAGGATCACCAAGAGACCCAATGATATCAAAGGCCCACATGGAGAAAGGCCAAGGAGAAGATAGTGGATGCAAAGAAGAGGACGAAGCATGGATCTTATCGGTATGGATCTAGCAATTGACACACCTATGGACGTAGATGGCACAGTCTTCTTCTAAGGTTGGCCAGTAATAGCCCTGCCTAAGAATCTTCTTAGCCAACATTTGGCTATTCACATGCCCTCCACATTCACTAGAGTGGGCTTCTTCTACTACCTTCCAGGCTTCTTTGTCCGACAAACATCTGAGGAGCATTCCATTTAGAGCACGCCTGTACAACACTTCTCCAACAATTGTATATTTCAACGCCACTCTACGGATGGCTCTCTTATCTTCTACTTCTGCTTCGTCTGGGAAGTACCGTTTCTACAATACAACTCAATCTCGTAGTACCATGGCCTTTCTTCCTCCACCACTTCTCCTAGCTCTACTAACAACACTTCCTTCGCTTTTCTTCTCTCTGCCTTAAGACTAAAGAGCTCCTAAGGTTATTGAACCAAGGGTCCTGAGTGGAGGGAGCTTCTAATCTTTGAACAGTGATTGTCTCAGCATTGCGGCTGAGAGGGAAAGAGAGAGATGAGGCCAGGGATGCCAGGGCATCAGCCAGGATATTCTGAGAGCGAGGGGTGTGAATGTAGATGAGTTTGCGGAATTGCTTGGCTAAGAGTGTGACCAGATCTTTATAAGGCTTGAGCTTGGGGTCACGAGTGCGTTAGGTAGAAAGGACCTACTGGAGAACAAGTTTAGAGTCCCCTATGATCTTGAGGTGGCGCACGCCTAAGAGGTAGGCGAGCTTAAGACCGGCTAGGAGTGCCTCATACTCGGAGACATTATTGGTGGCAGGGAACTGGAGTTGATATGCAAGTGGAATGGTGATCCCTTATGGGGTGAGCAAGACAGCACCTAGTCCCCTAGATTTGAGAGCCCCATCAAAGTGGAGCGACTAGAAGGGATCATGAGAGATGAGTGACAGGTTTTCATCGGGGAAATCCTCTTGAACCGTGTCACTGTGAGGAAGAGGAAGGTGAGCGAGGTGCTCAGCAATGGCATACCCTTTTATAGCCTTCTGGACTACAAAGGTGATATCGAATTGAGACAAGAAGCTCTGCTAACACGCCAATCTGTCGGCGAGGACTGGCTTCTCCAAAATATACCTAATAGGGTCCATTCTAGAAATCAAACTCACCTTATGGGCTAAGAAGTAGTGCTTCAATTTCTGCACTACCCACACTAGCGCTGCACATGTTTTCTCCATTGTGGTGAGCTTGAGCTTGGAAGGATTGAAGAGCCTAGACAGGAGACCCTTTCTTTGCCAGAATCATCATGTTGCGCAAGGACAGCTCCTAGGGAGTCCTTAATAGTCGATAGATATAGGATTAAGGGTTTCCCAAGGACGAGCGCCTGCAGCACGGGCGGATTCATGAGATAACTCTTAAGCTCATCGAAGGCTTCTTGGCATTTGGCATTCCATTCAAACTTGGCTCCTCCTTTTAACAGTTCATAGAAAGGATGACATCTTTGAGAGTGCTGAGATATGAATCTCCTTATGAACTGAAGCCGACCAATTAAACCTTGAAGCTCAGATATGTTCTTAGGAGGAGGCATTTCATTTATTGCCTTGGCCTTGTGAGGGTCTATCTGAATCCCCCATTTGCTGACTATGAAACCTAGTAATTTGCCTGAAGAGACCCCAAACACACACTTCTTCAGATTCATCTTCAATTGATATTCTTGTGCGCAGCAGAACACTTTGCCAATCACGGAGGAGTGTTCACTTCTAGTCCGAGACTTCACCACAATATCATCCACGTATACCTCAACCTCTATATGAATCATATCGTGGAAGATAGCTAACATTGCCCTTTGATAAGTGGCACCGACATTCTTCAATCCAAACGGCATGATTACATAGCAATAAGCTCTCCAGGGTGTGGTGAAGGAGGTTTTCTCTTGGTCCTCCGGGGCTAGATGGATTTGATTATATCCCTAGTACCCATCCATGAACGATAGAGTTTCATACCCAGCAGTGTTATCAATCAACACATCCAAATGAGGTAAAGGGAATTGTCTTTTGGACATGCCTTATTCAAGTCCGGAAGTCTATGCAAATTCGCACTCTCCCATCTTTTTTCATTACGGGACTATGTTCGTCACCCACAATGGATAGAGGACTGCACGGATGAACTTAGCTTTAGTAGTTTGTCAATCACCTCTTTCATCTTCAAAGCAATGTGGGGGAGGAATCGTCTCAATTTTTGTTTAACGGCAAACGCCCCTGGCTTCAAGATTTACCTATGCTCCACCAATTCGGGGTCGATGCCAAGCATGTGTCATATGATCAGTCAAAATAATCCTTGAACTCCCTTCACATTTCTATGAGCGCCTCTTCTTCCTCAGAAGGGAGACTGGAAGCTATAGTTAGGAGCCTGGGATCTTCTTCAGTTCCAATGTTTACCTCTTTGGTGTGTTCGTCCACTACCGATGTAGGCTTGTCGAATCTTCTCATGCCACTCACATACATCTCGGCAGTGTCCTCGATCTCACCATCCTCTTCATCCACTGGGTCTTCCTCAGGTAAGATCTCTTAAACTCCAAATCCGCCATCTAGCCCTTCCTCTTCGTGCTGAGCTTCTATGTTTAGAATTACAGCTTCCTGGACAAACTCTTCAACAGCTAGAAGAGCGCCACACCTTTGCACCAGATCCATCAAATATCTATTAGGTATGCCACTACCCTTTCATTTCCTAGACGGGGACGGGGACTTGCTAGATCCTACCCCTGAATCTAAACTAGGGTTGATATTTACAGGAGGCTCTGGAGAAGTGTCTAGAGGATTATTTGAAGGGAAAGAAATAGGCACAGCTGGGCCGCGGGAATCCTCCGATGGGTCTGGAGGTGGAGGCGGGCCACCCGAGCTCAGGGTGCCCGCAGCAGAGTTGGGGTGCAGGGGAACAGAAGGCCCCTCACCCAGATCGCCCAAAATGACCATGATGGTCAGTGGGCGCAAGTCGCGGCTCAAGCAGAAGGAAGGGAAAGGCGGGGATCACCGCCAAGGAGGAGGAGAGAGTGACGGGGATCGTCGTCAAGGAAGCGAGGGAGTGCACAGATGATGGGGATCGCCGTCGAAAGCAAGGGAGCACCAGGACAAGGATCGTCGTCCAAATGCTGAGAACGGGGGTGACAGGGATCGCCGTCAAGCAAAGGGGATTGCAGCAGGAAGTGGCGGGGATCGCCGCTAGGAGTGGGATCGAGGTGGGGAATTGCTGCTTGGAAGGAGAGGAAGGATGGGGATCGCCGTCCGATGAAGGAGGAAGGGGGAAAGACTGGGTCACCGTCCGATTGATGAGGGGAATGAAGGGAAGAAGCACACCCTTTTTTTTTGACATATTAAACTAAGGAAAGAAATGAACTATCCTACATGCGGAGGTGTCGGGAAAAGGACAGGACCGAGCCATTAAAGAATAGCGAGAAGAGGTGAAGAATAGTTAACGCTTCTAGAGCATCAGGGAAGAGTTGGATGATAAGAGGAGGAGAAGAAGGGATGAAGGCAAAATATAAACAAGGATGGAAGATACAAAATGACTAGAAGGCCGAGAATACCCTAGCCAGAACTCCTTTGTTCGATTGATGGGGTTTATGATTTCAAAATCCTCACCAGGTCCAACAACTGTCGCTAGGTGGTGGCTGCTGATACTGACTATTCCGTTACTGGGGAGTGTGAAATGCTGTCCTCGTTGAACAAATGACTGACTACCAAGACGAGGTCTTCAAGGTCTTGGTCCTCTGCCTCTGCTACTGGAGACTGCATGGTGTTGTCCTCCTTGAACAAGAAACTGACGTCTGAGACTAAGTCTTCTAGATCTAGTTGTTCTGCCCGTGTTTCTTCAGGCTTCCTCTTTGTGCTGGGCCGCTAGGCCTCCAAATCTTGATACGGGGATAACAGTGCTTCTGTCATGATAGTATTGTAGCCTGGTTGTACGGGCCCTCTGACAAAATGATCATAGAGTGTCCAGGAGAGGGTCTTGGTTTGACTTGGTTCAGATGAATGTGCCGCCCATGGTTTGAGTCCTTCTTGATATCCAAGGCCACGCTTTGTGAATTTCTTAGGGTCATTGATGATCTGAGTCCTCCCCTGAAGGTGGGCGCCAAGACCCAGGTTGATATCCAATTCTAACCATGATATTCCACCCCTGGTGTTTGTCAATGTGTTCTTCTTAAGGATGGCCACCGATGGAGATACAATCTAACGGCTGCTGGAAAATGTGTAAACCCATGGAAAATTCACATAAAGCACTGAGATGATGGGCTTGTTAGATGGCCAGACCGATGGCATTATCTTCTCAATGGCCTCCACTGTATGTGAAGTTACTGCACTTTTTAACTTTGACTATACGGCCCTAGAATGGAAATTTCAAGCATTGATGAGCTATAGAGGGGACTGCCCCTATCGCCTCAATCCATGGGCGACCCAAAATGTCTTTGAAGGTCGGATCAATGTCAAGCACATAAAAATCCACTGTCATGGCAAGTGGGCCTAATTCTGCTTGTAAAAAGATGATGCCGTGGCAAGCCCGCCGGGAATTGTCATAGGCTGCTATGGTTGTAGGAGTGGGCTACAGGCGGCGCTCGAAAATGTTGCAGGACCTCAAAGTATTAGCGGCACACATTATAAAAAGCTCCGGTGTCGACTAATGCGGCATCAACAACCACTTTGTTATGGTCAAGGTGACACATAAAGGCATTCTCCTGGCCTCTAGGGGAGCTAGCTCTCCATCTATAAAAGTAATGGTTGGCCCTTTGTTGACAATGGAGAGAACAGATGGCAGATTATCTGGGTTCATATCTTCATTTACCATGACCCTTTGCAGAAAGGCTCTCAGGACATCTTGGGTGTTTGCGACCTTCTAATTAGCTCTAGGATGGATATCTTGGCTGGAGTTTGATCCAGATGCTTTAGTATGTCATATTGGGTCCTCGGGACCAGATCTATCTCCTCAATGTCTTGTTGCTGCTGCTGGTTGTTGGAAGTTTGGGTCGGCTGACCCGACATAGACACGGATGCATTTGGGTACATCTGGTGGAACATCCACCCGCTCCGTAGGGCAAGGTTGTGGTGAAGGGGAGGTGAAGTGGTGTCAATGATAGAGGGAGTGGCTAATAAGGGTGCTGGCATAGGGGAGAACGGGATGTTCAGAGGTGACGGGATAACAGGTGGTATGACGGGGTTGTTGTAGAGTGGTGAGGTAAGGGTGGCAACGGTGGGTGTGGTAGGTGTGGATGTGGTGGTATTAGTCATGGTGGAAGTAGGTGTGGCGTGGGAAATAACCAAAAGCTGGCCTACTTCGTGCTCGTCATCGTAGGCCCACGTGGCTACTGGTGGTGGATGGTGGACGACGGGGTTAACTTGAGCGGGTGGAGGAGGTGGTGGAGCAGGCTGAGGGTTCGGAGCGGGCTGGTGTTGCGGCATGGGTTACGAATTATGCCGAGGTCATTGATGGCTACTGTGGTTGCTGCTATTGTTGGTACTGCTGTTGGAATGGCTGTTGCTGCTGGAATTGTTGATGTTGCTGCTGGAATTACTGCTGCTGTTGCTGTGGCTGCTGTCGCCTTTGCTGCCGTTGACCCTGTTGGTCCCTCAGTGTCTGGATCAATCTCTTCATCTCAGCCCAATCAATCTGATTCTGCTCATGGAGATCATAAATAATATCCCGAAATTGCAAGCAATCTGACACATTGTGGCCCGAATGGCGATGGTACACACAATATTTTGTTTGGTCCGCTACCATGTTCCAATTTGGTTTTTCGGGAGGGAGCCTAAGAGCATTTAGAGACATAAGGGCCGCAAAGATATCGGCCAGGGTCTCAGGAAGAGGAGGATACTGAGCTCTCTTGGGCCCATTGGGCTTTCGGGGAGCATAGCCATTTTGGGGCGGAGGGACTTGATTGTATTGACGCTGGTCTTGCTGGGGGTTTTGGCCCTGGGGAGGCGGCTGCCTATTGTTCCATGGTTGCTGGGGTTGCTGATTAAAGGGTGCCCTACCTATCGGGCCTTGGGGGTTGTTCACTGCACTTACCTGCTCATTGGTTTGGATTCCCTCAGTGATAGGTCCCTGGGGCTTCTTGGGATAGCGAGATTTAGGGGCCTCAAACATGGAGTGGATGGGTGAATCTTGAGCTGGGTATGGATGAAACGGGCTCAGCTGTACAACTGGTGCATGGCGGTGATGTCGTTCGTAGCTAGGATGGCACAATAGGGGGTGTGGCATTGGAAATTAGCAATTAACTTTCTTCCCCGGCATGGGGCATCGGACCTTAGCAGCCACGGCGTGCCATCTGTCGGCATAAACAGCAAATTCCTCATCAGGCTTCATTTTCTTGGCTACTAGGTCAACAAAAGAATATTCGGGTCCAACCCGATCCTGAAACTATTGTAAGAACCCTCTTGAACAATGTGAAAATCTTCGGCCTCCTCGGGGGGCAAAGAGTAGAACCACTCGAGGGCCGCTCCATCCAATGACTTTTCAAACAAGTACGCCATGAGATGGCAGTCGTACTTATGCAGTGCAGACTCACACAAAAAATCTTTCAAATGTAGATAAGGGTCTCCTACCCCGAATAACGCCGGTACACAAGAAGTTCTGACTGAGGTGGGACTCGGAGGTATTGAAAAGATGGAAGGGGAATCTCCAGGGCTTTTCGCGGGTCCAATTGTTCCTTAGGTCATGGAGCTCCCTCTTCATGGTCGTCCACTCCGCAAGGAAGTCAGAGGGAGACGTGGCATGGTGAGTAGGGATGAGGGAGCAGGGTCGCTCTAAGGAGTAAGACCTCTCGTGGGAAAGGGGGAATAGGTTCGGCCCTATAGAATGAGGAGACTGGAGGGGATCTGGGCCGAACATCCTGCGCCGGGAAATAGCTGGGCTCAAAGAAGTGAATAGCTCGCAGATGGAGGGGTGTAGGATCTGCCACCACGGAGGGTGCGTGTGGTGCTGAATAACAAGAGCGGAGGAAGCTTCTTGTTGGGCAGAACTGTGAGTGGGAGGAGATAAGGGTCGCTTTCCTTTGGTAGCGGCCAGAAATTCATGGACTTGGTCGGACTCAGATGAGGGAGAAGTTGACTAAATTGAGGAATGTGGTGATGATCAGTTTATCCCCATGTAATTTAAATAAATTACATATCTATTTTGTGATTAACAAAACCATGATAAAGGTTACTAACATACTTTCTATGAAGTCTAAACACAGGAAATAAACCAAGGGAAAACAAGCCAATAAGTAAGTATTCATCTCACTACAACAGTAAGAGTTCAAAGCATCAATATTTGTCTAAGTACACATCGATTTCCATTATAGGTCATAACTATTTCTAAAGAGCTATATCGATTTCATATTCACAGGATTCGCTATGTGCTTTTATCGATTTGGGCAGTATAACGATTTCTTCAGTTACTTCACAACGATTCGTTAAGTGATCGCAAAGATTTGCCCTCACAACGATTCGCTAAGTGATCGCAAAAACTTGCCGTCACAACGATTCATTAAGTGGTTCGTAACGATTCTTTAGCATCGTAACGATTCCTTAGTCATCGTAACGATTTGCTCTCGTAACGATTTCTTTAGTCATCGTAATGATTTGCTCTCGTAACGATTTCTTTAGTCATCATAACGATTTGCTCTCGTAACGATTCTTTAGTCATCGTAATGATTTGTTCTCGTAACGATTTCTTTAGATATCGTAACAGTTTGCTCTCGTAACGATTTCTTTAGTCATCATAACGATTTGCTCTCGTAACGATTCCTTTAGTCATCGTAACGACTTGCTCTCGTAACAATTTCTTTAGTCTTGTAACGACTTGCCTTCATACTGATTCAATAAGTAATTCATAACGATTTGTACATCGATTTGCTTATAACGTCATAACAATTTACATATCGACTTGCTTATACATCATAATGATTTGTACATCGATTTGCTTATAACGTCATAACAATTTGCATATCGACTTGCTTATAAATCATAACGATTTGTACATCGATTGCTTATAACGTCATAACGATTTGCATATCAACTTGCTATTATAACATCACAATGATTTGTACATCGATTTGCTTACAAAGTCTAACGATTTGTACATCGATTTGCTTACAACGTCATAACGATTTGCACATCGATTTGGTTATGACTTCATAACGATTTGTGTATGCATCTGTCTACTCAGTTACTAAGGATTTCATGAGTCATGCATATAACGATTTCATAAAAAACAACGATTCGAATTTCATACTAATCCTTGAAAACATTGAAAAGTCAAAGTCTTCATGTATACCGTTGGACAGCATGCATTATTATGACAGCGTATCTCTGCATGCATGCTAACAATATCTTCCATTATAGTATCTTCTCTATAAACATCTTTTAGAATAACAAAATGGCATTACTATTTTGATGAACATTCATTCTGACGTTGACTGACAAAAGAGATAGCCTCTGTCTACTGTTCAAAGCTTTAAATATGTGCAGATCTCTGACAGTATCTGTCATAAAGTTGGTTAAAATAGAAGCCAAAGAAGATTTCAGAAGATCTTCTCTCTCTCTCTTTGCGTGAATGAAAGGAAAAAGGACTATGACTGGAAGCTTCCAAGTGTCAAGCAGTCTAACGTACACTTAAGCATAGAGACAATGGGCACTTCAACGTTCGAATTTCAAAAGATGATATATGAAGTTCCTAAAGCATCAAGAACACACGTTGTTGTGAACAACAAGCCATAACGTCCCAAAACTTCAACAAGATTTTCTGAGAGCCGAGCAAAAATTCCTATCAGTCTAGCTCTTGCTCTCGGTGCTAAGTTCAGCTCTGTGAGAGAGCCTTTTGTCTGAGAAGAGTCCTTGATTGTAGATCTTTTCTTCTTAGTCTTTGCTTCAGATCAAGCACTATTCTATAAGCTTGATCTAGGGGCATCATCTCTTTGATTACATTCCCTTGTGTTGTCCCTTCTGGTGTGAAGGAAGACCTGGTGGGATATCTACGGTGTTGTTCCCTTCTGTTGTGAAGGAAGCCCTGGTGGGGTATCCAGGGTGTTGTTCCCTTCTGTTGTGAAGGAAGACCTGGTGGGGTATCCAGGGTGTTGTTCCCTTCGATTGAAGGAAGACCAGTTGGGGTGCTGGATGTTGTAGTGTCCTTAAGGGGGACTGTACCCTTGTTAGTGAAATCCTGAGATATTGCTCAGGGACTGGACGTAGGACTCCTAAGAAAGGAGATCCGAACTAGGATAATTCTCTATGTCGTGAGATTGCTTTTGTGTGTTTGATCTTTCGATTCTCTATCACTAACAATCTGCAAAGTATGTTTTGTGTGACTATTTTGTGAACAGGTTTTGAGTCTAAATAATTTTTAGGAATCCCATTCACCCCCCCTTAGGCTTGCTAGCTGGGCAACATGTGGTATCAGAGCTAGTCTCTTCGACAAAGAAGTAGATCCAACGATCTGAAGAGAAAAGATCAAATGGCAGCCCAGGTCACTCTGAAGGCCAGTCAGTCAATAGGCCACCTCTATTCGATGGAGAAGATTACACCTACTGGAAGACCAGGGTGGAATACTTCTTGCAAGGATTGATTTTCAGATCTGGTCAATTGTAGAAGAAGGAGATCTTCTAGTCACCAACGAGAGGACAAATGGCCAGAAGATGATAGAAAGAAGATTCTCTCAACTGCAAAGCCAAAAGCATCTTATGTTGTGCCCTTAGTAAAAAGGAATTCAACCGTGTATCTGCCTGCAAATCCGCCATGGAAATGTGGGAAAAGCTCAGGATCACTTATGAAGGCACTAACAAAGTCAAGGAAACCAGGATAGACATTCTGGTGACACAATTTGAAAGGTTCCAGATGCAGCAGGAGAATCTATAACCCAAATGTTCAGCAGATTTACAGACATCACCAACGGGTTAGCAGGATAGGAAAAAACTATGAGATGGGAGACATGGTAAGGAAAATTCTTAGATCCCTACCATCTTCTGGACTCCCAAGTAACAGCTATAGAAGAAGCCAATGACCTAAAAAGGATGTCGTTGGAAAAGCTCATTGGGTCCCTCATGGCCATGAGATAAACATGGAGAGATTAGGAGAATCATCCACTAGAAAGAAGCACACGAATGCCCTCAAAGAGAGAAGGCAGCTCTGAGGAACAATCAGAAGATGAAGCCAGTAGTGAGGACAGTGAAGATGAAGAAGCAATGTTGTCTAGAAGATTACAACGGATATTGGCCAAGAAAAAGAAGTATCAATCTGGCAGACGATATTCAAAAAGGGAAAGGATATCAAGAAACCTGAAGCAAAGGATGTAAAGAAGAATGAACCAATTTGTTATGAGTGCAAGAAGCTAGGACACATCAAGGCAGAGTGTCCAAAGCTCAAAAAATCTGAATCAGAAAGAAGGACAGTTCAAGAAAGTTCAGAAGATATAAGAAGAAAGCCATGGCAGCAGCTCTGGGACAACACAGTGACTCGGATAGCGAGTCAAGCTCAAACAGTGAGGAAGAAAAAAAGGCTAACCTAGCCTTCATGGCAGACATCACAGAAAAGGTAACCTCTGACTCATCCTTTGATTCCTGTAATGATTCTGATTCAGATGACTTAGAAAATACTTTAATGAATTGTATGATAAATATAGAGAAGTATCTAAATTATTAAAATCTAGTAAGAAAAATGTTGCATGTCTAGAAAATACCAATTCAGATTTAAAAACAGAAAATGAACAACTAGAGAAGCAAGTAATGAACTTAAAAAAGAAGAAATGAGTTGCTATGCGAAAATCTAAAAGATAAAAATACACAATAACAAAATTAGAAAAACAAGAAAGTTCAGACGAATTAAAAAGGAAATCAAAAGATAACAGAAGAAAATGATAAACTATCAAGTACATTAGAAAAATTTACTAATGGTAAAAACTCCTTAATACTAAAAGGTGCTAGACGATCAGGTAAAAGGAAAAATGGATTAGGTTACATTCCACCAGATAATGAAGACACCATAGTATACCCTAAACATATCCAACTCCAAAATTCGACCTGAACAAGATATAGCATATAAATCAAACTTTAAAGATACTCCATATGGAAAAACAACTAGAACAACATGTTGCAGTCACTGCAACAAGCTAGGACATACCAAAATAACCTGTCCAACTAAACACAAAATCTGGATAATTAAAAAGACAGATGAGAATACGAACTAGCAAGGGCCCAAAAGAACTTGGGTACCTAAATCTAAGTGTCTTTATTTCAGGGAGGCCTTCGAGCATCTCAAAATGGTACCTGGACAGCGGGTGCTCAAGGCATATGTCAGGTAACAGAAAGTTGTTCTCTCACCTCAAGGCTGAAGAAGGCATAGTCACCTATGGAGGACAATGGAAAGGGAATGTGATAGAAGTGGATCAGTGTGCAGTAAAGGCATAACTGTCATTGAAGATGTGCTATGCGTCAAAAGACTGAAACACAATCTCATCAGTATCAGCCAGCTATGTGATAGAGGACACCAGATCAGTTTTCAAGAGTCAAAGTGCAGCATTGTGAAAGATGGTGTAGTATCTTTGAAGCCAAAGAGAGAAGAACTATATGTACTTCATCTGGAAGAATTAAAAGATCAAGACATCTGCTAGCGGCAAGCAAGGAGCAGTCAACTAAGCTGTGGCACAGAAGATTGGGCCACTGCAGTCTGGATGGCATAGAAGAAAACAATTAAGAAAACCTAGTGGAAGGTCTACCTAAAATTGGTACAAGATTGGATGGCATCTGCGGGCCTTGTGCAAAAGGGAGCATGAAATCCACATTCAAGTCAAAGACTATGGTGACAACCTCTAAACCCTTAGAACTCTTACACATGACTTATTGGGCCAATGAGGACCACCAGTCTAGGAGGAAAGCAATATGGATTGTTATTGTAGATGACTATTCGAGATTCACTTGGGTATCATTCCGGAACAAGGATGATACATTTGACAAGTTTGTGAGCTTCAGCAAAAAGGTTCAGAAAGATAAGAAGTATTGCATATTGGAATCCGATCTGACCATGGAGGAGAATTCCAGAATGAAAAATTTTCAAAGTTCTGTGATGACCAAGGAATTGAACACAATTTCTCAGCACCAAGGACACCACAGCAGAATGGAGTTGCTGAGAGAAAGAACATGACTTTATTGGACATGGCAAGAACAATGTTATCAGAATATGATCTGCCAAGATTTTTGGGCTGAAGCAGTCAACACAGCAGCTACATCATAAAATAGAGTAATGATCAGGCCGATTTTGAAGAAGACTGCATATGAGTTGTTGAAAGGAAAGAAGCCTAAGATCAGTCACTTCAAGACATTCAGATGTCCATGCTTCATACACAACAACGACAAAAGAGACATTGGTAAGTTAGATGTCCAAATCAGATGAAGGCATCTTCATGGGGTATGCTTCTAAACCTAAAGGTTATAGAGTGTTTAATAAGCACACTTTATTAATTGAGCAGTCAGTACTTGTTATTTTAATGAAACTAACCCTCCTTGAGAAAGGGAGAAGATAGTGATAATGATGATGCAGATGAAATGTCCAAGAAACTAAAAGATACATCAATTGAGGACAAGGAATATCCCCTCTAGAAGATCTCCAACAAAGGGATATTCTCATCAAAATCTTCCAAAGAATGGAGATACAAGAAAGATCACCCTCCTGAAAACATCATTGTGATCCATCTGTAGGGGTAAGAACAAGAGGTAACATAATTCCATGTGATTATTTAGCTTTTGTTTCTCAAATAGAGCCTATGACAGTCAATGAAGCTATCACTGATGAATCTTGGATTTTAGCCATGCAAGATGAACTGAATCAGTTCAAGAGAAACCAGGTTTGGTCACTTGTTCCTAGACCATCAGATCATCCAGTGATTGGCACCAAATGGGTGTTCAAAATAAATTGGATGAAGCTGGTGTGATCATAAGAAACAAGGCAGATTGGTAGCTCAAGGCTATTCCAAGAGGAAGGCATAGATTTCGATGAACCCTATGCACCTGTAGCTAGACTTGAGGCTATTAGAATTTTATTTGCATATGCATCTGCACTAGTGCGAAATTATTTCAAATGGATGTAAAGTGCATTTCTAAATGGTTTTATTCAGGAGGAAGTCTATGTAGAACACCTCCAGGCTTTGATGACACTGAATTTGAATCATGTTTTTAAACTACACAAAGCACTATATGGTTTAAACAAGACCTAGAGCTGGTATGAAAAGGTAGCTCATTTCTATTAGACAACGTTTTATTAGAGGTCAAGTAGATAGTACACTATTTATCAAGTCCAAGGTCAAGCATATATTGCTTGTTCAAATTTATGTTGATGACATAATATTTGGTTCTACTGATGAATCTCTTTGCAAGTACTTTGAGAAGCTTATGCAGGGAGAGTTCGAGATGAGCATGATGGGAGAGCTCAACTACTTCCTTGGATTGCAAATCAAACAAGGAAAGGAAGGGACTCACATCTGCCAAGCTAAGTACACCAAGGAACTCTTAAAGAAGTTCAGATTTGATAATGCCAAGCCACTATCAACACCTATGACACATCAGTAAGATTGGACAGTGACGAAGATAGTAAGAATGTAGATCAAAAATCTACATAGGTATGATAGGATCCTTACTATACTTAACTGCTAGTAGACCTGATATTTATTTAGTGTATGCAGTGTGCTAGTATCAGGCAGATCCCTAGAGAATCTCTTCTAATTTCAGTAAAAAGAATTTTTAGATATTTAGCTAGAACTCATGACTTAGGTCTTGGTATCCAAAATCTTGTGAAATTTACTTAGTAGGATACTCTGATGCTGACAACGCTGGATGCAAAATAGATAGAAAAAGCACCAGTGGTTGTTGTCAATTTCCTTGTAGGATGTCTGATATCATGGTCCTCTAAGTAATATAATTCAGTAGCACTGTCAACAGCTGAAGCTGAGTATGTGGCTGCTGGAAGTTGCTGTACACAACTCCTATGGATCAAGCAACAACTTGAGGATTATGGGCTATATATCGAGACAATTCCATTATTATGTGACAACACCAGTGCTATAAATTTGACCAAGAATCCAGTACAACACTCAAGGACTAAACACATTGGGTTAGATATCATTTATTCGTGATCATGTAGCAAATGGGAACATAGATATTTCATTTTCGATACAAACAATCAGTTAGCAGACATCTCCAAAGGCCTACAGAAGAGAGATTTACTTCTCTTCGAAGGGATTAGGCATGTGTAAATTGTGAAAGATGTATCTGTTTAAAACTGACACTTTAATTTTCAGAATTTGAATTATTTTTTTCCCTCCTAAAAATTTGAGCAAAATTCCAATCCTTTTAATTTTGACATGACCGTTCGTTATTTTATAAGAGTTTATTCCTTTCGATCTCGTCAATTTTGTCGTTTTCCGCCATCATGGCGCCCTAAATTCTAAAAGTCATTCTTTTAATTTCCTTTATATCCCGAAATCTATGCGGCAATGATTCACATCCCTTCATCGTCTTCTTCCTTCCGCCTGAGGCGATACCCTATCGACTCCGGCATCGACTCCCTGAGATTTCAAGCCTTCACCCTCCTTCCCGCGAGAATTTCTTGTGGGGTTTTACTCCCTTCTCCATTTCGATCATCCAAAACTCCTTCCCATCCAAAAACCATGGCCTCTTCTGCGTCTCGGCAGCGTCGGGGCTATGGAGCTGCATTTCTTACCACCAGTAGTAGGAAAGATATGCTTCAGTAAAGACCAAGCTTATGGCCACAAAGCAGTAGATGTGGCTGACTTTCAGAAGAATGAATGGGCAGTATCGTCGCAGCTATGAGCAGATTGAAGTGGACAAAGATAGCCCCCTATCAAAGTAGTTATCCTGTCACGCCCCGACGAAGAATATTGGAACGCGAGGGTTGCAAGAAAAGGGTATAGAGCGAGTACTAGACATCAAACCATTACACAATGAACAATGATAAAGCAATTCATTTCATTAGTACTTTTCAATGCCTAGTTACAACCACTAATATAGAGCCAATCTATGGGGTCCGATTATATTGGAATAACGCAAAAGACTAAACTTCAACCTACTACTACAACGCTAAATATAGCAATAGGACACTAGGGTACTCAAGACATCACTCCAGGTCGTTCCGTCCTCTTGAGTGTATGGTTCATCCTCGGTCTCACCTGGGAAAACACGACAAATAACGCAAGGTGAGCGAACATCGCCCAGTAGGACTTAGATCTCAGGCTCAAGCAGGTTTTAAGTAATTAATGCATTAAAGGCAGAGTAACTAATGATAAAACGGGAGAGAGTGTCAGGTAAAAATAGCAGGGCAGTACATGAACGAAATAGCAAGACTTTCCAAATATGACTTTTCAAGAATAGCACAAGTGTCGGGAATAGCACAATAATAGCAAGATAGCACAATGTCATGTATAGCAAGATGGCCATGGTACAGATAGCACAACGAGTATAGCATAGCACAACGAGTATAGCATAGCACTTTGTTGTCAATGGACAACGAGAGAACATAACACTTTGATTGTCATTTAGACAGTCACGATAGATAGCACTTGAGTGTAAAATGCCAAACACTCTGATCATTTAACTCCCAGGGCACTAGAAATTTAGGGGCACATCCAAGACCAGATCGGGCCCTTTATATATGCCAGACATTAGTTATATTGTTTATCTTTAGACAATCACTCAATGGCCAATATAGAGTATCAAGAAGTAGATGAGAGCACTAGATAATAGATGAGATAGTAGAGTGAACGTGAATAGATGAGTGAGTAGAGTATAGATGAGAGCTAGTGGACATTGCACGAACGCATCGAGTACACCGGCGATAGTAACAGTTGCACAACACGTGCACTGGTGTTGGCAGTCAGGTGGAACTCACGAGCCTACCACTGGCCAAGTTAAGCCCAAGTCCAGAGGTCTGGATTCAAGACGAGAGTGAACTTCTAATAGCGTTTGGATCATAAGATCCCTAAAGGGGTATCATAGGTATTAGGGTACAACCGCTCGTCGACCATGTGGGAATCCATGGAAGAGGAGACTTACGGAGGCCTTGAACAAAGTCTTACTAGTCCGTAGAAGGAGTATCCGTCGGAGAGTTCATCCAACTCAAGAAAGTGTGGTATATAAAACAAGTGCTCGACGTTCTAGAGGAATTCTAGAACAGTGGAGCATCGATATCGGTCTTCCCAAAACATCGTGAGAAACGATAGACAAGTTAGGGTAATTTAATTACGTAAATTACCAGATGTATTATGAAATAGTTTCATGCCAAATTATGCCATAATTGATGGTTCAATGTGTGTGTAAGCATCATGAAATTGTAGATAGAAAAGATCAGGTGCATACATTTTAATCATACATAAATGTTCAATTTATAACAGGTGTTATTTTTTGTGTGTATGACCGTTAAACAAGAGTACAAACACTGTAGAAAATCAAGCATTGTTGAGACAGGGGGTTTTTGCAAAAAGAACCCAGATCGCGACGTACCCTGATGAGGGTCGCGACGGGGTCAACTGAGAGCGACGGGTCTGGTATAGTCACGACAGGCTTATCGCGGGCAGCAGATCAGACGGGATGTCATGAGGATCGCGAGGGCCTAGTCAGAAGATCGCGACGACAGGTTCTGTCGCGATCATCACGACAAGGCACTCTGCGTGACAGAGTGCTCTATTGCGACGGCCTTGTGAACGTGGCCTATCGGGACGTCACGTTCACAGGTCTGCGCCCAGTCCGACAGGGAAAGGACATTACATTGGATTGCGGGCCAGAAACTTTCCATTTGACATAGGGTGATTCAAGAAATCACAACTAATTGTATAGACAACGAAAAATCGTGAAACTAGTTGCAAAAACACCTAGACATGCATGGGTACTTACAATAAATAGGATTGGAAAACAATCACGGTTTAGACATGTTTTGAACACAGGTATTCATGATGAACATGAAATAGTACATAGTTGAGATCAACGATTAAATTCGCAGATAGGATGAATCAAATTTAGGGCTTTTAGGGGCAAGATGCCTAACCGCATCAGTTCCTACAACAAACATCTCGTGGCATGGGGTTGAGTATACAAGGAGATCAAGAATTAAGAAGAGGGGTTCGGGGTCATGTAAGTTGCAGAACTGAAAAATCAAGAACGAAAGATATGCTCGATGGAAAATTATGAAACCAAAGGGCTTTTGTTTCTGATAGATGAGACATCCTACAGAAAAAGTTTCATGGTTTATGCTCGTGAGAATGCCTACCTTTGATCGTTTTCCTCTCTAGGGTTAAGACTGAAGAACTCGGGAAGAAACTTTGATGGATCTTCCTCTCCACGATTTTCCCCCCCCTTGGCCTTTCCTCCTAGTCCAGGAACCTCTTGGCACGAGCTAGGGTCGGTCATGAGGGTTTAGAGAAGTATTTAAGCTTCTCCCTATTGCCTTTCCTAGTTTAAGTCTCTTCTATTAAATTCCGAATTTCCTATTTTTTCTCTCCCCTTTTAAGCAAGAGATCTTCTATTTGGGTTGGGAGAGAGGGGATTCGTGGCCAACCCATTGGGTAGGTTTAAGAATCCAATCCTAATTCAAACTACTATTTAATGCATTAAATATCCTTTTTCTATTTTAGTAATATTTTAGTTACGAATTTTGGGTATTTTTCTATTATTCCCTTTTTAAAATCTCTATTTTAGCCCACTAATTTCTAATGGGTCAATATAGCAAAGCCCATTACTCCTTTTCTTTAATGGGTTTTATTTAATTCTCTCTTATTTGATTTCCTAGTTATTTAATACATCTTCCTTTATTTGATTTTCTAATTAAATAATATAAATATTAAATTTTATTTTCCAAAAATTTAGGGTTGCTACATCCTCCCCCTCTTAAAAAGAATTTGGTCCCCAAATTCATCTGATCATAAGGGAGGAAGGTCTTACCGAAAAGATCGGGTAGTTGCGTCTGATAATTCCTTCTATTCCCCATGTGGCTTCTTCCACTCCGCGGTTATTCCATAGGACCTTCACCACGTGAATGGGACATTTCTGAGTTGTTGTACCTTCCGTTCCAGTATCTTGACTGGCTTCTCTTCGTATGTCACATCTTTGTTTAATACCTTTCTCGTGGCGAGATGTGCGTGGGGTCGTACACATATTTCCTAAGCATGGAAACAGGGACACATTGTGTACACATGATAGATCCATTGGCATGCCAGCCGTATGCAACCTCACAACCCTTTCGAGTACTTCAAAGGACCGATGAATCTAGGGCTGAGCTTTCCCTTTACACGAATCTTTGGATGCCGCGAGTAGGTGACACTTTTCGAAATACATGATCACCTACTTGAAATTCCAGATCTCGCCTTCTTTTGTCGCGTAGCTCTTCTGTCTGATTGGGCAATCTTGAGGCCGTCTCTGATTACCTGAATGTCCTTTGTTGTCCATTGCACCATGTATGGCCTAGCCATTGTTGTTCTCCAACCTCTTCCAGCATGCAGGGGATCTACATTCCTTCCGTAGAGTGCTTTGAATGGTGCCATCTTAATGCTTGCCTGATAACTATTGTTATAGGCGAACTCGATTAGTGGTAGGTGCTCATTCCAATAACCTTGAAAATCTATAGTGCAAGCTCTCAACATGTCTTCCACTATTTGGTTGGTTCTTTCAGTTTGCCCATCGATTTGTGGATGGAATGCGGTACTAAAGTTGAGTTTAGTACCCAGTGCACCTTGCAGTCCTTTCCAAAAATGAGATGTGAATCTCGGATCTCGATCCGAAACAATAGATGATGGAATGCCATGTAGTCTTACAATCTCCTTGACATACAAGGCAGCTAGTACCTCCACGGACCACTTACTCTTTATAGGCAGAAAGTGGGTGGATTTGGTTAGTCGGTCCACAATGACCATATGGCGTCGAGTCCACCACGAGTCTTGGGTAAACCTATGATGAAGTCCATGCTAATGCTTTCCCATTTCCACTCCGGAATATCTAGCGGTCTGAGTACACCAGCAGGGCGCAGGTGTTCCTCTTTTACTTGTTGGCATGTAAGGCAGTGAGCGGCATGTTCAGCTACCTCTCTTCATGTTCGGCCACCAAAATGTTCTTTTCATATCTTGATACATTTTGGTACCTCCTGGATGAATAGTATACCTTGTCTTGTGAGCTTCATCCATTAGTCTTCTCTTTAGTTCTTCATTGTCGGGAACACATGTCCTTCCTTGAAAGACAAGCCTTCCGTCTTCAGTCATTGCAAAGTCCGGTCTTTAGTTAGAGTTTCTTTGACGCGAACTAAGAATGGATCATCGTCTTGTTGAGCTTTGATCTCCTCTAGCCGAATAGATTGAATCTTGATATTGGCAACCAAGACTCGATCATCTCTATGTTCGATATTAAGTCTAACCTTGTGAATTATTCTAGTAGTTGCATCTCGCCAAGGACTAGACTTGAGACAAATGCCATTGGCTTCCTACTAAGAGCATCAGCCATGCATTTCCCTTGCCTGGGTGGTATTGGATGTGGAAGTCGAAATCTTTCAAGTATTTCCAGCCATCTCCTTTGTCTCATATTGAGTTCCTTCTGAGAGAATAAATACTTCAGACTTTTAGGTCTGGTAGACAGTGAATTGCTCGCCATATAGATAGTGTCTCCAAATCTTCAAGGCGAAGAAGACCATGCAGCCAGCTCGAGATCATGTACAGGTGTTAGTTGACTTCATGTGTCTTCAGTTGTCTTGAAGAATAGGCGATGACCTTCCTTTTGCATGAGAACAAATCCTAGCCCGATTCCTGAGGCATCGGTGTAGACAGAGAAACCTTCTCCCTTATGGCAGAGCGAGAGAGAACAAGTGCTGAGGTAAGACAGTCCTTGAGGGTTTGGAAACTTTTCACACAATCTTTACTCCAGGAGTATGGATTTCCTTTTGTGTCAGACGCGTGAGAGGAACAACGATCCTTGAGAAGTCCTTGATGAACCGCCTGTAGTAGCCAGCCAGTCCTAGGAAGCTTCTTATTTCGGTGACGTTGGTTGGTCTCTCCCAGTTGAGTACAACTTCGACTTTGGAGGGATCAACAGAGATGCCATCCTTTGAGATGACATGGCCAAGAAGGATACTTCTTCGAGCCAGAATTCACACTTGCTAAGCTTTGTTTATAAGCTTGTTGTCTCGCAAAACTTGCAGTGCTGTCTTTAGGTGTTCTTCATGCTCTTCCTTGGTCTTGGAGTATATGAGGATGTCGTCGATAAAGACGACCACGAACTTGTCGAGGTATGGCCGATATATGCTGTTCATGAGTTGCATAAAGGCTGCAGGAGCATTGGTTAGACCAAAAGGCATAACGACGAATTCATAATGTCCATACCTGCTCCTGAAAGCCGTTTTGAAAATATCGTCATCCTTGATCCTCATTTGGTGATAGCCAGATCGAAGATCGATCTTGGAGAAATATTGCGCTCCAGAAATTTGGTCGAATAGTTCATCGACCCTAGGCAATGGGTATTTGTCTTGATGGTAAGTTGATTGAGTTGTCGATAGTCGATGCACAGCCTCATCGATCCATCTTTCTTCTTTACGAATAGCACAGGTGCTCCCCATGGGGAAGTACTTGGTCGATGAACCCTTTTCTAGTAGCTCCATCAGTTGCACCTTCAATTCCTTCAGCTCGGCAAGTGACATCCGGTATAGTTGACGCGATACCGGTGCGGCTCCAGGAATCAACTCAATGGCGAAGTTGACATCTCGTCAGAGGGGAATCCCTGGCAGGTCTTTGGGGAATACATTTGGGTAGTCATGTACTATATGTATGTCTTCTATCTGGAACCCTTCTTTTCCACTACTACGGCTGCTAGGAAAGCAATACAGCCTTTCCTCATTATGTTGTGGGCTTTTATGGCGGAGACTAGAGACATCCGTCTCTTATGTCTAATCCCAGAGAATGCCAGTTTAGGAAAGTCACTAAATGTAACTTCCCTTTCTTACAGTCGACACTTGCCCCATATGCGGACAACCAGTCGGCCCCAAAATTACATCATAGCCTTCCATGGACATACACACCAGGTCGGCTTTTAGGTTATGGTCTCCGATCATTACATCGGCAGAGGGAAAGTATTTGTTCAATTTCTCCTTTTCCCTAATGGCGTTGTGACAGAGAACTCACAACCCATGGATATAGGTTTAGCATTCACAGTATCAGCAAAGTTTTGAGATATAAATGAATGAGTGACTTCAGTATCAAATAAAACGAATGCTGATAATGAGAAAACTTGAAGGGTACCTTCTACCACGCCACCCTCCATAGCCGGTTCCTCATCATGTAGGGCTTGCAGTCGGCCCTGTTTCTTAGGCGCATTAGGGCGCCTTTCATTCTCTTTCAGTAGCGGGCAATCAGGGATACGGTGCTCGCGACTTCCGCAGAGCAGACATGCGCCGACTTTCCTCCAGCATTCATCACCGTGTGACCAGGCTTGTCCACAGTGTTTGCAGTGGCTCTTTGTTGGAGTGTTGGGTATGAAAACCTTGGGTTTCCTTTCTTGGCTAGATCCCTCCGTGATGTTGAAGGGACGCTTCTTGCCGTTGTAGGCTTAGCAGATGACTGACCGAGGTCACTTCCTTCTTGACGAACGTCCCTTTGATACGGTCGGTGAAGTCCGTAGCATCTTCTAGCAGCTAAGCCCTCTTTACCATCTCAGCATAGGTCGGAATGTCGAAAGGTACGAGTTGAGTGATGTAGTGGGGCTTAAGGCCGTTTAGAAAGTGCTTAGCCTTCATCCTTTCAGTGTTCACCAGATGTACAACATAGCGTGCCAGTCTAGAGAACTGGGCTTCATATGGTCACAGTCAAGCTCCGCTGTTTAAGAGCAGCAAATTCTGCAGCCTTCCTTTCTTGAACACGCTCGGAGAAGTATTTGGAGTTGAATGCTTCTTTAAACTCATTCCAGGTGAATGGCCCATTCTCTCTAGTAGCTTCCACTGACTCCCACTAGGCGCGGTGTCCTTCTCCAGTTGGAACGTGGCAAGTAGCAGCTTGTCCCCCGCTCTGCACACATGCTGACACGGAATTCTTCCGACTCTTGGAGCCAATGCTCAGCTTCATCCGGATCCGTGGATCCGCTGAACCTAGGTGGGTTCAGACTTCTGAAGTTGCGATGCAGGTCACCTGCACCATGATTGCCACCTCCTTGAGTGGCTTGCACAATGGCGCGTGTCAGTTCTTGGATGGTTTGTTGCATGCCCCTCATTTGAGCACGTTCGGTCATCTCTGATTGCTTAGTTCCTACAAAAATAACTTACTGTTATGATACTGATGTGAAATTTAATTTGTGCGTGTGTGAGTTTAGTTTTGCTAGTTACCCTTGGCTCTAACCACAACTCACATAGGTAGGATAATTGACTCTAGTCGAGGCAGGTTAACCTAGATCATCCTGTACTAAGAATAACCTAGGCTCTGATACCACAAAACTGTCATGCCCCGACGAGGAATATCGGAACGTGAGGCAGTTGCAAGAAAAGGGTATAGAGTGAGTACTAGACATCAAACCATTACACAATGAATAATGATAAAGCAAATTCATTTCATTAGTACTTTTCAATGCCTAGTTACAACCACTAATATCAAAGCCAATCTATGGGGCCCGATTACATTGGAATAAAGCAAAAGACTAAACTTCAAACCTAACTACTACAATGCTAAATATAGCAATAGGACACTAGGGTACTCAAGACATCACTCCAGGTCGTTCCCGTCCTCTTGAGTGTATGGTTCATCCTCGGTCTCACCTAAGAACACAACGACAAATACGCAAGGTGAGTGAACATCGCCCAGTAGGACTTAAATCTCAGGCTCAAGCAGGCTTTAAGTAATTAATGCATTAAAGTAAGTAACTAATGATAAATGAGAGAGAGTGTCAGGTAAAAATATAGCAGGGCGTACGTGAACGAAATAGCAAGACTTTCCAAATATAGACTTTCCAAATAGCACAAGTGTCGGAATAACACAATAATAGCAAGATAGCACAATGTCAAGTATAGCAAGATGGCCATGGTACAGATAGCACAACGAGTATAGCATAGCACACGAGTATAGCATATCACTTTGTGTAAATGGACAACGAGAGAACATAGCACTTTTGATTGTCATTTAGACAGTCACGATAGATAGCACTTGAGTGTAATGCCAAACACTCTGATCATTTAACTTCCATGGGCACTAGCACTTTCAAGCGCAGATCTTAGGACCAGATCGGGCCCTTTATATATTGCCAGACATTAGTTATATTTTTATCTTTAGACAATCATCAATGGCCAATATAGAGTATCAAGAAGTAGATGAGAGCACTAGATGAATAGACGAGATAGTAGAGTGAACGTGAATAGACGAGGAGTAGAGTATAGATGAGAGCTAGTGGACATTGCATGTAACACATCGAGTAAACATGCGATAGTAACAGTTGCATAACACGCGCACTTGGTGTTGGCAGTCAGGTAGAACTCACGACCCTACCACTGGCCATGTTAAGCATAGGTCCAGAGGTCTGGCGTGATTCAAGACGAGAGTGAACTTCTAATAGCCGTTTGGATCATATAGATCCCTTAAGGGGTATCATAGGTATTAGGGTACAACCGGCCTCGTCGACCATGTGGGAATCCATGGACAGAGGAGACTTACGGAGGCCTTGAACAAAGACTTACTAGTCCGGCAGAAGGAGTATCCATCGGAGAGTTCGTCCAAGTCAAGAAAGTGTGTATATAGAAACAAGTGCTCGACGTTCTAGAGGAATTCTAGAACAGTGGAGCGTCGATATCGGTCTTCCTAAACATCGCGAGAAACGATAGACAAGTATAGGGTAATTTAATTACATAAATTACCAGATGTATTATGAAAAGTTTCATGCCAAATTATGCCATAATTGAATGGTTCAATGTGTGTGTAAGTGACATGAAATTGTAGATAGAAAATATCAGGTGCATGTATTTTAATCATACATAAATGTTCAATTTATAACATGTGTTATTTTCTATGTGTATGACCATTAAACAAGAGTACAAACACTGTAGAAAATCAAGCATTGTGAGACGGGTTTTTGCAAAAAGAACCCAGATCGCGACGTACCCTGATGAGGGTCGCGACGGGGTCAACTGAGATAGTGACAGGTCTGGTACAGGTCGCGACAGCTTATCGGTTCGGGCAGATAGATCGTGACGAGATTGTATGAGGATCGCGACGGCTAGTCAGAAGATCGCGACGACAGGTTCTGTCACGATCATATCGCGACAGAGCACTCTATCGTGATGGCCTTGTAACGCGGCCTATCGGGCCGTCGTGTTCACAGGGTCTGCGCCCAGTCCGAACAGGGAAAGGACATTACATTGGATTGCGGGCCAGAACTTATCCTATTACATAGGGTGATTCAGAAATTCACAACTAATTGTATAGACAACGAAAAATCGTGAAACTAGTTGCAAAACGACTTATACATGCATGGGTACTTACAATAAATAGGAATTAGAAAACAATCACGGTTTATACATGTTTTGAACACAGGTATTCATGATGAACATGAAATAGTACAAAGTTGAGATCAACGATTAAATTCGCAAGATAGGATGAATCAAATTTAGGGCTTTTAGGGGCAAAAGATGCCTAACATACATCAGTTCCTACAACAAACATCTCGTGGCATGAGGTTGAGTATACAAGGAGATCAAGAATTAAGAAGAGGGTTCGGGGTCATGTAAGTTGCAGAACTTGAAAAATCAAGAACGAAAGATATGCTCGATGGAAAATTATGAAACCAAAGGGCTTTTGTTTCTGATAGATGAGACATCCTACAGAAAAGTTTCATGGTTTATGCTCGTGAGAATGCCTACCTTTGATCGTTTTCCTCTTCTAGGGTTAAGACTTGAAGAACTCGGGGAAGAAACTTGATGATCTTCCTCTCCACGATTTCTCCCCCTCTTGGCCTTTCCTCCTAGTCCAGGAACCTCTTGGCACGAGCTAGGGTCGCCATGAGGTTTAAGAGAAGTATTTAAGCTTCTTCATATTCTCTTTCCTAGTTTAAGTCTAACTTCTATTAAATTCTGAATTCCTATTTTTCTCTCCCCTTTTAAGCAGAGATCTTCTATTTGGGTTGAGAGAGAGAGGATTTCGTGCAACCCATTAGGGTAGGTTTAGGAATCCAATCCTAATTCAAACTAGCTATTTAATACATTAAATATCTATTTTCTATTTTAGTAATATTCTAGGTACGAATTTTGGGTATTTCTCTATTATTCATCTTTCTAAAATCTCTATTTTAGCCCACTCATTTCTAATGGGTCAATATAGCAAAGCCCTTTACTCCTTTTAATTTAATGGGTATTTAATTCTCTCTTATTGATTCCTAGTTAATTTAATACATCTTCCTTTTATTGATTTTCTAATTAAATAATAAAATATAAAATTTTATTTTCCCAAAAATTTAGGGTGCTACATATCCGACCTTGTGAAAGCTTTCTATGTATTCTAAAGATAGAGGAAGACGGAACCCTGACTTCCATGGTCAAGGGAACTCAGATTAGGGTCACACGAGACCTATTGGCTTCTCTCTTTGGTGTGACTACCTACGAGCATAGTGGAGTCCACTCAGTGGATATCCAGGCGAAGGTTTTAGGGATTGTTGGTCCCGAATTCAGATTGAAGGATGGAAAACTAGACATCAACCAGTTGAATGTGTTAAATCGCTTATTGCATTTCATTGTGCGTCAAATAGTAGTCCCAAGAAGTGCCACCTTCTCCACTTGCACAAGGCGGACTCTGACCTAATGTTCTAGGCTGTCCAAAACCACGAAATCAACAATGCAGAGATTATGATTGAAAGGATGAAGTTTGCAAGTGCACAGGTATGGGACACAAAGAGAAAGCTGAACATTTCTCTACCTTATGCTCATCTGCTCACCAAGATATTTTAACACTATGGGATCAGTGTGGTGGGAGATGTGTTTGAGAAGATGGGCCAAGCTATCCGGTCCAGAATTTGAGAAAAAGTGGTTTTTTCGATTTTGAATGTAGTATGGTCGAAGACTTCTGTGGCTGAGGGTGAAGCCATTATTGGTGAAACCCAAGAGGTCCAAGAGGCAGAAGTAACAGCGGCAGAACCTACAGCAGAAGCAGAACCAGTAGCTCCAGCAGAAAGAATAACACCACCATCTGAGGAAGCAGCAGTAGCACCACCAGCAGCAGGATTGAGGATATCCCTCTAGAGGATATTGAGCCGTTAGACATAGTTCAGAAGATCCTCTTCCTTCTTCCCGAGTAGGCTCAGTACTCCGAGATGTACTGGAATCCATCCAAAGCTCTCTAAGGGATCCAGTAGTTAATGAGTTCTAATTGCAAAGGTCGTGGCATCCGGCCAATTGATAGGTTGTTTTGAAGAAGCTCCCTTCAGGGGGAGCAAAGAGTAGAGTCTGAAGATGTGCCTAGGGAGATGCTCCTGTTCAGGGGGAGCAATCAATTGAGAAAGAAGCAGCAGCGGTTCAGGGGGAGCAAAATGCCAATGCCCCCATTGATGATCTGTTTAGAGAAGGTATTGTGGAAAGTGCCTCAGAAGAAGAAATTGAAAATTTGTTCATAGAGAGCCCGTGGTTAGGACACGAGAAGTCAAAGATCAACAGTGGCCAAAGAAGTTCAACTCCTCACCTGTAAGCCACATCGCAATCTTGGAAAAAGAAATTAATATCAATTTGAAACCTGTTGTTGAGCGCCTGGATGAGCAAGGCAAAATTTTGTGTTCCGTGAGGTCAGATATGGCCTCCATTTTTATTGTCAAAGCTCATCTGACCGTTCATTAGGGGCTCTGTCATCCGAACTTGAAAGTCTTCGAAAAGATTATGACAGTATGAGAAATGTGCTTTTAGACTTGTCAGCGTTTGTGAGGGAGCACTTACCATCTCTTAGTGCAGGGCCATCAGGGCCAAGTGAAGAGCAATAGCAAGAGGAAGAGCATCCATCAGGGCCTTTGTCTGAAAACCCAGCATGGTCACCAGGGCCAATTCTTGTTGAGAATGAGCTCGTTGAACAAGAAGTTGCTGCTAAGGAATCTGGGCCAATAGGGCCGCAGAGGATGCTTCACCTCTGGTGGAATCTGTGGCTGCAAGAGAAGAGATCAGGATGAAGCTCCAAAGCCCCTTGTCCTTCCTTCCATTCCAACTCCAGCACCTCCTTCTCCACCCACCTCATCCACTGCCCTCCCGCTCCTACCACCTTCAAACGACCCCGCTCTAAGAACATTTCCTCACCCGCACCCTTCTCTTCTCAAACTCCTTCATCTCCACCTCCTCCTCCTCCATCATTCCTCCACCGTTATCATCCGTTGAGGTTCCTCATGCATCTTCCTCAGTAGGAGCCTCTTCTAGTGGTCCTTCTTCTTCTTCCGGACCTTCTGATCTCCCTCCCATCACCCCTGCATCCCTCTTCCATCCACAGACACCCCCTTCTTTCATTACTATTATTCCTGAGGGTTCCCAATTAGCTCACACATAAATCCAGGACATCAAGGATGAATTTGAAGTAGCAATACTTCGTTCAGTCTTGGCTGTTGGGACCCATTCTCATAGGATAGGCTCTTCCAGTCCTATTCCTAAGAAGAGGAGACTCACTTCCACCCATCCTGCCTCTTCTGAACCTTGTTATCCTCCCCTTTGGTTCTCTCTTCCTATTATCAATAAGCAAAAATCTCTCTATGAGGAATTTCTTCAAAAGGTAGTGTTTGCTCACCTCTTTGGCCTTCCCTTCCAACCTCTTTCGGCCCATCTCAATACCATTTTTCCTTATGCCTTTCTCTCCAAGGCTCAACAGTCAAAATCTTTTCCATGACTAAAGCCAAAACTGAAGAACAATGGGCTCGGAGCACAGAGACTGTACAATCACTTCCGTCGTACTCAAGCCGCCAGATATCCACCCAGAGAAGCTCCTCTCCCTCTCTGAATGGTTTCAGATTCATCATAAAAATATTTTTGGACCCTTCATTCAGATGGAAATCAAGTTCATCCAGCACTACAAAATGTACTGTGATTATTGCTATCTTCATAACATTCCGGAGGTGCAGCTGGGCCAGTTCAGGCAAGCCATCCATGATCTTAGTTCCAGGGTTGCTCACACCCAACCCCTCCGAGTTGATTTTGCCACTTTGGTCATTCCTGATGTGGTGTTCCTTCCGCCTCCACTTCACTCCTCTGATCATGGATTCCTCAGTGGGAACACTCATGTTTCAACGGGCTGCTCTCATGTTATGGCTAGGCTCTCTGTGCAAGAAGGTCGTAGCCGCTCGCTTTTCATAGATTTGTCTTCAAGCAGTATCTTCAGGGGTACCTCAAAGCAGATGTCCTTGCCCCTATTCTATCTAAATGTGAGCGCCTGTCACCTGCTGATTGGGAAAAGCTCTACACCTTGTCCGCCCAACAGCTTAAAGAGTTGAATACTTCTCAGGCTCGTTCCCATCAACCTCTTCTGACTCCCGCTGAATTTTTGGATGCAAATTCTCTTCACCTTGTCCAGGACTCCTTCCTGAAATGGGAAGAATGGTACAGAGTTTTTCTAGCATTAAAGAAGGAACTTCAGCAGCATCAAATCTTCTATCCCTTCCAAATTACTTAGTTTCTTCAGTTTGCTAGTTTTGGTTGCTTCACCTCCTACAAGGTAGCCCTTGGCGACGTCAAGTATTGGGATTTCATATCAGATCAGAGGCAGCTTCACATCAAGAGAATGGCTCCCACCATGGGACCCTCCTATTGTATTGAGCTTGGAGCATTTCAAGCCTATTTTGAAGAGCAGGAATGCCAAGCGCTACCATCCAATGCTCAATAAATCTCCTTTTTCCCTCTTTGTGATCTCTTTCTCTTCTTCTTTGTCTCGAAGTTTATCTTTTTGCTAAATGACAAAAAGGGGGAGAACATATTGCATTTCTGAAATACATTATTTCAATTTTATGTATTTCCTCAATTATGCTTAGACTTATTTCAGATCATCTTGCTAAGTGTTAAGTTTTGTCATCACAAAAAAGGGAGAGATTGATGATCAGTTTATCCCCATGTATTTAAATAAATTACATATCTATTTTGGTGATTAAAAAAACCATGATAATGGTTACTAACATACTTTCTATGAAGTCTAAACACAAGAAATAATCCAAGGGAAAACAAGCCAATCAAGTAAGTATTCATCTCATTACAATAGTAAGAGTTCAAAGCATCAATATTTGTCTAAGTACACATCGATTTCCATTATAGGTCATAACGATTTCTATAGAGCTATATCGATTTCATATTCACAAGGATTCTCTATGTGCTTTTATCGATTTGGGCAGTATAACGATTTCTTCGGTTTACCTTCACAACGATTCATTAAGTGATCGCAAAGATTTGCCCTCACAACGATTCGCTAAGTGATCGCAAAAACTTGCCCTCACAACGATTCGTTAAGTGGTTCGTAACGATTTGTTCTTGTAACGATTTCTTTAGCATCGTAACGATTTGCTCTCGTAACGATTCCTTTAGTCATCATAACGATTTGCTCTCGTAACGATTTCTTTAGTCATCGTAACGATTTGCTCTCGTAACGATTTCTTAGTCATCGTAAACAATTTGCTCTCGTACGATTTCATTATTCATTGTAATGATTTGTTCTCATAACGATTTCTTTAGTCATCGTAACAACTTACTCTCGTAACGATTTCTTTAGTCATCGTAACGATTTGCTCTCGTAATGATTCCTTTTGTCATTGTAACAACTTGCTCTCGTAACGATTTCTTTAGTCTTTGTAACGACTTGCCTTCATAACGATTCATTAAGTAATTCATAATGATTTGTACATCGATTTACTTATAACGTCATAACAATTTGCATATCGACTTGCTTATAACATCATAACGATTTGTACATCGATTTGCTTATAACGTCATAACAATTTGCATATCGACTTGCTTATAACATCATAACGATTTGTACATCGATTTGCTTATAACGTCATAACGATTTGCATATTAACTTGCTTATAACATCACAACGATTTGTACATCGATTTGTTTACAAAGTCATAACGATTTGTACATCGATTTGCTTACAACGTCATAACGATTTGCACATCGATTATTTATGACTTCATATGATTTGTGTATGCATCTATCTACTCATTTACATAAGGATTTCATAAGTCATGCATATAACGATTTCATAAAAAAATAACGATTCGAATTTCGTACTAATCCTTGAAAACATTGAAAAGTCAAAGTCTTCCCATATATCTGTTTGACAGCAATGCATTTATTATGACAGTACGTATCTCTGCATGCATGCTAACAATATCTTCCATTATAGTATCTTCTCTGTAAACATCTTTTAGAACAACAAAATGGCATTACTATTTTTGAAACATTCATTCTAACGTTGACTGACAACAAGAGACAGCCTAGTTGTCTGCTGTTCAAAGCTTTAAATATGTGCAGATCTCTGACAGTATCCGTCATACAACGTTGGATAAAATAGAAGCCAAAGATAATTTCAGAAGATCTTCACTCTCTCTCTTTGTGGGCATGAAAGGAAAAAGGATGTTTGACTGGAAGCTTGCAAGTGTCAAGTAGTCTAACGTACACTTATGCATAGAGACAACAGGCACTTCAACGTTTGAATTTCAAAAGATGATATATGAAGTTCCTGAAGCGTCAGAACACAAGTGTTGTTGAACAACAAGCCATAACATCCCAAAACCTTCTGCAAGATTTTCTGAGAGTCGAGCAAAAATTCCTATCAGCCTTAGCTCTTGCTCTTGGTGCAAAGTTCAGGTCTGTGGAAGAGCCTTTTGTCTGAGAAAGTCCTTGATTGTAGATCTCTTCTTCTCAGTCTTTGCTTCAGATCAAGTAGTGTTCTATAAGCTTGATCTAGGGGCATCATCTCTTTGATTACATTCCCTTGTGTTGTTCCCTTCTGGTGTGAGGGAAGACCTGGTGGGGTATCCAGGTGCTGTTCCCTTCTGTTGTGAGGAAGACCTGTGGGGTATCCAGGGTGTTGTTCCCTTCGATTGAAGGAAGACCAGTTGGGGTGCTGGATGTTGTAGTGTCCTTAAGGGGGACTGTACCCTTGTTAGTGAAATCCGAGATATTGCTCAGGGACTGGACGTAGGACTCCTAAGGAAAGGAGATCCGAACTAGGATAATTCTCTATGTCGTGAGATTGCTTTTGTGTGTTTAATCTTTCGATCTCTAACACTAACAATCTGCAAAGTGTGTTTTGTGTGAGTGTTTTGTGAACAAGTTTTGAGTCTTAAATAATTTTTAAGAATCCCATTCACCCCCCCTCTGGGCTTGCTAGCTGGGCAACATGTGGGTCATCTGCCCTAGAGGAGAAGGAGGGCGGGATTGACCACCGGTGGCAAGAGAGGGCTCGATGTGCCTGGAGAGGACAGCCGTGGAGGGTTGGGCTGCATCCTCTAGAAGCCCAATGGGCAGAGAATCATCGGCAAGGACGTGGAAATGGTCCATGCCGTATAAGGATTAAGATACAAAACAATGGTTGGAGGGGACTGACTCGATCTACCTAGACAATGACGCATGCACCCCCCTAAGCAATTAGGGGAGATGACACTAACCAAACAAATCCTAGACTCTATCACAAACAAGAAGGGACTGTGATAAGCACAGCCATCCTCTTGAACCTCTCCATGATGTGACACACCTCCTACACCGCGGTCCTACTGACTGGTGCCGGAACCTGAGCCTGAAGCTGCACCTGAAGCTGCCTACGCGCTGCGCTTCAGTCTACATCACTTGTACGAGTCCTTGCATGAATGTGCTGTTAGTTATGGATGTCCTCAAGCCAATCATAACTTGTGCAATCTTGTTCTTTGATAATAATAATAAGGCTTTTATATTCATTCTGTGTAATTCGTTTAACGTTTCATTATGAAGTCCATGAATATGCGCAATGGATATTAATTATGATGAGATCATAACAATGAGATTAATATCCTTTAAACGTATATTCTTAATTGTTCCTAGTCGGAGGATATCCGAGAAGGACATCGGATATCCGTTAGACTAGTACAGGTTGCACCTGCTCATATGATGAGGGTGACTGGTCTCATAGTCACTTGTGTGGAGACACTAAGGTGAATCTGTAGGTGCTCATTGGAGAATGAGTTCACTTAACTGATCCGTTATGAATCACTGGATGGTAATGTTACCTAACTGTCAACCAGCTAGATTCATTGTCACAGTGGCGTGATTGGTCCTTAGACCTGAGACACCAAGGACACCTTGTTGGTGGACTTCTAGGTTTTGACCTTGACCTATAGATCTCTAGCCATGAGGTCTTAATCAGTTAAGTGATCGGATCTAGCGGAATACCTTCGAAGGTGATTGTGTGGTCAATATGGGATCGCTCGCTCTCGGTAATAGGAGAGTGAATGCTCTACGGAAGGATGCCTGATAGTCCCTAGCCAGGGCAAGACTACTTATCAGAAAAGGAGTTTTCTGATATTGTTATGCGGCATCTAAACCAAGTGAGTACACACATTAGGGTTTGATAGTTGACCATACCCTAAGTGCACTCGGGAGCATTGTACGAGCGAAGGATTATAGTCACGTGGTAACTGATGATACAAAAGGTTCCTTGAATGGGTGCTGAACCCCAATGCTTTCCAGATCAAGTGGTGTTGCTTGGCACCCAACTTGATTGGAAGCCCGGTCAATTATCGTGAGACGATAATTGATTGTGTAATTAATTAATATGAGATGTTAATTAATTACCATAAGTCAATAAAGAGTTATTGAGCTTAATGGGCTGAAAACTGGACTAGCAGTTGGGCCTAGAGGGTCACACGCATAAGAGTTCCGAGCAGACTGGGCAGGTGTTCTTTATAGACAATGACTGGGTTTTTGTGAAAAATCGCGGTGTCTATAAATATACGCTGAGAGTTAAACCCTGGGCCAAGCTCCAGGCTTAACCCTGGCCGCCCCCCTCCTCTCTCTCTCCCAGGGCGCCCCCCACCCTCTCTCTCCTCTCTTCGGCACATGGTGGAGCTGAGATCCGGGAGACGCGTGGAGAACGAGGAGATCCCGTCTGCGTCCGGAGCTCGCGTGGATACGTCTAGAGGCCGACACTTGAACGGCTTGAAGCACCAGCGCCTCCTGCGCCACCACCTCCCCGGATTCGGGAGTTACGCAACCCCGCAAAGGTAAAGATGAGATCTGCCTGTGCGTGGTTACCGATTTAGTTCGATTCCGACGGCCGACAACGATATCTACCTGAGGGATTCACGTTTCCGCTGCGCTCTATACGAAACCTTACAGTGGTATCAGAGCCAGGTTGCTGGTACGTTCGGAATCGGCGTCTCATGTATGATATTTCATGTGTTTTGTCGATTCGCGTTGTGCACAAGTTGCCAATTTTGTCGTGTTCGTGGGTCGCACATGGGATGTGCATTTGCCGCTTGGTACATGGAAGGCGTTCCTGGTACCAAGGGCTTCCGAAGAACCCCTCGTGCCATCGTTTGGCCACCCGTGGAGGTCGTACGGGCACCTGCAAAGTGCCGCCGTCGCACTGGTGTAGCTTCTTGACAGTCCAAGAAGTGGCGATTTGCAGGTTTGTAGGGTCATTTTCGGGGTTTTGGGTGCCCAGGGAGAAGGGCGGCGAGGTCCGGCGCCGCGGCGCCCTCCGCGGCCGCCCGAGGCGGCGCGGTGACCCCCCCCCCCGCCGCGGCCCTGCGAACCAGGGCGGCGGCGGCCTAGGGCTCACCCTCGGGCGAGCCCTAGCGGGCGAGGGGGTACCCCGCGGGTCGCCCCCGCGGGCCCTGGGTCCGGGTGACTTACCGGACCCAGCGCGGGGCCCGGGCCACCCGCGCGGGTGGCCCGCGCGCCCCACCGGATCCGGTTGGACCGATCCGGTCCCCCCCCTCCCCCTTTTATTTTAAAATTGTTTTAATTGTTTTAATTGTTTAAAAACATTTAAACAGTTTTAAAATCCTAGAAAATTCTGAAAATTATTTTGAGAGTTTTTAAAGGTGTTTAGATCTTTGTAAATTAATTTTAAGTTGTTTGACCCATTGCTTAATTAGTTTAAGGAAAATCTAAAATTGTTTTAGTTATTCCTACTATCTAATTAAAGCATGTTAATTGATTTAGAAATGTGATTTTTAAATTAATTAACTGTACATCTTGGCGACTTCATGCAGTAACGCTGAATGACGTTTATCTAATGTTGATTAGATGATATCCATGTTAGCTAAATTGTTTAGTTAAATGGTTTTCAAAGTATAATTATTATATTTTTGAAGTAAAATATTTCAGAAGTAATTATGTGATAATTGCTTGTTGATGCATGTGATGTATGTGGATGGATGGTCATGGACTTAGATGTCATGTGATGATGTTATGGTTAATGGCATGTGATGTAATTTATGAGGACTGCGTGCCTCCCTCTCTCCCTCTATTAAATCCGGGTTGTACATTCTATCTCCCTCCTGTTATGTACTCCCCTTGACTTGTTCAAGGTTTCTTATTATTATCTAATGTACATTTATGGGCCTGCGAGCCTATTTAAATATTACTTGTAATTGTAAGAAGCGGATTGGCGGAGATGGAGGAGAGTACCATGCAGGACCTTCATGGAGATAAATTTACATCAAGCTAAAGCATCAGATGCGGGGCTGCCATTTGTTCACCATTTGTGTGATTACCAACTGGCTCTGGTAATGCCACTCTAGGTTAAAGTCCATGATCATCCATCGTATTTCTTCATATATTTGATATGTGTGGAATGTGCTATGATATATATAATTAAATATATGATATTCCAAATTCTATATATCATAGCACGCAGATATAGAGACCAATAAAATATGTCAAAATCCCTCCTCGTTCAATTTTAAGCCGTAGCGTAATCATTTAGAATGAATTACGTGGCCCTCCATCATTATAGTTTTAGGATTGCCATTAGATCGGGCAAGTTTGTTGTGCTATCGACAAGGCTTGTCAAGTCTAATGACAGACTAAAACTATGGCATGATGATGCCTTAAACGGGGTAGAGGACCGGTGTAGCTTTGTTGTGCTATCCACAAGGGCTACATCCAAATCTATGCTCGTTACGTAATGATGGTACTGCTTAGACTGGATTTAATGACTTGTTGTGCTATCCACAAGGTCATTAAAATTCAGGGGCCAAAATAAGATCGGATATTGCAAGAGTTGCAAGTGTCAAGGGTGACCGCTTTCGGATCATAGTATGGTTTGTTGTGCTATCCACAAGATCATACTATGAGTCTGTGAGATTCTGATCCCCGCTAGGAGACCGTCGGTGTCTCCCATTCTGTATATCTGAGGGTTATACAGTCTGTCGAAAATAGTGGGAGCTAATCTTGATTAAAGTCCTAATCTATATTTAATTATTATTATGAACATCTGCTAGTTGTATTTACATTTCCTTTATAGGCAAAAATGTCGTCAGGTAACCCACTCCGTGGCATACTGGATGCCAACAGATTGACAGGCCCGAACTACTCGGATTGGCTCAGAAACCTGAAGATTGTCCTCAGGTCTGAGCGCATTGCCTATGTCCTGGAGGGTGAGATCCCAGCTGAACCACCCCTTGATGCACCTGAAGGGGAACGCTTGAGTTTGCGAAGTGGAAGGAGGATTCCACTCTGGCCCAATGCTACATGCTTGCCTCAATGAGCAATGAGTTGCAAAGACAGCATGAGAACATGGATGCTAGATCCATCATGCAGCACTTGCAGGAGCTCTTTGAAGAACAGAGCGGGTAAGAGATATGAGATATCCAAGGCCCTGTTCAGAGCTCGCATGGCAGAGGGGTCTTCAGAACAGACTCATGTGCTGAAGATGATAGAGTGGATTGAGAGGCTCGAAGGGCTTGGTTTTCCTCTTGACAAGGAACTAAGCACGGACCTCATTCTCCAGTCACTTCCAGATTCATGTTCCCAGTTCATTGTGAACTTCACAATGAACAGATTGAGGTGAGTTTAGCTGAGATGCTCAACATGCTGAAGACTGCTGAGGGCAACCTTAAGAAGGAAAAGCCCACTGTTCTCATGGTTGGAAAGTCCAACAAGAAGAGGAGAGCAGTGCAAGCCTTTGAGAAAGGCAATACAAAGAAGCAGTCCAAGCAAAAACAAAAGAAGGACATAAGCAAAGGAGAAGAAAAGGGCGAGTGCTTCCACTGCAAGTAAAAGGACACTGGAAAAGAAATTGCAAGGACTACCTTGCAATGAAGGCTCATGAGAAGCAGAAGCTTGGGGAAGCTTCAGGAAAAGAAAGTTTGTTTCTTGTTTAGACAGAATTCGATACAAGTTTAGCATTGAGAACAATAGTTGTTCAGTTTATTTGAGAAATAAACTAGTTACTTTAGCAAATTTGCTGAATGGTTTGTATCTACTTGATGTTTCTTATGAAAAATATCCATGTTGATGTTTCTCCTAAGAGAAGTAAGAATAGTGTGAACACTGCCTACTTATGGCATTGTAGGCTTGGTCACATTGGCGAGAATAGGCTTCAAAAGTTGCATAAGAATGGATACTTAGATCCATTTGATTATGAATCATATGCAACTTGTGAATCCTGTTTAATGGGTAAGTTGACCAAATCTCCATTTAGTGGACATGGAGATAGGGCCAAGGACATATTGGAACTAATACATTCAGATGTATGTGGTCCAATGTCTACCCAAGCCAAGGGTGGCTACTCATACTTCATTACATTCACGGATGACTACTCAAGGTTCGGATTTGTTTACTTAATGAAGTACAAATCTGAAGCCTTGGGAAATTCCAAGAATTTAAGAATGAAGTTGAGAAACAAACTGGAAAGAGTATTAAAATCCTACGGTCAGACCGAGGAGGTGAATACTTAAGTACAGAGTTCACACAATTCTTAAAGGACAATGGTATCCTTTCTCAATGGACTCCTCCCTATACACCACAGATGAATGGTGTATCGGAAAGGAGAAATCGTACCTTGTTGGACATGGTGCGATCCATGATGAGCCGTTCACAGTTACCAGTTTCCTTATGGGGATATGCGCTAGAGTCAGCGGCATATCTGCTGAACAGGTTCCAAGTAAATCTGTGTCTTCCACTCCATATGAGATATGGAAGGGTAGAAAGCCTGATTTTAAACATGTTAAAATCTGGGGCTGTCCTGCCCTGAGGAGACATGACCCAGATAAATTGGAATCCAGAACTGATAAGTGCAGGTTTGTTGGATACCCAAAAGAAACGTTTGGGTACTACTTTTACCATCCTGGTGAACAAAGAGTGTTTGTCGCAGGAGAGCTGTCTTCTTGGAAGAGGAGTACCTTACCCAAGAGGACAGTGGGAGTAAGTAGATCTAGAAGAGGTTCTAGATCCAAAATTGTGCAAAGTCCACCAGGTGAAACATCGGTTCCGGAACCTGTTCAGGAATATACACACATTCAGCGTAGGTCTGGTAGAGTACCTAGACAGCCTGAAAGATATGTTGGACATATCAGTGAAGGCATGTCTTATGATGAGGATGATGATCCAAAGACCTACCAAGAGGCTGTTGATTGTCCTCAGTCAGGGAAATGGCGAGATGCCATGAATTCTGAGATGCAGTCCATGTACACCAACCAAATTTGGAATTTGGTAGACTTGCCCGAAGGTATTGTACCTATTGGGTGCAAGTGGATCTTTAAGAGAAAGATCGGTGCAGATGGACAGATCGACACTTATAAGGCAAGGTTGGTGGCAAAGGGGTATCGTCAAAGGCAAGGAATTGACTATGACGAACTTTCTCACCAGTTGCCATGATAAAGTCGATCAGAATTCTTCTTGCCATTGCTGCATACTTTGATTACGAGATCTGGCAGATGGATGTAAAAACCGCTTTCCTTAATGGAAACATTAAGGAGGAAGTGTATATGATACAACCTGAGGGTTTTACATCCAAAGAGTGTCCAGACAAAGTATGCAAGCTTCAAGATCCATCTATGGATTGAAGCAAGCTTCTCATAGTTGGAACATAAGGTTTGATGAGGCTATCAAATCTTATGACTTCATTAAGAATGAAGATGAACCATGTGTGTATAAGAAAGTCAGTGGGAGTGCTATCACTTTTCTTGTACTTTACGTTGATGACATCTTACTCATTGGGAATGATGTAGGGATGTTATCATCAGTAAAGGTTTGGCTGTCAAAGAACTTCTCCATGATGGATTTGGGAGAAGCATCCTACGTATTGGGAATACGTATCTATAGAGATAGATCTAAGAGGATGCTTGGCTTGACCCAATCCATGTACATAGATACCATTGTCAAAAGGTTTGGCATGGAAAATTCCAAGAGAGGTCTCATACCTATGAGACATGGGATTATTCTCTCTAAGGAGCAGTCTCCTAAGACTCCTGAAGAGAGGGCAGCCATGGATAGAGTCCCCTATGCCTCGGCTATAGGGTCTATCATGTATGCCATGATATGTACAAGGCCTGATGTGGCATTTGCTCTAAGTGTTACGAGCAGATATCAGGCAAATCCAGGTGAAACACACTGGCTGTGAAATGTATCCTTAAGTACTTGAGAAGGACTAAGGATATATTTCTGGTCTATGGAGGAGGGGACTTGAAACTCCGGGCATATACTGACTCGAGTTTCCAGTCAGATCCAGATGATAGCAAGTCTACATCTGGATTTGTGTTCACTTTGAACGGGGGTGCAGTGAGCTGGAAGAGTTCCAAGCAGGAAACCACTGCAGACTCGACGACAGAAGCTGAGTACATTGCTGCAGCTGAAGCCGCCAAGGAGGTAGTGTGGATGAAGAAGTTCATCACCGACCTTGGTGTGGTGCCAGGTGACTCTGATCCAATACCATTGCTGTGTGACAACAATGGGGCCATTGCGCAAGCGAAAGAGCCGCGGTCTCATCAGAAGTCGAAGCACATTCTGAGGCGATTTCACCTGATCAAAGAGATTATCACTAGAGGAGATGTACTGGTGGAAAGAGTTCCTTCAGTCGACAACATTGCAGATCCATTGACGAAGCCTCTGTCTCAAATTGTGTTTGAGCGCCACTTGAGTCTTAAATAATTTTTAAGAATCCCATTCACCCCCCCTCTGGGCTTGCTAGCTGGGCAACATGTGGGTCATCTGCCCTAGGAGGGAAGGAGGGCGGGATTGACCACCGGTGGCAAGAGAGGGCTCGATGTGCCTGGAGAGGACAGCCGTGGAGGGTTGGGCTGCATCCTCTAGAAGCCCAATAGGCAGAGAATCATCGGCAAGGACGTGGAAATGGTCCATGCCGTATAAGGGATTAAGATACAAAACAATGGTTGGAGGGGACTGACTCGATCTACCTAGACAATGACGCATGCACCGCCCCTAAGCAATTAGGGGAGATGACACTAACCAAACAAATCCTAGACTCTATCACAAACAAGAAGGGACTGTGAGATAAGCACAGCCATCCTCTTGAACCTCTCCATGAGTGACACACCTCCTACACCGCGGTCCTACTGAGCTGTGCGGAACCTGAGCCTGAAGCTGCACCGAAGAGCTGCCTACGTCTGCGCTTCAGTCTACATCACTTGTACGAGTCCTTGCATGAATGTGCTGTTAGTATGGATGTCCTCAAGCCAATCATAAACTGTGCAATCTTGTTCTTTGATAATAATAATAAGGCTTTTATATTCATTCTGTGTAATTCGTTTAACGTTTCATTATGAAGTCCATGAATATGCGCAAGGATATTAATTATGATGATATCATAACAATGAGATTAATATCCTTTAAACGTATATTCTTAATGTTCCTAGTCGGAGGATATCCGAGAAGGACATCGGATATCCGTTAGACTAGTACAGGTTGCACCTGCTCATATGATGAGGGTGACTGGTCTCATAGTCACTTGTGTGGAGACACTAAGGTGAATCTGTAGGTGCTCATTGGAGAATGAGTTCACTTAACTGATCCGTTATGAATCACTGGATGGTAATGTTACCTAACTGTCAACCAGCTAGATTCATTGTCACAGTGGCGTGATTGGTCCTTAGACCTGAGACACCAAGGACACCTTGTTGGTGGACTTCTGGGTTTTGACCTTGACTATAGATCTCTAGCCATGAGGTCTTAATCAGTTAAGTGATCAGATCTAGCGGAATACCTTCGAAGGTGATTGTGTGGTCAATATGGGATCGCTCGCTCTCGGTAATGGAGAGTGAATGCTCTACAGAAGGATGCCTGATAGTCCCTGGCCAGGGCAAGACTACTTATCAGAAAGGAGTTTTCTGATATTGTTATGCGGCATCTAAACCAAGTGAGTACGCACATTAGGGTTTGACAGTTGACCATACCCTAAGTGCACTCGAGAGCATTGTACGAGCGAAGGATTATAGTCACGTGGTAACTGATGATACAAAAGGTTCCTTGAATGGGTTGCTGAACCCCAATGCTTTCCAGGATCAAGTGGTGTTGCTTGGCACCCAACTTGATTGGAAGCCGGTCAATTATCGTGAGACGATAATTGATTGTGTAATTAATAATATGAGATGTTAATTAATTACCATAAGTCAATAAAGAGTTATTGAGCTTAATGGGCTGAAAACTGGACTAGCAGTTGGGCCTAGAGGGTCACACGCATAAGAGTTCCGAGCAGACTGGGCAAGGTGTTCTTATAGACAATCACTGGGTTTTTGTGAAAAACCGCGGTGTCTATAAATATACGCTGAGAGTTAAACCCTGGGCCAAGCTCCAGGCTTAACCCTGGCCGCCCCCCTCCTCTCTCTCTCCCAGGGCGCCCCCACCCTCTCTCTCCTCTCTTCGGCACATGGTGGAGCTGAGATCGGGAGACGCGTGGGAGAACGAGGAGATCCCGTCTGCGTCCGGAGCTCGCGTGGATACGTCTAGAGGCCGGACACTTGAACGGCTTGAAGCACCGGCGCCTCCTGCGCCACCACCTCCCTGGATTCGGAGTTACGCAAACCCGCAAAGGTAAAAGATGAGATCTGCCTGTGCGTGTTTTACCGATTTAGTTCGATTCCGACGGCCGGCAACGATATCTACCTAAGGGATTCGCGTTTCCGCTGCGCTCTATACGAAACCTTACATGTGCCGTAGTCAACCAACGGTGGCGGGGGTGGCGCAGGTGATCCTTGAGGTGTTGGTACTCTGCTGCTCATAGAACATCGATTTCGGTTCAAACATCGATTTCGTTTCTATAAAGATTTCATTTTAAACATCGATTTCGGTAGAACATTGATTTATATAAACATCAACTTCACTTAAACATCATCGGTCAGATTTAGTTTGAACATCGATTTCAATAAAACATCGACTTCACTTTAAATATCATTTCATATGAAACATCGACTTCACTTAAACATCGATTGTTGCCCTGTTGACAAGCCCAGAGGGGGGTGAATGGGTTTTATAAATTCAATCTAGGAGATACCTGTAACCAAAAACAATCCACAAACGATCTTCGAACTACGTTAGTTACTTGTTAGTTTAAATAACAATACGCAATGAAGACAATCACACAACACAAGGATTATCTGGTTCGGACTTCCTTTTCTTAGGAGTCCTACGTCCAGTCCCTGAGCAACAACTCAGGATTGCACTAACTAGGGTACAGTCCCCCTAAGGACGCTACAACACCCAGCTCAGCTGGTCTTCCTTCACACACGAAGGGAACAACACCCTGGATGCCACCAGGTCTTCCTTTACAGCCAAAGGGAGCAACACCCTGGATACCACCAGGTCTTCCTTCACACCCGAAGGGAACAACACAGAGAAGAATGAAAAAGACTTTCACGCCCCTAGATCCAGCTTTTGATAAGAGAGGATCTGAAGCAACTAGAACTGAGAGCGAAGAGATTAAGAACTATTCACACTCTCAGAACTGAATAGGCTCTCTCAAGATTTTCACAAGAACTAGCGAAGAGCAAAAGAGCAAAAACGGAGTGAAGGATCTTGGCTCTTGATTTTCTTCAGAGGAATTTGAAAAATAGTCTCTCGATGTCTTTTCTTCTATTCTTCTGTCTTGTATATATATA
>CM024756.1:140074072-140119506 GCA_014218235.1 Colocasia esculenta | reverse complement strand
GTATCACCCTGAGTTATTGATCTTGCTTCTAAACTATTCTTGTTCAATACGTGATATCATTTGGCTCATTGTCCAATTTCTTGAACACTCAGTGCTAGCTATACATATGATCTTATCTTGAGATTATACGTTTGAATCCTTTCTATTTTAAGGAATTGAATTCTACTGGCTAGTTAGCTCATCAAATTCCACTTTTTCAGGTAATCTACAATTTTACAAGGCGGGACTTCGGGACTTGTGTGTGGAGAGACCAACCATGGTGGCATTTATTTTTACAATGTAAATCACGAACCATGTAACACCTATTGAATGGTGAATAATATTTTTATTTAGTGAAGCCTCTAAGCAAATTTACTGTCATTAGTTCAATTTACTCTGATTTCTCGTTCGCTCACGTTCCGACATTTATAGATATATTAAATGACGGGACGTGACAGTGAGCGTGAGTGCTCTTGTATAGGAGTGAGTGAGAGTGGCCTTTTTGCAAGTCCTCGGGATATGCCCCTTAAGGACTACCTTTCGTTCTGTACTGTACTTTTATTTGGGACATGTTGTACATAATTTCCTATTAATATACAAACTTTCTGGTTATAGTATTTGAATCATTGCTTATCTCACTGGACTAAATTCTAACCCTTCTGGTCTTCGGATCCGTGGGTGGCGGCGCGACGTTCGGGGTCCTGGCAGGGGGTCCGGAAGGTCGGGTCGTTACAAGTACCATGCATAGGTAGTGTTACCTTTTAATTGAATATACGCTTTGTTTATGTTATATGCTCATTTATCGTTCTCTTGGCTTTTGGGGAGTTGCCCTACTGAGCCAATGACTTGTGAGGCTCACCCCTCTTCTTCAGGTGAAGGAGAGTAGGAGAGTTCTTGTCCTCTTTTAGTTCGGGACTGCATTGTAGTGGAGTCGGGCTACGCCACCAGTAGAGTAATTTCCTTCTTGTTATGCGTTGGGGGTTTTGTCCCAGGCAGTTGTACTCTATACTTTGACTTGGTTTAGAACTGGATATGTACATTTCATGTGAATATGTGTAAACTATAGAATCTCATATATGTTCAGCGCGTTCTTTTATATTTCCACGGACATGTGTGTGTGAATCCCTTGCGAGGCTTCAGCCGGTTGCGGGAGATGGAGTCGGGTCAAGCTTGTTATGGGTTAATGGGTTTGGACGACGAGGACCATCACACAAAATGTACCCCGGTGTCAGGGACACCTTAACGCAGTGATAGAAGTGATATCCCTGAGGAAGGGGCATGGTGGAAGGTACCATCCTTATTCACTCTCAACCTGCTTTTGTTCTTATTGATACTGGAACTGCATATTCATTTATTTCAACCACATTTGCTGAAACTCTACCTGTTAAACCAGTCCCCATGAAATACAAAATCACTGTAGCTTCTCCCTTGGCTCTGAATCAGAACTTACACAATACATGCCTGGATGTGAAACCATGATTAGAGGGCAAAATCTCCCTGCCAATCTCATCTGTCTAGATACGAAGGGGTATGACGCTATATTGGGTGTGGATTGATTGATTGAGTATGACGCCGATGTCAATTGTTGTCATAGAAGGGTTACCTTTAAAAGATCAAAACTTCCAAAACTCTCTTTCCTTGGTATCCGTGACTGCACACACCTGTCCTTATCTCTTCCCATAAGGCTTCCAAGCCAATCAACCAAGGTTGTGATGCTTTCCTAGTTTCAGTTATTGTGACTGAAAAGAAGTAACCCACTCTAGAATAAATCCCCATAGCTAGAAACTACCCCGTGTCTTCCCAGAAGACTTACTTGGAATACCACCCGAACGGGAATTAAACTTCACAATTGAATTACATATTGCATGTCTCCTATTGCATGTCTCCTACTGAATTGCAGGAGTTGAAAAGACAGATCCAAGAATTATTGGATCAAGGTTTTATCAGGCTCAGCACATCTCCATGGGGTGTGCCTGTATTGTTTGTCAGAAAGAAGGATGGAACAATGAGACTCTGCATTGACTATCGTCAATTAAATCAACTGAGAATAAAGAATAAGTATCCACTACCACACATCGATGAGCTGTTTGATCAGATCTCTGGTGCACAATATTTCTCTAAGATCAATTTAAGATCGGGCTATCATCAGCTAAGAATAAAGGAAGAGGACATACATAAGTCCATTCCAGAGTAGATACGATCACTACTAATTTGTGGTTATGCCATTTGGCTTGACAAATGCTCTAGAGGCCTTTATGCAACTCATGGACAATATATATAGGCTGTACTTGGACCAGTTCGTAGTGGTATTCATTGATGATATTCTCATTTACTCAAATCTAGGGAAGAGCTTGAAGAACACTTGAAGATTGCTCTACAAGTGCTTAGAGATAACCAACTCTATGCAAAACTTAGCAAATGTGAATTCTGGATGGAGGAAGTGTCTTTCCTTGGTCATATCATATCCAAGGAAGGTATCTCTGTAAATCCGTCTAAAGTAGAAGCGGTAAAGAAATGGGAAAGGTCGACAACTGTGTCAGAAATTAGAAGTTTTTTGGGTCTGGCTAGTTACTATCGTCACTTCATTAAAGACTTTTCAAAGATAACTGTACCATTAACTAGACTTACCAGGAAGAAGAATCCATTCACATGGACGGCCGAATGTGAAGATAGTTTCCTATCACTGAAGGAGCATTTAACTTTAGCACTGTATTGACGTTACCGATAGCCAGAGGAAGCTTCGAAGTATAACAGACGCATCAGGAATCAACCTAGGCTGTGTATTGATGAAAAATGGAAAGTGGTATGTTATGTGTCCAGACAATTGAAGAAGCACAAAGACAATTACCCTGTGCATGATCTGGAGCTAGCAACTGTGGTCTTCGCCCTGAAGATATGGCATCATTACTTATATGGTGAGAAGTTCATTGTATTTTCTGACCATAAAAGTTTGAAATATCTATTTTCTCACTAGAAATTGAACATGAGACAACGGAGGTGGTTGGAGCATCTGAAAGACTTCGACTTCACTATCCAATATCACCCAGGTAAAGCAAATGTCGTGGCAGATGCTCTTAGTAGGAAGCCAATGGCTACCTTATCGTCTCATGGTGGGAGAATGACGATTGTTAGAAGAATTTGCCCAGCTGAATATAGATGTTGATACCAAAAGAAAAGGGTGTTTGATTGCTAATGTTAGAGCACAACCCACCTTGCTTGAAGACATTCGAGCACTTCAAGACAATGACCCTATGCTTGTAGAAGTAAAGGTTAATTTGGACCAGAGGCTAGATTTTGTCTTAGCAGAAGATGGAAGACTATTGTTCCGAGGGCGAGTCTGTGTACCCGACCATGTGGAGACAAAGAAAGCAATCATAGATGAAGCTCACAAGGCATGGTATACCATTCACCTTGGAACTACTAAAATGTACCAAGACTTAAAAAGAAGTTTTTGGTGGCCTAACATGAAGAGGGAAGTGGCGGAATATGTCTCCAGATGCTTAATTTTTCAGTAAATCAAAGCAGAACACTTGTGACCTGTAGGTAAACTAAACCCCTGGAGATTCCAACATGGAAATGGGAAGGTGTAGGGATGAATTTAATCTTTGGACTGCCCAAATCTAGAAGTGGATTCGACAGAATATGGGTGATTGTCAACCGCTTGACAAATCCGCTCATTTCTTACCCGTTAGAGTAAGTGGATGGTTGACATCTTAGCAGCATTGTATGTGAAAGGAATTGTCAGACTACATGGAGTACTTGTGACCATTGTGTCTGATAGAGATCCAAGATTTACATCCCATTTTTGGGAAGGACTACACTATTCCTTGGGATCTAAATGGAATTTCAACATAGCTTTCCATCCACAGATTGATGGTCAAACAGAAAGAACAAATCAGGTGATAGAACATGCTCAGAGCCTGTGTTCTGGATTTTGGAGGTAGTTAGCATGAACATTTACCTTTTGTTGAATTTGCCTACAATAATAGCTACCAAGCTAGTATCCAAATGGCATCATCTGAGGCACTTTATGGCAGAAGCTATCGATCTTTGATATGTTGGTATGAGGTCGTTGAAAGGCAACTATTAGGTCTAGAGATAGTGCGAGAAACTACAGAAAAGTGAAGATTATTAAAGAAAGAATGGCAGTAGCACAGTAGAGGCAGAAGGCCTATGCAGATACTAATCGGTGACCATGTGTTTCTAAAAATATCTCCAAGCCATGGAATCAGAAGGTTTGGATCAAAGGCAAGCTATCACCAAGATTCATCGGCCCTTTCAAAATCCTCGAAGGAGTGGGTGAAGTTTCATATCATTTGGTATTACCTCCACATCTGAATGGAGTACATAATGTATTCCACATATCTATGCTGAAAAAGTATGTACGTGATCCTTTTCACGTCATCGAATATGAGTCCTTGGTATTTCAGAAAGAAGGGACTTATGAACAGAATCCGGTTAAAATTATAACCGCGAAGTGCGCCAGTTAAGGAACAAGGTTATTCCTTGGTAAAGATCAGGTGGAATCAACGCCTAGAGGAAGATGATACACGGGAAACAGAAGAAGCTATGCGTAAGAGATTTCCAGAATTGTTCACAAGTAAGTGAGTCTCCTCCATCCTATATATATATATATCCTATCTATAAATTTGGGGACCACCAAATTCTCTTAAGTGGGGGAGGGTGTAACACCCCGATAATTCAGTAATTGAAAAATGAGAAATAAACTGAAAATAATAATTTAATATTATCAAATGGTAAAAACATACGTATCGTGATCGTATGTTCGAAAAGTGCTCATTGAATAAAATGAGACCAATGGATAAGACAACCATCAAATACTATGATGGGCCAAACATACACTCGTAGCCCAAAGAACAAAAAATTAAATAGCAATAAATCCCCAAACTTCGTAGCTCCAGTTGGGTAGAAATTAGAAAGGACAATTAGGGCAAAATTTAAGACAATTAGACTTCCTTATTAACCCAAATTTGTGCCCAACCATAATATGGAGTTTCCTAAATTGTTCTCCTACTCAAATTGGGGTGGAAATCCTCACATTAAGGAAGGGATTAACCAAAACTTGGAGCTCCCCTTTCCTAGACACCTTAGGACTCCTAAACAACCCTAAATCTATAAATACTCGGCAAAACCTCTTGGGGACGAGTTACCAATGCGCTGGAGACGTAAGAAGGATTGCTACAGCACCAGAGGAGGTGGAGATCGCCCCCACCAGAGCTTTCTTCCCCAACCCATGTTCTGCTTTGACCTGCAAAAGACCCTTCTTTGAAGGTTCAAAGGTAGGCGTTCTCAGGCCAAATATGAACAAATCACATACCATGTTAAACCTCTTAGTGCCTAGTTTCATATGCACCTGTTTTGCCTAATTTTTATTAAGCATGCTTCAAGTATTAAGAATTTTCCAAGAGTCGCGCATGATTAGGGCATTTCGTGCTTATACCATGATTTACACATACCGAGGTCAAATTGGGTTAACCCAAAGTGTAGTTCTCTTCTACTCTCCGTCCTTTATAACTTTCATGTTTAGAGTTTTGTCCAAGAAGCCTTAGATTTTGAGTTATAGGTCAAAAAAGCATGACTATATCGATTTTCATAGTTTTCGAGTTGAACTCTAAACCGTGACCACTCTAGACATCGCGATTTAGAGGAGAGTATCATGACCGGAAGACCCGTTGCGATTACCTTAATAGCGACTTCACAAAACATCATGCTTCTTACCGGTTCTGACAAGGTTCGACGCATCAAACTATGCACCGCATAGATTTCAGTGTACATCTGATACGTGACTGTCTGTAGCGTCGCGATCTTCTTTATTTCCCGCCCTTGGTATCCATGTATTTTTATTCTGATTTTGTTGAAAACCTTATGAAATGAGTTCATTTGATTGGTCGCAACTATATTCTGATTGCCTTAAACGTGACCAGGAATCCCGTCGCCTTTCTGTTCTGCAATCGATTGTCTACATCGATTTCCTTGAACGCGTCTGACTTGACCGTCGCGACTTTAACGCGACTAGTACCCCCATCGTGATTTAAGAGACCGACGTTTACCAATTTTAACTGCTAACGACCTTAGAAATAGTGATGACTAAACTCGTTGCGATTTCTAAAGCCAACCCGAGACCTTCTTTTTTTTTTTAATCAAACTAGTCCTCAGGTCTCAAAACTAGGAGAGTGCACCCTCCCCCAGAGGGGGAAATGTTCCCACTCCACCAGCAAGAAACCTGGGCCTGAATATTATATAGAGAAAAACGAATACAACCACCACCGGGCAAGCCCCAACAAAACAAGAAACTAGTCTAGCAGAATATAAGCAGACCAGTTTTGTCTAATGTAGTTGAACCCCTACTGGCCAGGGGCAGCGCAAAAGAAGATATAAAAATTTTATTCTCAACATGGGAACAAGCATAAGACGCTAGGGCATCAGCAACTCTGTTAGCTTCTCTATACACATGACAAAAATCCGCCCCATATCTATGTATAATTGCAGCTATAGATCGCCACCATCTGAAATAGTCCCAGCTAGGAGAGGAATTAGTAGATAATATTTAACAAGAATAGCCGAGTCTGAGTAAATCAAGAAATTCGAAAGCCCTACTCATCAGCCAGCTTAAGACCATCATGAATATCTCTAATCTCAGCCTGAAGACTATTACCAAAACCATAATGAAAAGCAAAAGCCAGAAGGATATCACCATTTGAATCTCTAATACAACCACCACCACCACTCAAACCGGGATTTCCTTTGGATGCACCATCAACATGAGGCAAAGCCCAGTAATAGGAGGAATCCATCGAACAAGCTTCATCTTGCATCTGCTAACAATGGGATTAAAGCCAAAGGAATAAAGGACAACTTCCTGATTGACCGAAGGAGGAATTCTGAAAGTAAGTTGATGAATTGCATGAGAAATCTGAGTTTTAATATCCTCAATCATGATACCACTGGATCTGAATTTCTGATCATAGCGCCTCTTGCATCTCTCTTTCCAGACCTTCAGACAGTCTATATTGCATGTCTTGAGTAATTTAGAAGTATTGTCTAGTCTGTCTAGTGGCCTAAAAATTGTCAACCCATTTAAAAGTCTTAATGAACATGAAAGTCTATTCTATTGTTCTTAATTGCATGATCTATTCTTCTTGAGATTGTTATAATCATCTTGATGATCTAGCTTTTTAAACTGAAAGTCTATCTCGTTAAAATACTAAAAATCATGTGGATATAATTGTCTGTTCTATATTGTGTCTTCATGCTATAGATCTCCATTGGACTTCAAATCAAGCCCAAATTCGTGGTTACCACCTAAGGTAGGTTTCCATATTCTTTCCATCATGAATTGGGGAGAGAAATCCTCAATTTAAGTAAGGATACCTGCAAATTTGTGTCTAGTAGTTTCCTAATCTAATTAGGAAACTAAAGACCCATCCCCCTTTAAATAAGCCCCCTCTCTTCCATGGGACAACCCCTAAGGTTGCTGAGCTCGTGCTTGGAGGCTGTGGTGGCTGAGGATCTTGAGGAGAAAGCTAGAGCAAGAAGCAACTTCGTGCTCATCTTCACCTGCGACCTGCAAACAAGCCCCTTCAAGATCGTCACCAAAGGTTAGTGAAACCTCGACCAAACCTAGAAAACCATATACCCCTGGAAAGATATTCGAGTCTAGTTTGTTATGGAACTATTTTGCCCAATTTCTACTCAGTAGATCGTGAGTATTAGGCGTTCTTCTCCAACTGGTTGATACTAGGGCTTTCTGGAGAACGAATCTTATTCAACCCAAAAGGTAGGTTATCTCCATGCCAAACTCTAAAAACTCGTTCATGCATGCATACATGTGTGTAGAACATGTTCTTACAGCTTTCCTCAATTTATATCATGCGAATTTTGTGAATTAAATCTTGCATTTTAGAATGTTGTGCTGTCTAGTTTAAACCTTGATCTGTCTTACGAGTTCGATATCTTTATGTGGAGTCATTTTCAGACCGAGCATTTAACATATAACTTGTTTCCCATGAGTATAGTTTCATTTGGCACTAGTTTACCCAATTTTTGTTGTCTGTACAGAGAGTATTACCCTGTACATGGGTACTGTGTCAAATTCACATAGGCAGTCACAATACATCTTGTTACCCTGCCAAACGACTTTTGTTTCTCGATTATTTGTTACTGTACAATGTATAGGAATTCATCTAACTAACAAAAGTGGTTTCATCTAATTTGTATCACCCTATCATTAGTTTGATTTTTCAAACATCCCTGTGTCAAACCCAATCCAAGTCGGAGTTGGAAATAGGTAGAAAAGGCAACCCAAACGTTATATTAAGGTTGCAACAGGTCGACACATCACTACCAGAATGTGACAACATCATGGTCACAACCCATATCAAAATTGAGACAGTTTCATGGTCTTTTTCAGAAGGCGACAAGTTGGAAGGCGACAAACACTATGGCACCTTCTGCCTATGTCCACTTAACTGGCCATAACGTTTCCTATAGACCTCGGATTGATGAGCCGTTTTCTTTGATGGATTCTTCATTCAAAGGGCTTCAAGATGGTATATGGTGAGATTTGAATAAGAAAGTGAAGGTATGGGACTACATTGCCTTCTAAGGGGCATATGTATTGGTTTCCGTCGTTTTGTGTCGTTCTTTGCATGTGTGAGTTTGATCTATTCTAGGAAGGTTCTATAAAGTCTTATCATGTATTAATTCAACCCATGAAAAAGTTGTAAACATCTTGACATGATTCTAAGTGTTCTCAGGTTAATGATCATGCTCTCTACCTACCGATTATTCACTTTCTTGCCTTGTTATCGAACTTGCCAAACACATAGTTACTTGCTAAAATTGGTCATGCATGATTAGTATTCCCTGATTTAGCACTCATTATACTTTCCATAAATTGAGTTTTCATAAATGAAGTTTTCATAACTAGAGTTTCCATAATCAGATTCACACACACGCACTTACGCGATTCTCACGCGCGGCATGCGCATGCACTCTAGCAAGATAGGAAAGCCCCTTTTTGGCTTGTGGTGAACTCTCCGTCGGATATTCCTTTTGCCGGACTAGTGACCCCTTGACCAAGGCCTCTGTAAGTCTCCTCTAACCATGGATTCTCACATGGCCGACGAGCAGGTTGTACCATTGAAGTACCCAGAAGCTAGTGTGCACGTATCTTTCTTCTCTTGACATTCTTGACAAGATATTTCTCTTCTCATCTTGATTCTAGAGTACACCCTCTTGAACATAAGACCAAGTTACTAATTAATAAGTGAATTGGACTAAATTGAAAACACGCCGTTATGCTGCCGGATTAAACTCTTGAACTATCACCTCAACTATCTTGACATTATTGAACTCTTGTTAAACGACCATACTTGATTGTGGGTATCTACATTTAGATTACTTGAGATGGTGGATCGGGCATGGCGAGTGTCCAAGGGCTCCAGTCTAGCACTCTCAACAGAGAGTCGAGAATATACTGTTAACCATGGAGTATAATGATTACCAGCATTGCATTTGTGCTGGGAGTACTTACGTGTAAATGCTAGATACATAACCACATTACACATGTTCATGATATGCATTCCAAGGTGGCATAGATTCTTAGTGCATGTCAATAACTGTGAACTAACTGTCTTGCTCGTGAAAGATACGTGCTTGTTACATGCTTGCTTGCTTGCTCATGAAATGACCATCTCTTTACATGCTATCTTGCTCTTGCTCGTGAAGTTACCATCTTGCTAGATCAATGTTCATTCTATCTTGAAATCTTGAATACAACTTTCTTGCTAGACTAATCATTACATCTCTTCATTTTACTATCTTGCACGTTACACTATTCACGTGTTATTACCGTCATTTAATTGCATAGTACATATCATGTTCATGCCTTCTAGATTTTAAACTGTTAAATACTTATATCATTGCTGGAAGATGTAAATCCTATTGGGCAAGTGTGCTCATTACCTATTTTCTAACATTTCAGGAGAACAGGATATGGATGACGTAGAGAACCTAGACTATACTGGGGATGAACTAGAGTGAAGAGCGCTCTCAAGCTTTAGCATTGAAGTCTTGTTATCTTAGTGTCATAGTATGATAGTTTGAGTATGAGAGTACTAGAATAATGTAGTAGGAGTGAGGATAGTATGTAATTTTTCCTTTCTTGAGTCTTAGTCCTATAGTTTAATTGGAATTGGAGCATGTACTAGTTCTCATCATTGAAATGAAATAAAGAGTTTGATATTTACGATTAGTACAAATTAGTTGTGTTATATGAGATTGCTCCTAGAGGCTTATTTGCAAACTGTTCACGTCTCAACGATCAAATAACTCTTCCGCTGCCATGCTTTGGGATGTGACAGTGTGACTTTATAATCATGAATTCAAGCCATTAATGTAATGATTTTACTAAAGTGTAAATCACGTCGTTAGGCTGCAAAATTCTCTCTCGACTATTGTTATCATGACATCATGTTCACATGACTTGACTTTCTTGAAATCATCATGAACATGATATTGAAACGTATACTTCTTGAAACTCTTGTTATTGGCCATGATTGACTATGGGTATCTACATTTGAAATTATGAGATGTGTATCGGGCACGACAAGTGTCCAAGTGCTCCAGTATAGGCCTATCGACAGAGAGTCGAAAATATACTGTTAACCATGGGGTATAATGATTATTGGCATTGCATCTACGCTGGGAGTACTTGCGTGTTGAATGCTAGATACATAACCACATACATGTGTCCTAGTGTGCATTCCATGGAGGCATAGATCATTAGTGCACATTATGGCATAGTGCTTGATTACAGTTACATGTTAAAAGTTCTTGCTCGTGCGTGCTTGCTTGCTTGCGTGATATGGCCATCTTGCATTCTTGCAAACGATTGATATCCTGCGTGCTTGTACATACTGTTCTACTATTAGTTCTTGCTTGTTACATCATTCTAGATCTTGTTCAATCACTCTTGTTCAATCTATCTTGTTCACATATCGTGTTTAATTGGATTTATTATACATGCATATTTTTCTAATCATGCCTGCCTAGTTCTTAAAAATGTTAATCACTTTTACCAAATGCCCACACATTGAGATATAAATTCTACTGGGATAGTTTGCTCATTACCTACTTCTTACATTTTAGGTGACATAGACCTAGAAGAGGAGGACCAAGCAAATGATGGGAATGCGTCTGAGTGAAGAGCGTATTCCAGCCATAGTATTTGCCATTAGTTTAATTTGACATTAGAATGATGTAGTAGGTAGTGAGGAAGTATAATCTCATGTAATTTTCCTTTTCTGTGTCATTGTAGTTGAAAGTTCATGAAGTTCTAGTAAACGTTATGGAGATTGAATAAAAGTTTAGTTGTGTTCATTTTGTGGGCCCTATTTTATTGTGTTGTTGCACATCTAACACTCGCTAGCTAGAGGCTTATTTGCTGACTGTTCATGTCTCAGAATTAATTTTAATCTAATATTTCCGCTGTAAATTCTCGGGATGTGATAGCTTGTGACAATGAAGAAATCACCTCCACAAATGTCTCAAGCTCTGGATTTGAAGATGAGCAAGTCAATCTAGCCCTCATGGTTGACTAGATGAGGTGCAATCTGATCCATCTTTAATTTCTGCACTGATTCAGGGTTAGAATCTGAATATTTAGAAGAAGTTTTTAATGAACTTTATGAAAAACACAAGGCTCGAAGAATTTCCTAGCATACTATTGGCCCATAGGACGACTCCATTGTTGCTACAGGAGACAATCTATTCCAATTGGCATATGACACTAAGCTGTCATCTTGATCGAGGTTGGGAAGCCCCTCTCTCCAAGTTATATACTTCCAACAGGATGCCAATGACCAAGACCTTCGTGAGAATCTTGATCCGGTCGATGAAGCATGAGAAATAGTGAGAATCTGCATGGCATAATATCAAAGGCATATAGCTGGATACTATAATGCTCAAGTCAAGGGAAGGTGCTTCATCTTCAGAGACTTGGTCCTCAGAAAAGCCACAGCCTCTCGACCACTTGAGGTGGTAGGCAAGTTGGAAGCTAACTAGGAAGGACCCTAAATAGTAGTCAAGGCCCTCGACAAAGGTGTATAAGGGTAGCAATGCTTGAGTGAAGTCATCTCATGTACTTGGAACACTGAAGCACTTAGAAAGTTTTATCACTGAACCATGAAAGACAAAGTCTATGTAAGCTCTTTGATTATTTGAATTAAAATCTAGTACATGGTTCATTCACAATCTTTTACAATTCCCCAAAGGCGTTGATAGTAGAGAAGGATATAGCACTACAAATCATTAGCTAGACCCTTGCAAGGTCGAAAGTTGGCTCTCACCATGGCACTGAATCCACCTATGTGGAAACTTGCTCGTTGTTGAGTCATCGATCTCCCAAGCTAGCTGGCAGATTACATTGAAGAAGTCCTGGTCTATTCCCTTCTTGAAAGTAGAAGGAATAGACCATGGAAAAAGAAAAATAAAGAAAATCCTGCTCCCCTCTTGTGCCCTCCACTTGGCAGTTAAGGCATGGTTGAAAGTCTAGAGCCATCCTCAACAGATGCTGAAAAGAAAGGTTGGGAAGGGAAGGAAGTGAAAGAGAACACCCCCTATCGACCTGATCAGGGACATACGAGGGGAAGAGATGGAGCATAGGTATAAGGGGATGGGATTGTGGTGCCGCCTCATCTTCCATATCTTTCACAGGAGTTGAAGGAAAGGTGTACTGTGATATCCCGAATTTTCTTTCTTTTTATAATGTGCGTGTATATTTACTTGTTTGTGTATAGCATGCATATTTCATTATGCATATTACAATTTCTATACTTCTCATGAACACATGCATGTATATATATATATATGATATTTTATATGAAAATAGGCAATTAGCTAAATTGATGTGTATTGTGAATACTAAAATTCTAGGCATTTATGCTTAAGTAATATTGTGTATGTTAATTTAATTACCGATGTGCATGTAGTATTTATTTATTCATGTATAGTGTACACAACCATGTTGTATACGTGTGAGTATATATTATACATATGTCAATTCAAGTGCGTGTATGCAAGAATTAATGATTATGTATAAATTATTCTTAGTTACTTATTTGATATTGCATCTTAATGATATTATGCATGTACTATCTAAATCTGAAGTACATATTACCTAATTATTCTATGGATATTGTGTGTAAATATATGAAGTACATATGTATATATATGCATGTTATCTTATACATGTGATACCTATCTATCTAATTCTATGTACATTAAGCTGTCTATAGTATATGCATAGTACTTAAATAACATTGTGCATGTGATAGGTAAGTATTGCTATAGACCATGTAAGTACATGAGGGTTACTTCATACACGTATAAATATATATGTAAGTGTGCATGCATTATCTAGCTATTAATGTATGTAATATAATTATAAATCCCATACATATCGTATGTGTTGTGCACATAGTAAGAGTTATTATCATAACATATACAATTGTGAGTTTATTTCCGTGCATGCAATATATATATTTGAATGTGTATGAATTATTTAAGTATTGATGTGTCTATTGTAATTAATTATTCTATGCATGTTGTAATAGTCATGGTGTGTATATGTATACATACATGTGTTAATCTGTTTAAATGATATTTATCTACTTTAAGCATGTTAAATTATTTATGGGGTGTAAGGTACTTGAATAATAATGTGCATGTAGTATTTAACTAATGATGAACACATTTCATTTATAGGTTCATGCATGATACATGTAATCATGTAATATGTATGTATATGTGCATATATGTATGTTATTGATGTATATTACCTTAATTATGATTAGTGTAAGTTATATTTAAATAAATATTATGTAATGCACGTACTTTATGTGGTGAGGATATATGTAATTATTTTTACATATATTAATTATTTAGGGTGTATTATGCATTTATTTTAAAGTTTGCCTGTGTTTTGGCCAAAACTGCCAGGCCTGTGATTGGCGTCCACATCCCTGGATGCCAATACACAGTGGGCGGCCACCCTCTGGACGCCAATAACATGTTGGCGGCCAGACCCTGGACGTCAACTGTCAGGTTGACTACAACCGATGTTGACGTCAATGTCCTCCTGTGTAACGGTTCTAGATTTGTTAATGCTCGCATTTTGGCCGGTTCCAGATTAGGAAACCCATCCTAATGCGTAGGAAACCTACCCTAAAGTGTACCCAACCCGTCCAACTCTATAAAGTGCTCATCCTAGGGCGAGGGGAAAGCTTTTACCATTGGTGAAACCCTTGCAACTGAAATGGAGAAAAGCTGAACTTTGGAGGGCCGGATCTGAAGACTGGAGTTGTTCCCCGAGGAGCTACATCAACTGGGAGATAGCCTATACATAGGAGAGAGGTTTCAACTCCGAGGAACCACCTGCATCAACATAAGAAGAAGATCTGACGAGAGTTTGAACACCTTCTTGGTAGGGCCGAGGAGGGCTTCATCGGCACATTTTGATCTTCGTAGATTTTTTTAGAGGCATGTAAACCCTAGATCTCAATCTTAGACATGTCCCCTAGGTCCAAGGTATTTTTACAGATTTTTCCTCGAGTCCTGGAACCCTAAATTTCCCTTTGTATTGAGTGCTATCTGTGTGTGCTGTTGGAGAAGTGGCGGCAGCATCTGCTGCAGTCAAGTTCTTCAGGTTGGCGGCAAGGGATGCTGTAGTTGAAAGTAGACGGACACATCCCTTGACGTTAACTTCTTCAGTGTCCTGAAAATGTACTATTTGATTTGTTTACGCTGTTTAAATGATTTTTGGGTATAGGTACATGCTGCAAATTTTATGTAGGATTGTATACTGTTAGTAGGTCATATCATGAGGTTGCCCTAATTTTTTGTGGACTGTGTTAATTATTAAATTCAGAAGTTGAATTATGAGCATGATATGAGCATGTTTAAATCTGGTATACATGGATTTTGTTGTGAATTGGATTTCATAATTTTTCCATGATAAAATGAATACTGATATTAGGTTTTTGAACTATTAACAACCAACCATGTTAATGTGTACCATGTCTAATGACATTTCCATGAATATGTCTGAAATCTAGATTTAATTATAGAAATTATATTTATTGTTCGAAAAATCTGGAAAATTCCATATGTGATATGTTTACTATTATTAACCTGTGATAAAATTTTAGAACTAAATTGATGACAACAAATATAATTACTAGTTAAACCATGGGAATTGCTCATATTAGATGTGTTGAACCTAACAATGTGTAATTTAGTAATTAACAACATGATTAGGACTGTAATGTGAGTTGTTTTGATTTCTGAAAACAGTAGTATCATGTTAGGTTAACTGAGATATGTGCAAATTGATAAATAATACATGTAAAGTGATTAAATAGTTTATGTGAAGTGTGTGAATAATGAGGAAAATGTGATAAAGTGAATGTGTAATAATTGGGCCGAGATTGACACTGCTACCCTAGAGGCTGGAACTGTACCATAGTAAAGTCCCTACGGGAAGGTTCATGGGCATTGGGATAAAAACTGGAGGTGGACAAGTACCACTGGATAGGGTGGAGAGGGCTTCTCCCAGTCTGCGTAGTTACCAAGATTCGCCACTACATTGCCTAGGTGGTGGGTATGTGATTATGAGTTGTGTTACGAGTTGTGCTATGAGCTATGTGCTATGAGATATTGGTGTGTGTCCTCTAGTAAGTGGTTAGGACTATGTGTCATGGCATTTTAAGCGATGAAATATGAATAACGTGTAAGATATTATGCGAATGTGGCACGTGATGAGTGCAAATGATGGTATGTGATAAGTGAAAGTAAAAGAGTAAATGAGATGAAGAATGTGTGAAATGATATGTAAGGGAGAGTTAATGTTAATGAGAGTGTGCTTGCAAGTGAAACCAATGTATTAATGTAATATGTTCATGTTTTCATGTATTAATATCTTAATTGCAATACCATGTTTAGCATCATGTCATGTAGTTTATTAATCTTCATGTAATAGTGTATGTGAATGAATATATGTAATCATGTCATACATGTAACATGAAAAATGAACATGTGGAATTTCTAAATGAATGAGATTGTGTGTGAATAAATCTAACTCCATGAAATTGAGTTTAATTCATGTCAAAACAGCAAGTAAAGTGTGGTTATGAATGTGATAAACACAAGAAGGAATGTTTAGGTTCCATGCTAGATGTGAGGTTTACTTAGCACAAAGTTCCATGCTTAGAAGCTTATTGTTGCCAACAAACTTGACTATGTTTTAACTCTTAAGTTCATGCTATAAATGTGAAATCATGTGAAATGATATTAATTACATTAAAACAGCAAGCAAAATGCGCAATTAAATATGAAAAGTGCATGTGAAAAAGTGAATAGTCATCATGCTAGGTTGTTCATTTCTTTATGCTTAAATCTATGTTCTAGTTTGTAGAAAATATATCATAAATAGATAATGTTTGAGGGATGAATCATGCTACGTGTTAGGTGTAGAAAACATGTACAAGTGTATGTTAGTATCCATGATTTAGAGTAAATATGTGATAGTCTAAAGCATGTCCAGGTGGTTTAAACATGTGTTGATAGTTAAGAGTATATATCATGTAAATTGTTATAGTTTAATTGATAGTATGCATCCCTTATTGTTTGATAGCTAATGTGTGTGTGATATGTTTAAATTGAATCTTTGGTTTGCTTACTGAGTCTTTCGACTCACTCTTGCTTCGGCGTACAGGTTGACAGGTATCTCGTGCTAGAGGGGGCATTGCGTAGGATGCTATTTTGGAGTAGCTTTTGAGGAGCACGTAGTAGTTGTATTTTCCTTCTTATAGTATGAATAAAGTTATTGTATGGACAATATTGGACAATGTAGTTCTTTTATCATGTAATAATGTGGACATGTCATTTTATTTCTCTATATAGACTATGGAATGTGTGATGGTGATGGGATAAAGTTAAGTTGTTCTTTTAAGTTCTATTGTACTAAATTGCTATCCATGTACATATCAACCTATCGGCTAGTGTTGGGTTATTCCCACTGTGACGACGCTCTTTATACGATGGGGATTGGTATAATCGTACCGGTATGAGGAGGGTCGTTACATGTACACCTCAAAACCCAACTCAGGCCTCGACGCTCGCCACCACAATGACATCTTGGCAGGTCCCATCCCACTTCTCTCCATTTTGGGATCGACATAAGGGACTAAGGAGAATCTCGGAAAGGAGTTGGTAGAATCCCCTCCTCCTTCTGCCCTGATCCTTTTTGTCACCCCATTTTTGTCTCCTAATCTGTTATGCTATTGACAGTCCCAGGGCCAAAAGAACTGCAACAATTTCTTCATCCTCATTGTCGGACTCCATCTTCGTACTGGCACTCTGAAGGGGATAGAAGAAAGAGAGGGAAAGAGCTCACAGGGGAGGATGACGAGAAGAGATGAAAAAAGTGAATTATCTCAAACCTAAAGGGGCTTGTTTAGAGGCAGAAGGGGAGATGAAGTGGTACTTATCTTAAAAAACACTCATTAACTCTATGACACCCCATATAAGAATATGTTAAATGGACTAAATCAGCAGGCTACCAACAACTCGGATTAGTTATTTCAGAGCTCGAGTAGGAAACGAACTCTAAAGTTAAGCGTGCTTAGTTGGGAATAGTCCCAAGATGGGTGATCTTTCTGAGAAGTCCACCAACTAGCACGGTTGTTGGGTCAGTTTGCTGGTTGGGTCGTCTAAATGGTATCAGAGCCTTACCCAGCCGAAAGTATAGGAACTAAGTGCCACATAGGAAAAAGTGCTACGCTATGGGAGCCACCTCTTGAAGCCATAATGGCACAAAGTGCTACATAGTGGGAGCCACCTCTTGAGCCTGTGGGGGCCACCTCTAGTGTCACGCCCCCAAATTTCCACCATATGACTTGTGAGAATAATCGGGGTGCGACATTCAAAACAAATGGGCATACACATCATTTAATCTAGATTCAGGAAGGAAAAGTACTAAGGATTTTGGCGATATTGGTCGACAAAAATTTCCTGGGTGTCGACAGACCAGGGCGGGTGTCGACAAACGGCCCCAAGATTGTCGACAGATTTGAGTATGTGTCAACAGATTAAACATACCCAATAAACCCCTTTCAAGGCACTAAATAGTGTATTTACAAATTTCTAGATTTCCATCCAAGATCCTTCATATTTACAACATAAGGGTGGTCCTGAAACAAAAAGAATCATCCATAACCATCTCTACAAAAGACTACACTGGGATGCTCTCTTCACTCTTGCCCAGTCCATTTGTCTCCACAGGGTCACTTTCACTAATTGAAAATATTAAGGAATTTATGAGCCTGCGCCCAATAGGATTTAAATCTCAAGGTGTGGGAAAGATATAAGTAATTACATTTTAAACAAGTAGAATTCCAAGGATAACATGCATCATCTTATGTATAAACAGGAAGCATAATTATAACAGACCAAGAGTTGCAATTTGCAGAATTTCAAAAGAGATGCCTATCAGTTGAGCAATGACAGAATTATACAAATTCTAAAGTTCTTCAGAACATATATGGATCAATTGATCGGTACAAAGACTAGTTTTTTTTTTTTTTTTTCAGACATACATATAGATCAATTGAATAGATAACAAAATGGTCATTTAAATGAACACATGTACAATGAACAATCATATCATAACATATCAAGAAAGCACTTTCAATCTTGCGAACATATTAGTGTCATGCCAACCACAAATTTTACTCCTGCGGTTATCAAGTACGTCAGGGTGCTCCTCCCCAGGACCAGACATGGCCCTATATATGCATAGGCATGGGTCAGTTGGACTGAAGTCCCAAGTAGTGCCATAACACATTATGGCCACGAGAGTTCCAAATGAATAAGTAGTAGGCTAAGTTCAGAACCTGAAGCACTCTTGATGAAACAAGAATGGCAAGAGTACCAATTATAAGAGTGCCAAGGAGTTAGTGAACGAAAGAAGAAAGAGAGCTTGATAGATCAATCATGCAGATGGGTCAAATGGGTTCCCTATACATTTTACTTGATTTCAGATTCAAGAGCAAACAAACTCAAGGTTGGAATTTCAATTAAATCAGAGAGGAACAAAAATCAAGATATTTAAGAGCAATTTTTAGAATGATCTTCAAATTATTACCTCTTTAACAAATATATAAGATGCTCAGGCTAATATCATGCTGGTTGCTCTTCTACAGGGCAGATCACAGGCCATCGAAGTGTACCAGACAAAAAGCAGTCGAAGTGGCCAGAAGGGCCAGTCGAAGTTGGAGTCGAAGTGCCAAAAGGGACCGTCGAACTTGGCAGTAGAAGTGCCCAGAAGGGCCAGTCGAAGTTGGCAGTCAAAGTGTACCAGAGAGAGCAGTCGAAGTGGCCAGAAGAGCTAGTCGAAGTTGGAGTCGAAGTGCCATAAAGGCCCAGTCGAAGTTGGCAGTCGAAGTGGCCAAAAGGGCCAGTCGAAGTGGTGTTGTAGAGAGCCACAAAGGGTTAGTCTAAGTGTACTCAAAACAAGAAGGAAAAAGGGTCTATGGATAGCTGAAGTATGCATCAGACCCAGTGATGCCAATAGCAAAGGTTCAATGATGGACAAATAACTCCATGATTCAGAATGACTAGACAAAGTTTCCGACAAGGAAGTTGTGGAGCTGTCAGATGAAAGAACTTGAAGGTTGCATTTCTAGCCTAATGGTTCCAGAAGTGCAGGGATCAAGGGGAAAATCAAATGGGTTCCTATATTGGAAAGATCAAGGAACTCAAGCAATCTACTTGAAAACGAGGGTCATGCTACTCAAGAACAACAGATCTGGGATCAAGAAAGTACCAAAGGGTCTTTCTCAAGGAATGATCAAAGGAACACTACACTCACTAGCGAGGGAACAACAGATCTGGGATCAAGAAAGTACCTAAGGTCTTACGATGGAATGAGGATCAGGGAATCCTGAACACCTTACCGGATAGAGGTTAGGCAAATTAGAGGTAATCAATATGGGATCAAAAGATTCTAGATAGTGCAAGACATTTAGTTTGTGCCTGAGAAAACCTACCTTAATTACTTTTGAACTCTTGCTCTGTCTTCAACCAAAGTAGAGATGATGGATGAAGCTTTAGGATCCCCAATTTAGGATCACCTCCCACTGGTCTTGAGTGCTTCCTTTCCCCCTGCTCTAAGCTTCTATTCCTATGACCAATGGCGTTAGAAGGGAGTTTGGGGTTGGTTTTAATGGTGTTCATCAGACTAGGACTTATGGGTTCCCATGCTCATAAGACAATAGGTGAGACTTATTAGAGACCCACCATACCTTAGGCCATGCAGCCCATGTTTCTAATAGCACAGAAGGTTGACTTCTATCCTGGAAAAAGGACAGTCACAATGGGGACCATTGTGGCCCAAGTTTTGTAGACAAGCTAAAAATGACACCATCGCGGGCAATTCTCGTATTTACCGTAATGCCACAAATAGCTCTCTTTTTGTCTTGTGAGAGTAATTTTCCCTATTGTTCAGGGTCTCCCCCAATTTTTCCTGTTTCCTAGTGCTTCCCCTTTATTTTCCTAGCTTGCTAGAAGTTTGGGTTGAAATTCTTAATTCGCCACGGACACAGTGGTCGCGTTTCACATCAACTTTGTTGGGTTTACATGGATTTATATTTGAGATGTTTGTTTTTGATGATGAACAATCAATGAGAATTTCATGAACAATACAATTTCATGTGTAAAATATGATAAGAATGACAAGTCAAGCAATGTGTTAGTTAAGAAACACATGTTTAATTTGATGATCTAAATGTTCACATTATCTCACTAACAATGCTCTTAAATGTATGTGAGATGCATGCAAGACAATATACCAAAACAAGAGCAAAAAGATCAAGAAAAGAACAAAAGACAAGTACCTGTCGACAGCCCCAAAGATGCCTGTCGACAGCCCTACATAGACAGATCTCATGGGGTACTAGCAAAGGTGAACTTGTCGACAGCCCCACTGATGCCTGTCAACAGATCAACACAGACAGAACCAACAGGCTCCTGGCAAGGTGTGCCTGTCGACAGACTCAAGTCGCCTGTCGACAGATCCACACAGGGAACTGCCTCCCGGAAAGCCCAGCCTTCTGCCTTTTGCAAGTCTGTCTACATCTGTCGACAGATGCATTTCTTGTTGTCGACAGACGAAGAGAAAATCTCAATACGAGATCTCCATATGTTTCCGACTTGGGTGTTTCCTTTTACCACGACTCTCCATACTTGAACACCCATGTAAAAGGAACTCTTTGGAGTTATTTTCGTACAGAAGCAGCCACAACACAAAACCCTAAGCAAAATCTCAAGAGAGAAGATCTTTCTGCTGCTCTGCTTCAACCGTTCGTCCAAGCAACCAAAGAGACATCCTCTGAATGGGATTGAAGCTAGATTGTCCATCTCTCAAGCTTCTCCATCATCTGATACTTGTCAAGGCGAAGCTTGAAGCACATCAGGACAATCATTTGAAGAGTTCCACATCAGGATTTGAAATCTAGACTCTGTACTCTTCTTTATCTCTATTTTCATATCTCTTGTGTTGTGTTGTTGAGTCAAGCATCCTTGTGCTTGATTCACGTTTGTCATGTTATTTTGATCGTGGCTTACATCAGACGACGTGAGTGTGTGTGTGTTGTAGCGAGTGAACTTGTTGATAAATAGTCTTTCTGCGTGTATGTGTGGACGGTGGATGTAGGATACACAAGTTGTGTACTCCGAACCACCTAAATCATCATGTCTGTGGTTTGAACGTTTCACGCTAGATGTTTGGTAGGCACATTAATCTTTCACACGCTAGATAAATTGCTATTCTATCTATTTACAACTAACACACATCTAGTTTAATTTAAACTCTATTTGAAATATCAAAAGTCTGTGTTTCCACCGAAAAGAAGGTCATTATATTTTTAATTGATAGTAATCTATTCAACCCCCCTTCTAGATTACCATATTGGTTAATTCCGCACATCTTTCAATTGGTATCAAAGCTAGGTTTCTCCGATTTATGTCTTAATTGGTTGATCTCACGATCAGGAGATTCTCGATCTCATGGAATCTAACAAGGGGTATATGGCCGAGGGACACTCTGTGACAGGCCACCCTTCTTTGATGGCACTGACTATCCTTATTGGAAAAATCACATGCAGGTGTTCCTGAGAGCTCAAAATTTCGAGCTATGGAAAATTGTCAGCAAGGAGCATACACCCTTCCCGAGGACGAAGATACCTGGACGAAGGACCATATTGCAAAGGGAACTCAACTGGAGTGCCCTGAACATGATGCACTGCGCTGTTCATCCCAAAGAATATTCAAGAGTCTCCACATGCACTTCAGCAAAAGAGATGTGGGACAAACTTGAACTTATCTATGAAGGTACGTCCGAGGTAAGGGAAACCAAAGAAAGCATGCTAGTTTCTGAGTATGAAATGTTTAAGATGAATAATGACGAAACTGTTGGGTTGAGTGTGTTTTGGAATTTCCTAAAGTTGTATTTTAATGATGACCAATGAACATCACTCATACTTTGATTTTGATCATGACATATTATGATTTTAATGATGACATATTGTGATTTTAATGATGACATATTGTGATTTTAATGATGACATATTGTGATTTTAATGATGACATATTGTGATTTTAATGATGACATATTGTGATTTTGATGATGACATGTTGAACATGTTATACATTTTATACATATCACAATAATGTTTAAACAACATGTTTTTGATGTTTATATCTCATATTTAATGATAATATCTTGTATTAATGGTTTACACTTTACATTTTCAGGTTTACACAAATTTGTCTCAGTGGTGTCAACATAGTCCACCTGTGTGTTGACACAGTCTGCCTATGTGTTGACACGATCTACCTGTGTGTTGACACAGTCTGCCAGTCGTGTCGACACACTCAATGGTCAGGTCGACACTAGATCCAGCTTCCAGGAAACCTATTCTCATGTTTGGGACAGTGTGTCGACACACTCCCTGGTGGTGTCGACACACTCTAGCTGAAACTCAAAAATGTGAATTTTTTTGGACACGTGGCTGCTTGGGAATTGAGGGATTTGACTTAGATTTTTGTGCCCACGCACCCCAAGGCACCTCATGGACATATGGGGCTATAAATACCCCCAATCCTTGTACTCCAAAGGAGGATCCCACGAAGGAGAGCCCATACAACACCCAGAAAAGCTGTTTGGCGAAAAAAGGGGTTTCTCCATATCTTGCTCCATCTCCAGAAGCTGCAGGCCATCCGTTCAAGAGGAAGGACGTGGGAATCAAGGGGAATCTCTCGAGAGAAGGTTACTGTGCTAGGAAAGGGAGCAGATCCAACTGAAGAGCAGCAGTAGAAGAGGGATTTCTGGCATTTCAGATGCCATCAAAGTAGAGTATCGCCAACTGAGGAGAATCTCCACCGAATTCCATCAAGGCTCCTCAATTCAAGCATCTTCAAGACCTCTTTACCGAAGAACACTCATTCTACATCCATTTCTCTCATTTCTGAGTTTGTTTCCTTATTTTGTCTATGAGATTTGTGCAAGAAGTTCTGCACAAATTTCTGTGTACGAATTTGTCTTGAATCAGATCTTTGCTAGAGGATCTAATTTCTGTTGTCTTTGATCTAGCTTGTGTTTTGGGAGCCGTCGAGCTCTGGTTTGTGAGTCGTCACACTCACGGTGGTGTTTGAGCCGTCGTGCTCAATTTGGAGTCGTCGTGCTCCGGTTGTTGTTTGAACCGTCGCGCTCAGTTTGTGAGTCGTTGAACTCAAGGTTGTTTGGAGTCATCGTGCTCCAGTGTGTGTTGTACTCAGGTTTAGTAGTGGAGCCTCACTGTGTGAGGGGTGGATGTAGGAATCACTGGTGTGATTTCCGAACCACCTAAAAAATCCTATGTGCAATGGTTTGATCTACTTGTTGCGCTAGATGCATGCATACGGATTTCGTTCACACTTCTAATTGATTTGCTCACACACATAATCACACATAATCCACACACACCCACACTTCAGATCAGTAAATTGTTTGTCTGAATTGATCTCTGATTCAAAGTAATTTTGAATTGCTTAAGCTTCCGCATTAATTGGTGTTAGATCTATTCAACCCCCCCTTCTAGATCTGATCCATCCACATATCCCATAATGACTCATTAGCATCTCGAAGTAATTGATAAAATCTATGAGCTATATTATTCGACACTTCTTCATTGCATTGGTCATTGTGAATGTTGAACTCTAGACCAGTAGCATCGACAACCATGTCTACGTACGTACTTGTGGAGGTAAAGTTGGCCGATTCATACGACTGGATATTAAACTCACCATGAGACAACCATAACTCATAATGGGCAACAAATCCTCTCATATATAAATGATGCTACACATCCCATGTCGATATCCACTGTCTGTTCTTACAAGCCGAACAGGGACAACAAATGTTACCCATCGGATCAACTGCTACCAATGAATTCCTCAATGCAAACTGAATGAAACTGTCAACTCTGTCTTTAAACTCCTTTGTCACAACTCCATTAACTATTCCATGGTACATCCATGATCGATTCTCATATGATATTTTTCCTGCACAGATTAAATGTCATCTTACGAGCATCACTAGAAATTTGGAAATTGTATAACAACTTAAAAGAGTCACCATAAAATCTCTCGTTGGCCATGTGTTGAGTTAAAACCCGACTCACCCTCACATCGTTCGAGTAAGTCAAAATGAATAGGTAGGACATATTAATTAGATTGTCACTTTTTACCCATCCATAAATATTTGATCACACTCAGATGGCCATTTACTATATGTTTGCACATTTTGCTGAAAATTTCGGCACATCTCCCTTTATTGATTAAGAAATTTCTTAAACACTTATTTCTACATCTTGCAGGATTCCTCAAAACAAAGAAGAAGATGATTTAATTGTTGACTCTTCACCAACTGTTGAGGAAAATAAAGACTTTCTTGAAACTCTGGACAACCATTCACCTACCACAAGTGGATCAGGTAATATTGTCCAGACTTGAATGCACCTCAAGAGGTAATTCCTGAAAATAGATTCTTGAGAGATCATCCAATTGAGAATGTAGTTGGTAATGTGCATGATAGAGTTAGAACTAGATCATCCTTTTTGAATGCAATTCATGAAGACCCACTAGCACTAATTTCCCAAATTGAACCCAAGTCAATTGATGAAGCTCTAATGAGTGAAGATTGGATCAATGCCATGCATGATGAACTTCATCAATTTGACAGAAATCAAGTGTGGGAATTAGTACCTAGACCTAGTGACCAATCTGTTATTGGCACTAGATGGGTATTTAGAAATAAACTGAATGAAAATGGTCAAGTTGTTAGGAATAAAGCTAGACTAGTTGCCAAGGGGTACAATCAAGAGTTTGGTATTGATTTTGAAGAGTCATATGCCACTGTAGCTAGGCTAGAAGCTGTGAGGATATTCCTTGCTTTTGCATCATCTATGAAATTTAAAGTTTACCAAATGGATGTCAAAAGTGCCTTTTTAAATGGATACATCAAAGAAAATGTTTTTGTAGAACAACCTCCAGGCTTTGAAAATGAAAAATTTCCTGATCATGTTTTCAAACTTCATAAGGCTCTTTATGGTCTTAAGCAAGCTCCAAGAGCTTGGTATGACCGTTTGAGTTCATTCTTATTGGAGAAAGGATACACACGAGGTAATGTTGATCAAACTCTGTTCACAAAAATAGTAAATAAACAAATAATTGCTATCCAAATTATGTTGATGACACAATTTTTGGATCCACAAATAAAGGTTTGTGCACTGAATTTGCTGACCAAATGTAAACTGAATTTGAAATGAGTTTAATGGGTGACTTACAATTCTTTTTGGGACTGCAGGTTAACCAAACCAATGAAGGGATCTTCATAAGTCAAACAAAGTATGTCAAAGAACTTCTGAAAAGGTTTAACTTTCATAACCTCAAGCACTCAAGCACACAATTGCGGTAAATGTAAAACTAGAAGAAGATTCACTTGGTAAGTCAGTAGACCAAAAGACATACAGAGGTATGATTGGATCTCTACTTTATCTTACTACTTCTAGACCTGATATTCATTCAGTGTATGCTTGTGTGCAAGGTTTCAAGTTAATCCTAAGGATAGTCACATGTTAGCTGTCAAAAGAATCTTTAAATATCTTGTTGGAACATGTGAACTTGGCATTGGTATCCTGCTGGTTGTAAATTAGATTTAATTGCTTATTGTGATGCTGATTATGCGGGTTGTAAGCTTGATAGAAAAAGTACAAGTGGCTTGTGTTTATATCTAGGTGGATGCCTAATTTCTTGGGCTTCCAAAAAGCAACACTCAGTTGCTCTATCCACTGCAGAGGCTGAGTATGTTGCAGCTGGTTGTTGTGGCACTCAAATCCTTTGGGTGAAACACCAGCTCCTAGACTATAATCATGAGTTAGGATGCATTCCCATCTTATGTAACAACACTAGTGCCATCAATGTCTAAAAACCCAATTCAACATTCACGCACAAAACACATTGAGATGAGACATCATTTCTTAAGGGATGAGGTGGCTAAGAAATCTTTTGAACTTCTTTTCATTGAAATGAAAAACAAATTGCTGATATCTTCACTAAACCTCTTCCAGAAAACAGATTTTCATCCTTAAGGAGAGAGCTTGGGTTATGCAAATGTCCTCATTCTCCCTGACCTCTCTATCATTGGGTTGAGTGTTGTGTGTGTCCTAGTTCAGGCACACTCTGAGGGGGAGTCATTACTTCATGATGTAAATATTTCCTTTTTTTACATTCTTCTATCCATCTGCATTTCAAATAAAACACTTCAATTTCCTTTTGCAAATAAATTCTTCTGTCTCACATGCATTTAAATTCTTGGTATATCAAATGGTGATTTGAAGAAGGACAAGTTAGGCTTGTCTGGACACTTTCACTATGCGTGGGTATATGTCTCGCCAAGTATCAAGAGTCATATATGCAATGTTGAGGGGGAGTCTTCTTTCAAAACTTTGATTCCTTATCTTGATGAAGGATTTATGGGATCAACAATTCAGGGGAGTTAAAGAATTCATAACTCATTTTTTTTTCATAACTTCAAGATTAATTCCTGAGTTATCACAACTCCCATCATGATATGCTTATTAATTTTGTCAAAGAGAAACTCCAGGATGGATTTTGACTGATCTACTACATCTTTATAGTGAATTCTCAACTATATTCTACAATCCTACAATAATTTGAATCTCTTTCAAGACTTGAAGTTCATGTGTGCATTGAATTTGGACATCTCTTTTACAACTGTTGTGGGAAAAGGCTGCTCTCAGTTTCTATAATATTCTCATTAAATCCATCATTCAACAGAGCAATGACACAAATACTGAGAAACTACAAACCTTCACATAGAATGAAGTGCCATGTATGTCATGAAGTGTTTTTGCTATCTCTGTTCAAGGGGTTAAACAGAAAAAAAAAAATAATAAAAAAAACAAATTTTCTGACAATATTGATGATAACGAGTAACTGGAATATTGGCATCTGATAAAGTATATTTTCATGTCAAAAGGTTATCATTTGCCCCTTGAAAGTGGATAATGAGCAAATCTCTAGTAACCAGGGACTATGGTGTGTAAGAAGCATTAGTCTTGTGTGAACAAGATTTACTACTTTTGATAGTTTGATTAAAAAAAAAAGTGTCCAAGGAGAATTAATCAAAACAGTCAACCTTGCCCCACCTAAGTTTGCTTAAGTCTGTTTAATTTCATCACCATTGACTCAATCTAAAGAAATTTTCATTACTTTGGATTAGAAGAATATGAAAGTTTGTCATTGGCTATGTTGAATGTCCTATATCATTCAAATTGTCAATTCAGTGTTTCATCTCAATTAATGAACATATCCTGTCGGTTGTTGTTTATTACTTGGGTTAATCATGGACTTTTGTTGAAAAATGACAAATGACTTCTTTGGCATCTAAAAATCTTGCAAGTTGATTCTATATATCTTTCATCATATAAAGTTTTTCACTCCAAAATTCCTGTACCTATTGTTAGTTTTTGCCTAATCTGGTCGACACAGTCCTATCATGTGTCAACACAATCTCTGGTCAGGTCGACACAGTCACCTCCTGTGTCGACACTGATGCTTCTCCAGGCAATTTTCTTCCTTACAGCGTAAAATGTTCCAGTGGCACACCTCACCTCTTCATCTCTTTCGTAGGCCCTTTTTATATGCCCTTTTGCATAGGTCAACGCAGGCCCCGTTTCATACCCCATAGCCAGGCGATTTCTCTTGCTCCCGCCATCTTCTTCCTCCTCTCCACCTCTCATCTCTTCTTCCTCCTCTCTACTTGCACGATGCCTCCCAAGTAGACTCCACGTCGAGGCGCCAGATCTAGGGCTACTTACCATGGGGTTGTCATTGACGAACCCCCCATGGAAAGAAGGAGTAAGCGCCGCCATGATCTGGCTCAGCAACATGGTCTATCTTCACCTTCTCCTACTCCCTCCAAGTGAGGTAGGTTGTCTCTCTTCTAGTCGTGGCAAGTTTGTTAGAGTGACTCATCATCCTCGAAGGAAGATTCTAGTGATACTTCAGAGGAATCCTCCTCCACTTCATCTGGGTCTTCCAATCTTCTGAGGCTACACCCTCAAGTTAGTCACTGGAGGGAAATCTATTCTCAAGCCTAGGGCTGTTGATTTGGATGATGACAATTTTGCTAGTGCATTCCTGATGTCTTCAATTTCTTCAAGTTTCAAGACTGGCTGCCTTTTATCTCTGAATTTCGCACCTTTTATCCTAGATTGGTGCAAGAGTTTTATATGAACTTGACTGTTCTGCCAGAGGGTTATCAGTCTGAAGTGAAAAGGGTCTCCTTGTCTTATCCACTGAGCTAGCTTCAACATTGTTTAAAGTTCCTGATGAGGGAGAAGATTATCATGACTTTGAGTTTGATTTGCATGAAGCATATACTTTACTCACTGGTCTCCCTCATGATGCATCAGACTCCAGGCAAACCTATGTCACTCGATTCAACACAAACACCTTCCCACCTGTTCTTAGGTTGATTCATCACATCCTCACCACCATTATCACACCACAGGGTGGTGGAAGGGATAGACTTACAGATATTCATAGGTTTGTCATTTACTGCATGAAAAAGGATATCAAAGTTATTTGCATGTGATCATATACCAAATTCTGTCAGAAACAACTAGGAAGGATCTTCATAGATCACTTCCCTATGCTGCTCATCTGACTGCTGTATTTAAACACTTTGGTGTGTCTTTTGAAAATGAGAGAGTTCAGTCCATTCCAAAATCCAACATTTACTGTCTGAAACACTTGCAAAAATTCATGGGTTTTCGGATTGAGGGTGATCAAGTCAGTAGGGGACCAGTTATTGAGGCACCTGCTACACCTGAAGGAGAGGATCCTCCACATGTTGCTCAGTCTCCACAGCCTGATCAAGAGGTTCACCACCCATCTGATGTTGAAGTCCCACTTACTCAGGATATACCTCAATCACCACACTGCATGGTTCTTCTCCACTACTTCCTGATGTGGATCCTCCATCCTCCTTTCCTCCATTTACTGGTTCAGCCTCTACTTCAACTGGTGGACCTTCTGTTCCACCAGAGTTGTAACACATTCTTGAAGACAAGTTTGGCACTATCACTTCTCTATACAACAAATGGCAGACAATTTTGAGCTTCACATTCAAAGGTTGGAAAATTCAGTCAATGGTCAGTATCATCAAGCAGAAAGAGTTAGTAGAACATGCCACACATAGATTCAACAGGCTCATTGGCACCTTGGGAGATAGTTGTGGCCAACTGAAAGATCTACAAGAAAGCTTGAAATAGTTCTTCAGGGATTTTAGATAATACTCAGAAAGGTCTATTCAAAGTCAGGAAACTTTTTCTCAAGTGTCCAAGACTAGACTCTCATTTGCTCACCTAGTTGATGATATGGAAGGTATGAAGAACCTGTTAGCCCATGTTGATCAAGAAATCACAACTCTCAAAAGTGAGCTTCACAATTTTAATAGACATGGCACTGTTGCAAGTTCTTCTCCAGCCTCCAACCTGTGTCAGCTGATTTCAGTTCATTTGAAGCCAACATGTATGACAACTCTCAACAAATGGAAGAACTGCTACATACTCGTTGGCAACAATGCAAACTCAGTTGAGATGAAACTTATCAGCTATGGAGACCAGGATGAAGTCTATAGAGTCTGTTTTACTTCCTATCCCTCCTCCACCTCCATCTTCTTGATGGATGTCTTGGTTTGATGATGTCAAAGGGGGAGAAGGGTTTGTTCACATTGTGAAAGGAAGCTTGTCTGCAAATATCTTTTGGATGTAAATGTCATATCTGGTATGGTTCATTTGGAAAGACATGGTTGTTAGTAACATTTTGTTCTGGTTGTGATATTGTCATATGGTGTTAAATCTTTTTCAATGGCATTTGATGAAGTTATGAAGTTGTTGAAATTCATTGTTCATTGTCATTCAGTGTATGTGCTTGGATTCTGTGAATGAATGGCTTAAAATCACATCCTTAAGAAAAATCAAAATTTCATGTTGACTTAATGTTGCCATCATCAAAAGGGAGAGAATGTTGGGTTGAGTGTGGTTTTAATGAATTCTCCTCATAGTTTTGATGATGTCAATTTGTGATTTTAATGCTTAATGGGTGGAACATGTTACATACATCATTTATGTAATAACAATGCTCAAAAAGCATGTTTCAAATACTTTACACCTCATACTTTGATGATAATTCCTTGTACTAATGTCTTATGTGTTAAATTCTCAGGGATATATAGGTTTATCATGGTAGTGTCGACACACACATTGATGGTGTCGACACTGGGTCATAGTCCCTGAAGCATTTTTTGAAAACAGGGTCAAGTGTGTCGACATAGTCCATGGTCGTGTCGACACTAGACCCATCTTCCAGGAGATCCATTTGTCTAACTGAGACAGTGTGTAGACATAGTCAGTGGTCGTGTCGACACTAGGCCAAGCATCTAGAAGACCCTTTTTGCACAATTGGGACAGTGTGTCGACACACTCAGTGGTAGTGTCGACACACTCCGGCTGAAATCTCAACTTATGTTTTACCTGGACACGTGGCTGCCTAGGGTTCAAGGAATCCATCATGGATCATGTGCCCATGCACTCCAAGGGTACCATTGGACATGTAGGGCTATAAATACCCCACCAATCGGCCCCCAAGCTAAGAGAGACCTCCAGAATATTCCAGCAAGAGCCTTTGGCGGCAAGAAAGAGGAATCTCCCGCTCCTGCTTTTGTTGTTGTTGTGGTGATCCATCTGCATCCCTGACAGCACAAGAGATTGAAGGAGAGCTTCAGAAGGAGCTGAAGCACCTCTCAAAGGAGAAGATCTAGCAGAAGCCAGCAATTGAGGAGAATCTGAAGGCAACTCAGAAGCAATTGAAGCAGAGCATCGCCCAGTGACTCAAAGCATCAACAAATCCCTCAATTCAACTTCTGCAAGGGATCTCCATTGAAGAACGTACTCTGTATCTAATTCTCTTAACTCTGAAAGTGTTCTTTTGGTTCATCCATGGGAACTGTGCATAAAGTGTTGCACAAGTCTCTGTGAATGAATCTGTCTTGAATCAGATCATTGCTAGAGGATCTGATTTATATTGATATTGATCTAGCTTGTGGTTTGTGAGCTATAGTGCTCAGTTGTGTTGAGTTGAATACTCTGTGTGTTTTGAGCAAGTGTGCTCAGTTTCTGGAGCAGTTGTGCTCTAGAGTTGGTGTGTGAGTTGTTGAACTCAAGTGTGTTGGAGTTGTCAAGCTCCAGTGTGAGTTGTACTCTTTTGAGTAGTGGAGCCTCACTGTGTGAGGGGTGGATGTAGGAATCACTGGTGTGATCTCCGAACCACCTAAAAATCCTTTGTGCAATGGTTTGATCTGCTTGTCCTCGCTAGATGCTTGCATAGGATTCGAACTCACACTAATTGTTGAATTGCTTCACACATCTCCACACACACTCACTCTTCAGATAAACAAATTGTCTATGTGAATAGATCTCTAATTATAAGTAATTTTGAATTACTCAAGCTTCCGCATTAATTGGGTAAGATGTATTCAACCCCCCTTCTAGATCTTATCCTTCCACATATTCGATCCTACAGTACGGTGTTAAGAATAATAGCCAACATGAGTAAGATGCCACTGTGTCTCCGAATGGATTGAAACCGTCCGTGCATAAACCAAGCCACACGTTGCGTGAATCCCTTGAGAAGGAAGGATGAGTACGGCTAAAATGAGCCCAAGCTTCGCCATGGTAGGATGACTGATTTCACCATCATCACGACGGACTCTTTCCTCATGCCAAGTCATATGTCCAGCTGTCTTTAGGGACATGAACAACCGCTGCAATCTGGGTGTGAGAGGAAAGTAGAACAGTGACTTATATGGAACATCTTTCTGCTCTGACTTGTCTTTCTCTTAGGCTTGAATCTATCATGCTTACAGAATACCATGATGCCTTATCTGCATCATCTTTGTAGTACAACATACAATGATTAGGGCATGCATCAATTTTCATAAATCCAAGCCCCAGATCATTCACCATCTTCTTTGCACGATAAAAATCATTGGACAACCTCTCTGATTAAGGAAGCATACTCTTGATGAGTAAGAGAATCCAATCAAAACAACTCTCGCTCATATGAAATTCAGACTTCAAATTCAGTAGCTGCGACACTGCAGATAATCGTGTATGCATCTCACAACCATCCCATAATGACATTAGCATCTCGAAGTAACTGATAAAATCTCTGAGCTATATTATTCGACACTTCTTCATTGTATGGTCATTGTGAATGTTGAACTCTGGACCGCATCGAAACCATGTCTACGTACGTACTTGTGGAGGCAAAGTTGCCGATTCATACGACTGGGATTAAACTCACCATGAGATGACCATAAACATAATGGGCAACAAATCCTCTCGTATATAAATGATGCTACACATCCCATGTCGATATCCACTGTCTGTTCTTACAAGCCGAATAGGGACAACGAATGTTACCCATCGGATCAACTGCTACCAATGAATTCCTCAATACAACTGAATGAAACTGTCAACTCTGTCTTTAAACTCCTTTGTCACAACTCCATTAACTATCCATGATACATCCATGATCGATTCTCATATGATATTTTCCTGCACAGATAAATGTCATCTTACGAGCATCACTAGAAATTAGAAATTGTATAACAACTTAAAAGAGTCACCATAAAATCTCTCGTTGGCCATGCGTGAGTTAAAACCCGACCCACCCTCACATCGTTCGAATAAGTCAAAAGAATAGGTAGGACATATTAATTAGATTGTCACTTTTACCCATCCATGAATATTTGATCGCACTCAGATGCCCATTTACTATGTGTTTGTACATTTGCTCAAAATTTCGGCAACATCTCCCCACACTCTTCGATATACAAAAAATATTTATTGATTAAGAAATTTTTAAACACTTATTTCTAAGTGGTAAAGAAAATATTCAAAATCAGTAAAGGTATACCAGAGATGAGTGAGAAGTCGCAACCAAAGTTTTCAACAAACTGTACAAACACACATAGTAAATAACCACCTAACTGCGATCAAACATTCACAGATTGTCCAAAACGGGATAATTGAAGACTTTGAGTTAGATATATATGTTCTAATCATTAAAATGGAGACTCGTGCACATCAATCCCAAGTCTTAACGGGAAGGTTCATTGACATGGGCTTAACATGTTCTCATGAGGTGTCTACAGTGATAGGTGCACCCACGAATCTCATCTCACATAGAACACTCAAAATACTTAAATACATCAAATTTAAAAAATATATGATTGATTTGCATGCATAGAACGAATTAAACAACATCTAATTTAAAGAATATTCAAATAAAAAACTTCTAAAATCTATAACAAATATCAAATGATAAGATATGATGCAATCAAAACTGATTAACAAAATATTAACAAATATATAATTGTAACATCATGTATATAACTATAGGGACCATAACAACCATCAAAACATATTTAAAAAATAGAAGTATTAGTATTTAACTATACCACATGTATATAATCATAATCATACTTCTTCGGCGATCCCTATTTAGATGCTAATCCAATTCATTACATATGTATATATATGTATAAGTATGCATTAAATGGATCAGCACATTCATGGTCCAATGCTTTTTGGGGCGTTGAATCAAATGATACTGGATGTTGTCACCCTATATCTCTTAATTGCATACTTAAAGAATTAACACTAAAAATTTTTCACTGTAGATATACTCATTTAGAACACTTTCTTCATATACCCATCACATATAAATTACCTAAAATTAGAAGATCATATGAACATACCTCAAGAGGGAGAAAAAAAAATAACATTTAACTTTTCTTACACAAACTATCAGACACAATACAGTATCAACAACAATTCTCAGTTCTCTACTACCTATCGTACCTTAATATTGCCAACATAAGGATTGGAGAGTCTCCAAGATAATTAATCAAAGGTTTCTCTCAGCACTTCTTAATTTTTCTAGCCATTTTTCCACATTTGATGAAGCTCCCAAAATCTAGGCTTTGGGAATGAAGCAGCTCATAATTACTTCCATAATCAGGTATTTTGCAAGATAAATGCACACATATAGTACCAGTGGTTAGGCAGGAAATTAATTATAGATTCTTAAGATTTTCCACCACAAAGGACACAAAAGCATCATTCACATTCATTAACCAAGGAAACAACAAGATGCACTATTGGATAAGATAACTAGTAACCTGCAGACACATGCGCGCACACAACACGGTGCACACACACACAAAGACACCCTACCTTGAAGTAGAAACAAGTGCTTAACAATGCAGGAGAGGAGAGAAATCTCTCTAAATATCAAGCTTGAAAAGAGATTGTGCATGAAGAGAAGGAATCAAACGTCATGTAACTCATTTCTACTTGATGCAACAATGAACATATATAAACTGTTTAAAACATGGAAAAGAGATTGCTCCCAAAAATATGCTCCAGTCAAGCAACAGAAATATGAGAAACCCAAAGCTAAAGTCAAATTAGAATATCTGAATCAATGTCTACATGGATAACCATGAAAAATAAAGGGGGGGGGGGGGGATTCCAGCTTTTTGAGCCCATGGGAACTCCCTCACCAGTTCTAAAGAGAGAGAAGGAAAAGAAAAGGTCCCTAGAAGTAACACATGAAGAAAGAAAGAGAACAAAGAAGAAGAAGAAGAGAGAGGGTGGGGTGACACCAAGAAGCAGCTACCACCTGGTTCCTAAAGCATGAAAAGAAAGAGAGAATCTCACAGTAGTGCACAGAGAGAGAGAGAGAGAGAGAGGGGAGAGAGAGAGAGAGAGAGAGAGAGAGAGAGAGAGACCAACTGTCGTGTGCTCAAGCTGGAGGAGGAGGAGGCGGAGAAGGAGGAAGGGAGCTCTTCCTGGCTGCCAAGTTTGCTTGTTGTTGTGCATCCACACCTTGATCACCTCCTCTTCACCCCAATCTCCTGGCAGAACTGCTGCACTAGGCCTTCCTCTTCCCTATGAAGCCTCCAATCCACCTTCTCTGCGAAGGCCAACATCTTCTCCCTTTCATGGTCAGAGAGATCCATGCTCTCTCTACTCTCCTACTCCTGCTCCTCTCTCTCTCTCTCTCTCTATATATATCTTATATATATATCTTGGTTCCAAACTTGCTCTTTTTTGGAGTTTTCGGGAGGGGGAGGGGGTCGGCATGGTGGGGGCTGGGATGGAGGGGCCAGGACTGGGAGTGGGAGGGGGTGGGTTCGCGGGAGGGGGGGAGTGTAACGACCCTCCTTATACCGGTACAATTATACCAATCCACGTCGGTACAAAGAACACCATCACAGTGGGACATTTACCCAACACTAAACAATAGATTATAGATTGAGATGTACACAAATATGAAAAGAGTACAGCAGAAATAAATAATTATTCTCATTCTCATTCCATCATCATCACATAATCCACAGTCTATATAGTAATAAAGAAATAATAATGTCCACATTATTACTACATTGTCCATATGAAATATACAATCGCATTGTTTACATACTAGAAAGAAAAATACAACTACGCAACACTCCACAACGTAGCTACTCCTCTCGCTCGGAGTCACTCCTCCCTATGTCCTCCTCAAGAAGGGGGACACCTGTCTCACCTGTATGCCAAAGCAAGTATGAGTCTTCTAAAAGACCCAGCAAGTAATCCAAAGATACACCCTTACACATATCACATACACATGCTATCTTTTAACAATAAAGAAGAATACATGATACATGTTTATAACAATTGACAAATAACCATAAACAACCTACACATGCTTTCTACACATAATCTGTAACATGATTCATAGTTCAAACTTTATTCATATCATTGCATAATTCTAAATTTTAGAACATGGAAACATGTACAAGGTAAATAACACACCTAGCAGGATATCTAATCATTTTCACATGCTATTACAACACTATTCACATGTGTAGGTTTCTGTTTTAATATAAATAAATCACATTTAATGATTCACATCTTTATACATGCTAAATATTCACATTATACTTCCACATGTTCACTTTTCACATTGCACATTTCACATTTCACATTGCACATATGCACACTTTTTACACTTAGTTGCCATGACACATAGTCCAAACCACCATAAGAAGGACACACATCACATACACATACCCGTCACCTAGGCAACATAGTGACGAATCTTGGTTAAATACGCAGAACTGGAGAAGCCCTCTCCACCCTAACCAGTGTTACTTGTCCACCTCCAGGATTTCATCCTAATGCCCATAGGATATCACACACATTGAGCCTTCCCATAGGGACTTTACTACAGTACCTCTATAGTAGCAGTATCAATATCGACACAATTTTACACATTATCACATCATCACATGTTTCATTCACTAACATACCTTTAACTCATTTACATGCACTTGAACATATTTTCATGGACCAGTTATAGAACTTAACCATACTGTTTCACAATGATAATTAATCACAACAGAGTCCTAACTGAATTTCACATGATCAAAGTTAAACATGTTCATCATGGTCGATTACCCTTGTTAACTAATAACAGTACCTATTGTTGTCAATAGAATGAAATTTTTATCACAAGTATCACACAGATTATATCTCTTACCTACATTTTCAGATTTTTTGGATAGTAAACCATTTTTAACAATTAAAACATATCTCATGCAGATTTATCAAGAAATTCATTAAAACATGGTTCACATCAATATTGTCGGTTCTAACAATTCCTAAACCTGGAAACAGTCAACATAAGATTATATAAAATTTATGAACCCTAACTTGCAGCAAATTAGTTTATTTAGAATTAACACAGGTAGATCATGCTTATTTTCTGATTACAGAAATTACCCTAATTTCTATCATGCTCGGAAAATTGCCAAATCCTCATGATATGACCTACTAACTGTACTGGACCACATAATTTTCACAACCTGTATAGTCCTCCAGAAATCCGAATTTCATCACACAGACATGAAAATCAAGGTTCTGTGAAAAACAGACGAACTTGGCGGCAAAGGGGTTGCCGCCAACCGGGGTTAATGGCACACGATGTTTCCGCCAACTCAAGATCTTGACGGCAACAAGCTTGCCGTCAAGTTCCTGTCAGCAAAAGTGCAGACTGAACGTAATACACACGGGGAATCTGAGGTTCCAAGACACGAAGAAAAATCCACAAAAATCCTAGGACCTAAAGGACATGTGCAGGGATGAAATCCCTCGATTACTTGCCTGTGAAAAATTGTCTAATGGTTTAATTTAGTTGTTGAAGTTCTCCTCGGCCAAACCAAGAAGAGGCATGAATCTCCTCCCAGATCCGGTCTTTCTGTCGATGTAGATCGTTCACTGGAGTCGAGGAAGCTTCCTCAATGTCAAGAGTACCTCTCAGTCGAAGAAGATCACCAGGAGAACTCCCCAATCGCCAGATCGAGCTTGCAAATGTTCAGTTTTTCTCACCGAAAACCTAGGTTGTCCTTTGAGCGAAAAGGCTTAATCTTGCCCAGACTAGTATTTTATAGGGTTAACCAGTTTGGGTACGCATTAGATTGGATCCTACAGTTGAAGTGTAGTTTCCTAATCTAGAACCGGGGAAAACGTAGCCGTTTCCAGATCTAAAATCGCAACAGAAACGGAGAAGTAGACCCCCTTAGCTGCCGTTTATAGAAAATTAGCGTCCATTCATTTGGACGTCGACAAGAAGTCAATGGCACACTATTTGTCGTTAGTCTGCCCTAAACGTCAAGGGATATGGACGTTAACTGGTATTTCAGACAAAAAATAGAATAACTAAACATGCAATTACACATTAAGTACATACATTATACACCATATTATTTAAATACAATATGTACAAATTTAAATAAAGACAATATGAACATAAAAAAACATGTATATACATATGCACATAAGTAATAAATAATTATAGAATACACAAAATTAATACGCAATCATGACAAGGTTCGTATAAAGAACAAAGTTCGAGGGCCTTACACCCTCTCCCCCTAAAAAAAAACTTCATCCTCGAAGTTAGAATTACATACTAACCAAACAAATGGGGATATTCTTCTTCATAGCATCCTCAAGCTCCCATGTAGCCTCCTCCCACGAGAAATCCTCCAAAGCACCTTTACGGATGCAATACTCTTGTTCCTGAGGTGTTGAACCTTCTGGTCTAGGATAGCTACTGGTTACTCAACATACGCAAGTCTGGCTGAATCTCCACTGGCTCGTGACTAATAACATGAGATGGATCTCGCACATATCTCCTGAGCATAGATACGTGGAAAACTGGGTGGACACTTGCTACGCTGGGGATAAAGCTAGCTCATATGCCATGCTGCCTATCCATCTAAGAATCTCAAACGGGCCAATGATCTAGGACTCACTTGTTATGCTTTCCAAACCTGACAATGCCTCAGGTAGGCGAAACCTTCAGAATCATGCTCGCCAACCTCGAACTCCAAATCCTTCCTTCTGTTGTCAGCGTAGCTCTTCTGCCTATCCTGCGCCGCAACAAGCCTCTGCCTGATAATCTAAATCTTATCTGAAGTCTCCTATACCAACTCCGGACCTATCAACTGCCTATCACCTGTCTCCTCCCAGCACAAAGGAGATCTACAGGGCCTCTCATACAAAGCTTCGAACGGAGCCATGCCAATACTCGCATGAAAGTTGTTGTTGTATGCGAACTCCACAAGAGGTAAATGACGCTCCCAATCACCCTTCCAATCTAGCACGCAAGCTCTCAACATATCCTCGAGCGTCTGGAGAGTCCCTCGGACTGGCCATCTGTCTGGGGATGGAACGCTGAACTAGCTCCAATTGGGACCCCAAAGCATCCTAAAGACCTTGCCACAGCCTCGAAGTAAACCTCGGATCTCGATCTGAAATAATCGCCTTTGGCACGCCATGCAATCTCACAATGCTTCCGACATACACACTAGCCAAACTCTCCACAGACTGCTTCTTCTTCATAGCCAAGAAATGCGCCGTCTTGGAGAAATGGTCTACAATCATCCAAATCGAGTTATGCCCTTAGCTGATCTGGGCAAACCCGTCGTAAAATCCATAGTGATTGCTTCTCACTTCCATACTGGTATCTTCTCTTCTGCATAAGGCCAGATGGTCTCTGACGCTCGGCCTCACCTGCTGGCATACCAAACATCTAGACACAAACTCGGCCACATCCTTCTTCATACCAGACAACCAGAAAGATTTCTTCAAATCCTAGTACATCTTAGTGTTTCCTGGATGAATAGAGAATGTCGATCTATGAGCTTCTACAAGAACATGGTCACAGACATCCACAACATCAGGAACACAAACTCGGTGCTGAAATCTAATCACACCATCCTCATCTCGAGCAATGCCTGCCTTGTCCACCATCTCTTGAAGTCTAGGATCAGCCTTCTACTGTTCGATCACCTCATCCAAAACTGTGGACCGGATAGCCAACTGAGCTAAGAAAGCCTAACATAACTGTGGCTCTAACTCAGTCATCGCACATGCTGCATCCTCCAACATCTTCCATCCTTCTGGAGCGATGATCTCTTCCTACTGAGAGCATCTGCCACGACATTCGCCTTCACTGAATGATACTGAAGCTCGAAGTCATAGTCCTTAAGGAACTCAATCCATCTACTCTGTTGCAGGTTCAACTCCTTTTGTGAAAAGAGATACCTCAGACTCTTGTGGTCAGTGAACACCTCAACTGGACACCATAAAGATAGTGTCTCCATATCTTTAGTGCATGAACCACTGCCGTAAGCTCCAAATCATAGGTCGGATAGTTACGCTCATGCTCCTTCAACTGGAGAGAAGCATATGCAACCAGCCTACCATGCTGCATCAACGCATAGCCAAGACCAATCTGAGATGCATCTAAATAGATAGCAAAACCCTCTACACCACTCGGCAAAATCAACACGGGTGCAGATGTAAGCTTCGCCTTCAGCAACCGAAAATACTCTCGCAATCCTTAGACCACACAAACTTCACACCCTCTTGGTTAGCTTAGCAAAGGTGCGGCGATAGATGCAAAATCCTTAATGAATCGCCTATAATAGCCTGCTAAACCAAGGAAACTCCGAATCTCTGATGGGGTCCTTGGAATCTCCCAATCTAACACTGCCTGGACCTTCACCGGATCAACTGCAACTCCAGCGCATGAGATAACATGATCAAGGAAATGAACCTCGCGCATCTAGAAATCGCACTTTCTGAACTTTGCATACAGCTTGTGCTCTCGGAGAACCTCAAGAACACCTCAAATGCTCACGGTGTGTAGCCACATCAGGAGAATAGACTAGCACATCGTCAATGAACACCACTATGAAGCTATCCAAATAAGGTCTAAACACCATGTTCATAGATCCATGAACGCTGCAGGGGCGTTGGGCAGACCAAATGGAAGCACAAGAAACTCATAGTGCTCATAACGAGTCCTGAAAGCTGTCTTGGACACATATTCACTCCTAATCCTCAACTGATGATAACCGAACTACAGATCAATCTTAGAGAACACCGATGCATTCTGCAGCTGATCAAACAAATCATTAATCCGCGGTAAGGGATACCTGTTCTTCACGGTCACCTGGTTGAGCTTCCTATAATCGATGCACAAACTGAGGGAACCATCCTTTCTCTTACGAACAATACAAGTGCGCTCCATGGTGACACATGGGCGTATGAATCCTTATCCAGCAAATCCTGCAACTGTTCCTCAGATCAGCTAATTTTGCAGGTGCCATCCGATATGGAGCCTTAGAGATAGGAGAGGTGCCTGGCAGCAACTCTATAGTAACTCTATCTCCTAGCCGGTGGCAAATAGACAAACATCAAGAAATTGAAGGGTTATGCGGAATAACACAATATGGTAATCTAGAAGGGGGGTGAATAGATTACGGCAATTCTAATTACTGATGGCTTCTTTTCGGTGCTACAGCGATCTTAATGAAACTTGATTAGAATTCGATTGAATATAAGAAAGCTTGAGTTGATGTAATGAGAACAGGGTATCAAACGTGCGTATGAACAATGTGCCTACCAATCATCTATCGCAAAACGCGAAACAAACCACATGACACGATGATTTAAGGTGGTTCGGAGTACACAACTCGTGTATCCTACATCCACCATCCACACACCACACACAGAAACGACTGCTTATGAGCGAGTTCAATACAGCAACTCACACACACACACGTTGTCTGATGAACCACGATCAGAACAACCACAATTTCGTGGATCAAGCAGAAGGGATGCTTGAAACACAACCACACACACAATGGAATGGAAATTGTGAAATGGAGAAGAATTTAGAGTTGGGAACAAATCCAGTTGGAATTCTTCTCGTGGATCGTCCAGACGCTCTTCAAACTTCGATTGGATGTAGACTGATGATGTAGAAGGTTGAATTGTCGACGATCCAGCTTCAACTCTGCATGGATGGTGATTCCACAACGATCTGGGCGGAAGATTGAAGCAGGGCAGCAAAATGGGGCTTTTCCTCTTGGTCCCTTGGAGGCTCTTGCTTGGGGGCTGCTGCTATGTGAATTTGGCTCCAAAAGGATGCTTATATAGTGTTAGGTAAAGGTGGGGGTCGTGGAGGAAGGAGACACCAAATGGGGCCAGAATCAGAATTCTGAATTTCATGTTTCCGTCGTCTGTCGACAGGTGCACTTGCATGTCGACAGATGCACTCAGTCCATGATCAGTCTGAGAACTGGGTTTCAGAAATCTGAACTTCTGAGTGTATCTGTCGACAGGTAATTTCATCTGTCGACAGAGAACTCAGGGATACAAAGACTGAAGTCTGTCTTGGGTTGTCTGTGTGTATCTGTCGACAAGTAATTTGCATCTGTCGACAGGTGCACTCAGAGATACACAAACTGAAATCTGTCTTGAGTTGACTGGTGTATCTGTCGACACATACCCTGGGCCTGTCGACAGATACACTTCTTTGACATTGCCTGGTATGTTTCTCATCTCTTTGATGCTCCATCTTTCATGCTGGGCACCTACATGTAAATACATGTTAGTGATATACATTGTGTGATTTGGCAATGTTTAACATAATCACTTTCATGGTGTTTTTCATGTTAATTAACACATCAATTTTGCATTAAATCAATGTTCAAGGATATTAATGTGATCATCAAAAACATGATATATTGAAACCCAACAATCTCCCCCTTTTGATGATGACAAAAAATTCAATTGATGTAAAATATTGATGTTCTCCCCCTTTTTGACAACATACAAAAGTCAAGTCATGCACATATAAGAGACAAATAACATGAACTGTGATTTTTCATTGATGATCATTCAAATTTACAATACAAGAGACAACCATTACATGACTCAAAAAAATCAAAAGGAAGGGAAATAACATGAGCAAGCAAAAAGATGACAGACTAGTGAGACTAACTCCCAGCTAAGACTCTTAACGACCTCTAAGGACCCTGAGACTCTATTCATCGTCATGTCCAGCAGGTGGAGGATGACGGGATCCAGCTCTCTCGGAGTAGAGGTAATCAAGCCGGTCTTGGATATGCACATGAGACGCATCCAGAGAGTTAAGTCGAGCATCCACTTGATCAAATCTAGTGTTTAGTTGAGCAAATGCTGAGGTCATCTGTTGATGCAATTGTGCCAAGTAATCACGAAGGGATTGTTCTTGAGGCGCAGGTACATCAGCAAATTCTTGAGGTTGATCAGGCATTTGCTCATCCTGAGGTTCTTCATCACGACTTCATTAGCTTCATTGTCTTCATGTCTGCATTGTCTTCTTCATCAGATGACTCTTCAACACCTTGTTGTTTCTTCCCTTTGAGAGTCCTTGTCACTACACCGTCTACAAACTTGTAGCCCATTCGGTGAGCGGCAGTGAGGTCAAATGCACTGCGGGATTTTAAGGAGACGAGCTCACTTGAAGGAATAGGGATGCCAATGAAAATTAGAAGAGAGGTGATGGGGCAAGCATATGGAATTGATCTCTTGGTGTTGGAGAAACACCGACAAATGAGGCTTAGCATGAGTTCAGGTAGATTGATTTGTTGACATTTGAGGAAGAATATGAACAAAGACTTATGAACCTCAGTGGACTAATTCTCGGCTTCCATCCTTCGGGACGATCAAAGTAGTGAAGATATGATGGATCATCCGGATCAAAGGAGGAAAGGAGTGGCATTCAGACGAGCAATTTCCTTAGTGGAATCATAAGGTTGCAAAGTGAGAAGTTCATAGTACTCAGAAGCGGAAGGAGTATAGTTGAAGATTCAACTCCTGAGTTTGGAATTTCTAGGGCCGTCGAGATAAGATTTGCGGTGAGGCAAAAAACGAGTGCCTTTCACCGAAGAGAAAAATTCTCCCTGATCGGAAAGCCCTAGGTTATTGAAAAATTCTGTTCGGCATTTGGAGAATATTGCAAGTGCGAGTACAGAAAGGATGTCCACCTTGAGTGTCAAAGTAGGTAGGAGTGAGGGGAACATCGATCCTAAGGACTCAAAGTCCACATACCGGGATTGGACGAGTTTCTTGAAGGTGCCGTGTACCCGGGTGAGATGGAGACCCTGAGGAACAATGAGTTCCGGCAAACGATCCTCGCAAGCTTGCTACGATGTTCTGAAGGAGCCTGGAACTCTCTCCTGCGTCCGTCGAAGCGCGACGACGGCGAGTGAGAATCTTGGTCTTGGGTGCCATCTGAAGAAGAGGGTGAGAATGGCTGTTTGGGAAGGAAGAGTGGAGGGATCTCAGACGAGGAGCAGCGAGATCGTCGGAGACGGATCGGATCTTGAGCCTGGAGGGGGAGAGAGGGGTTTGGAGAAGAGGAGGAGGAAATGAGAGGGGAAAGGTGGGAAATGGTCGTGGGAGCCTTTAGAATATGGTAGAAGGGATTTAGAAGAAAGGCCCACACAAAAAGACTTGAACGGCGTGATGGTTGGCTTCAAAAACGGATCTGGGCCGCCGGCTGTCGACAGATGACTATCTGTCTGTCGACAGATAACTGCTTTTTGGCAGAAACTTGATTTTTTCAAGATTTTTCAAAGGTCAAGTGTTCTTGGCATTTTAGGGTAAAATAGGTGTATGTGCAATATAAAAATGCATATCCATTATGATGAAGACATGACACAATTCTACAATGATTTTGAAATAAACCGATGAGTTCTTTAATTAGATCATAAAGAACACATTTCACAAAAGCCAGTGAAAATTAAATAACTCTTTGATTAAGGCCATTGAAGAAAAACATGCATCCAAATAGAGATGATAGTCAGATGAAATTGAATTAGATGGCCACAAGAACATCTTACCATAAGAAGCACATTGGACTGACAAAAAAAAAAATTTCGGAGGCTTCACTCTATTTCTAGTATGATTTTAGGATCTTTAAACAGCGAAGATGGGAAAGAGTGGCAAAGAGGAGCACTTCACTTTTTCATGTGAAGGTAGACATTTGTGATGCCAATACCCCAGTTACTCAATGTGAGTGTCCATCAAGCCATTGTATAGAGATAATGAAACAACCTTTTGACGCGAAGACCGACATTGGTGATGCCCATGTCCCCGGTTACTTAGTGATTTCATCATTGCTCTACCTCCATCCCATAATTGAAAGAATTTTTTTTTTTGTTGAAACTTAGAAATAGGTAGCTTTTCTCCCTTTTATTTTGTTTTACTTTTCATCAAGTACATGAGATT
>CM024756.1:139996279-140073972 GCA_014218235.1 Colocasia esculenta | reverse complement strand
GGCTTGCGAGATTGGGACATATTAGATAGGAAAGGATGACTCGCTTGGCTGGAGAAGACCTATGTGCATCACTCACCAAAATTAGCCTCTTTGTGCTTGAATCATACTCAGCAATAAAAGCTTGTAGAAACCTTTTTAGAAAGGCCAAGAGGCCCTCTTCCTCATTAGAATTGATCTACTCAGACATCTATGGACCTATGAATGTAACCTTCTTAGAGCATCATATTTCACCACTTTCATAGGAAACTATTCTCTTGAAATGGTTCAAACTATCTTCTATCCCACTACTCAAAGGCTTTAGAATATTTTTAAATGACACCAAGCTTATGATCGGTCATCTTATATGGATGATCAACATGTCTCTATGAGAGCAAGCATGCTAAGGCAGACTGTGGATGCTTGACGTCCACTAGGAGAGTGAAGGATAGTCATATGTTGCCTTAGTAGATAAATAAGATGAGATTGGATGTGATGGATCAAACATGGAATTATTTGTTTTCTTGTAGCTTGATAGGGTCAAATCTATCTATGCCAGTGGGTTTGGAGAGCTTGTGAGAATGATGAGTTTAGATTCACATAGCGTTTGTGTGACATATCTAGATGGGAGCTCCACCGTAGTATAGAAATCATATTCATGTCCAATGTCTACCATTATAGGTGTGACAGATGGATTCCTACTTCCTTACTATTTATGCATGTTGAACCTCATGATTCATTGATTGACCTTTGGGATTATACACTTTGTTGGATGCTTGATGTTGCTACTTGAGCATGTTATCCAAGGGCCATAATTCATGCGGTATGAGAACATGTCTAGTAAAAAAGTTGGTCTAAGTGAATGACATTTATTGTGTAGGAAAATCTAAGCTTGTTTTACACCCATGTTTTGTGTCCCATTGCCTTGCCATCATGAGCACAAATAGATAGTTTGAGAGATCATAATGCAAATCTATACTTGAGTGATCAGATCAACTTGAGTTGGTGTGCGTATGTGATTTGGGGTATAAGGTGAGATACCAGATTGTAGTGTTATGTTAGTGTGATAATAGATAAATATAATACTCTACATATCTTTCTCCTCAGATTGCACATGCCAGTTCTCATATGAAAGGGGGAGTAAGATGAGATATCCTGAATAGATTAGTGCAAATGTGTTGAGTGGAAGATGTACCAAATGGTCATCCACAATAGTTAGAGTCCTAATAGGGTTTTGTTTGTGGAAACAGTAATCTCTATGACATTAGAACTCTTAGGCCATAGGGTCTTACAAATATGGAGTCATATATGATTCAGGGATAGATCTTCTCTCTCTCCCTCTGCTTCTCACTCTTTCTATCTCTCTCCCCCTAGGGCTACCACTTGTAGCATTAGAATTGGGTGTGTAGGAATTTGTGGGTGAATCTAGTATTCCACATTGACGAGGACAATCTTTTTGCTTCCACATTAGATCTTTCTACTTCAGCACATTGGTGAAAGGGACACACTCATTATTCTTAGGAGGTGAATGATATTCAATTCTCTTACTATTGTATATGGTTGAAGGTATGAGCTAGCCACTAGTAGCCATATCCAACAATAAATTATTACTAGTAATACTTACTAAAAACTTGCGCGTGTGGCAAGGTGCAACTCCCTTTGTAATAGAATGGTGGTGCTAATGTTGACTTAATTTTAGGGATAAATTATCTTATATGACTATATTCCTTATAAATTACTACCATGTCCATACCATTACCTTCTCTACTTAATTAAATTTCATGAATTTTTTAAGAATAAGCCAAGACACCTTTATCTCTGTGCTGTACCATTAAACTAATACTTGAATGCCCCAAAATCTCAATAGTGACTACATAACATTGCTACTTATCCTATTTTAAGGTATTGTGTAAGATTAAGTAAAGGGAGCAGTTTAGATACATGTATCAACATCTTCGCAGTATATATGTTAAGAATTCTTCCCTAATTTTTATCAAACTGTAATTGGGGACTGAGGCCTTCATTGTCTTTTGCAAGTGCAAAGTTGGAAAGTTGTTATATTGTTACGCCCCCGATTTTAGCAACAGAATAAATTAGGTGACACAACGATCGAGCAAGTCAGAAGCCACAGATGAATAACTAACAAAAGTAGGCATATAATCAATAATCAAAAATCTCATTTATTTATTTCATCAATCCATATGATACAATCACTAATGCCAAATCATAACATATTCTTAATAATCTAGATCACTCTTCCTCATAAATAAAGAAAAATTACGTTAAAAATGCTTGACTAGCACTTTCTCTAAAGCCTCTGCCTGACAAGTCTGACTGTGTCTGCACACTGTTGCACCATCTCTGGTCCAAGATTACCTCTCTCCGACCTCGAACAAGTGAAGTGGTGTCTTGCATGGGCGACCATACAAAGCGTCGTATGGTGCCATTCCGATGCTCGAGTGATAACTGTTGTTGTAGGTGAACTCTACCATCAGAAGGTGCGACTCCCAGGTGCCACTCTAGTCCAAACAGCACACTATCAGCATATCCTCAAGTGTCTGAATCGTCTGCTCTGACTGCCCATCAGACTATGGATGATACGCTGTGCTCAGCCTCAACTCTGTACCCAGAGCTCTCTGTAAACTGCGCCAAAACCTGACGTGAACCTCGGATCTCTGTCAGAGAAGATCGAAACTGGGGTTCCGTTCAACGGAACAACTCTGTCCAATACATCCTAGCTAACCTGTCCACTGACCACGACATCTTGACTGGAAGAAAATTTTCCGTCTTGGTCAACCGATCCACGATCACCCAGATACCATCATGCCACTGCGGAGTACGGGGCAACCCAACTACAAAGTCCATGGTGATAACATCCCACTTCCACTCGGGAATGGGCAACGACTGCAGCTCACCACCAGGACGCTGATGCTCAGCCTTCACCTACTGACAGGTAAGGCACCGAGCGACGAACTATGCCATGCTCCTCTTCATCCCTGGCCACCAGAAGAACCTCCTCAATCTATGGTACATCTTGGTGGAACAAAGATGAATAGCATACCTCGATCTGTGAGCCTTTGACAATAGCACCCAATGCGCCTCCTCGGGAATGTACAAGCGGCTTCTGAACCTGACCTCGCTGTCCTCGTCCAACTCAACATTTGGCATCTGTAAAACGTTTGCCAACTCTGAGTCTGCCTACTGTGCCTGCAACACCTACCTGTACACTGACGGACGGACTGACAAGCTGGTCATCACTACATGATCTCTGCACCTCAATAGGTAGAACACTCCCTGGGACAGATCCTCAAATAGCCTTCACTCCCGGACCATCAGCGAACTCAAGCGAACACGCTTGCTCAAAGCATTGGCTATGACGTTAGCCCTTCCTGGGTGATAGGAGAGAGTAAGGTCGTAGTCCTTCAAATACTCCATCCATCTGCACTGCCTTGAGTTCAAATCCCTCTGAGTGAAAATGTACTACAAACTCTGATGGTCGGTGAAGATCTCGAATGCCTCTCCGTAAAGATAGTGCCTCCACAACTTCAGAGCGAACACCACTTCTGCCAACTCTAGGTCGTGGGTATGGTAGTTCTCCTCATGCATCTTGAGCTTTCGAGAAAAAATAGGCAACGACCCCACCATGCTGCATCAGCACAGCACCCAAACCTGATCTTGATGCGTCGGTGTAGACCACGAACCCTCCGCTGCCCGACAACAAGACCAACACTGGCGCTGAAGTCAAACTCATCTTCAGCTCCTGGAAACTCTGCTCACAGTCCTCTGACCAAACAAACCTGACGTCCAGCCTCATCAACCTGGTCAACAGCTCTGCAATCTGGGCAAAATCCTGGATAAATCTCCTGTAGTAACCTACAAGACCCAAGAAGCTGCGAACCTCTAACACTGATGTGGGCTGCTCCCACGACAACACTACCTCCACCTTGGCAGGGTCCACTGCCACACCAGAACCTGAGATCACGTGCCCGAGAAAGTGCACTTCTCGCAGCCAAATTTGCACTTGTCGACTTTGGCATACAGTCGGTGACTTCGCAGGGTCTCTAGCACGATTCTCAGGTGTCCTCGTGCTCCTCCTCAGAAGCCGAGTAGACCAAGATGTCATCTACAAAGATGACCATGAAACGATCTAGGTACTCACTGAACAACTATGCATCAAATCCATGAACACTGCGGGTGCGTTCGTCAACCCAAACGGCATCACGACGAACTCAAAGTGACCATACCTCGAATGGAAAGCCAACAAGCCAATATCAGACTCTTTGATCCTCAACTGATAGTAACCGGATCTCAAGTTAATCTTCGAGAACACCCTGGCTGACTACAACTAGTTGAACAATCATCGATCCTTGGTCACTGAACGCAGCATTGTTGACTGTGCACTTTCGTTGTCTAGAGTCCCTTGCACAAATCAAGATGCTCACCTTCTCTAAACTGTCTCACAGATTTAAAATCATAAAGGTGAACTAATAAAGTGGTGAGAACAGTTCATATCCACAGAGAGGCTGAATAAAGTTTGACTTAAGAAACTGCTTTTGGAACACTCTATCGACACTTTCCAAAAGTAACACTGGATTAAAATTAATTCTATAACAAACACTAATCAAATCCCACACAACTCGACAAGTCAAACATAATGAAAGAACAAGCAGAATGGAAAATAAAAGAAAATTGGTATCATTGTGCCCTCACATTCGGGGGATCAAACAGATAAACAAAGATTTGAAATAGGAATTCTTAAATAACTGGATGAACAGATTTGAATAAAAACTAGACAAAGAACATTGTCACCTCTCTGATTACTTAATCCATAACTAAAAATTATGCACAGATGCAACCTCTAATCCTGAAAACAATCTGGAACTCAAAAGAGAGAGAGACAAATGACAGAACATGAATCTCAATAGAAATGTCTCAAATCAATTTACTCCTGTAGTTCAGGGGATGAACAATCAAGAATATCAGCTCTCCACAAATAGCAGCCACTATCCTCACAAGTCAAGAATCGAACAGAAAATGCATAAACAAGAGTTTACTGCTGCTAAATCAAATTCCTAATGCTACAACTGCAGAACAGGGATAAGAACACAAAGAATAACACTAAGAAGCTCCGAAATCTCTCATGAATTCAAATCTATCCCCTGCTGCAACAGGAACCTGAACTCATGAAATCATCCATGAATCTGGACTCTGTACACTTCTGGAATCCCTCTGGAAGCCTTCTGGACGCCGTCACCCTCCCAAACACCAGACAGCACAGAACGAACCAAGGATGGGCTCCCTTGGTCGCCCTACACCTTCACTGCAATCCCTGGATCGTCCTCACCAGCCTACAGAAGGGAGGAAGAAGCAGTCGACTCTCCAACACAAAAAGGAAAACAAAACTCCACTGGATCGATCTCCCAATATAGAAGAAAGGAAAAAAAAATGTCTACCTCCCCCACCCAACAATCTCTCCCAGCCCTCATAGAAGGAAAAAAAAAAAACTCAGAAGAACGGAAGAACCCTCGAACCCTCAGATGCTGAACCCCCTGCCTCTGATGACCTTGGGGTCTTATATAGGCACAATCGAACCTTCCAGGTGCAGGCTAGTCGCACAGCCTCACGCACACCAGCCTACATGATCCGAGCTCCTCTTCCCGCCTCCGCAGCCATCCCGCACGGCCCAGTTACTCACGCACCTCTACATGCCCTAGCCGCACGGCCCAGCTGCTCATGCTCCAGCTCCTCTTCAGCTTCACACGCGAGCTCGAGCCTCTGCCAAATCCGCTTCCCGCCTCCATCGCGCACCCCAGCTCCTCGTCCGCCTCCGCACCAGCTCCAGCCGCTGCGCATGCCCAAGCTTTGCACACACAGCCTCCAGCCTCACACTCCAGCCGTTGCGCAGCTACTGCACAGTTGCTCACGCCCAGCTCCATCGTGCACCCAAGCCTTCACCCAGCTCAGCACAACCGCACGAGCTCCATCGCGCTAGCTTCACACCCTCTGAGCGCAGCCTCACGCCCCAGCTCTTCTGGATTCTTCCTACTCGTCAACTGATGGGAAGAAAGGGTGTGCGTGGCCAATTCTGGTTGGATGAGAGAAGGCGCAATGGACCAATGGTGGTGAAGAAACATGCTGGCGCAAGGGATTTATGAGGGGGGTATATAGCATGATGGTATTGGGTGAGGGTTGTTTATTTAACTAAAATTTATTTAAAATCTGATTTATTTAAAACTAATATTTGCAAGAATTATTAGAAGATGTTTATGAAAATATAAGACCAAGAATTATTTATGTACAATATGCCTACAAAAAGAGAAAACACTTTTATTAGTCAAACTATTCAAAAGGTTGACTTTATTAAATGAGAATCTAAACTTTGTGTTCTACCCAAAAATTTAACTAATATGCTCAAAAATTTATAATGAATGGAAATAAAAATTAAAGGTAGAATGTACTTTATTATTCACAAATGATGTCTTAATCAAAACTATATGCATGAAATTTGACACGAAAAATTTTGCAGTTATCACTCCTCCCTACTTGAACATTGCTAGTCCCTTAGCAATAAAATTACTCCAAATGTAAGACTAGAAGATGCAATGTCTCATTCTAAATAGCCATCATGTAAAAGATTAATGTAGTGATATTTCTATCCATGTCTTTCCTAATTGTAAGGGCTTATGGAAAGAAATTAGTGAATAAATGATAGCACACTTAAGAGTTCACATCAGCCCTCATGGAGCTTCTCTGCTTCAGCAGTAGAAGAAAAGAATGTGGAATAAGATCATTGCCAGTCAGATTGGGTTGTTTCTCTCAGTTCCATTCTGCTCAACTTCCTTGAGGATTATTCTCTGAGTTGAGGACTTTGCCCCTTATTTGCACCTTGTGCACTCAGAATTTTTCTTTCTTTTTTATCCATAATGCTGCACAACCATCACTGTTCAAGAGTAGCGAGTCCAACTTTACTCAAACCCGGGGCATTTTCATGGATATATTTTTTTTCTTTGCTTTTGCTTCTTTTTTTTTTTAAGGAAGGATGGGCAGTCAGGTTCCTTGATCACATGCTTCACTTCCTTTGCACTTCACTTAAGGGGAAGGGAGAAAATCAATCACCTCTCTCTTACTAGCCTTAACAAATTGTTACATTCGGGTTCAGCTAATCTAAGTGGCTGTGTAGTGTGTGTATAAAAAACTTCTTCCCATAAATCCTTACATAAGGTAGATAGGAAGTACATGTAATCCTTACTAGAGGCTACCTAACATGGATGTTTGCAAAGGAATGTGACAACTACAAAATTTTAATGGTTAAAGATCAGACAATAGTCTGTGTTTCGCAATGCCATGCATTTTTACTCAAAGATGAAACATTGTGAAATTTTCTTTATTTGCACATGTATAAGCTCAATATAAAGAAAAAAAATGAAACACTTGTTAGGGTGAGGACTATGAATGCATGCTTATTCTACCTTCCTAATTTATTTACAGGAAAAGAAAGTAAGACAGGGAATTACCTGATAAAGAAATATATACCCATGGGTTTCCTCCAAGAGTGCTAAGTTTATCGTCTTCAGCAGACGCAATTAAGCTCCATTTGGCTCATCTAGCTTGGTAGACTCAATTTTCATGGAAGATGGGCTTTCAAAGAAGTGCTTTAATCTCGCCCATTAACAGTGAATGATTGTCCAGTTTTAGGGTCTAGAATAATGACAGCACCATTGCCATAAGCTTTGACAACAGTGTAGGACTATCCCATTGGACTTCAATTTTCTCGAAAACAGATAAAGCCTATAATTAAATAACTAGACCTTATCATGCACTTGAAAAGTTTTCTATGAATGTGTTTATCAGGAATGCTTTGGCTTTGGCTTTATAAATCTTGGAACTTTCATAGGCTTCATTTGTTAGCTCTTCTAGCTCATTCAGCTATAGGGTCCTTTGTTGACCAGCTTGGGCTAAATCAAGATTTACCTGTTTAATAGCCCAATAGGCTCTATGCTCAAGTTCTACCGGCAGATGACAAAATTTTCCAAAACAAGTCGGTAAGGGGACATTCCAATGGGAGTTTTGAAAACGGTTCGGTAAGCCCACAATGCATCATCTAACATTTCTGACAGTCTTTCTTATCAGGCTTAACTGACTTCTGAAGAATGTTCTTAATCTCCTTGTTTCATACTTCTACGTGGCCACTGGTTTGCGGATGGTAAGGTGTTGCCAGCTTATGGGTGATCCCATACTTCCATAGGAGGGTCCTAAACTGAGTGTTAATGAAATGTGGTCCTCCATCACTAATGATTGTCTTGGGCCACCCAAATCTAGAAAAGATGTTTTTATGAACAAATTTGATAACCACCTTATGATCATTGGTCTTTGTGGTTATGGCTCTATCCATTTGGACACATAATCAACAGCAACTAGAATGTACGTGTATCCAAAGGACGGTGGAAAAGGTCCCACAAAGTCTATTCCCATACATCAAAAATTTCTACAACTAAAATGGGGTTAAGAGGCATCATATCCTTTTAGAAATGTCTCCCATAGTTTTACATCTAGGACAAGCCTTACAAAATTGGTGGGCATCCTTAAACAATGTGGGCCAATAGAAACCAGAGTCTAAGACCTTAGCAGCGGTCTTCTTTCCTAAAAATGCCCTCCACAAGCAAGAGAATGGCAAAATTGAGGACACTTTGATGCTCACTCTTAGGGACACATCTTATATCACTTGGTCTGGTCCTATAAAAAATAGCTCCGGGTCCTCCTAAATAAAATACTTGTCCTAGCAAAGAATCTCTCTCTTTCATTTTTGGTCCAATCTCCAGGTACTCGTCCAATGACTTTATAATTCACAATGTGTGCATACCATGGAGATGAAATATTGGAGACAGCTAAAATGTGCTCATCCGGGAAAGCATCTCTAATAGGCATAGAGTCTAGGGCAACTATTCTGGACAAATGGTCAGCTACACATTCTTGGACCCTTTCTTTTCATGAATTTCCAAATCAAACTCTTGTAACAAGAGATCCATCTGATCAACCTAGGCTTGGCATCCTTTTTGCCAAGTAAATCCTTAAGGTAGAATGGTCAGTGAAAACAATGATCTTAGCTCCTAAAAGGTAAGATCTGAACTTCTCTGAGGCAAAGACAATAGCTAGGAGCCCTTTCTCAGTGGTTGTGTATCGAATTTGGGTGTCATTCAATGTTCTGCTTGCATAATAAATCACTACAGATCCTTTATCAGTTTTCTGACCCAAATAGCACCTATTGCAAAGTCTAAAGCATCACACATTATCTCAAATGGTAATGACCAGTCTAGAGATTGTAGAATTGGAGCTCTGGTCAAAATGTCTTTTAAGTCCTTAAATGCTTTGTTACAAGCTTTGTCAAAAATGAAAGGAGTGTCTTTAACAAAGAAGTCAATGCCTTGCAATTTTGGAAAAGTCTTTGATGAACCTCCTATAAAATCCAGCATGACCAAGGAATGATGACGAATTTGTTTGGCAAAGTTGGGAGGAGGCAATTCGGAAATGAGATTTACCTTGGCTTTATCTACCTCTATCCCTCTCTTGAGACAATATGCCCTAAGACAATCCCCTTCTTTACCATGAAGTGGCTCTTTTCTCAACTTAAGACAAGATTGACATTAATGCATCTTTTGAGCACTTCAGTCAAATGGTCGAGGCATGAATCAAAGTCATTTCCAAACATAGAAAAAATTCCATAAAGACTTCTAAGTAATCCCCAACCATGTCTGAGAAAATAGATAGCATGCAACGTTGAAAATGCAAGTGAAGGGCATGGCATTAACAAAAAGGGCATGCATCTAAAGGCAAAAGTTCCAAATGGACATGTGAAAGTGGTCTTTTCTGATCCTCAGGGTGAATAGCCACTTGGTTATACCCTGAATATCCATCAAGAAAGCAAAAGAATTTTTGGCCTGCAAGTTTCTCTAAGATTTGGTCAATGAAAGGCAAGGGGAAATGGTCTTTCTTGGTCATCGCATTCAATTTGCGAGAATCAATGCACACTCTCCATCCTGTAGCAGTCGAGTGGGAATGAGCTCACCCTTTTCAGTTTGAATTACAGTTAGTCCTAACTTTTCAGGCACAACTTGAGTTAGACTAACCCACTGGCTATCAGAGATGGGATAAATGAATTCAGCATCAAGCCATTTGACAATCTCTTTCTTAACAACTTCTTTCATGTTGGGATTAAGCCTCTTTGCATTTCTATTGAACTTTTAGCATTTTTTTCTAAGTATATGCGATGTGTGCACGCTGAAGGACTTATCCCTCTCAAATCATCAATGTCCAACCTATAGCTTTCTATGACTTTTCAAGACTTCAATCAATTTCTTCTCCTGCCCTCCCTCAAGATCACTAGCAATTATGACGGGCCAAGTTTCATTCTCTCCTAAAAAAAATGTACTTTAAACTAGCAGGGAGTGGTTTTAGCTCAACCTTAGGAGGACACTCTAATGGAAATGATGGATCATTATTCTGAAATAGGAAACCAAATTGTCCTTCCTCTCCTCAAACCCTAGAGCACAAGGTTGGTCTACTGTTTCTTCCACACAAGATTCTTCCAAGGAGTCTACCACTAGACAACTCTCTCCTTGATCATGGTGCCTAGATGCCCTAAAAATATTGATACTAACCCACCTATCCCAAATGATATATCCATCATCCCGATAGCACAATCAATGTTATCTCTAGTTGTGGCCAAAAAGGTCTACCAAGGATGATGGTGGACTGAGTTAAATCATGAGGAGTGTTCATGTCCAGAATGATGAAATTGGCAGGGAAGTAACAATCATTGATTTTCATAATAACATCTTCAACTAATCCTTTAGGAGTGGTGACAGAATGATCAGCTAGTTGAAGGACAACAGAAGTGGGTTCCAATTCTCCTAATTGATTTCTCAAAAATAGCAGAAGGTAGGAGATTGACACTGGCTCCCAAATCTAAAAGGCCCTTTCAAATGTGACTCCACCGATGGTGCAATGAATTAGTGGAGTCCTGGATCTTTGAGCTTTTTAGGGAGTTGGTTTAAGATAATGGTACTCATAGTTTCTAGAAGAATGATTGTTTTAGTTTTATTTCCCACTTCACGTTTTGGAGTGCACATTTCTTTTAAGAATTTGGCATAAGTAGGCACATGCTTAATGGCATCAAGGAGAGGAATGTTGATGTGAACTTGCTTAAAGAGTTCCAAGAGTTCTTCATTACCATTTGGTTTGTTTTTGGATTTTGGCTTCAAAGCTTTAGGAAAAGGGACTCTTGGAATGTAACAGCTTGGGTTTTCATTCACTTTGATTTTTTCTAGAGATTTTCAGTCATTTTCTCTTTTCCCTTGCATTTTATTTTTCAACATTTTCTTTAATCTCTTCTTCAATTTCAGTTTCAATTTCATTTTCTTATCCTTATTCAATGTTGACATGTGTGGGTGAGGATTTATTCTGATTTTTCACTTCTTAAAGTAGACAGAGTTTTAACATTTTCTACTTGGGGTCCCTAGCTTGGGCAGGAGGAGGGTTCTGTTGTATAGGTTGATTCTGTTTTGTGGTGCTGGAATGTTCTGAACAAAAAGCTTGTTGTGAGTTTGGTGGTGGAGGGGCATTTTGGTGAGCAGGTGGTTATACCCCTAGGCTTGATGGTATTGTTGGTTCTGATAAAATCCAGGAGGGTTGTTCCTTGGGTTTGCTATAGCTTGACTTGGCAGCTGACCTGATCCCTCCTTGACATACATCAACAATCTGGGACTCTATCCTTGCCAATTTTGTTGAAAATTTTGGTTTGATTTTGATATTGACTTTGTTGTCTTGCATAGTTTGACATAGAGTCACCATCATGTTAGGTGGTGGTTGATTATATGATGGTTGCTGGAAATTGGTATGAGCAAATGTTTGAAGTTTTGATTTCTTGGACTTGTGGAGGTTTGGAATAAGAAGATTGACCAAATCCCAGATTCTGATTGGGATAGGATTGACCATACATAGGTTGAGGCACTTGTGCAGATGATTTTTCCAACAAAAGTTCGGGTGGTTCTCCAACCATGGCTGTATGTGTTAGAATATGGATCATAGGAGGGTTTGTAGAAACCTTGGGCAGCTTGGACTTGTTCTTGAATAAAAGGGGGTAATTGAGCAGTAGTGGACAAGCATTGGTGGGGTGAGCTGAGCTAGCACACATAGAGCAAGTTTCAGGTGGCTGAGAAAATTATGCTTATAGGGGTCTTCATTGGGATTGCCATAGAAGGATGGCAACATCTGAATGGTTCCTGGCTTGATTTCAAAGTGATTTGCAGGAAATTCCGGCCTAATGCAAGTTGCAGGTTGATAATTAGGAGTAAAGTACTCCTTCATCTGTCTGGGTGTGACCTCTTCTACATTCCTAGCATCTTGGTTCTGATCTTGGGTGGTCATTCTAGTTTTCCTATGAAAGAATCTTTCGATCTCGTCTATAGGTTGAGCCAAATCTATGTTCACGGAGCGTCTACCAAGCATACACAGTTAAAAAGCCCTCTATTTATGATTTTTGAACTTTTAATTTTATTGATTTTTTATGAATTTTTATGAACAAACACAAACAAACAAACACTTTCAAAACAAATTAACCTAAACACTAAGTGTTCCTTGGACCTATGTTATTTTCTTAAAATCGGATTTATACTTGCTTAAGTCCAATCCTAGCTCCTCTTGTGCCGGCCAGGTAAGAGGTGGAGTAGAGGGAGGCCCCCCTTGCATTCGCAAGGACCTAATTAAATAACCTCTTGCTCACTTAAGCATAAGCTTTTTAACCTCTAATCCTAGACACCAGACTTGAAGAGAAGTCTTGGAATTAAGAAAGGATAAATCTAATTATGAACCTAGGGCCATGTCTACTAGATTTTATAAAAAGGTTTAGGCAATGCAAGAATGTGGAAAAATTTTGTGATTTTGGGCAAAGGAAAGGGTGATGAAAACCCTACCTTATCTTATTTTTTCTAAAGGGCGAAGCCCTTAAGTAGTCCCTTTTAAAAATATGAAGTGCAACAAATCAAGTTCAAGCAAGGGTTTTCTAATGCTAAGTCTAATGCATGAAACAGAGATAGAAGTCATACCTTTCCCCCGCACCCTTCAAAGTAAAAAATGGAATTCAAATGACAATTAAAATGATGAATGTCACAAAACAAGTGATTCTAATCTTAAGAAGATGAAAATTTAATTGCAAAACAAACGGCTTACATGAAAGAGTGATTTGGAAAAAAATAGATTTTTTTTTCTTTTTTGAACTAAATGAAATGAAACTTAACTCAGAAAATATAAAGTGATACTATAAACTAATTCCAAACCACTCAAACCACCAAAAGGGCAATTATACATGCCAACTAGAAAGAAATCTCTGTACATGCATAGAGAATACATGAAAACCTCACTACAAGTTTCACTCACACTCTTCTATCTAAATTTCTGAATGAAAGGAAAATGCGAAAGCAAATCAACAAGCTCTCCTCTCCAATGGGCTCAAATGTCAAGCTCAATCTCCATGTTCCACTTCTATGCAAATCTGAAATGAGAAGCACAATAACAACAAATCAATAGAACCTCAAAGCAAATGAAATCAAAACAGATTTAAATCAAACTCTAATGCCTCCCCGGCAACGGTGCCAAGATGAAGGCAACATTGTTGACTGTGCACTTTCGTGTCAGTCCCTTGCATGCAAATCAAGATCCTCACCTTCTCTAAAACTATCTACATATTTAAAATCATAAAGATGAACTAATAAAGTGGTGAGAACAGGTCATATCCATAGAGAGGCTGAATAAAAGTTTGACTTAAGAAACTATTTTTTGGAACACTCTATCGACACTTTTCAACAAAGTAACATTGTATTAAAATTATTTTGTAAACAGCACTAATCAAATCCCTCACAACTCGACAAGTCAAAACATAATGAAAGAACAAGCAGAATGGAAAATAAAAGAAAATTGGTATCACTATACTCACATTCTAGGGATCAAACAGATAAACAAAGATATGAAATAGGAATTCTCAATAACTGAATGAATAGATTTGAATAAAAACTAGACAAAGAACACTGTCACCTCTCTGATTGCTTAATCCATAACTAAAAATTGCGCACAGATGCAACCTCTAATTCTGAAACAATCTGGAACTCAAAAGAGAGAGAAACAATGATAGAATAAGAATCTCAACATAAAATTCTCAAATCAATTTACCCCGACAGCTCAGGGGATGAACAATCAACAATATCAGCTCTCCACAAACACCAGCCACTATCCTCACAAGTCAAGGAACGAACAGAAAATTCAGAAACAAGAGTTACTACTGCTAAATCAAATTCCTAATGCTACCACTGCAGAATAGGATAAGAACAAAAGAATAACACTAAGAAGCTCCGAAATCTCTCATGAATTCAAAGTTATCCCTCTACTGCAACAGGAAACTGAACTCATGAATCATCCATGAATCTAGACTCTGTAGACTTCTTGAATCCCTCTGGAAGCCTTCTGGACATCGTCACCCTCCCAGACACCAGACAGCCTAGAACGAACCAAGGATGGGCAACCTTGGTCGCCTTGTACCTTCTCTGCAGTGCACCCCTGGATCGTCCTCACCAGACGCCTACAGAAGGGAGGAAGAAGCAGTCGAACTCTCCAACACAGAAAGGAAAAAAAAAACTCCACTGGATCGATCTCCCAATACAGAAGAAAGGAAAAAAAACATCTACCTCCCCGCCCAACAAACTCTCCCAGCCCTCACAGAAGGAAAAAAAACAAAACTCAGAAGAACGGAAGAAACCCTCGAACTCCTCATATGCTGAACCCCCTGCCTCTAAGGACCTTGGGGTCCTTATATAGGCACAATCGAACCTTCCAGGTGCAGGGTCCTCACGCACAGCCTCACGCACACCAGCCTGCATGATCCGAGCTCCTCTTCCCGCCTCTGCAGCCATCCCGCACAACCCAGCTACTCACGCTCCAGCTCCTCTTTAGCTTCACACGCGAGCTCCAACCACTGCCAGATCTACTTCCCGCCTCCATCGTACACCCCAGCTCCGCTTCCCGCCTCCGTACCAGCTCCAGCCGCAGCGCACGCCCAAGTTTTGCACGCACCACCTCCAGCCTTATGCTCCAGCCGCTGTGCAGCTGCACACGCCCAGCTCCATCGCACACCCCAGCCCTTCACCCAGCTCCGCACGGCTGCACGAACTCCATCACGTGAGCTTCACACCCTCTGAGCGCCAGCCTCACGCCCCAGCTCTTCTGGATTCTTCCTGCCTCCGTCAACCTGATGGAAAGAAAGGGTGTGCGTGGCCAATTCTGGTTGGATGAGAGAATGGCACAATGGACCAATGGTGGTGAAGAAACATGCTGCCATAATGGATTCATGAGGGGGTATATGGCATGATGGTATTGGTGAGGGTTGTTTATTTAACTAAAATATATTTAAAATCTGATTTATTTACAAACTAATATTTGCAAGAATTATAGAAGATGTTTATTAAAATATAAGACCAAGAATTATTTATGTACAATATACCAGCAAAAAGAGAAAACACTTTTATTAGTCAAATTTCAAAAGGTACTGACTTTTTAAATGAGAATCTAACTTTGTGTTCTACCCAAAAATTTAACTAATATGCTCAAAAATTTATACATGAATAGAAATAAAAATTAAAGGTACAATGTACTTTATTTATACCAAATGATGTCTCAAATCAACTATATGTATGAAATTTAACACAAAAAATTTTGCAGTTATCAGCAACGGATACTTGTTCTTCACTGTAACCTGGTTCAGTTGTCGGTAATCGATACACAAATGCAGACTACCATCCTTCTTCCTCACAAATAGAACAGGCGCTCCCCATGGCGAACGGCTCGGACGAATGAAGCCCAGCTCAAGCAACTCCTGCAACTGGCACTTCAACTCGCGCAACTCCGCCGGAGCCATCCGGTAAGGTGCCTTGGACAAAGGCATCGTACCGGGCAAAAGCTCGATGGAGAACTCTACCTCCCGCTCAGGTGGCAACCCAGGTAGATCCTCCGGGAAGACATCAGAGAACTCACAAACAACAGGCACGTCAAAAATTAACGATTTGCTAGGCTTCAAGGAACAAATAGAAGCAAGGTACGCCATGCAGCCATCAAGATCAACGACAAGCTCTACAAAAGGAAATAAAGGGTCAACGGGTAGACCGGATACCTCAGAAGCAGAGAACGGGCGCTCAAGGTATCTCAAACCGAATGGTCTTCCGCTGACAATCGACCACCGCTGAGTGAGCCTCCAAACCAGTCCATGCCAAAATGACGTCAAAGTCACGAAGCTACAACGCGTACAACCTGGCCGGCAACTGGTGTCCCTCAACCTCAACTGTGACGCCCTCCAGGTAACCGAAAGAATGCATGTAATCACTGGACGGGAGATCGACCATCACGTCACACTGCCTTTCAGGTGTGTGACGAACTAGAGACTCGTAAAACTCCTCGGAAGCAAAACAGAGAGAAGCACCGGGGTCAACCAGAACACGGGCAACTCTACCAAGGATAGGCAAGGTACCTATAAACCAGGTTTGATTCCTCAGCCTGCTCCCTGGTGATTGCGATCACACGGACCGCGACCATGCCCACGCTGCGGCGCCTGCTTGGGCTGCTGCTGCTGGTGCTGGGGAAACACTGCTGCTGGTACGGTACTGGTACTATTGAGGCTGCTAGAACTATGGAAACTTTGTGGCTACTACTGGTACTGACCCTACTGCTGCTGATGGGGCGCTGCTGCTGGGGAGGGAACTGGTACTGCGGGGTAGCTGCTGCGTGTACTGCACTGGCTGCTGCGGCTGCTGGACTTGCCCAATCAGGCATTCCCTCCTGAAGTGGCCTGGAAACCCAAAAGTGTAGCAAACTGCCTCCTGTCTGCCCTACTCAGCTCCGTCTGGACTTACTGCTCTGCAAACCTCAACTGCCGCCTCTACTGCAGACTCCGTCCACCTCCGCGAGTAGACAACTACCTGAACTTTGAGCAGATCCCAGAACTGCTGGAACTGCCAGAGCTGCCAGAGCTCGAAGAAGAAGAAGTCGCGCTACTGTGACTACCTGCGAGACGCTGGTATGGCGAGGACCTGGAAGAGGCTCCTCCCTACTGCTGCTGCTGGGGCTACCAGGTCTCTCTCTCCAAGGCGGTGGCCTTAGCACGGCCTCTCCTAGGTGGTACACATGTGAGCTGTCACACCCCACCTCAAGTCTGGCATCAGTCCTGCGATGAACCTCACCACACAAGCCTTCTCACTGCCTACTACATGAGGAACAATGCCTAAACAACCGACAACCTCTGGTGGTACTGAGTACTGAAAGATCGCCCTGCACCAACTCGTGGAATTGGTCTCGTCTCTCACGCGAGCGTAGTCGGGGAAGTACTCACCGTGAAAGACCTCCGAAAACCACTGCCAAGAGATCTGATCCAAACGCTGCCCCTAGAAGGGAGCCTGCCGCTGAACTAAACCTCGTGTGCTGCTCCCTTGAGCTGATACACCGCCAGTCTGACCTGGTCCTCCTCGGCGCAGTCCATGGTCTCGAACGTGTGCTCCAACTCGTGCATCCAGCTCTTTGCCTTATCTTGATCATACTCACTGAAGAACATCAGTGGCTGGAGATGCAAGAACCTCTCCAAGAGGGTGGTCCTGTCCTCCATGACTGCCATCCTCCTCCGACCGGCCCGGGTGCTCCCGGAACCTGATGCCTATCGAACTGCTGGCTGCTCCTTCTCTGGATCTGCCTGCTGCTCTGGTACTATTGGGGAGGTACCGGAGGCTGACTCCTGCTGCTACCTGCCGGGCTGCCATGCTCCTTGATACAAGTTCCTAAAGAAATGCTCTGCTAAAGGAAACCAGTCTGTGTACTGCTGCGGCTGAGGCTGGTACTCCTGCTACTGCTGCAAACCTGTCGTTGTTGTTGCCGCTGCTCCCTGAGGCTGTGCCACTGACTCCTCTGTTGACACCTCCTCCTGGACCTACCCCTGCACGGGCATATCCGACTCATCCTGCTGCTCAATCAACTTTCTGGCCTGCCTATGCCTGCGTGGAGCCATATCCTACACGGCACACAACCAGCAAGGTTAACAATACTAACTCGGGCGGCTAGCAGTGTACTTGTACTACTGTTGGGACTCCCATTGCAGTTTAGATCCTCTACAAGTCATGTCATACCTCGCTTTGATACCAACTGTAATGACCCCGAGAACCCGACCCTCGGCCCACGCCGGGGAGCCAATTTTCGCGGTCGCCGCCACGGATACGGAGACCCAGAAGGGCTATAATATAAATCTAACAGGATATGTAGTGGAAGTAAACGTCAACTGCAAGCAAAAGCGCACACGCGGAAATAGAAAGAAGAGCGAGACGCTGAGCACGCACGTGCAACACTACAAGTAAGCAAGCCATCTCCAAGAACCCAGAAGACATAAAGAAAGGGTACAATCCCTTAGGGGCGTACCCCGAGGGTGACGTACAACTGAGAGGGGGGGGACCACTACTAGCTACGGGGACCATGACCATCCCCGCCTCCTCCGCCCTGCTGCTGCTGAGAAGTCTCACTGGGAAAAAGGAGGGATGAGCTTTACAACAGAAGCTCAGTAGGGACTACCAATCCCTACTGGCTCTAAACAGGTAGAAGAATATATATCAATTAAATAACAGTTCACCTATGAAAGAACGTGTGGAAGCAAGTCTACTAACTAGCAACAGTATGGAAGTACTACACGGTTAAAAACTCCGTACGACTGCTCGTCGTGACCACCACATGGCTAGTAAACACAGACAGGGGGAAACACTGTCTCGTCAGAGTGAGGTAGGACACAAAGTACAAAGACAAACAGAACCGCCACAGTCCCCTCACTAGTCTGCAAACACGGTCCACGCTTACCTCCCAAGTGGCCTCCAGGAAACAAGAGGCAGTGAGAAACAGGACTGGCTGGCCTGCGCCGGGTAGAACTTCTAAACTGTCCTCGGCATCCCAGACCAACCCGAGAGCTCTGCAAACGACTCAACGCCCTGTCCTAACCACCGTTTTCCCCTCTACTCCAGAGTCTGCCTACTCGGCTGCCAACTCGAGCACACTCGTAACCCGGAGTACTCCCTCAACAGGCTCCAGAGGACGGGGGTCCCAAGCAACGGTAACAACCTCTCTACGGGACAAGCCCTCAAGTGCCGAGCACCGGGGGCACGACTAGTGTAGGACCGTACTAGGGAACTAGCACAGGTGCCATGGGTACAGTAAAAGCAGAAAACGACGAAGACTCCACAAAACATGGGACTTCGCAAGACCTTAACCTGTCTCTCGACTGTAGTCGCGACGCATCGGGCCATCGCGACCTTGTCACGACGCCCTAACCTGTCGCGACAATGTCATGGCGGCCCTAGCCGACGCGATCACGTCACGATGCCTGAGAGCGTCACGATCATGGCGCGACTGGCCCGGCTGTTGTGACAAGATCGCGACCTCTATAGTGGTTGCGTCTTCAGCCGAGAGAACCACCCCAAAAACACGATACACACATTCCACAAGGGGGAGGGGAGCATGTGCAACATGTATGAAAGATGTAAATCACTCAAGCACCCTTAAAACCCGACAAATATGGATTCACGAGAATCTACGCTCGATGGAAACCTCACTCAAGCACGAGCATGATCCTCACACTACCACCAAACCCCAAACCACAGAGGAAACACCGTCTTTAGAGGGAGGGGAGCATGCTTAGGGCAAGAAGATCAAGGGTCCCTACCTCCACAAGAAGAGCCGACCCGTTGGGGCCTTCACGTAGGAATGACCACCTCCTCCTCGCTCCAAGCACCATGACCATGTCCTCTGCAAGAATGGGACGCCACCACCTCAGCACGAGCACCACGAGCAAGAAGAACGGGCAAGTAACCCAAGGGAGCTCGAGAGGGAAAGAAGGGGGAAGGAGGGGAAGAGAAAGGGTGAGAGGGAGAGAATGGGGCGCGCCTTCGGTTTTAAACCAACAGCCCCCAAATGCGAGGGGTCGACCCGGGTGCGACAAAACCATTGTCGCAACGCCCCTAGGCGTCACGACCCTGTCGCGATGGCCACCCCCGGCGTGACCCCAAAAGCAGTCAAACCTCGAAGATCGGGAAAAGCAACGTGACGACTGGCCAGGTCACGTCAATGTTGTACGCTCCTGCCACCCGACACGACCATTCTGATAGAAAGGACAGTAGTCACGTCTATCAGAAAAGCAGTCGTGACGCCGTCAGACGCCGCGATAAGGGATGAGACAGCCACCCCATTACGACAAGAACGCGATGGCCGAGTGCGGGGCGTCACCAAGCCCGTCGCGGCAGGCCACTCTGGCGCGACCATGTCATGACCAGAGTGCCTGTCGCAACCCTGAGGATGGGGCCAAAGGTCCCAAGGGGGCCGGGTCTTACACGTGAAGTGTGTGTAGGTGCCCATGCCAAGGGCAAACCTTAATGACTCGGGAGGGAATTTCGGACTCTTGGCACGTAGCTCTCATAAACAAAAGTGTTGTGATAGCATGGTAGTATTGAATATTCGTCTTTTATGGATTTTTTGACACTTAAAAGCCATATAATAGCCATTTCAAAATAAGAGTTCGGAAGATAAAGGGAGGACGAATGCTCTGCGTGGGAGCAAAACTCAGAGGCTTTGGAGAATGTACAGGGTATGCGGAATTAAAAGGATAAGTGGGGACTAAAACCCCGAAAACAATGGGAGAAAGGGCGGAAGCTCTGATTGAAAATGGAAAGGAGAGAATGGCAAAAAGACTTTAGGGACTCCGGTGGTTCCGGAGAGAGCAGAAGAGGAAGGGCGCGGTGCCCAGTAAAAGAAAAAGAACCCAGATGGTCTGGAGGAGAGAAAGGAAAAAAGGGGTCATGAGAGGCCAAAAAGGAAGGTGCACTGCATGGGGCGCGAGATGGAGATGTGCCGCGTGAGGCACTGGAGGGAGATGCGCATGTGGGGCACTGGATGGAGATGTGCCACATGGGGCACAAGATGGAGGCGTGCCACATGGGGCACAAAATGGAGACGTGCAACGTGGTGCACAAAATGGAGAGTGCCCAGTGGGGCACGAGAAGGAGATGTGCCACGTAGGGCACGATAAGGAGGGTGAAAACAATGGGATGTGCCACATGGGGCATGGAGAGGAGGATTGCAAACACATAACGATGTGCCACGAGGGGCACCAGAAGGAGAGTAAGGGGTACAAAAGGGGACGCGATGCCCAGTACAGGATGATGGATCATAAAAAAGGGGAAGAAAAATGCTTCCTGTGGGGAGGGAATGTGGAGAACCCACGGGAAGGTGCTAAGTAGCACAAAAGAAGATGTAAATGATGGTGAAGGAGGCGGAGGTCCCCTGATCTTTTGCCTTGCCCGGCATTTAAACTTCCATTTGGGAATCGGCTTTCTGACCCTCAGGTACATCCTCACATAGTGCGCCCAGCGGGCAGATGGTCTTGCTCTTCTCACATGAATTGAACGGCACTCAATGATTAGAGGATTGTTGACTTCTGTCGGAGTTTCAAGTAATAGTGGCAAGTCCCTTGGAATGTAGTTGAAAGAAATAATGGGGAGTTCCACTGGTAGAGTTGGATGCAACAATGAGGGGACCATGCCCAAAGATGTATAACGTGAGATGTGAATAGAGGCACGCGCCGTTGAGCAATTGATTGTGCTATGGATTTAGCTTTGGAATGTGTAAGCACAAGTTGGATAATTGACCCCCACTAGAGTGGGTAGATTCACAACAATGGATGGTGTGAGGGGCATGAGAGCTTAGAGGGAGAGATTCCTTTTAGTAGGTAGGATTCATCCACTTTTCCACCCACGTTTTCCATCACCCAGGGATTTAAAAACCACACCCAGGTCCGTTCCCACCATGCTTACATTTTACTTTTTATTTAAGGATAGATTCTATGCTTAAGCTTATTCTAATAGGGTTTCTTTCTTGTTTTGTTGTTTTTGGCAGGCACCCAAGCGAAGCTGACGAGCAGCTCTTGTTCTTTGGATGGCTGGAGAGCAAGAAGAAGGTCCTCTCATATTTCTCCGCACTGCAGAGGACGCGACGGATGAGGGCGATGCGACAAAGAAACGCGCCCTACACGGCGTCGTGACATCAAGCCCATCGCGATGGGGTTCCCCGTCGCGATCTCAGTAAGTCCTTGTCCTCATTCCTTTCTATCTTAGTTAGCCCGTTCATTCTCACTAATGGCAACTATATAGGTGGCGATCACATCCATATTTCCATGCTTCTATAGTTAATACATGTTTGCGTGTCTTGGGGTTGCACATTCCACGTGATGACACCTTTTGGCGATCACGGTGGGACCTTCAGTGCTAGCCTCGTGAGTTTAGCATGTTTGCCTGCCATGTTTTGTTGTTTAAAATTTTTTCTAGAACCCTGTTAGGTATGTTTTTGTGTTGTTTTGATGTTCCTGTCTTCTGTTGGGAACGCGGCATATCACGTTGCCACAATCTGGTCGTGTCGACGGTGACCGATGCGAAAAGAGGTATGCCCTTCTCCTCTTCTGTCCCACCTATTTCTTTTCTGAGGATCCATCTGTGTCTCTTCATGCTACTCTGCCTGTATGTTCGCGTTTTGTAGCACCCCGGAAATTTTAATTCAAGGTAAATGGAAATAATAATTCCATAATATCGGAGTAATTAAAACATACGTATCATTATTGTATGTGCCAAAACACATCGGAAAAGTCCGTAAAAATTATAAATCAACCACAAACATTTTACTAAAGGTTTCACAAAGAAATTTGTGCCAAGAAAAAACAGATTAGTCAGTTAAAGTGTTTGCGACTTGTTATCGGAAATCACGAACAAGTCAGAAAACCGTTGGCACGGAAATACGACTCAAACAAAAATTAAATAAAAGTGTTGGAGAGATTTCCAACATTAATATTATGACCCAATGTCATAATTGGGCCAATGGACCACATATGGCCCAAAATTCTAATAAAACTAGAAAATACATGGAAATTCGTAACTCTAAATAGGCTGAAATTAGAAAGAGGCAATTTGAGTTGAATTTGGATGCAATCATGCATTCTTGGCAACCTAAATTCGTGCCTAACTATGGTGGGAGGTTTTCTAAAGCCACACACACTTAAAGGGAGGAAGGAATCCTCAAAAATAGGAAACTAACATGTCAAAACCGCAACCTGGCTTTCCTAGTCTGTTAGGACTTATAACTACACCCTAAATCCATAAGAACTCATCCTTGAACTCTTGGGGAAGGTTAGCAACAAGTTGGGGTCGTGAGAAGCAAGTTTGGAGCGCTGGGGAAGTGGAGAACGGCTGGGGAAGAACGTGGTCTTCCTCAACCTCGCTCTGTATCAACCCAGAAATCTGCAGAGAGTTATTAGCATTCAAAGGTAAGTGTTCTCGGGCCAAAATTAAAGAAAACCAACACCATCATGTAGATATTGAGTCTAGGTTCATTTTCACTGGTTTGACTAATTTTCATGGAGTACACGTTGTGTATTCGTAGTTTTCCCTAATCGCACACAGTTAGGGCTTTTTCCCGTTCCTCTTATTATGCACATGATTCAAGACCGAATTAGACTAACTTCCTTCATGAAAGTTCTTCTACTTGTAGTCAAGATCATCTTTTATGTTGGACATTTTATCCAAAAGTCGTTCCTTAGCAAGTTATAGCTAGGGTAAGAGAGTCACTGTATGATACTGTGATTTTCGGGATGCACTTAGTTTTATGTTCTTCAAGTGTTTCTCAGGATTGAGACCAAATTAGGTCAAACCTCCAACATCAAAGTTCTTCTAATAGTTGTGCTCGTCATATTTGTGTTGAATATTTTATCTAAATGTCATTCGTTAGAGAGTTATAAGCAGGGTAAGTAAATCACTGCATGAGATGTGTTTTCGGGTTACACTTGACCTATAAGTTTTTCTGGGAGGGCCACTAGTGTTGACACTACTTGAACTAGTGTCGACACACTATCCCAAATCAGCCCAAAAGGTGTTCTGGGAAGGCCTCTAGTGTCGACACTACCTGATCTAGTGTCGACACACTGTCCCATACTGGCAGAACAGTTTTCTGGGAAGGCTTCTAGTGTCGACACTACCTGATCTAGTGTCGACACACTGTCCCATATTGTCACAACAGGTGTTCTGGGAAGGCCTATAGTGTCGACACTACCTAATATAGTGTCGACACACAATCCCCACATTGGCCAGAAGGTTTTCTGGGAGCTGTCTCTAGTGTCGACACTACTTGATCTAGTGTCGACACTACTTGACCAGTTCTGCATTTTTTGCCTTGTGTTTGAAGCATTGTGTCGACACCAGTAAGGGGTTGTCGACACTACCTTTGCAAATATGCATGTCTTGGGTCTGTTCATACATAATGTCTACTTAACGGCTTAAAAGTGTTTAACCATTGAAAAATCCTTAATTACATGAATATTATTCTAATTGCTTTCTTAATGATATGATCATACATGAAACGTGTATTTACCCTTGTTACCATTCTAGCTTGATTAAATGATAAATGTTCTTAAAATCTTGTAAACCCACATGTAGGTAAATGCATTGTTCATTGCATGCCATCATGTTAAGTGTTTTCCGAGAGTTTGAGATCGACAGATTGTGAATTGACACGCATACATCACTACACACTTATACGTCTAGGCAGCCCTTTTTGGGAAATGGAAACTCTCTACGGTCGGTCTGAATCGGTTAGACTAGTGACTTTTTACCAAGGCCTCCATAAATCTCCTTTGACCATGGATTTCCACATGGCCGACGAGTTGGTTCTACCATTGAAGTTTCCGGGAGATAGCGTGCACTTCCTTTCTCTTCTTGTTCTCGGGAGCGTGATTACAATCTAGACTAAAGCCATTAATGTAAAGATTGAACTAAATTATAAATCGTACCTTTCTGCTGACGAACTTATCTTGACCATTTTTTCATGAAATCATTCAATTTAATTATTTACTTTTTCATCATCATCGTGAACATGACATTACACATGATACATTTTGAACTCTCATTGGCCATTATTAATGACTGTGGGTATCTACATTTAAAAATTTACATGAGATGCTGACAGGGCACGGCGTGTGTCCAAGTGCTCCAGTCTAGCCCCAATGACGGCGAGTCATGAATATACTGTTAACCATGGGGTGTAATGATACTGGCGTTGCATCTGCGCTGGGAGTACTTGCTTGCGTGTTGAATGTTAGATACATAACCACATACATGTGACATGTGTGCACTCTTGGTGGATCTTCCTTGGTGTGCATTAGTGTTTACGTGCCTGATTAGTGTTACTTGATCGTGCTTGTGCAATCTTGCTTGCTTGCTTGCGTGATATGGCCATCCTGCATTTATTGCAACTAGTGATATCTTGCTTCTTGAAAACTATTGACACCAAGTGAAATCTTGCGTGCTTGTACAAAGTGATCTATGCTAGTTCTTCTTGTTATATCGTTCCAGATCTTATTCTATCATGATCACTCTATCTAGCTTGTTTCATGTATCATGTCTGATGAGTTTTATTCGTACATGCACATCATGACATTCATTATGCTTACCTAGTTCTAAATTGCTAATCACTTATATCATTGCCCGCACATTGAGATGTAAATCCTACTGGGCTAGTTTGCTCATCCCCTACTTTTACCCAATCTAGGTGACTATGACATTCAAGAGAAAGAGCAAGTCGAGGATGGGAATGCGTCGAGTGATGAGCGTTCCAACTATGAGTCAGTAGATTACTTTGAGCTTAGTACAATGTAGTAGGAAGTGAGGAATAAGTGTAATTTTCCTTTTATTGAGTCTAAGTCCTGTACTAGTTTCCAATTTGATTAAATGAGTTGAGATCTGATTACAATTTTTATTGAGTTCAACAGTTGGGCCTTATATGATGTTGTGTGATATACATTAGTGCGTGCTAGCTAGAGGCTTATTTGCCGACTATTCATGTCTCGGAAATCGAATCGAATTATTCAAACTATTATCCGCTGCGTAATTCTCGGGACGTGACAGTTAAGTGGTATCAGAGCCTAGGAATACCAAATAGGATATGTCTCAGGAATAGGAGATACCTATGGATCTAGGTCATGAAAATTAAATACAGTTCCTGGTGAGAATGGGTAGAGACTGGGAATATGTTAGAAAGAATTAAACACTCTACCCATTAACTCTTATAATGTATCTGGAGACATTAATTGGTTTCCATCCTTTTCTCAGGAATCCTCATAACACTCTCACAAACTGCAATGGCTCGCAACCAGTGGCAAGCTATGCAAGACACTGTGGCTGGACTTACGCAGGCCCTGCAAAATGTAGTTCAGGCTGGAAATCAGGCTGCAGCTGCAAGGAACGGAGCCGGTGATCTGCACCAGAATTTTAGGAGTTTGAACCCTCCTCGTTTCTCTGGATCAGATGAGGCAGAAATTGGCAAGAGGAGATAGAAAGGATTTTCCAGGTGATGCAATGCACTAATAGAGAGAGAGTGGTACTGGCCACTTTCCAATTTACTAAAGATGCTCGAGCATGGTGGAAGGCCACCTCGGCCCACCTGCCAAATGTAGTTGAACTAGAGTGGGCCGGATTCCTGGAGATATTCCGAGGAATGTATTTCTCTGAGAGAGTCAAGGAGAAGAAGGTAGCGAGTTTGCCGCACTAAAACAGAAAGGAATGACCGTGGCTGAGTATGAGGCTCAGTTCGTGCATCTTGCTGTGTACGCCCCACACCTGGTGGGAACTGAAAGGTGAAGGCTAACCGTTTCATGGATGGGCCAGGCCCATGTTCATTAAAAGGCTCGGACTACACAATATTCAAACTTACACTGAGATGTCCAAAGAGCTCAGCTGGTGGAAGACACCATGGCCAAGGTGGAGGGCATGAGGGGCAAGGACAACTCCAAGCCGGTCTTCGTTAAGAAGGGAGCACCTAATATTGCCCCAACTTTTGTAACAACAATGTCAACAACAACAACAAGAGGCCAAATGCCGGAGAGATGCTGGGGAGACAAAAGAGCTAAAATAGAAGGTAGGCAGGGCTGAGAACTGCAAATTCTATGATAAACCAGGACACCGAGCTGAGGAATGCTGGAAGAAGCTCGGGGCATGCTTGAGATGTGGTGGTCGTGACCACCGTATTCCTGACTGTCCAATGATGAAGGACCAACCAGGTAGAGCTCAGAATGCACCACAGCGTCAGGGACGCCTTAATGCTGTCATAGAAGCCAACCTACCCGAGGAAGGGGGTATGGTGGAAGGTACCATTTCCATACACTCTCAACCTGCTTTTGTGCTTATTGATACTGGAGCTGCATATTCATTTATTTCCACCACATTTGCTACAACTCTACCTGTCAAACCTGTACCCTTGAAATCCAAGATCACTGTAGCCTCTCCACTAGGCTCAGAATGAACTCACTCACTACTTGCCAAAATGTGAAACTTTAATTGGAGGACACAATCTCCCTGCCGACCTTATCTGCTTAGACATGAAGGGTTATGATGCCATTTTGGGTGTCGATTGGCTAATTGAATATGATGTCGATGTAAACTGTCGCCATAGAGGGTCACTTTAAGAGACCAAACCTTCCAACTCTATCACTACTTGGCACCCGTTATCACAAACACCCTATCTTGATATCCTCCCTAAAGGCTTCTAAGCAGATCAACCAGGGTTGTGATGCTTTCCTAGTTTCCGTCTTGGCAACTGAAAAGAAGAGAAACTAACCCTAAAAGACATTCCAATAGCCAGAGACTATCCTGATGTATTTCCAGAGGAATTACCTGGTATACCACCTGAGTGGGAGGTAAACTTCACCATTGAGTTACTCCCTGGGGTAGCCCCTGTTTCAAAGGCTTCGTACCGCATATCCCCTGTTGAATTGCAGGAGTTGAAGAGACAGATCCAAGAATTGCTAGATCAGGGTTTTATCAGGCCTAGCACATCCCCGTGGGGAGCGCCATACTATTTGTCAGAAAGAAGGATGGACAATGAGGCTATGCATTGATTACCGTCAGTTGAACCAGTTGACAATAAAGAAGTATCCACTGCCCCGCATCGACGAGCTATTGACCAGATCTCCAGTGCACAATATTTCTCTAAGATAGACCTAAGATCAGGCTACCATCAACTAAGAATAAAGGAGGAGGATATTCACAAGTCTGCATTCTGGAGTAGATATGGTCACTATGAGTTCGTGGTCATGCCGTTTGGTTTAACAAATGCCCCAGCGGCTTTCATGCAACTTATGAACAATATCTATAGGCCATACTTGGGCCAGTTTATAGTGGTGTTCATTGATGACATCCTTATTTACTCCAATCCAAAGAAGAACATGAAGAACACTTGAAGGTTGCTCTGCAAGTGCTCCGAGATAATCAACTCTATGCCAAACTTAGTAAGTGTGAATTCTGGATGGAGGAAGTGTCCTTCCTTGGTCACATCATATCCAAGGAGGGAATCTCTGTGGATCCATCTAAGGTGGAGGCAGTAAAGAGCTGGGAAAGGCCGACAACTGTGTCGGAGATTAGAAGCTTTCTGGGTTTAGCCGGTTATTATCGCCGCTTCATAAAGATTTCTCAAGGATAGCTGTACCATTGACCAGGCTTACCAGGAAGGAGAATCCATTTGCATGGACTGATGAATGTGAAGAAAGTTTCAGGGCATTGAAAGAGCGCCTTACCTCAGCACCCGTACTGACCCTGCCAGTTGTTGGGGCAGTTTTGAAGTATACACGGATGCATCCGGGATCGGCCTTGGCTGTGTGCTGATGCAAAACGGGAAAGTTATATGCTACGCGTCCAGACAATTAAAGAAGCACGAGGAAAATTATCCTGTACATGATCTGGAGCTAGCTGTTGTAGTCTTCGCCTTGAAGATATGGCGTCATTATCCATATGGTGAGGAATCATTGTGTTTTCTGACCATAAAAGCTTGAAGTATCTGTTTTCTCAGCAGGACTTGAATATGAGACAGCGGAGGTGGTTGGAGTATCTCAAAGACTTCGACTTCACGATCCAATATCATCCAGGAAAAGCAAATGTTGTGGCAGATGCTCTAAGTAGAAAGCCAATGATCACATTGTCAAGTTTAATGGTGGACGAATGGAAGTTATTAGAAGACTTCGCCAAGTTAAATATTGATGCTGACATCAAAGAGAAGGGATGCTTTGTTGCTAGTATTAGAGCACAACCTACACTGTTGGAGGACATCACAACACTCCAAGACATGACCCTGTACTTGTGGAGATTAAGGCTAATCTAGACCAGAGCCCGGATTTCTCAATAACTGAAGATGGAAGACTATTGTTCTGGGATCGAGTCTGTGTACCCGACCATGTGGAGACAAAGAAAATGATCATGGATGAGGCTCACAAGACAGGTATACCATTCATCTTGGAACCACCAAAATGTATCAAGATTTGAAAAGAAGCTTTTGGTGGCCTAATATGAAGAGAGAGGTGGCGGAATATGTCACCCAATGCTTAACATGTCAAAGGGTCAAGGCGGAACACTTGCGACCCCCAGGTAAACTCAAACCCCTAGAAATCCCGGCATGGAAATGGGAAGGTATAGGGATGGACTTTATTTTCGGAGTACCCAAATCTAGGGGTGGATTCGATGGTATCTGGGTTATAGTCGACTGCCTAACTAAGTCAGCTCACTTCTTGCCAGTGAAGAATAAGTGGTCAGTGGATGTTCTGGCTGCAATGTATGTGAAGAAAATAGTCAGATTACATGGAGTACCGGTGTCTATCGTGTCTGATAGAGACCCTAGGTTTACATCCTACTTTTGGAAAGGACTGCATTACTCTTTGGGATCTAAACTAAACTTTAGCACGGCTTTCCATCCACAGACAGATGGTCAGACGGAGAGAACCAACCAGGTCATTGAAGATATGCTTAGAGCATGTGTCCTAGATTTTGGAGGTAGCTGGCACGAACACTTATCTTGGTGGAGTTCGCTTACAATAATAGCTATCAAGCTAGCATTCAAATGGCACCATTTGAAGCACTCTATGGCAGGAGTTGCGATCTCCAATATGCTAGTATGAAGTTGGCGAAAGACAAATGCTGGGACCCGAGATGATAAGGGAAAAACAGAGAAGGTAAAGCTTATTAAAGAAAGAATGGCAGTGGCGCAGCAAAGACAAAAGGCATATGCATATAACAGAAGGAGAGACCTGGAGTTTCAGGTGGGTGAACATGTATTCTTAAAGGTGTCTCCAGGCCGTGGGATCAGGCATTTTGGCATTAAAGGCAAGTTGTCACCAAGGTTTGTCGGGCCTTTCGAAATCCTTGAAAGAGTCGGTGAGGTGGCATATCGTCTCGCTTTACCACCACAAATGGACGGAATACACAATGTGTTCCACATATCCATGTTGAAAAAGTATGTACGAGATCCATGGCATGTCATAGAATACGAGCTTCTGGAATTCAACAAAGACGGAACGTATCAAGAGAAGCAATTAAGATCGTGGACCGAGAATTGCGCCAACTAAGGAACAAGGTTATTCCACTAGTAAGGGTTAGATGGAATCAACGCATGGATGAGGACGACACGTGGGAAATCGAGGAAGCAATGCGCAAAAGATACCGGAGTTATTCACAAGTAAGTATGCCTCACTTGTACCATAATTTTCTATACATGAATTTGGGGACCAAATTCTCTTAAGTGGGGAGGGTGTAGCACCCCGGAAATTTTAATTCAAGGTAAATAGAATAAATAATTCCATAATATCAGAGTAATTAAAACATACGTATAATTATTGTATGTGCCAAAACACATCGGAAAAGTCCGTAAAAATTATAAATCAACCCCAAACATTTTACTAAAGGTTTCACAAAGAAATTTGTGCCAAGAAAAAATCAGATTAGTCAGTTTAAAGTGTTTTGCGACTTATTATCGGAAATCACGAACAAGTCAAAAAACCGTTGGCACGGAAATACGACTCAATCAAAAATTAATAAAAGTGTTGGAGAGATTTCCAACATTATATATTAATGACCCAATGTCATAATTGGGCCAATGGACCACATATGGCCCAAAATTCTAATTAAACTAAAAAATGCATGGAAATTCGTAACTCTAAATAGGCTGAAATTAGAAAGAGCAATTTGAGTTGAAGTGGGATGCAATCATGCATTCTTGGCAACCCAATTCGTGCCTAACTATGGTGGGAGGTTTCCTAAAGCCTCACACACTTAAAGGGAGGAAGGAATCCTCAAAAATAGGAAACTAACATGTCAAAACCGCACCTGGCTTTCCTAGTCCGTTAGGACTTATAACTACACCCTAAATCTATACGAACTCGTCCTTAAACTCTTGGGGAAGGTTTAGCAACAAGTTGGGGTCGTGAGAAGCAAGTTTGGAGCGCTGGGGAAGTGGAGAACGGCTGGGGAAGAACGTGGTCTTCCTCAACCTCGCTCTACATCAACCCAGAAATTTGCAGAGAGTTATTAGCATTCAAAGGTAGGTGTTCTCGGGCCAAAATTAAAGAAAACCAACACCATCATGTAGATGTTTGAGTCTAGGTTCATTTGCACTTAGTTTGACTAATTTTCATGGAGTACACGTTGTGTATTCGTAGTTTTCCCTAAATCGCGTACAGTTAGGGCTTTTTCACGTTCCTCTTATTATGCATGTGATTCAAGACCGAATTAGACTAAACTTCCTTCATGAACGTCTTCTACTTGTAGTCACGATCATCTTTTATGTTTAACATTTGTCCAAAAGTCTTTCCTAGAGAGTTATAAGCAGGGTAAGAGAGTCACTGCATGATACTGCGATTTTCGCGATGCACTTAGCTTTATGTTCTTCATGTGTTTCTCGGGATTTGAGACCGAATTAGATCAAATCCCCAACATCAAAGTTCTTCTACTATTGTCCTCATCATATTTCATGTTGAATGTTTATCTAAATGTCATTCGTTAGAGAGTTATAAGCAGGGTAAGTAAATCGCTGCATGAGATGTGTTTTCGGGTTACACTTGACCTATAAGTTTTTCTGGGGGGCCACTAGTGTCGACACTCATAATCTAGTGCCGACACACTGTCCACATGGCCAGAAGGTTTTCTGGGAGCTGTCTCTAGTGTCGACACTACTTGATCTAGTGCGACACTACTTGACCAGTTCTGCATTTTTTGCCTTGTGTTTGAAGCATTGTGTCGACACCAGTAAGGGGGTGTCGACACTACCTTTGCAAATATTGCATGTCTTGGGTCCGTTCATTACATAATGTCTACTTAACGGCTTAAAAGTGTTTAACCCATTGAAAAATCCTTAATTACATGAATATTATTCTAATTGCTTTCTTAATGATATGATCATACATGAAACTTGTTATTACCCTTGTTACCATTCTAGCTTGATTTTAATGATAATGTTTTTCTTAAAATCTTGTAAACCCACATGTAGGTAAATGCATTGTTCATTGCATGCCATCATGTTAAGTGCTTTCCGAGAGTTTAAGACCGACGGATTGTGAATTGACACAAGTACATCACTACACACTTATACGTCTAGGCAGCCCTTTCTTGGGAAATTGGAAACTCTCTACCGGTCGTTCTGAATCGGTAGACTAGTGACCTTTTTACCAAGGCGTCCGTAAATCTCCTCTGACCATGGATTTCCACATGGCCGACGAGTTGGTTGTACCATTGAAGTTTCGGGAGATAGCATGCACCTCCTTTCTCTTCTTGTTCTCGGGGAGCGTGATTACAATCTAGACTAAAGCCATTAATGTAAAGATTGAACTAAATTATAAATCGTACCGTTCTGCTGCCGAACTTATCTCTTGACCATTGTTCTCATGAAATCATGTTCAATTTAATTATTTACTTCTTCTCATCATCATCGTGAACATGACATTACACATGATACATTTTGAAACTCTCATTGGCCATTATTAATGACTGTGGGTATCTACATTTAAAAATTTACATGAGATGCTGACAGGGCATGGCGTGTGTCCAAGGCTCCAGTCTAGCCCAATGACGGCGAGTCATGAATATACTGTTAACCATGGGGTATAATGATTATTGGCGTTGCATCTGCGCTGGGAGTACTTGCTTGCGTGTTGAATGTTAGATACATAACCACATACACGTGACCTGTGTGCACTCTTGGTGGATCTTTCCTTGGTGTGCATTAGGTTTACGTGCCTGATTAGTGTTACTTGATCGTGCTTGTGCAATCTTGCTTGCTTGCTTACGTGATATGGCCATCCTGCATTTATTGCAACTAGTGATATCTTGCTTCTTGAAAACTATTGACATCAAGTGAAATCTTGCGTGCTTGTACAAAGTGATCTATTGCTAGTTCTGTGACGACCCAACAATAAACTGGCCCAACACAATACTAGTTGGTAGACTTCCCAGGAAGGTCACCCATCCTAGGACTACTCCCAATTGAGCACGCTTAACTTCAGAGTTCTTTCTTGCTCGAGCTCTGAAAATGACTAGTCTGAGTTGTTGGTAGTTTGCTGATTTAGTCCATTTAACATATTCTTATATGGGGTGTTTAATCTACCCCTCTTATATAAGCGACGTCCTCATCGCTGCTCACATACAGCACACAATCAAACCCTAAGCAGGCAGGATTCTAGAGGTGACCTTCCTGGGAAGTCTACCAACTGGCACGGTTGTTGGGCCAGTTTGCTAGTTGGGTCGTCACAAATGGTATCAGAGCCTTACCCAGCCGGAAGTGTAGGAACTAAGTGCCACATTAGCGACCCTCATTATATCGTACGGTTATACCAACCCACGTCGATATAGTGAACGTTGCCACAATGGGACATTTACCCAACAATAACATTCAGCTGAGATACACGTGAATATAAGAACAGAGTAGCGGAAGTAAAAGAACCACTATCTTCATTTCATTCATCATCCGCATTTAACATACATGTTTCGATAACATTTAAAGAGCAAAAGTCCACATAATTTAATTGCTGAAAATCAAATACATAGATGTCCATACTTATACATTCTTCCATGATAATGCTAGTACAATGTTCAAATTACATACTATGAAAATCACAAAATGTCATAAGTACTCCAACACTCTAATCTCCGTGTTCGGAGTCGGTCTCCAACGTCTCCTCCACAAGTGTCTCGTCACCGACTACACTGTACGCCGAAGCAAGTAGTGAGTCTAAAAGACTCCGCAAGTAATTCTACACATACCGTACATGCATATCATAGTAGGTTCTACATACACGTTCACAAGACACAATATGTAGCATGCTTGACATAAATTTTAAAACCTATCATGGTGAATCTACAATTTAATACAGGGACTATGCTTTCAGATTTCCTAAAATAGAATCCCTATCACATGCTTTCTATATTTCTCACATAAAAATCTATCTTCCACCAACCAAGACATGAAAGCCATTAACATGAATTTCCGAGCATGCACGAAAGGAACCATACCTAACATGGAATCTACACATTCCTACGCATATACGTAACCATTTACATGCTTTAAGCTTGCTGGTTTTACATGCTTAGCAACCATAATCTAACACATGAGAGCTACAACAACGATTAAATCACAATATGTGAACAACCAAGTATGGAAGTTGTTTATATATGCTTAACAATATCCCTAGCATGGATTCTAGGCATTTGCATACATAAACATGATCATAACATAGTAAAGCTACTGTTTAAGCATGATTTCAGATTGTCATAACATGGATTACAAACTCACATCCTCACATTTTGGTTCACATTTTTACACAATTTCAAATTCGCATATTTCACCACTTTACACATGCACTTTTACACATTGTTCCCATTCACATTTTTCACATGAACAATACACATTTACACATTCACATTTAGTGCCGTGACCATAGTCCACCACCAAAGAAGGACACAACACATCACATCACATAGACGCCATCTAGGCAATACAATGGCGACTCTTGGACTGCGCAGACCGGGAGAACAAGTCTCCACCCTAAACAGTGGTACTTGTCCCCTCCAGGATTTCCCCCTAATGCCCTTAGGGTCACAAACACTTGAACCTTCTCAGGGGGACTTTTCCTGATACGGCTCCACTGCCCTCTGTGGAAGCAGTGTCACACTTGGCACAATTTACACATTTCACGTTTTCCGATTTAAGCACTTAGTTTAGCACATGACACTCACATCTCACTCATCCACTCATTCACACACATGGGGCTCTGTTTTCCTGACATGACACTACAATTACAGAAATTTTACACTCAGGGAATTTCACCCTTCAGGTTGAAATAAACAGAATTAAATCATTTTTGCAACGGCATGCATTAATTTTGCATTTCTACATAGAAAATTCATATTGCGTCATATACTTGTCCAAATGACCTGAAATTTTAACCACTAGCTGATTTCGGGTTTAGGATCCCACATGCAAATTTTCAGATTTTTCTAACCTAAAACATAATTACAGAAAATCTAACATCGAATTCACATGCTATCCACAATTCAAGTTAGCATGGAGTTGAACACCAATCACAAATTTAACAACTCACTGTCTGAACCCTAGCATGCATAGAGCCACATGATTTATTCCCGAATTTATTGGGCAATACACAATTTACGGAAGATTTATCGTGACCTACGCATAATTTCTATTTCCCAAAACAGAAAATTCAATAAATCATACAAGCATGGAAAATTCCAGAATCAGAGCACAGACAGGGTTGTACATACATGGTCTAACAAAATAGGGCAACATGATTTTACCACGGATTATCAGGATAATGGTGAGAACATACACATGAACATTCTTCCACATGCTTTCAAATATGTAAATAAGCTCTACCATCCACAAAATAAGTGTACATTCACATTCCTATCCATCACATTAGCTAATACACATAGCATATAAGAGATTACATTATATCCTCATCATGAAACATATCGAAATTAATCATATAGAAGGGCAGAACAGCTTGTGTTCTGCTCAGATGAACTTAACGGCAAGCTATGGCCGCTAATTAATGTTAACGGCACAATCGCTGGACACTAAGCATGATCTTAACGAAAACATGTTGCCGTTAAGTTCAGGTCTGTGCAAAACACAGACCCGAGCTCCAAAGATAGGGTGAATTGGGGATCTAGGACACGAGGGAAAATGCACAAAAATGATAAAACCAACCTAGACACATACAGGGACGTTATGGGTAGGGTACTTGCCTCTAGAAAATACACCAAACGGATCTAGGGCTCGGTGAAGCTCTCTTGGGCTGTCCCAAGAAGCTCCTAGAAAAGCTTCACTCCGGGTTCTAGGATGAAGATGGCTCCAAGATAAGGTCGGGGAAGCCTCCTCCTCCACTCCAGCTAGCTCCTTGCTGCAGTAGATGGCCGGTGCAAGCTTCAGGTAGCCGGATTTAGGGTTGCAAAGGTGAGCTCATCACAAGATTTTAGGGTTTTCTCTTTTTTTCTTCTTCCGCTCTTGCAAAGGAGCAAAGAGAAGGGTGTCAGTTGCAAAAATGGCTTTGTATATAGCCAAAGACCTCTCACCCACGCAGGAGATGATGTGATACCCCTTTCAGACCGTTGGGGACAGCTCCCCAATGGTTGGGGTAGCTTGCTCCTGGGATTTTCGGCTCTGCTACGCATGCAGGTCAGGATCTTGACGTCAACATCGGGGACACCTAAGTGAGTTCTGACGTCACACAATATTGACGTTGACAACCCTTAGCGTCCAATGGGTGGACGCCAACTGGCCCTTCGGCCAGAAGTCAAAATCATGCAGAAACCCATGCACATCATGTATATATACATGTAATATCTATATGGTATTGTGCACACACTACCATCAAGCAATACTACATTATTTATATCTAATTTACACATACATGCAATAATATACTAACTAGTACATACGTAGACATTTGCATACATACATACAACCTGAAGCATTCACATGCAATACCAATAATGTAACAAATTCGAGGGTTACACCCTCTCCCCTTAAAAAAAACTTCGTCCTCGAAGTTAGAACGACACTACTACAAAAGGGGATACTTTCCTTCATCGCATCCTCAAGCTCCTAAGTAGCCTCTCTCGCGAGAAGTTCCGCCAGAGAACTTTCACCGACGCAATACTCTTGTTCGGAGATGTTGAACTTCCGGTCAAGAATAGCTACTGGTTGCTTGGCATACGAAGATCTGGCTGAATCTCCACTGGCTCATGACTAATCACATGAGACGGATCTCGGACATACTTCCTGAGCATCGAACTAGATGGGGTTAATGCTAGCTCATATGCCACGCTGCCCAAACGTCTGAGAATCTCATATGGGCCAATGAACCTAGGGCTCAACTTACTATGCCTGCCAAATCTGACAACACCCGAGTAGGCGATATCTTCAAGAAGACATGATCGCCAACTTCGAACTCAGATCATCCTCCTGTTGTCGGCATAGCTCTTCTGCCTATCCTGTGCCGCAACAAGCCTCTTCCTGATAAACTGGATCTTATCCGAAGTCTCCTGAACTAACTCCGCCGATCAACTGCCTATCACCAGTCTCCTCCCAACATAACGGAGATCTGCAGGGCTGACCATACAACGCCTCGAATGGAGCCATACCAATACTCGCATGAAAGTTGTTGTTGTATGCGAACTCCACAAGAGGTAAATGGTGCTCCCAATCATCCTTCCAATCCAGAACACACGCCCTCAACATATCCTCGAGCATCTGGATAATCCTCTCGGACTGTCCATCAGTCTGGGGATGGAACGCCGAACTGAGCTTCAGCTCCGAACCTAAAGCATCCTGAAGACCCTTCCACAACCTCGAAGTGAATCTCGGATCTCGATCCGAAATGATCGACTTCGGCACACCATGCAGTCTAATGACACTACTAACATACAATCTAGCTGAACTCTCTACTGACTGCTTCTTTTTCATAGGCAAGAAATGAGCAGTCTTCGAGAATCTATCTACAACTACCCAAATTGAGTCATTGCCTCTTCTAGATCAAGGCAAACCCGAAACAAAAATCCATAGTGACAGCTTCCCACTTCCAAACTGGGATCTCCATCCTCTGCATAAGGCCGGATGGTCGCTGCGCTCGGCTTTCATGCTGACACACCACACCTAGACACATAATCCGCTACATCCTTCTTCATACGGACCACCAAATGATCTCTTCAGATCCTGGTACATCTTAGTGTTACCCGGATGAATAGAGAATCGCGATCTATGAGCCCCGCTAACACATGCTCACGGACATCTACCAATCGGGGACACAAACACGGTGCTGGAATCTAATCACACCGTCCTCATCACGAGCAATGCCTGCCTTGCCCACTAACTCTAAGAGTCTAGGATCGGCTTCCTGTTGCTCAATCACCTCATCCAAAACCGAGGACCTAAGGGAGACTGAGCTACAAAATCTGGCATAGCGATGGCTCTAACTCTCAGTCACGCGCAAGCCGCATCCTCCAACATCTCCAATCCTGCTGGAGAGATGGCCTCTTCTACTCAGAGCATCCGCTACGACATTCGCCTTCCAGGGTGATACTGAGGTCGAAGTCATAGTCCTTCAAGAACTCATCCATCTCCTCTGCCTCAGGTTTAATTCCTTTTGGGAGAAAAGATACAAGCTCTTGTGGTCGGAAACACCTCAAATCTGACACCATAAAGATAGTGCCTCCAGATCTTTAGTGCATGAACCACTGCTGCGAGCTCCAAGTCATGGGTCGGATAGTTCTTCTCATGCTCCTTCAACTGACGAGAAGCATAAGCCACTACCCTTTCTTGCTGCATGAGCACACAGCCTAACCAATCCGAGATGCATCTGTGTAGATAGCAAAACCCTCTACACCGCTCGGTAAGACTAACACCGGGGCTGACGTGAGCTTAGTCTTCAAAATTGAAAACTACTCTCACACTTCTCGGACCAAACAAACTTCACCCCTTTCTGGTAAGCTGAGTCAAAGGGGCGGCGATGGATGAAAATCCCTCAATAAATCGCCGATAGTAACCAGCTAAACCAAGAAAATACGAATCTCCGAAGGGATCTGGGGAATCTCCCAATCCATAACTGCCTGGACCTTGCTGGATCAACTGCTACACCAGCACCGGAGATAACATGCCGAGGAAATGAACCTCGCGCAACCAGAAGTCGCACTTGCTGAACTTAGCATACAGCTTGTGCTCACGGAGAACCTCCAACACTAACCTCAGATGCTGACGGTGTGTGGCCTCGTCCAGAGAGTAGACCAACACATCATCAATAAACACTACGACAAAGCTATCTAAATAAGGCCTAAACACCCTGTTCATGAGATCCATGAACGCTACAGGGGCATTGGTCAATCCGAAAGGAAGGACCAAAAACTCATAATGTCCATAACGGGTTCTAAACGTCGTCTTGAACACATCCTCACTCCGAATCCTCAACTGATGATAACCAGATCGCAAATCAATCTTAGAAAAGACTGATGCCTCTCGCAACTGGTCAAACAAATCATCAATACGAGGTAAGGGATATCTGTTCTTCACAGTCACTTGGTTCAACTTCCTATAGTCAATGCATAACCTAAGTGACCCGTCTTTCTTCTTGACGAATAATACAGGTGCGCCCCAAGGGGAAACACTAGGGCGAATAAATCCCTTATCAAGCAACTCCTGCAACTCTCCTTAACTCGGCTAACTCCGCAGGTGCCATCCGATATGGAGCCTTCGAGATAGGTAGGTGCCCGGAAGCAACTCTATGGTAAACTCTATCTCTCTATCCGTGGCAATCCAGACAAGTCATCAGGAAAGACATCTGGAAAATCCTGCACTACCTCAATCTCTGCAAGAGTAGGTGACCCTTCAGCCTCTGGTACTAATACCACGCTGGCAAGAAAAGCGTCACAACCCTTGTTACCATGCGCATCGCCTTCATGGCAGAGATGACCTCTTTCCCGCCAGTTCCTTGGCAAGGGGGAGAGAACTCATCCTCACCAGGAATGCGGAAAACAATCCTCTTCCGACGACAATCCACTAACGCATAGTGCTCCTCTAGCCAATCCAGACCAAGAATAGCATCATAGTCCTTCATCTTTAGCAAGAAGAAACACCCATCTAGGACTCTATCCTCAATGCACACAGGTAACGACGGAATACACTTCCTAGTCGATACGTACCCCAGGGGTGTGCACAGACCAAGGGACCTCTAAATCCTCAGACTCTATGCCTGACTCTAGGGCTAACTGCCTAGCGAACCGCTCGGAAATGAACGAGTGAGTAGCACCCGTATCAACAAAACCCGAGCGTGCACACCTAAAAGCAAAACCGTACCTTCGGTGACATGCTCCGCCTGCTCGGCGTCCTCGCGTGCTAAAGCAAACACTCGAGATGGGGCTCGAGGCCTTCCTGGTTCCGTAGCGGGCGCTGGGGCTGGCGCTCCGCGCTGGACTCCCTGCTGAAGTCTGGGCAATCTTTGATCTTGTGGTCGCTGCTCCGCACTTCAAGCATTACCCGCTAACAACAACACTCGGACCACCGTGTGTTTTCCCACAGTGGGGACACTCTTTCTTCACACCAGGGGAATGTACAGAAGGCACCTGAGTACTGCTAACTGCTACTGGTCGCTGCTGTGTCGGGTACACCGCTTTCTTCTTGTCCTGTCGTTGGAATGTAGCTGCTGGCCTCTTCTGCGAAGCTTCTTTTCTTCCAGGTATTGCTCCATTTCTCCTTCCTGCCTACAAGCAGCGCTGAGGGCCTCGTCCAAGGTCCGGTGGTCAAATGCCACGAGTCTCGTCTGCATGATGGCTTGAGTCCCATCACGAACTTCTTTGTCTTCTGCGCTCATCTGCCACGATATGAGGTGCATACTTAGAGAGTTCAGAAATCTTGCCTCATATTCCAGCACGGTCATGGAGCCTTGAGACAAAGATAGAATTCTCTGCTCCATCCGATCTTGCACATGCTCGGGGACGAACTTGGCCCGAAAGAGCCTCACGAACTCGTCCCAAGCAACATCGATAGCTTCGTCCTCAAACTAGGTACGTAGCAATGAGCCCACCCTACATCAGCTCTTTCCTGCAGTACACCGTCATAAGCACCATCTAAACAAATCTAGCTTAGCAAAACATACAATCATACAAAATTAACACATACCTGTAGCATGTAGGGTGCTAATGTGACCTTATCCTCATCTGCACACCTGATGGCTCGGAAGATCTTTTCTATCTCCTTCCAGCTTTCAGCCAACAATGATCGCTCTCCCCTTAAAAGAGAGTGGCAGCATCCTCTTAAATCTTTCCATGGTAGAAGGCCCACCATGGTCCTAAGCTGGTACTTGAGCCTGCTACAGTACACAACAAGCAATTTACAATCAACACAATATTGCAATTAAATAGAACAGTATATTCATTTTATTAGTCTAACCTGAGCCTCCAACTGTGCCTGGAGTGCTGCCTGAGTGTGAGCTGCGTCTGCATGGCTTGCACCAGACCTTGCATGAATACTCCATAATCCATAGGCGGCGGTGGGGGAAGTACAGGACCTGGCGGTGCGGGGGCTGCTGCTCCACACGCTCGTCACGTCTCGGCTCGTCCTCACGGGCGGCGCTCCGCCACGCCTACCTCTCGAAGCCATGGCTGTAATAAATTTCAGCCACCATTAGAGCTAGGTTACTAGGTTTTCTAACCATTCCTTATCTACTTTTCATTCATTGTTAATCAATTTTACACATGTGGACATTCCTATGTAGACTTAGCATGTAATGGGATGATGACTTAGGTATATCATGTGCAATCTCAACTGGTCGCTCTGATACCAATCTCTATACGACCCTCATTATATCGGTACGGTTATACCAAACCACGTCGATATAGTGAACGTTGCCACAGTGGGACATTTACCCAACATAACATTCAGTTGAGATACACGTGAATATAAGAACAAAGTAGCGGAAGTAAAAGAACCACTATCTTCATTTCATTCATCATCCATTTAACATACATGTTTCGATAACATTTAAAGAGCTAAAAGTCCACATAATTTAAATTGCTGAAAATCAAATACATAGATGTCTATACTTATCATTTTCATGGTAATGCTAGTACAATGTTCAATTTACATACTATGAAAATCACAAATGTCACAAGTACTCCAACACTCTAATCTCCGCGCTCGGAGTCGGTCTCCAACGTCTCCTCCACAAGTGTCTCGTCACCGACTACACCTGTACGCCGAAGCAAGTAGTGAGTCTAAAAGACTCCGCAAGTAATTCTACACATACCGTACATGCACATATCATTGTAGGTTCTACATACACGTTCACAAGACACAACATGTAGCATGCTGACATTAAATTTTACAACCTATCATGGTGAATCTACAATTTAAAACAGGGACTATGCTTTCAGATTTCCTAAAATAGAATCACTATCACATGCTTTCTATTCATTTCTCACATAAAAATCTATCTTCCACCAACCAAGACATGAAAGCCATTAACATGAATTTCCGAGCATGCACGAAAGGAACCATACTAACATGGAATCTACATTCCTACGCATATACGTAACCATTTACATGCTTAATCTTGCTGGGTTTACATGCTTTAGCAACCATAATCTAACACATGAGAGCTACAACAACGATTAAATCACAACATGTGAACAACCAAGTATGGAAGTTGTTTATATATGCTTAACAATTATCCCTAGCATGGATTCTAGGTATTGCATACATAAACATGATCATACATAGTAAATACTGTTTAAGCATGATTTCAGATTGTCATAACATGGATTACAAACTCACATCCTCATATTTTGGTTTCACATTTTTACACAATTTCAAATTCGCATATTTCACCACTTTACACATGCACTTTTACACATTGTTCCATTCACATTTTTCACATGAACACATACACATTTACACATTCACATTTAGTGCCGTGACACATAGTCCAAACCACCAAAGGACACAACACATCACATCACATAGACGCCATCTAGGCAATACAATGGCGACTCTTGGACTGCAGACCGGGAGAACAGTCTCCACCCTAACCAGTGGTACTTGTCCACCTCCAGGATTTCCCCCTAATGCCCTTAGGGTCACAACACATTGAACCTTCTCAGGGGGACTTTTCCCTGATACGGTTCCACTGCCCCTGTGGAAGCAGTGTCACACTTGGCACAATTTACACATTTCACGTTTTTCGATTTAGCACTTAGTTTAGCACATGACACTCACATCTCACTCATCCCTCATTCACAACATGGGGCTCTGTATTCCTGACATGACACTACAATACAGAAATTTTACACTCAGGGAATTTCAACCTTCAGGTTGAAATAAACAGAATTAAATCATTTTTGCAACGCATGCATTAATTCGCATTTCCACATAGAAAATTCATATTGCATCATATACTTGTCCAATGACCTGAATTTTAACCACTAGCTGATTTCGGGTTTAGGATCCCACATGCAAACTTTCAGATTTTTCTAACCTAAAACGTAATTACAGAAAATCTAACATCGAATTCACATGCTATCCACAATTCAAGTTAGCATGGAGTTGAACACCAATCACAAATTTAACAACTCACTGTCTGAACCCTAGCATGCATAGAGCCACATGATTTATTCCCGAATTTATTGGGCAATACACAATTTACGGAAGATTTATCGTGACCTACGCATAATTTCTATTTCCCAAAACAGAAAATTCAATAAATCATACAAGCATGAAAATTCCAGAAACTCAGAGCACAGACCGGTTGTACATACATGGTCTAACAAAATTAGGGCAACATGATTTTACCACGGATTATCAGGATAATGGTGAGAACATACACATGAACATTCTTCCACATGCTTTCAAATATGTAAATAAGCTCTACCATCCATAAAATAAGTGTACATTCACATTCACATCCATCACATTAGCTAGTACACATAGCATATAAGAGATTAATTATATCCTCATCGTGAAACATATCGAAATTATCATATAGAAGGGCAGAACAGCGGCACAATCGGGCTGGATGCTAAGCATGATCTTAACGCACACAGATGTTGCCGTTAAGTTCAGGTCTGTGCAAAACACAGACCGAGCTCCAAAGATAGGGTGATTGGGGGATCTAGGACACGAGGGAAAATGCACAAAAATGATAAAACCAACCTAGACCATACAGGGACGTTATGGGTAGGGTACTTGCCTCTAGAAAATACACCAAACGGATCTAGGGCTCGGTGAAGCTCTCCTTGGGCTGTCCCAAGAAGCTCCTAGAAACGCTTCACTCCGGGTTCTAGGATGAAGATGGCTCCAAGATAAGGTCGGGGAAGCCTTCCTCCACTCCAGCTAGCTCTCCTTGCTGCAGTAGATGGCCGGTGCAAGCTTCAGGTAGCCGGATTTAGGGTTGCAAAGGTGAGCTCTTCACACAGATTTTAGGGTTTTCTCTTTTTTTTCCTTCTTCCTCTCTTGCAAAGGGGCAAAGAGAGGGTGGGTGAGTTGCAAAAATGGCTTTGTATATAGCCAAAGACTCTCACCCACGCAGGAGATGATGTGATACCCCTTTCAACCGTTGGGGACACTCCCCAATGGTTGGGGTAGCTTGCTCCGGGATTTCCGGCTCTGCTACGCATGCAGGTCAGGATCTTGACGTCAACATCGGTGGACGCCTAAGTGAGTTCTGACGTCACACGATATTGACGTTGACAACCCTTAGCGGCCATAGGGTGGACGCCAACTGGCCCTTCGGCCAGAAGTCAAAATCATGCAGAAAACCATGCACATCATGTATATATACATGTAATATCTATATGGCATTGTGCACACACTACCATCAAGCAAAAATACATTATTTATATCTAAATTATACACATACATGCAATAATATACTAACTAGTACATACGTAGGCATTTGCATATATACCTACACAAACCTGAAGCATTCACATGCAATAAGAATAATGCAACAAATTCGAGGGTCTTACATTTCTCTCTTGTTATATCGTTCCAGATCTTATTCTATCATGATCACTGTATCTAGCTTGTTTCATGTATCATGTCTGATGAGTTTTATTCGTACATGCACATCATGACATTCATCATGCTTACCTAGTTCTAAATTGCTAATCACTTATATCATTGCCCGCACATTGAGATGTAAATCCTACTGGGCTAGTTTGCTCATCCCCTACTTTTACCCAATCTAGGTGACTATGATATTCAAGAGGAAGAGCAAGTCGAGGATGGGAATGCGTCCGAGTGATGAGCGTTCCAACTATGAGTCTAGTAGATTACTTTGAGCATTAGTACAATGTAGTAGGAAGTGAGAATAAGTGTAATTTTCCCTTTTATTGAGTCTCAATCCTGTACTAGTTTCCAATTTTGATTAAATAAGTTGAGATCTGATTACAATTTTTATTGAGTTCAACATTGGGCCCTATTATGATGTTGTGTTGATATACATTTAGTGCGTGCTAGCTAGAGGCTTATTTGCCGACTGTTCACATCTCGGAATATCGAATCGAATTATTCGAACTATTATCCGCTGCATAATTCTCGGGACATGACACGTTTACCTTTGTTAGAATCCTGCTAGGGTTTGAATTTTCCTTTTCATTCATTGTTTGTTTTCTAGATCCTCTCGCGGCGGGTCGCAGGGCCGCGATCATGTCGTGTCGTGCTTGGAGGACGCGTCTTCAGGTACACATTGCTTGTTAGTGCTTTTGATCCATGTGTCGGTTTATGTGTGATCCATGAGCCTTGCTGTGTTATTTTAGTTATTCCATGCTTGTATTGTACTTTAGGTTAGTCTGTGTGTTCTTTGTTTGTGTGTGATTAAAAGTTTCGGCATTCTACTGATATCGGCTGGTTTTTTTTCGGTCGCGATAGGGTCGCGGCATATCTGGTCACCGCGATTTAGTTCGAGGCCTGTTAGTCACCCTATTTTGCTATTAGTTGCATATTCCATACATTTTTGGGTACTTAGGCCCATGAATACACTACTGATCCACACTGTTTAGGTTTTCCTCCTTGGTTGAGCATGCATTCTCACCCGCGAGCACTTGTGGGCTGACCAGGGCCACCTTTCGAGGGCCTCCGTAAGTCCCCGTGATCGTACGCACATTGCGGTTCACCGGGCTGGTTGTACCCGTTGTACCCTTAGTTTAAGCCATCCCCACGCGTGAGTTGTTTGTCTCCCCTGTTACACCGGAGGACTTGAGTTCATACCTATTAGGGTCCCGCTTGACCGAGTGATATTCCATTAATCAATCCATTTAAAGGTTAAGTGCAAACTCTAAAATTGGATGTTAATCATGATAACTTGAGTGCTTATTCGGTGCATCCCTTCTTATCCCACAGTCCTTTCTTGTTTGTGATAGAGTCTAGGATTTGTTTAGTTGATGTCATCTCCCCTAATTGCTTAGGGGCGGTGCATGCGTCATTGTTTAGGTAGATCGAGTGAGTCCCCTCCATCTATTGTACTATATCATAATCCCCTGTTTGACATGGACCATTTCCGCATCCTTGCCGATCATTCTCTCCCATTGGCTTCTAGAGGATGTAGCCCAACCCTCTGCGGCTGTCCTCTCCGGCACATCGAGCCATCTCTTGCCACCGGTGGTCAATCCCGCCCTCCTTCTTCTCCTGGGGCAGATGACCCACATTCTCAATTTAGTCAGCTTCTCCCACTCATAGTTCCATGAATTTCTGTCCGCTGCCAAAGGCAAGCGACCCTTATCTCCTCCCACTCATAGTTCTGCCCAACAAGCAGCTTCCTCCGCTCCTGTTATTTTAGCACCACATGTACCTTCCACTGTGGCAGATCCTACACTCCTCCGTCCACGGGCTATTCACTTTTCCAAGCCTAGCTACCTTCGTCGCGGGAGGTTCAGCCCAATCCCCTCTCTGATGTCCTCCTTCTATCAGGCCGAGCTGGCTCCTCTTTCCCGTGAAAGGTCCTACTCTGTGGAGCGATCCCGCTCTCTCATTCCCGCTCACCACATCATGTCCCCCTCCGATTTCCTTGCAGATGGATATCAATGAAGCGGGAGCTCCACGACCTAGGGAAACAATTGGACCCGCGGAAGGCCGTGGACATCCCCTTCCATCTTTTCAACACCTCCGGGTCCCACCTCAGTCAGAACTTCCTGTGTACCGGCGTTATTCTGGGGTAGGAGACCCTTATGTACATTTGAAAGATTTTGTGTATGAGTGTACACTTCACAAGTACGACCACCATCTCATGGCGTACTTGTTTCGAAAGTCATTGGATGGAGCGGTCCTCGAGTGGTTCTACTCTATGCCCCTCGAGGAGGCTGAAGATTTTTGTGTTCAAGAAAGGTTCTTATAGCAGTTTCAGGATCAGGTCGGACCCGAGTATTCTTTTGTTGATCTAGTGGCCGAGAAAATGAAGCCTGATGAGGAGTTTGCTATCTACGCCGACAGGTGGCGTGCCCTGGCTGCTAAGGTCTGATGCCCCATGCCGGAGGAAGAGAAAGTAAATTGATGTCTCCAATGCCACACCCCCCTACCGTGCCATCTTAGCTATGAACGACATCACCTCCATGCACCATTTGTACAACCGAGCTCGTTTCATCCAACTCAACTTAAAGACTCACCTATCCATTCCATGTTTGAGACCCCTAAGTCCCTCTATCCCAAAAAGCCCCAGGGACCTGTCACTGAGGGAATCCAACCAATGAGTAGGTATGTGCAGTGAACAACCCCAAGCCCGGTGGGTAGGTCGCCCCTTAATCAGCAACCTCAGCAACCCTAGAATAATAGGCAGCCACCTCCTCAAACCCAGAACCCTCAGCAACATCAACGTCAATACAACTAGGTCCCTCCACCCCAAAATGGCTATGCTCCTCGAAAGCCCAATGGGCCCAAGAGGGTGCAATACCCTCCTCTTCCTAAAAGTTTAGCTGACATATTTGCGGCCCTCATGTCTTTAAATGCTCTTAGGCTCCCTCCCGAGAAACCAAATTGGAACATGGCAGCATGCCAAACAAAGTATTGTGTGTACCATCGCCATCCGAGCCACAATGTGTCAGATTGCTTCCAATTTTGGGACATTATATGTTCTTTATGAGTAGAATCAGATTGATTGGGCCGAAATGAGGAGGTTGATTAGATACTGAGGGACCAATAGGGTCAAAGACAGCAGCAAAGGCGACAGCAGCCACAGCAACCACAGCAACAGCAACCATTTCAGCAACAGCAATTCCAGCAACAACAACATCCACAGCAACCATAGCAGCTAGCCAATGACCTCGACATAATTCGTAACCCTATGCCACAACACAAGCCCGCTCCGAATCCTCAACCTACTCCACCACTTTCTCCACCTGCTCAAGTTAACTTCGTCATCCACCATCCACCACTAGCAGCCGCGTAGGCCTACGACGACGAGCACGAAGTAGGCCAGCTTTTGGTTATTTCCCACACCACACCTATTTCCACTATGCTTACTACCACCACATCCACACCTACCACACCCACTGTTGCCACCTGTTGGGTTGAGTGTGTTTTGGAACTTCCTAAAGTTGTATTTTAATGATATCCAATGAACATCACTCATACCTTGATTTTGATGATGACATATTGTGATCTTGATGATGACATATTGTGATTTAATGATGAGATATTTGTGACTGTTATGATTTTAATGATGACATGGTGTGATTTAATGATGACATGTTGTGATTCTAATGATGACATGTTGTGATTTTAATGTTGACATATTGTGGTTAAAATGATGACATGTTGTGATTTTGATGATGAAATGTTATACATTTTATACATATCACAATAATGCTTAAACAACATGTTTTTGATGTTTAATATCTCATATTTTAATGATAATATCTTGTACTAATGGTTTATGTGTTAAATTTTCAGGTTCACACATTTTTGTCTTGGTAGTGTCGACACTAGATCAGTCAGGTCGACACTAGACCCAGTTTCCAGCAGATCAGTTTGCCTGATTGGGACAGCAGGTCGACACTATATCAAGTCAGGTCGACACTAGTCCGGCGACACTAGATCAGGACAGGTCGACACTAGACCCAATTTCAGCAGAATAGTTTTGCAGAAATGGGACAGCAGGTCGACACTAGATCAGGTAGGTCGACACACTCCGGCTGAAAGTCAAAATCGTGAATTTCTCTGTACACGTGGCTGCTTGGGATTTAGGATTTGACCTAGGTTTCCGTGCCCATGCACCCCAAGGCACTTTATGGACATATGGGGCTATAAATACCCATGTTCCTTGTACCCCAAAGGCAAGAGAGCCCATACACTTCCAGAAGAAGCCTTTTGGCGGCCAAAGAGGTTTTCCAGATCTGTCTCCATCTCCAGAAGCTGCAAGCCATCCTTTCAAGAGGAAGGACAAGGGAATCAAGGGGAATCCCTGGAGAGAAGGTTGCTGTGCAAGGCAAGGGAGCAGATCCAACTGAAGAGGCTCAGGAAAAGAAGGATTTCTGGCATTTCAGATGCCATCAAAGCAGAGCATCGCCAATTGAGGAGAATCTCCACGATTTCCATCAAGGCTCCTCAATTGAAGCGTCTGCAAGGCCTCTTCATCGAAGAACACTCTTTCTACATCTATTTGCCTTATTTCTGAGTTTGTTTTTCCTTATTTCGTCAATGAGATTTGTGCGTGAATCTGCACAAATTTCTGTGTACGAAACTGTCTTGAATCAGATCATTGCTAGAGGATCTGATCTCTTGTGTTCGATCTAGCTTTTGTACTGTGAGCCGTCGAGCTCTGGTTTGTGAGTCGTCACACTCACTGTGCGGTTTGAGCCGTCGTACTCAATTTGGAGTCGTCGTACTCCGGATGTTGTTGAGCCGTCGTGCTCAGTTTGGAGTCGTCGTGCTCTAGGTGTTTCTTGAGTCGTCGTGCTCAAAGGTGTTTGGAGTCGTCGTGCTCCAGTGTGAGTTGTACTCAAGGTTTTTGAGTAGTGTGGCCTCACTATGTGAGGGGTGGACGTAGGAGTCACTGGAGGTGATTTCCGAACCACCTAAAATTCTCTGTGCAATGGTTTGAATTGTGGTTTGACTTTGTTTTACGCTAGATGCATGCAGGGATTTCGTTCACACTACTAATTGATTTGCTCACACACTCTAATCTCACTTTAGATCACTAAATTGTTTGGGTGAATTGATCTCTGATTCAAAGTAATTAAATTGCTTGAGCTTCCGCGTTAATTGGTGTTAGATCTATTCAACCCCCCCTTCTAGATCTGATCATCCACCCATCGGATCCTAACAATTGGTATCAGAGCGGGTAATGTTTGTTACTGATTGATTTGATTGCTTCTGTTGATCTCTGTGTTAATTGCTAGAACTGTTTGCTTGATCTTTCACTGTCTCTGTGTGCTTAATCGCTCTGATTCCTACCATTGGTATCAGAGCGGGTTAATGTCTATCTCTGATCTGATTTGATTGCTTTGTTTGATCTCTGTATTATTACTTGAATTGTTTGCTTGCTCTTTCATTGTCTCTCATTGTGATTGATGGATTTTCATGGATTTGTAGCTAGGGCCATTCCATTAATAGACCACCTTTTTCCAATGGGTCTGATTACTCTTATTGGAAAAATCGCATGCAAGTTTTTCTTAGGGCCCAAAACTATGAAATCTGGAGAATAGTTGAAGGGGTCCTTATGAAAATCAGGGAGATGAGGAAAATTGGACTAGAGAGCAGATTAGGAAAGCTACTCTTAATTACAATGCCATGAACATGCTTCAGTGTGCAGTCCACCCTAAAGAATATTCAAGAATATCCATGTGTAAATCTGCTAAAGAAATGTGGGATAAACTTGAATTAATGTATGAGGGAACATCTCAAGTTAGGGAAATCAAAGCAAACATACTTGTTTCTGAATATGAATTGTTTATGATGAAATCTGATGAATCGATTTCTGAAATGTTTGCTAGGTTTATGATAATTGTCAATGGACTGAAGGCATTAGTAAGGAATACACTGATGCTGATCTGGTAAGAAAAACCTTGCGCTCTCTATCATCTGTTTGGCACACAAAGGCTAAAGTGATTGAAGATTCTAAGGATTTATCGAAAATCTCTTTGGATGAACTCATAGGATCTTTAATGACTTATGAAATAAATCTGAAGAGAAATGAAGAACACATGCTTAAGGCTAAACCAGTAGCACTTAAGGCTTCATCAAGCAACGAAGAGAAAGATCAAGAAACATCAAGTTCTGATGAGTCTGAGTCTAATGAGGATGAACTGACATCATGACTAGACAATTCAGAAATTTTTAAAATCAAGAAGAGGAAAATTCAATGGAAAGAAAAAATATTCTCCTAGTAAAAGGAATGCTCCTTCTTCAAATTTCAAGGCTAGCAGAAATCAAAAAAATGATGAAGATATTGTTTGCTACAGGTACAACAAGAAAGGACACATAAAAGGTGAGTGTCCTGAGATCAAAAAGGACAAATACGAGACGAACAACAATTGAAGAAGCCAAAAGCCATGATTGCAACTTGGTCGGATGAAGACCAAAGTGAGGATGAAGAAGAGAACCTTCAAGTTCAGCAAAAGAGGAGTTATGCTTTATGCCCAACAGCAGTGATGGAAAGGATTCGCAAAGAAAACGAGCAAAAGAAATTAACAAGCACTTAATGGCCAAGAAGAGCTTCAATGAATCCAGAAAATCAACAATTCAAAAGACTTTGGCTCTAACTGCACATTCCAAGAGCTCAGAGCATTCTGCATCCTCTCCAGAAAACAAGAGTTCAAATGGGTCTACAAGATCAGGTAAATCAATTCCAGATCCATTATGAATTCTAATTCTGATTCTGATGCAGATGAAGGCATGTCTTATGCTGAATTGGTTGAGTTCTGTGAGAAGATACAAAATCTTAATGCAAAGCTGAACACTAAGAATAAAGATTTGAAAAAGACTTTAAAACATTGCCATAAAAAAATTGAAAATTTGACAAAGACACTTGAATTGCTCCAGAACAATGATAAAGATTTTTCAGAAGAAAATGAGAATTTGAGAAATGAAGTTGAAAAATTAAATTCTGAGAAAGAGAATTTGGAAGATGAAGTCCAAATTTGTGAAACTAAACTGAATGGATTGAAAGAAAACCATGAGCTATTGAAATCAAAATTTATTGATCTGGAAAATGAAAATGGAAAATTGATTGATCTCAATGAAAACTTCAAATTTGATAATGATCAATTAAACAAACAGATTTCTAACATGGCTCAAGATCAAATAAATGAGAGATGCAAACAACTTGTTGAAGAAAATCATCATCTAAAAAGGAAGATTGAATGCTTGTTCCATGACAAACCATTGGACTATGAATGTAGCAAATTGAGTAATAAAATTGCTGATTTGGAAAAACAAATTGCTCAATTTGAAAATGAAAAGAACAAGATAAAAAATGGTTTGGATGTCATGCTAAATAAACTTCAAATTTCATAAAAAGAAGTTGTTGCATTAAAAGCTGAAAAACAGAAGCTTCAACATGAATTGAAGAACACTACAAACACAAGTCTTGCTTATGTGAAAACTAAGAAAAATGAAAAGAAGGCCACAATAACATTTGTTAAAGCTGCTGCGAACAAGAACTCTGTTAATTCTAATGAAAACTAGTGAAAGTTCTTGTTCAGAAACAGAAAGAGAAAAAGGAGAATGCTACTGTCAAGAAGATTCATCTACCTTCTCCATCAGTTCAAAAAGCTCCAAGGCAAGTTTCAAATTCACATCATGCCAAGAGCCACCAAAAGGTACCTCCTTCTTCTCATGGTAAGCCTCCTCACATGAAAAGGAGATTCCAGCAAATGCACACATGCCAAGGTAAGTACCAGGTAAAAAATGCTCTCATTTGCTTTAATTGTAATAAATCTGGTCATCTTGCCAAACATTGCTGGAATAGAAATCAAAATTTCAATAAACATGCTAAATCAGTCCAATGCTTCACATGTCATAAATTTGGGCATACTTCTAGGGAATGTTGGCATAGAATTGACAATCTTGTGCATGCTCCCATGTTTCATGTCAGTGTACATAAGAATAAAGATCATGTTCATGTGAAAACACTCAGAAATCTATGTACATGAAAAAGAAACTGTTGCACAAAAGATCTCTTCTGAATTCCATGTTAAAAATCTCAATGATAAAAATCTGAAAAAATAGAAAACAAAATGTTCAGTATGTCATTGGTGCATTCTATACCAATAGCTCTAAGATTAGAAACCAGATTCCAGTGTTCTAGTCTTCAGAAAAATGCACCGAATATCAAATCCTTTGGATTCAAAAATCATTGTTGCAAATTCATGGAAGATCCTTAGGACCCAAACAAGTTTGGGTTCTAAAATGTGCTGCTTGAATGCGGATGCAGGGATCCTTGTAGTCACTTTCAAAAAGAAGGCTTCATGACTAAGGCTACAAGGAAAGTAAGTGAAGAGAATGAAAGAAAATGGAAATCTCACCAGAAATTCCCTGCTAAATAAAAAATGAAATCAATTGGGACTCTTATGCAAAGATCAATTGGTATATCAAATGGTGAATTGGAAGGACAAGTCATGCTTGTCTGGAAACTATCATTATGTGTGAGGAATAACCTCCGCCAAGTACCAATGATCTTCCTTATGTAAGAGTCATTAATTTTTTTTTTTTAAAATGGTTGTCATTGAAACATGATTACTTATTTATTTCATTTCTTCCATGATGATGTTAGCTTGAATTACTTGCAAAATTTTCACATCATGAATGTAACTAAGAATCAGATTTTGTTGAAAATATTTCATGAAAAACATAGATGCATTGAGCAAGGCAAAAAGAAAATCTGGAACTAATTCTGCTCATAGTCTGTCAATGAAAGAAATGCATCTATACCAAAAATTAAATCATTTTGAATTCAGAAATCTTTATTGCACTCTAACATGACTTCATTGCAGGAACCAAGCAAGTGTGGGCCCAAAACCACCTTGATCAGCAAGTGAGGAGTCTTGCAGCCCACATTGTAAATGGATTCAAGATATTAGCTGTACAAGGCAAGAAATGATTGGAGACACAGGTAAAATCTTTGAAAAGCAATTGAAGTCCTTTCAGGTAAAACTTCTTTATCATTTCAAATTTGAAGTGCTGAATTGAAATGAATGTTAATTTTTATCTGAAAAATGAGAAATGTGTTTCAATGGTACTCCCAACAATGAACTTGTGTCATAACAATTGGAATCATGTTGTGTTATCATGCTTGCTTAACTGTGCCCATGATTCTATGTGCATATCAACTGACTTTTTTGGTATATCAAATGATGACATGTGGAAAAACAAAGTTTGCTTGTTTGGAAACTTTCATTATGCGTGAGTAAAATACCCCGCCAAGTACCAAAAGTCATGTTATGCTTAAAGCTAATGGTGGTCATAATCATGTGTGAATTGCTTACTAGCTTTTTCATTCTATGCACATATTAAGGGGAGTAATTTGAAAAAGTGCAAAAATGTTCTTGAAAATGCAATGAATTTCATGCATATCTTATGGGGAGTAAGTCAAAAGAATCTTTGAGTGAAATGCGGAGAAATATTCCTCATATCTGATTTATGAACAACTCCCATTCAGTTTGTTGACAAATGTTCTTGCAACTAAATTCCCACTCTCACATTGCATTGGCATTCTTGGATATCAAATGGTGATTTGAAGAAAGACAAGTCAGACTTGTCTGGACACTTTCACTATGTGTGATATGTCTCCCAAGTATCAAGAGCCTTGTATGCAATTGTGGAGGGGGAGTCATTGTCTTTAATAAAAAACTTCATGTTCATTTCTGCCTTCACTTCATTCTATTCCTATCCTCCTATAAATCCTCATGTTCACCTTGTGAGGGGGAGTTACATGAAAGGGGGAAGTCATTGTTACATTCCTTGACTTACTTGTCTATCTTGAACCCCAAATCATCAGAATTTTTGAGTCCTTGTGCTATTTTCTTATGAGAGAATTAAGACATTGTAACTAAAATCATGGTGCATTGGGTTTAATTTCAAAGATTCATTATCATTTCAAGGTTAAGCAATCTTATTACTGAAGGTTTTTAAAATGATTTGCAAAACACCATTATAGGCACATGAGTGGCTTTAATATTTCACTTGTGTATGTTTAGCTTTATTTTTACCACATGTTAAGAATAATTTTTCTAAATTCATAATATGTCTTGTCTGGTCAAAGCAAACATATTCCTGCAAAATATCAAAAGAAAAATGATCAATCTGGAAAGATACAAACAGAGCAATGCAAATTCTTGAACCACTGAGTAACCGGGTCATTTCACCTGATAAGTGATTGGTTTCGCGTCAAAAAGTGGAAATAAAAGTTTTCAACTCTGTATAAGATATGAAAGTTAAAACCACTGAGTAATCAGGAAATCTTGCATATGATCAAATGTGATCTCTTGCACTGAAAAGTGAGATTAAACTAATTATTCTTGTATTCTTTCCCAGTTAAAAATAAAAGAAAATCAAATTGACAGGATGGAAAAGCTTAAGATCTTAACAAAGCTCATGTTTACTGAGTTTAGACTTATTATTCCACATTGTGTTAAACTTAAAGCTCCTAACATCCTTGTTAAATATTTCTGCTCATCATAGAGGTCACTTTTTTCACATTTGCATCATTATTTTAACCACATTCAGCTCATTATACTTGCTATACTTTGTGTGAGTGTGTCTTTGTGATAAACTTTATTGCACAATACAAAAAACACAATAATTTCTCATATGTCAATATCACTTGTCTCATTTATTTGATCATTCTGACCATTCCTACTCCATTTCATTTCTTGGTCTCCAACCTTCATTGTCTCTCTATCCTGTATATCTTTTTGATGCTGTCAAAAAGGGGGAGAAAGGTCACTAGTGGGGAGAAAGCTCAAGGGGAGAAGGTCTCTAGGGGGAGAAAGGTCAAGGTTGTATATGGTCAAAGGGGGAGTTATTGTAGTCAAGGGAGTCAGGTTATTGGAGATTGTGCATATGTTTGTCATCATAAAAAGGGGGAGATTGTTGGGTTGAGTGTGTTTTGGAACTCCTAAGTTGTATTTTAATGATATCAATGAACATCACTCATACCTTGATTTTGATGATGACATACTGTGATCTTGATGATGACATATTGTGATTTTAATGATGAATATTGTGACATGTTATGATTTTAATGATGACATGTTGTGATTCTATGATGAACTGTTGTGATTCTAATGATGACATGTTGTGATTTAATGAGACATATTGTGGTTAAATGATGAAATGTTGTGATTTTGATGATGAAATGTTTACATTTTATACATATCACAATAATGCTTAAACAACATGTTTTGATGTTTAATATCTCATATTTTAATGATAATATCTTGTACTAATGGTTATGTGTTAAATTTCAGGTTCACACATTTTGTCTTGGTAGTGTCGACATTAGATCAAGTCAGGTCGACACACTCCGGGAAAGTCAAAAATCGTGAATTTCTCTGTATACGTGGCTTCTTGGGATTTAGGGGATTTGACCTAGGTTTCCGTGCCCATGCACCCAAGGCACTTTATGGACATATGGGCTAAAATACCCATGTTCCTTGTACCCTAAAGGCAAGAGAGCCATACACTTCCAGAAGAAGCCTTTTGGCGGCCAAAGAGGGTTTTCCAGATCTGTCTCCATCTCCAGAAGCTTCAAGCCATCCTTTCAAGAGGAAGGACAAGGGAATCAAGGGGAATCCCTGGAGAGAAGGTTGATGTGCAAGGCAAGGGAGCAGATCCAACTGAAGAGGCTCAGGAGAAGAAGGATTCTGCATTTCAGATGCCATCAAAGCAGAGCATCGCCAATTGAGGTAGAATCTCCATCGATTTCCATCAAGGCTCCTCAATTGAAGCGTCTGCAAGGCCTCTTCATCGAAGAACGCTCTTTCTACATCTATTTGCTTATTCTGAGTTTGTTCTTCCTTATTTCGTCAATGAGATTTGTGCATGAAGTTCTGCACAAATTTCTGTGTACGAAACTGTCTTGAATCAGATCATTGCTAGAGGATCTTATCTCTTTGTGTCGATCTAGCTTTTGTACTGTGAGCCGTCGAGCTCTGGTTTGTGAGTCGTCGCACTCACTATTGCGGTTTGAGCCGTGCTCAATTTGGAGTCGTAGACTCCGGATGTTGTTTGAGCCGTCATGCTCAGTTTGGAGTCGTCGTGCTCCAGGTGTTTCTTGAGTCATCGTGCTCAAAGGTGTTTGGAGTCATCGTGCTCCAGTGTGAGTTGTACTCAAGGTTTTTGAGTAGTGTGGCCTCACTGTGTGAGGGGTGGACGTAGAGTCCCTGGAGGTGATTTCGAACACCTAAAATCCTCTGTGCAATGGCTTGAATTGTGGTTTGACTTTGTTTTACGCTAGATCCATGCATAGGGATTTTCGTTACACTACTAATTGATTTGCTCACACACTCTAATCTCACTTCAGATCACTAAATTGTTTGGGTGAATGATCTCTGATTCAAAGTAATTTTATATTGCTTGAGCTTCCGCGTTAATTGGTGTTAGATCTATTCAACCCCCCCTTCTAGATATGATCCATCCAACCATCCGATCCTAACACCACCCTCACCTCGCACTCTACAATAACCCCGTCATACTGCCCGTTATTCCGTCAACCTCAACATCCCGTTCTCCTTACGCCAGCACCCTTATTAGCTACCCCTCTATCATTGACACCACTTCACCTCCCCTTCACCACAACCTCGCCCTACGGAGCGAGCGGATGTCCACCGGATGTACCCAAATGCATCTGTGTCTATGCCGGGTCAGCCGACCCAAACTTCCAACAACCAGCAGCAGCATCAAGACATTGAGGAGATATATCAGTCCCAGAGACCCAATATGACATACTGAATCATTGGATCAAACTCCAGCCAGATATCATCCTTGAGCTAATTAAAAGGTCGCCGACACATCAAGATGCCTAAGGGTGTTTCTGCAAAGGGTCATGGTAAATGAAGATATGAACCCTTATATCTCCCATCTGTTCTCTCCATTGTCAACAAAGGGCCAACAATTACTTTTTCAGACAGTGAGTTAGCTCCCCTAGAGGCCAGGAGAATGCCTTATGTGTCACCCTGACCATAAACAAAGTGGTTGTTCAGTGCCCCATTGGTCGATACCAGAGCTTCTATAAATGTGTGCCCGCTAAGTACTTTGAGGTCCTGCAACATCTCTGAGCACTGCTTGCAGCCCACTCCTACCACCATAGCAGCCTATGACAATTTCCGGTGGGCCTGCCATGCATTCATTTCTTTACAAGTAGAATTAGGCCCAATTGTCATGACTGTGGATTTTTATGTGCTGGACATTGACCCTACTTTCAAAGAATCCTGGGTCGCCCTTGGATTGAATCGTTAGGGCAGTCCCTTCTACCGCTCATCATGTTTGAAATCCCTTTCCAAGGGTGAATAGTCAAAGTTAAAAGTGCGGCAAATTCACATACAACGGAGGCTATCGAGAAGATAATGCCATCGGTCTGGCCATCTAACAAGCCCATCATCTCAGTGCTTGATGTGAATTTTCCATGGGCTTACACATTTTCCAGCAGCCGTCAAATTGTATCTCCATCAGTCGCCGCCGTTAAAAAGAACACTTTGACAAACACCAAGGGGTGGAATATCATGGTTAGAATTGGGTATCAACCGGGAAAGGGTCTTGGCACTCACCTTCAGGGGAGGACCCAGATTATCAATGATCCCAAGAAATTCACAAAGCGGGGGCTTGCATACCAAGAGGGATTTAAGCAATGGGAAACACATTCATTTACATCAAACTCAGACCAAGAGCCTCTCATCTAGACTCTATATGATCCTTTTGTCAGAGGGCCTATGCAGCCAGGCTACAATATTGTCATGATAGAAGCACTGTTGTCTCCATATCAAGCTCTGGAGGCCCAGCGGCCAGCAAAAGAGGAAGCCTGAAGAAGGGGGGAGCAGCGAGCCTGATCTTAAAGACTTAGTCTCAGCAATCAGTTTTCTATTCAAAGAGGATGACAATGTACAGACCCCAGTGGTAGAGGCAAAAGAACAAGACCTTGAAGAACTTGTCTCAGCAGTCAGCTGCTTGTTCAGGGAGGACAGCACCACACAGCTACCAGCAATGGTAGAATCAGCATCAACAGCCACCTCCAGCGACAATTGCTTGGGCACGGTGAGGATACTGAAGTTCGAAACCCATCAACCTAACAAAGGAGTTCTGGCCAGGGTATTCCTGGCCTTCTAGTCATTTTGTGTCTTCCATCCTTGTATAATATTGCCTTCATCCCTTCTTTCCTCCTCTTATCCTCTATTCTCCCTGACGCTCTCAAAGCATAACCGTTTCTTCGTCCCTTTTCACTATTTCTTTAATGGCTCGTGTGTGTCCTTCTCCGATGCCTCTACATGTAGATAGTTTATTTCTTTCCTTAGTTTAACATGTCAAAAAAAAATGTGTCTCTTCTTCCCTCTTCTCCCCAACAATCAGACGGCGATCCCTGTCTTCCTCCCTTTTTCTCAGACGGTGATCCCCGTCTCTTCCCTTCCTCCTTCATTGGACGGTGATCCCCGTCCTTCCTCTCCTTCCAAGCACCAATTCCCCATTTCGATCCCAGCTCCTGGCAGCGATCCCTATCACTTCCTGCTGCAATCCCCTCGCTTGACGGCGATCCCCGTCCCCCCCGTTCTCAGCACTCAGACGGCGATCCCTGTCCCAGTGCTCTCTTGCTTTCGACGGCGATCCCTGTCACCCAGACACTCCTTTGCTTCCTTGACGGCGATCCCCGTCACTCCCTCCTCCTACCTCGTGGTGGCGATCCCCGCCTTTCTCCTCCTTCTGCTCAAACTGCGATCCTCGCTCACCGACCACCATGGTCATTTGGGCGATCTGGGTGAGGGGCCTTCTGTTCCCTACACCCCAACTCTACTCCGGGCACCTTGAGCTTAGGTGGCCCGCCTCTGCCTCCAGAACCCATCGGAGGATTCCCGCGGCCCAGCCGCACCTGTCGTTTTCCATCCCATAAACATTGGGACACTTCTCCAGAGCCTCCTGTAAATATCAACCCTAGTTTAGACTCAGGGGTAGAATCTAGCAAGTCCTTGTCCCCATCTAGGAAGAGAAAGGGTAGTGGCATACCCCGTAGGTATCTATTAGATCTGGTGCAAAGGTGTGGCGCTCTTCTAGCTGTTGAAGAGTTCATCCAGGAAGCAGTAGTTCTGAACATAGAAGCTCAGCACGAAGAGGAAGGGCTAGTCGATGGATTTGGAGTATATGAAACTAACTGAGGAAGACCAGCGGATGAAGAAGATGGTGACATAGAGGACGCTGCCGAGATGTACGCAAGTGGCCTGAGAAGATTCGATGAACCCACATCGGCAGTGGACGAACCCACCAAAGAGGTAAACGGTGGAACTGACGAAGATCCCAGGCTCCTAACCATAGCTTCCAGTCTCTTCCTTTGAGGAAGAAGAGGCGCTCTTAGAAATGCTAAGGAGTTTAAGGATTCTTTTGCTTGGTCGTATGACGACATGCCTGGCATCGACCCAGATTGGTGGAACATAGGTTAATTTTGAAGCCAGGGGCAGTTGCCGTTAAACAGAAGTTAAGGTGTTTCCTCCCCCACATTCCTTTGAAGATGAAAGAGGGAGATTAACAAACTACACAAAGCTAGTTCATCTGTGTAGTCCTCTATCCATTGTGGGTGGCGACATAGTCCCGGTAATGAAGAAAGATGGAAGAGTGCGAATTTGCATAGACTTCGGGACTGAATAAGGCATGTCCAAAGGATGATTTTCCTTTACCTCATTTGGATGTGTTGATTGATAACACTGCTGGGTATGAAACTCTATCGTTCATGGATGGTTACTCAGGATATAATCAAATCTGTCTAGCCCGGAGGACCAAGAGAAAACCTCCTTCACCCTGCCCTGGGGAACTTATTATTGCTATGTGGTCATGCCGTTTGGATTGAAGAATGCCCGCGCCACTATCAAAGGGCGATGGTAGCTATCTTCCACATATGATTCATATTGATGTTGATGTTTACGTGGATGATATTGTGGTGAAGTCTCGGACTCAAAGAGAACATTCCTCCGTGCTTGCCAAAGTGTTCCGCCGCGCACAAGAATATCAATTGAAAATGAATCCAAAGAAGTGCGTGTTTGGGGTTTCTTCAGGCAAATTGCTAGGTTTCATAGTCAGCAAACGGGGGATTCAAATAGACCCACACAAGGCCAAGGCCATAAACAGATGCCTCGTCCTAAGAACATATCTGAGCTTCGAGGTTTGATCGGTCGACTTCAGTTCATAAGGAGATTCATATCCCAGCACTCCTAAAGATGTCGTCCTTTATATGAACTGTTAAAAGGAGGAGCCAAATTCGAATGAAACGTAAGTGCCAGGAGGCCTTTGATGAACTCAAGAGTTACCGCATGAATCCGCCTGTGCTGCAGGCGCCCATCTCTGGGAAACCCTTGATCCTGTATCTGTCGACTATTGAGGACTCCCTAGGAGCTTCCTTGTGACATGATGATTCGGGGAGAGAGAAAGGGCAGTCTATTACTATCTAGGCTCTTCAATCCTTCCGAGCTCAAACTCACCACAATGGATGAAAACATGTGCAGCGCTAGTGTGGGTAGTGCAAAATTGAAGCACTACTTCTTAGCCCATAGGGTGTGTTTGATTTCTAGAATGGATCCTATTAGGTATCTCCTGGAGAACCCAGTCCTCGCCGACAGATTTAGCAGAGCTTATTCTCTCAATTCGATATCCTTTGTAGTCTAGAAGGCTATAAAAGGGTATCCATTGCTGAGCACCTCGCCTCACCTTCCTCTTCCTCACAGTGACACGGTTCAAGAGGATTTCCCCGATGAAACCTATCACTTGTCTCTCGCAATCCTTCTGGTCGCTCCACTTTGATGGGACTCTCAATTCTAGGGACAGGGCATAGGTGCTATCCTGCTCACCCCAGAAGGGATTACCATTCCACTTGCGTATCAACTCCAGTTCCCTGCCACCAATAATGTCTCCGAGTATGAGGCTCTCCTAGTGGTCTAAAGCTTGCCTATCTCTTAGGTGCGCGCCATTCTCAAGATCATAGGAGACTCTCAACTGTTCTCCGTAGGCTTTCTACCTATCGCACTCCTGACCCCAAACTCAAGCCTTATCAAGATATGGTCATGCTCCTAGCCAAGCAATTCCACAAACTCATCTACATTCACACCCCTCGCTCTCAGAATATCCTGGCCGATGCCCTGGCATCCCTAGCCTCATCTCTCTCTTTCCCTCTCAGCCGCAGCGCTGAGACAATCACTGTTCAAAGATTAGAAGCTCCCTCCACTCAGGACCCTTGGTTCAATAACCTCAGGAGCTCTTTAGTCTTGAAAGTAGAAGAGAGAAGTGAAGGAAGTGGTGTTAGTAGAGTCAGAGAAATGATGGAGGAAGAAAGACATTGGTACCACGAAATTGAGCAGTACTTCAAAGACGGTACTTCCCAGAAGAAGCCGAAGCTGAGGATAGGAGATCCATCCGTAGAGCTGCGTTAAGATATACCATTGTTGGAGAAGTGTTATATAGACATGCTCTAAACGGAATGCTCCTCAGATGTTTGCAGGATGAAGGAGCTTGAAGGTGGTGGAAGGAGCCCACTCCAATGAATGTGGAGGGCATGTGAAAGCCAAATGTTGGCTAAGAAGATCCTTAGGCAGGGCTACTACTGGCCGACCTTAGAAGAAGACTGTGCCATCTATGTACGTAGGTGTGTCAAGTGCCAGCTCCATGCCGATAAGATCCATGCTCCATCCTCTTCTTTGCATCCACTATCTTCTCCTTGGCCTTTCTCCATGTGGGCCTTTGATATCATCGGGCCCCTTGGTGATCCTAATGCTCAAGTAAAACAGAAATCTTTCATTCTCACTGCTACGAGTACTTCACCAAGTGGGCCGAAGCAGAGGCATTTGCAGAAATCAAAGGCATGACCGTGTGTAGATTCATCATGAAGAATATAATCTCGCAGTTCGGAGTGCCAAGTGCTTCGCCACCGACAATGACCTAGTTCATCTCACAGGAGCTTCAGGACCTATGTAAGAAATCAACATTCCTGCATCATTCGTCTCGTACTACCCGCAAGGCAACGGCCAAGCAGAAGTCACAAATAAAACGCTTTTGAAATTTTAAGAAAACTTGTGAGTCTCATAAGTTGTTGATTGGCCTGAAAAAATGATTGGGGCTCTGTGGGCCTATCGTACTTCCATGTATTTTTCGGTTGGCGTTTCTACTGTTCAGGGCTGTCTTGGCGTTGCTCGGCGCTTGTGGGATATCGTTCCATTTGGACGCCCCCGTGTGGCTGGAGCGAGCCATTAGTTTTCGGTTGTGTGCTCCCGCATGTGTTGGGAGCTCATTGTATAAGCCATTGGTTTCGACTTTGTGTGCTCCGTGCATGTTTGGCTGTGCGATTGTTACCACGAGAAAGTCGTGTTGAGACTTAGTGGCTTGATCGCATTGGTCTTACGTTTGCTTCCGGTGTTTGTTTCGTGCCTCGGGATCGTTCGAGCTTGTCCAATTTCGAGGATGAAATTGTTTTAAGGGGGGGGGGGGGGGTTTAGAATGTTAGACCCAGCTTCTCAGCTTTCCGTTCGGGTCGGGGATGCTGGCCACTAACACATCCAGGCTGGGCGATGTGTTAGTGTCGCGTCGTGGGTGTGCTACGTGACAGTCATCCTGGTCGCGACGAGGGGTGAGGTTGCATTCTTGTCGCCTGGCTTGCCTGTCGCGTTCCTGTCGCGAACCGGGTCAACGGGTCACGACAATGTTTGTCGTGTTTCGCTGTGCAGTCGTCTGACGCCTGTCAGATGGCAGGCGTGTCAGTACGGCTGTCGAGGTTGTCATGGTGCCATGTGGGGGGCGCGTTCTTGTTGCGGTCTGTTGACGATCGCGTTAGGTGCTTAACGCGACGGATTGGCCGGCTACCCCTTCCCCCTCTTCCCCTTCACTCCTCTTCTTTCCTTTCCCCTCTTCTCCGGTGATGGGGAGGCTCCCCTTCGGTGATTAGGGCGTGGTGGCACCGGCAGGCTCGTGGCGGAGCGGCGAAGCACACGTGGAGCGAGGAGGAGGTGGTCCTGCATCATGAAGGCCCCCTATGGGGTTCGGTTCTTCGTGAGAGGTAGGGATTTCTTGTGCCCTTCCCGATCCGGGTGCATTGGGAGCCCCTCGGGGCTTATAGGTAGCTTTACTTCTTTCCCCATGCTCCCTCCGCCCTTGTGGTGTGTTTGTATGGTTTGTGGGCGGCCCGAGATTGAGGATCTGTTGGTCTGCCTCTTGATGGTGTTGCGACGGTTCGACACATCGCGACTTCAGAGGTGGCATTGGCCCGGTCTGGCGCGACCTTATCGGGACGCGGTTGGCGGTCGCGATAAGGCTGTCATGATGTGCGTTCCGGTCGCGACAGGGTGACTGTCACGACACATTTCCCGGTCGTGACAGGGTTCCCGTCGCGACGCCTTGCCCGGTCGCAACAAGGGCTGTCGCGGTGCCCTTCCCCGTCGCAATGGTGTCGCGACGGCCTTGGGGCTCGCAACAGTACTTGTGTTGCCTAGGGTGCTTCCGTGGGCCCGGTTGTGTGTCGGCGTGTGCCCCAGGGTAGGCTTTGCCCTTAGGACCTTTTGGTAGGGAACGCGGCAGGTTGCCTCCCTGGATTCAGCGACCAAAGGTGACACCTTCGTGGCCATGTCTAGCAGTGGCTAGGAGGGTCGCGTTGTCTAATAATCGATTGACTGGTGGCAATCGATTTATAGCAGAGCGACGAGTTTCCGTGCCGGCTGGTAGTGTTCCGAGGTTCCAGATTTTCCCGTACGTGGTTGGTTGGCCGACAACCCCTTTTGGAGGGTTTCTGGCTTCTCGCTCGAGGGGCTTGTCGTGTGTTACAAGCCAGTAGTTCGGCGTGGTTTTATTGTGCTGCCCCGCCTGTTCACCTGATGCTAGGCACTTGAGGGCTTCTCCCCGATCTGAGAGGTTGTTACCGTTACCTGGGACCCCCATCCTCAGGAGCCTTTGAGGGAGCGTTCGGGGCTACGAGCGTGCTCGAGTCAATAGCCTAGTGTGGCGAACTCTGGAGCTGAGGGGAAAACGGTGGTTTAGACAGCGGCGCTGAGTCATTTGTAGAGCTCTCTTGTCTGGGGCAGGACGCCGAGGTCATTGAGGTGTTTTCTTCCCGGCGCGGCCCAGATAGTCCTTTGTCTCACTGCCTCTCTCTGTGTTGGTTCTGGAGCCACGTAGTGGCACTAGGCGTGGGGCTGCAGCTTGGCCACACTGCGGTGTTGCGTTTGTTGTGTGTTTCTATGGCGGCTCTGTCTCACCCTTCCGCAGGAGCGGAGACAGGAGCTAGGCTAGCGAGCTAAGCGTGCGGACTACGGGTCCCCCCCTCTTGGCTGCTAGCGGCAGTGGCTTGGTGCTGTTTTGTGACGACACTTCCTCCGACATTTCTAAGTGTTATCCGTTGCCCTAACTTGCACGACGATTATAGCCTAGTCATGCCTAGTTTCCGTGGGCGTCGTTGGTCTAGCCCTGTGCAGACCCGTGCTTCTGGTGATTTCCGCTCGGTGTCCTCTTGGTTCCGTAGTCCCGTTCTAGGGTGCCAGTCCGTAGTGGCACCGGCGTGTGTAACTTCCCGACCTTGCGGTGTGTCTGGGGTCTGGGGTCCGTGGTGGTTCTGCTGTGGGCCCTCGACCTTGTGGAGGTCTGAGGGGCTGTGCTTGCGGTGAGATGTCGTTCTCACCTGGTTATTACGTGGTCTCGACAGGTGTGCCGAGGGTTGCTTCCGCTTTGTGCCCGACTCTGTTGGTTTTTACGGGAGTCGTGTGTGTGGCCTGACCTCAGTTGGTGGTGTGGCGTTGTTGAGCTGTTCTCTTCCACTGCTTAGTAGTACCCTGCTGTAGGTGTTACTCGCTTTATAGATTTTAGGATAGTTTCCTATTTTCAGAGTTCCTACTGCTCTGGCTGGTGAGGGACTGTAATCCCTACTGGACCTTGTTGTGAGGGTCACCCCCCTACTTCCTTCAGCTAGGGGCTCGTCGTTACGGGAGCTCGGTGTCGGACGGGTTGTGGAGGCGGCTCTAGAGCCGTGTGTTGTCAGCAGTAGTGAGAGCGAGCGTTGTGAGCTCTTGTAGCTGAGTGAGCTGAGAGTTGTGCTTTGCAAGTCCTCGGGGTAGGCCCATAAGGACTGCACCTTCTTCTTGACCTGTGCTTTTACTTGGGACCCGTTGTACAACCTTTGTATATGTACATATTTTATAGTTATTTAGATTCAGTACAATATCTCACTAGACTATTTCTTCTAACCCTTCTGGATCTTCGGATCTGGGGTGGAGGCGCGACCCCTCGAGACCCTGGCGAGGGTCCGGGAGGTCGGGTCGTTACAGGTAATGTGGGAGGGGTAGGTAAATGGCGCACGAACATGACCTCAGAAGGTTCATCGTTATAACCCCATGTGGTTTTGTGGATGGGTTGGCTATTGGCAACCTCAGCCCGAGCAACGGGCTGGGATGGTGGAAGAGGCTGATGTGGGGGTAGTGGTTGTTGTGGTGGAGGTATGAGAGCTAGTATGGGTGGCGGAGCAGGTGCAACATCGGACACGGAGCTTCTTCATGCATTGGGGCATTGTATGGCCCTGGAGGTTGTTGAGTCTGAGGAGGACGAATCGTGGATGCCTGGTGGAGGCATATCATGGTAAATGGGAGGTGTATGTATAGGGGTATAAAGAGTGGATGTGGTATGGTGAGAGGTGGATGGTGGGGGCGTCCACTGACCCATGGGCCCGGACCAGCTTGATGGAATAAGTCACGAATGGGGAGTCCATTAGATGCATCTAGATGTAACGTCCCCGCTCTATAAGCTCTTCCATTGTTGTGATTTGGTTCATAGCCAATGGTGCTTAAACCTCGGTGTAGAGTTGGAAATGATGATTTTACTTGGTCTGACTCTGAGCACATGTGCAGGGTGGGTGGCCATCGACCTCCAACGGTCAGCAAATTGTAAATTCCTCATAGCCCCATCTTCTTGGATGCTAGATCCATTGTAGAGAGATATGGGCTGACGCGCTCTTTATACCTCTAAAGGAACTTATTGTGAAGGATGTGGAAGTCACCTGCCTCTCTTGGCTATAAGAAGTAGAACCCATTCGAGTGCAGACCATCAAGAGACCTTCTACAAAGGTATGCCAAAGTGATAGGATCTTGCTACCAACGAGAAGACTCATAGAGGAATTCTTTGACATGAAGGTAAAGATTGCCGGTGCCATTGTACAGTTGGTACGACTGCATCTCCGAAGGATGATATAGATTTGAGGGAGAGCCGGCATGGCGGCAACGAGGTTCACCCGTAGAATTAGAAAGCTTATTGATTTGCTTCCATACGGTTCAATTTTTGAAGAAGAGCATGTTGAATGGAAGTGGGTTGCAGCTGGGCAGGTGAGGGGTACATGGGGGTGGCCGAGTTAGTGTGGCCTTCCCCAGGGGGGGTCCATAACGGACCGGAGCACAGGAGTGCAAATGGCCAGGGGTCTGAAGTGAAGGATGTACAGGTGACAGAAACGGGGCGCACTAAGCCGTCGCGAAACAAAGAAGAATGCGACCGTCTCACTGGATGTGTATCAAATAATGAATCGCGACCACTATGTCGGACGTGGATTCAAAAGGCCACCTAAAATAGAAAAAAATGCAGTAAACAGGAGATGTACAAAGAGATGAAACACAAAAGCATGGTATGCAGGGTATAAGCATGGAGAGACTAAACGTACACAATCTCAAATACACACGGATCAAATCATCATCATTTTTTTTCTTTTCTTTGAATCCAAAATTGGCTAATCACAAAGGGAAGAAGAGGAGGAAAAGAAGGAGGGGCACGCGAGGGTTGCCAAAGGAGGTGCCACGTGGGGCATGATGGGGTGGGTACTCAAAAAGAAAAAGTAGAAAGACGTCCCACCGTGATCGCCATTTGTAGATTCTGCTTTTTGGGGAACTACGAGCGGTCCACAAAGAAAATAAGAGAGAAAATAAAGAAAAATAAAGGGGTGTGGAGCACAACTTTTTATGTAGACGTGATCGCCAGGACACACGTGGGTGTCGAAGGAGGTGCACACGTGTGGGGTGCGAATGAAAAGTTGATCGCGAGCGTACCTTTTGAAGCGTGGGAGATTGCGCGAGGATCGGGCCTTTCTTCTTCTACGAACATGGCCGCCGTGGTAGAAGGCGCTTCCTTTTCGATTACTTGCAAGACACACAATAAACTAAGAGGATTAGCCAACTGTGCGGTAGTATCAAATTCCAAATAAATGAAATGAAATGAAGACATGGAGATGTACTCACCGCGTGTGTGGCTTTTAAACCCTAGGAAATGGGTCGTGTGTGTGTATGCATGATGTGTGTGCTAAAAAAAGGAGAATAGAAAGAGAATCGACACATGGGGCTGGAGGAGATGGTATGAACAAGATAGGAGGGGGTGCTTCCCCAATAAGTGGACGGTGCATAGGACTAGTTGTTGGAGCATGAATGGATGAAGGAAGAAGAGCGTCCACCCGCCCGCTTGATGCACGTGAGGCGACCGCTCCAAACACAAGGATGAAAGGCTCGGAGTAGCTTGAAGTGAAGGTTCTCCTTGGCTCGGAGTTGAGTCTCCAGTGTGGTAAGGCTTCACCATAGTGCGTGGGTTATGCTTAAAATAGTGGCCTCGATGGTCTATTTATAGGGGGAAAATTCTTAAATCCCGTCTGGTACAGTGGACAGGATTTAAGTTGAATCATGGCGGGGATAATGAACGCATTTCAGAATTTCCATTTTGGTCTACAACAGACTCTAAATCGCGACGGGATACCCCGTCGTGTTTCAGAGTTGCCAAATTCCGCTTTTGGAAAGCTTCCAAAATAGATATGGAAATGAGACGCGATTCAGAAAAGGCATTTCGCTTAAAGAAAGCTGCCAAAATCGATTATGGAATTTTGAATCACGATGGCTATTTATGAATCGCGACGTGTATTCTCGACGCCTTTAAAAATCCTTGTGAATCAAGATTCAAAGCAGCCGACAGACCTTTGTGAATCGTCGCAATTTGCAATTTCTGCCCGGGAGCCTATAAAACTATGGAGAAGCACCGGAAAATTTGGGGAAAATGGGAAAAAAATAGGAAAAACTCTTGCAAGGCAAAAGAGGACCATTTTGTGGCATTACGGGTAATTTGAAATTTGCTCATGGTGATGTCAATTCGCGTGTCTACACTCCTTTGTACCAAGTTCCTACATTTAACTTCTTTATTTCTTTACATTGGTTTGAGCTAGGGGGGAACTTGAATTGAGGGGGAGCCTTAGACTAAGGGGGAGACTCATTAATTTTTTCCACACCTTTATTTTTGGCTTCATCATTTCTATTCCATAGACCTTCCGTTTTGGTCATTGACAAAAAGGGGGAGAGAAATACTCGAAATACATACATACTCTGAATAAATATCATCATATTATTTTGAATATGATATGATTTTGGTTAGTTTTGTCATTACCAAAAAGGGAGAGATTTTTGAATCATTTATCTCCGTGACTATATATTTTGGTGATAACAAAACTTTTCAGAATATTAATGTGTTTTCCTTAATATCATTTTGGTGAAGTCTGTCAACAAGATGTTGCCCAGATAGCAAGCCCATAGGGGGGGTGAATGGATTGCTGAAATTTTCTTATAGAATATTTCTGATAAAAAAAACGCTTGACAAAAGACACTAAGTTCGATGGTTAGAGTTAGGTTAAATAAAGAAAAAGAGAAAAATCACACAGACAACAAGAAAATTTTATCCTGGTTCGGATCTTCTGTCATAAGGAGTCCTACGTCCAGTCCCCAAGCAACACCTAGGGATTTCACTAAGTAAGGGTACAATCCCCCTTAAGGACACTTACACATCCAGCAACAGCTGGCTTCTCTTCTCTACCCAAAGAGGACTAAAGCACCTAATGCACACAGGTCTTCCTTCTTGCCGAAGGGAACAACCACCCACTCAATAGTAGGTCTCTCTTCACCCCTAAGAGGAACCTCAAAGAAAATGAGTAAGAAGTGGATGGCCCCTAGGACCAAGCTAATACAAACTGTTGATCTGAGGCAATGTCTGAGAGACAAAGAATCGACAAGGACACTATCTCTCAGATCTACTCAAGCTCTCAAAGGCTAGCAATTTGTTGTGGAGAGCTAAAGCTACAAAAGGTTTGAATGGACGAGCGAGAGCTTATTTTGTTGCAGGTGACTAAGATCTTCAAGCTTTCAAAGGTTTTTCAAGAGTTGAAGAGTTGTTCTTCATGGACTCACCAGTCTTCTATTATCTTTTTGAAAGATTTGACCGTTAAAGTATCCGTTGTCTCACATCTTCATGCACGTTGGAGTGTCTAGTCTGAAGTATGGAGCAAGAGAACCTGTAGCCATTAAATGTTGAAAGACACTTACTCAAAGGAGAGTGTTCGAATCTCTTATTCTTCGACAGGTTGACAATTCCAACTATGTAACGTGTGTTCTACTGGAACCTGCACATATAAATATTGAAGCATAGACAACTTATCTTGGTCTAAACTATCAGTCAACATTAGTAGTCATGTTATAGGAGGATACACTAAAAATGCAATTCCATTCTGTCATCCAATAAAGCGTTACTTTACGTGACATGAGTGTGGTAAGTAAAGATGTATCGTGCGGAGATATGTACCATCACAATAATGTTAAGAGCACCGGATACAACATGATCGCGGTAAGACTTGAAATCTACGAGATTTTAAATATATTTGAAATCAAGATGGAATGTCTTTAAGATTCTGAAAAGAATTTCAATAGAAATATTTAATAGCTTGTCAAAAACATAATCGTTATTAAAGAGAGCTGATGTTTGGAGACAGTCTATGATTAGAGAGAGTTGATGTGGATATGAAATCGATGTTATAACTATAATCCATGTGAGAATGTAATCCATGCTGAAACAAACTCGATGTGAACATAATCCATGTTATGAAATCGATATTCCTGTAGAAGTCGTTGTTTAACTGAAGTCAGTGTACAGATGAATCGTTATTTAATTGAAATCGATGTACAGATGAATCATTGTTTAACTAAAATCAATGTATAGATGAAATCGTTGTTTAATTGAAATCGATTACAGATGACATCGTTTGTTAATTTGAAATCGATGTGCAGATGAAATCGTTGTTTTTGAAATGAAGTCGTTGTTCTAGTAAAGTCATTGTGTCACATGAAGTCAATGTTCTATTGAAATCTATGTTTCGTGTAATCGTTGTAAGAAACGAAGCGTTGTTTCATATGAAGTCGTGTTCTACCGAAATCGATATTTAAGTTGAAATCATTGTAGAACCGAAGTCGTTGTTTCATATGAAGTCAATGTTCTACCGAAATCGATGTTTAAGTTGAAATCGTTGTAGAAATGAAGTCGTTGTTTCATATGAAGTCGATGTAGAAACGAAATCGATGTTCTACTGAGGAAATTCGTTTTTATGTTGGATCGAAATGGCAGATACACAGTCCTAGAGGGGGGGTGAATAGGACTTTTCTTGCTTTTCAAAAATTCTTCTGAAATCACAACACTAAGTAGATATGTTAGTGCTCGGTGTGATGTGTGTGATTCAAGTGAGAACTTGGCGGAGGAAACAATCACACGGAGAATTGCACAGAGATTTATCCTGGTTCGGCCCTTCCCACATGAAAGTCCTACATCCAGCCTCAAGCCAACCACTTGAGTTTTTCACTAAACTGCCAATCAAATTTGGCCTTCTCTCACCCTTGAGAGGAATTACAACACCACTTGCTCCACAGCAAGTCTTCCCTAAACAGGGGTATACAAGACTGCCTTATACCAAAGGCCTCCCTTCACAAGAGGGGTAAAGCAGAGAAAACTTTCTGCAGAAAAAACAATTAAAGGAGAAAGAAAACTTGTGTGTTTGCCTCAAGATGACACAGAAACCACACTTCCAGCAGGATTGAATGAAGAGAAATGCAGTCTAAATCCTAGCTGAAGTTACTTGGGTGGACTTCAAAAGAAGGAGCAATTACAATTGCCACCCAACGGCAGATCTTCAGAACAGAAATTCCTGAAGATGTGCTCTCACCAGAAGTTTGAACGGAAGGCTTTGAGAGCTTGAAGAATGCAAGATGAGCTTTCAGAGACTTGGCTTGAAAGAATTTTTGCACCTCGAATTGTGTTCTTCATGAGCTTTCTCCCTCTCTTAATCTTCAAAAACTAGCCGTTGAGGAAGATAGCCGTTGGAGTAAGATGGTTGTTGCTACTACCATTTGAGGAGAGTTTTGGGGATCCTTTGGATCTTGGAGCTTATATCAAAGGGTCTTGAACTTTGCCTCTTCCCAAAGTCTTTAAAGGCAGGAGCCATTGTCACAGTTGAAGATAAGCTCTTTGAGACTTGAGCTGAGCAACCCATGCTTAAAACATGCGCTCTAATAAATGCCTTTGCAAGGACAAGACAAAGACAAAAGCATATCCATACCTTTGTGGTAGGTGAGTCAATGGAGTACAACAAATAGTATGGAACCTAGTATTCTTAGTCCTTTCGGAAAATAAGGCAGACAGACAAAAAGTTGAGGTATGGGTCTGTCAGTGGTAGGTGAGATGGTCAGATACCATGCGCCTGATTTTTACATAAATGCTTTGAGTCTTTTTTAGAAGGAATAGATTGAGGCAAAGGACATCAAGACTGTAAGAACTAGAAGTATATTTCAGAGAAATATTTTTACAAGAATGTAAATATGTGAATGTACTGAATTTTCTGTCAGAAATATATTAAAATAATACTTGTATGATCTAAATGCATATGATAAGTAACATGAAATATGTCATAGATTTTATGCTTAAGAAGAATTTACAACAAGGAATGACAATTAGAACTGACAGAGGTACGACTATGGCTGACAGTGTGTAGTCGAATTCAGTAGAACATGTAATTCGACTCAAGAAGTAAGTATGATTCGATTCAGGAAGAATAGTGTAATTCGACTCAAGAAGGAAATCGAATGAGTGTAAAGTTATGAGTCGAATACAGTAAAAAGACATTCGACTGTATGAGTCGAAGTTATGAGTCGAATACAGTATAAAGACATTCGACTGTATGAGTCGAAGTCATGAGTCGAATACAGTATAAAGACATTCGACTGTATGAGTCGAAGTCATGAGTCGAATACAGTATAAAGTTGTATACTTAGAAAAATTTGGTCTTTCAGGATATTGAAGCTGTCTAGAAATTTTGTAGTATATCTATATTTTTGGAAGATATATATTTGGGAATTATCATGGTAGACACAAAATATTCATTTAAAGATTGTCTTATCAAAATACTTAATTTTCTGAAGACTAGAGGAAGTTGCTCAACAATTCTCCCTCCTTTGTAATGACAAAAATCTTAAATGGTAGTTGATAGCCTGAATAGCATATAAATTGTTTGATACAAATTTTGCAAAAAACTGAGTAGCTGAGTAGCTACCTTGACTTTTCTCCCCCTTTGTGGCATTAACATAAAGGATATCAATTAGGCAATGCAAAAGACAGGAGAAAATAGTAAATGCTTTGACCAAAAAGGATAAGTGTTTGGGATAAGCATTATACAACTTTCAGAAAAAAAAACAATACAATTTTCAGTTGTTGCCAGAGCTAGGAAGATAGAGAGCGGGGAATTTTAGCCAAGAATGGCTCTATAAGATTCCAAGCTTCAGCTCATTGGTTGGGAAGATGTGGTCAAACTTTGAAGGGTCCACATTGTAGGTAGGACTAGTGAAAGGCAATTTCTTCAGAGACTTGATGTGGCGCCTTCTGTAAAAGGCGCGCTTGAGGTTAGCCTTTTCTGGATCCATGACATATTTGATTTGAAGGGGAGTAAACTTCTTAGTAACTGCCAGTGATAAGAACTCATGGAGAGTGATGTTCCAGTGGAGACCAGACGAGAGACCTGCATCCTTGGCCTGATAATAGTACAAATTCTGTGTGCCCATTTAAGGCCTATGTGCTTTCTCAGGTCGAGGAGGCTCTTGGAGTGATACTCATTCAGAGTGAGTTCATTTTCTGGCACTTAACATGATGATCTGGATAAGCTTTCTCCCATTGATCAGGAGTGGAATCGTTCGGATTCAGCGAAACTAGTTGGAGATCAAGAGGTTCTTGTGCAATTTGGGTAAGTGAAGAAAGATGAACCTTTGAAAGCTGAGCTTGGACTTGTACTTGATCTTGAACCTTGTAGAGATCCGAAGGAATCTGTTGTAGAGGTATCAGCAAAGGGACCTCTATAGAGAACTGCTCCTACAAGGGGTGGATGGAGATTAGGTAATAATGCTGCTGTCATTGAGGGAACCACTGGCCTTTGACCTCTGATGAGCATATCATATTGGCCTCTAGAGACATCATGCAGACCAAGTTTGAACCTCTCAAAATTGAAGGCTTTCATGGCAGTAAATTTGGTCTGAGATTCTCTGAGAAGAGTGGCAAAGAGGTCATGAAATCGGAGGGAGATATTAGTATCGATTTTGAGGTGGTGGTTCCGTGATTGGGCTTCTTGAAATCTCATGGCTTCCTCGGGGTAGAGATCAACAACTCTTGAGGAGTCAGACAGTGGCTCTTCTGAGAAACAACCTAAAGTTCAGAAATTGAACCTGGGAAGAGTTGATCAGAGATGGAAGCCAGTGTTCAAAAGTGAAACCTGGCATGTTGTGGATTTCAAGAAAGGCTCTAATTTGAAGATATTCTCTGAATAGAGCCATGAACTGAGGAGAATGGTACAAAGGCATACCAAAATGGAGGAAGAAGTAAGCTGCTTTGTCTCCCAAATTGGGACCACGGGAGGCTGGTAGTTGCTAGTGGAGGCTGGGAGCTTGCTCTTGCTTCTGCTGGGGTTCATCGGATATGGACTGCTGATCAGCCTGGATCTCTTGATCCTTTTCTACTACTTGCTCAAGCACTTGATCTTCAGAAACTTTTTCTTGAGTGGCTCTTGGTGCTGTGGCTCTTGAGCAGTAGCTGCTGCTTCTTCTTGTTGCTGTGAGGAATAGGCCCTGCTGGCTTGGAAGTGCCCTGCTGGCACACTAGCTGAAGCATAAGCTCTTTTATCTGCTTCACCTCATCAGCTAAACTATCAAAATTGACATCTATCAGTTCAACTTGCATATGAAGAATAGATAGATTTTCTTGTTGGGACTTGACAAGCTCTAGAATGAGCCAAGGCTGTTGCTACTCTCCCCCGAGACATTGACCGGTCTCAAACTGAGAGAACGGGAGTATGAAGGCTCTCTCTCTTCAAAATATGTTCCATAGGTGGGACAGGAACATCCTCAGACAGAATTCCTTTACCTCTGAGATCTCTTAAATGCACAGTCTCAGAGGGAGCATCTTGCTCATTAAGAGAGGAGGAGGCTGGAAACTGAACTTCTTCATTTTGAACTGGTGGAGGGATAGTTGGTGAAGGAGGCTGAACAAACACACATCTGAGATTACTGGATCAGCCGGGGCTTCAATTTGAATACTTGTAGTAGGAATGTCTTGGGTGAGCACAGAGACTAATGGCTCATCTTGATACACTTCATGTTCACACTCTGGAACAGAGTTTATACCACAAGTTCTGGTTCTTTCCAACTAAGGAGTAGTGACTCCTTCTAAGAGTAATGAGCCCAATCTTCTCTCTGGTGCTTACAGGCACTTCTCCAGACAAATCCACAGAAAAATTCTTAAAAATCATGGTTAGCAAAGATCCTAAGGAAGAGACTTTTGTAGGTCTTTTGCTGCTATCATTCTCTCCAAGATGACTGCTGGGAGGTTGACTCTGTGCCTCTGAATGGCCCAAAGAGTAGATTCCCATCTCTGTGTGGAGGAATGGGTACCTGCTCTAGCGGTTATGATATTGGTAATGATACAGTGAATCAACCTCTTTTCTGCAGATAGCTCATTGACTTGCAAACCCCTCTTGCACAGAGTCCCCAGATTCCCAATAATCCCTAGCTTCTGTTTCTCTAAGGGGATAAACTCACTGAGACAGTGTCCGACATTAGGAATTCAAAAGCTCCACAAGATATTCCTCTGAAATGGTGCTTCTGATTCCTTTAACATACCCTACTATGGTGTTTCCAGTCGAAATTTTCAGGGAAGCATAAAAGGACCTTACTGCGCTGGCTTACAAAGGTTCTGAAATCTGACAGAGCTTGGTCCATCCCATTTCTATGAGGGTTTCCTCTACCCATGCTAGATGCCACTCAGATGAGAAAACTCAACAGACTTTCCGGAACATATGGGAATCTTGGCTAGTCTTTGAAGTTGGTCAGGGGTGAGTTGGACGGAATCTTGAGCCCTAGAAGATGCCATCTAGACAAATAGACGAAAGGGAAACTTAGGGACCTTCAGAGGAGGAGGAGATATACTCGAAAGAGTTAAAGATCCTACCTTTTCTCGAAAGGATGAGGTTTAGCAGAGGGCTTCTGAAGGTCCTTCGCCGGAGAGCAAGAAGGCACGAAGAAGAGGACAGAGCAGTCGAAGAGAGATTTCAAAGGGTGCTTTCTAAAGGGGGGAAAGAGTGTTTATATAAAAGTTAGAGGAAAACCATCCCTTCATCTCAGGTTGACGGATGCGATGGAAGGATGTGATCGTTACGTTATGAAGAGACGCACCTTAATTAGTTGTCAATTACGGAATTTAAATATTAAGCGTCGTTTCAGGAACTTAAGTGAGTCGATTTTAAGGATTCGACTGCATCAGTCGAATGCCAAGTTTTAACATGAGTCGAATGCCTTGACTCTTCATGAGTCGAATGCATAAGTCGAACTTTGACTTGAAAAAATTTCAGGATACTTTTTCATAGAATACAAACAACATTTTTCAAGCATGATATTTAGGCAAACATTAATCAGGATTGCACATACCTATTTCTCTTCTATAGATGTAAATCTATCTTCTGGTAGGGGCTTTGTAAAAATATTGCTAATTGATTTTCTATAGAAACAAATTCAAGAGAGATGTTTCCACTTACATGATCCCTGATGAGTGATGTCTAACCTCAATGTGCTTTGTTCTTGAGTGCTGAATTGGATTCTTGGTTAAATTGATTGCACTTGTATTATCACACAGCATGGGATTTTCTGAAGTGATGACCATAGTCCTTCCAATTGGTGCTTAATCCATAACAGTTGAGTACAGCAACTTCCAGCTGCAATGTATCAGCTTCTGTAGTGGATAAGGCTACTGAGTTTTGTTTTCTGGAAGACCAAGATATCAAGCATCCTGCAAGGATTGACAAGTACCACTTGGTGTTTCTGTCTAATTTGCATCCAGCATAGTCAGCATCACTATATCCAATTAACTTGAATTCTGAACATCTAGGAAAACATAAACCTAATTTATGTGTATAATAAGATATTCTAAAAATTCTTTTAACAGCATGAACATGTGACTCTTTTGGATCAGCTTGGAATCTTGCACATAAACAAACACTGAACATTATGTCTGGTCTACTTGCAGTGAGATAGAGTAGTGATCCTATCATTCTCTATAGATCTTTTGATCTGCCTTTTACCAAGGGGATCACTATCTAGCTTAATGCCTGAGCTCATAGGTGTACCTAAAGGCTTACATTTGTCAAATCTATACTTGATCAGTAGATCTGAGATGTATTTGGTTTG
>CM024756.1:139906263-139996179 GCA_014218235.1 Colocasia esculenta | reverse complement strand
TTAATGATGACCAATGAACATCACTCATACTTTGATTTTGATGATGACATATGTGATTTAATGATGACATATTGTGATTTTGATGATGATAGTTGAACATGTTATACATTCTATACATATCACAATAATCCTTAAACAACATGTTCTTGATGTTTAATATCTCATATTTTAATGATAATATCTTGTACTAATGATTTTGTGTTAAATTTGCAGGTGTATACAGATTTTGTCATGGTAGTGTCGACACACCCATTGATGGTGTCGACACAGGGTTTCAAACCCTAAGGCAAAATGATGAAGAAAAGGTCAAGTGTGTCACACAACCTCAAGTGGTGTCGACACTAGACCAGCTCCCAGAGAACCCAGTTGACAGGTCTGCACAGTGTGTCGACACAGCCCTCAAATGGTGTCGACACTAGATCCAGTTCCCAGAGGACCTGTTTTCTAGACTGGGACAAGTGTCGACATAGTCTAGGTGTGTGTCGACACTAGTCTCAGCTCCCAGAAGTCCAGTCTTGCGCAAATGGGACAGTGTGTCGACACACTCCCTGGTGGTGTCGACACACTCTGGCTGAAAACTCAAAATCGTGATTTTATCTGGACACGTGGCTGCTTGGGAATAAGGGATTTGACCTAGGTTTTGTGGCCGACGTACCCCAAGGCTTTATGGACATATGGGGCTATATATACCCATGTTTCTTGTACTCCAAGGGATCTATGAGGAGGAGACCAGAGATCTCCAGAAAAGGGGTGTGGCAGCTGCAGAAAGGAAAAGAGGGGAGCAGAGCAATGCTATTTGGAAGGAGAATGTGAAGAAGAAGAGAGAAGAGGAGAGAGGAAAAAGTATCCGCATCTAGAAAGGGAGCAGAGCAGCGCCATCAGATTGAGGAGCAGAAGAGCAGCAAAGGAAGAAGAAGAATTGGCAATCCGGATGCCACTGAAGTATAGCATCGTGGATTGAAGAAGATCTCCAACGAATTCCTTCAAGCATCTTCAATCCAAGCTTCTGCAAGTCTTCTTCATCAAGGAATATCCAAGTCACATCTATTTTATTTATTTTCTTGGAGTGTTCATCCAGTTTTCATTGTGTGATCTGTGTATGTGTTCTACACAGATAACTTAATTCTGTTTGTTCTATTTTATCATTGTATTGAGATAGATCGGGCTAGAGGATCTATTCTCTAACTGAGCTTGTTCTAGCAGAACTTGGATCTTTCGTGGTCCAAAGGTTGGAGCCGTAGTGCTCCGGTTTTGAGCCATGTGCTCAAGTGCTTGTGAGTCGTCGTATCATAAGTGGTTTGTGGAGTAGGTCGTTGTGCCTATCTCCTGAGTTTCTTTGAGTCATCATACTCAAAGGGTTTGGAGTCATCATGCTCGGTTGTTTCTTGAGTCGTCGTGCTCAAGGGTGTTTGGAGTCGTTGTGCTCCAGAGTGTGTTGTACTCAAGGTTTGAGTAGTGTGGCCTCACTGTGTGAGGGGTGGACGTAGGAGTCACTGGAGGTGATTTCCAAACCACCTAAAATCCTCTGTGCAATGGTTTAATTGTGGTTTGACTTTGTATTGTGCTAGATGCATGCATAGGGATTTCGCTCACACTACTAATTGATTTGCTCACACACACTAATCACATTCAGATCAGTAAATTGTTTGTTGAATTGATCTCTGATTCGAAGTAATTTTAAATTGCTTAAGCTTCTGCGTAATGGTGTTAGATCTATCAACCCCCCTTTCTAGATCTGATCCATACACAATTCAATCCTACAATTGGTATCAGAGAAGTTAATGTATGTTACTGATTTGATTGATTGCTTTGTTGATCTCTGTGTTACATTGATTAACTGTGATTAGATCTAATAAGTCTTTTGAGTTTGGTATAATGGCAAATCTCTTTAATTTGCATGAATTTCCTATTATAATTTCAAAGAAATCACCAATCTCACTTTCATCAAGTTTTTCAAAGGAAGCACAAAGAAAAGGAGCAAAAGAAATTCACAAGTACTTTATGGCAAAGAAGAGCCTCAATGAATCCAGAAAATCAACAATACAGAAGGTTGTGCTCTCACAGCACATTCCATGAGCTTAGAGCATTCTGCATCCTCTCCAGAAAAAAGAGTTCAAATGGGTCTACAAGATCAGGTAAATCAATTCCAGATCCATTTATGTTTCTAATTCTGATTCTGATGCAGATGAAGGCATGTCCTATGCTGAATTGATTGAATTCTGTGAGAGATACAGAATCTTAATGCAAAGCTGAATACTAAAAATAAAGAATTGAAAAAGACTTTAAAACATTAACAAAGAAAGTGAAAAATTGAAAAGTACACTTGAATTGCTCCAGAACAATGATAAAGATTCTTCACAAGAAAATGAGAATTTGAAAATTGAAGTTTAGAAACTGAATTCTGAAAAAGAAAATCTGAAAGATAAAATCAAAATTTGTGAAAACAAGCTGTCCAAGTTAAAAGAAGATCATGATCAGTTGGAATTTGAAAATCTTGATTTGAAATATGAAAATGAAAAATTGATTGATCTCAATGAAAACCTCAAATTTGACAATGATCAATTAAACAAACAGATTTCTAACATGGCTCATGATCAAAAAATAAATGAAAGATGCAAACAACTTGTTGAAGAAAATAGACATCTAAAAAGGAAGATTGAATGCTTGTTGCATGACAAACCATTGGACAATGATTGTAGCAATTTAAGTAACAAAATTTTTGATTTGGAAAAACAAATTGCTCAATTTGAAAATGAAAAGAACAAGATGAAAAATGGTTTAGATTAAACTTCAAATTTCAGAAAAAGAAGTTGTTGCATTAAAAACTGAAAACAGAAGCTTCAACATGAATTGAAAAATACTAAATACACAAGTCTTGCTTCTGTAAGAGACAAGAAAAATGAAAATAAAACAAAATTAACATTTGTTAAAGCTGCTGCAAACAAAACTCTGCTAATTCTAATGAAAAACTAGTGAAAGTTCTTGTTCAGAAAAAGACAGAGAAAAAGAAAAATGCTACTGTCAAGACGATTCATCTACTTCCTCCATCAGTCCAAAAAGCTCCAAGGCAAGTTCCAAATTTACATCATACCAAGAGCCACCAAAAGACACCTCCTTCTCCTCATGGTAAGCCTACTCACATGAAAAGGAGATTCCAGCAAATGCATACATGCCAAGGTAGTACCAGGTAAGAAATACTCTCATTTGCTTTAACTGCAATAAACCTGGTCATCTTGCCAAACATTGCTGGAGTAGAAATCAACATTTCCATAAATATGTCAAATCAGTCCAGTGCTTCACATGTCATAAATTGGGCATACTTCTAGGGAATGTTGACATAGAATTGATAATCTTGTGCATGCTCCCATGTTTCATGTTAATGTACATAAGAATAAAGATCATGTTCATGCTGAAAACACTCAAAATCTATGTACATGAAAAATGAAATGTTGCACAAAAGATCTCTTCTGAATTCCATGATAAAAATCTCAATGATAAAAATCTGAAAAATAGAAAATAAATGTTCAGTATGTCAGTGGTGCATTCTATACCAATAACTCTAAGATTAGAAACCAAGATTCTAGTGTTCTAGTCTTCAAAAAAATGCACCCAATATCAAATCTTTTGGATTCAAAAATCATTGTTGCAGATTCATGGAAGATCCTTAGGACCCAAACAGGTTTGGGTTCTGAAATGTGCTGCTTGAATGCTGGATGCAGGGATCCTTATAGTCAATTTCAAGATGAAGGCTTCATGACTAAGGCTACAAGGAAAGTAAGTGAAGAGAATGAAAGAAAGTGCAATCTCACCAGGACCCAAGCAAGTGTGGGTTCCAAAACCAGCTTGATCAGCAAGCTGAGGAGTCTTGCAGCCATACATTGTAAATGGATTCAAGATATTGGTTGTGCAAGGCAAGAAATGATTGGAGAACACAGGGTAAAATTAAAAAAAAAATGAAGACTGTTCAGGTAAAATTTCTTTATCATTTCAAATGTAAATTGTCTGAAATGAAATGAATGTTTAATTTTTATCTGAACAATGAGAAATGTGTTTGAATGTTGCTCCAACAATGAATTTGTATCACAACAATTGAAATCATGTTTGTTGTGTGTTCATGACTCCTTATGCATATCTTCTGTTTTGACTTCTTGGTATATCAAATGATGACATGTGGAAAAACAAGTTATGCTTGTTTGGAAGCTATCATTATGCGTGAGTAAAATACTCCACCAAGTACCAAAAGTCATGTTATGCATAAGCTAATTGTATGCATAATCATGTGTGAATTGCTTGCTAGCTTTTTCATTCCATGCACATATTAAGGGGGAAAAATGTTCTTGCAAAGCTGTAAATAAAGGCCATTCTCTCTTGCAAATAAATTCCTACTTCTCAATTGCATTGAAATTCTTGGTATATCAAATAGTGATTTGAAGAAAGGCAAGTTAGGCTTGTCTGGACACTTTCACTATGCGTGAGTATATGTCTCCTCCAAGTACCAAGATTCCTTATGCAATTATTGAGGGGGAGTATTTGTTGAGGGGGAGTCATTGTCTATTCTCACTCATTTTTTTTTTGACATTTGTTGTCTATTTTGAACCCCAAAGTCATCAGAAGTTTTGAGTCCTTGTGCTATTTTCTTATGAGAGAATTAAGACATTGAACCTAAACTCATTGTGCATTTAGTTTAATTCAAAGATTCATTATCATTTCAAGGTTAGCAATCTTAATACTGAATGTTTTTAAAATGATTTGCAAAACACTTGTAGGCACATGAGTGCTTTACTATTAACATGTGTATGTTTAAGCTTCATTTTTACCACATGTTAAGAATAATTTTTCTAAATTCGTAGTCATGACTTGTCTAGTCAAAGCAAACATATTCCTGCAAAACATCAAAAGAAAATGATCAATCTGGAAAGATACAAACAGAGCAATGCAAATTCTTGAACCACTGAGTAACCGGGTCATTTCACCTAAAAAGTGATTTGTTTCGCGTCAAAAGTGGAAATAAAAGTTTTCAACTCTGTATAAGATAATGAAAGTCAAACCACTGAGTAATCAGGAGATCTTGCATCTAATCAATGTGATCTCTTACACTGAAAAGTGAGATTTAACTAATTTATTCTTGTATTCTTTCTCAGTTCAAAATGAAATCAAATCAAGACAGGATAGAAAATCTTAAGACCTTAATAAAGTTCATGTTTACTGAGTTTAGACCTATTATTCCACATTGTGTTAAATTAAAGATCCTAACATCCTTGTTAAATACTTCTGCTCACTCATATAGGTCACTTTTCTTCACATTTGCATCATTGTTTTAACTACATTCAGATCATTATATCTTGTAACATCTTGTGTTGAGTGTGTCGTTGTAATTAAACTTTGTTGCACAATAACAAAAACACAATAATTTCTTCATATGTCAATATCACTTTGCCTCACTTATTTTGATCATTTCTGAACATTCCTTTCCCACATTTCATTTCTTGACCTCCTACTATTCTTTATTTCTCTCTCTTATCTATCTTTTTGATGCTGTCAAAAAAAGGGAGAGGCCTTTAAAAATGGGAGAAAGTTCTTTAAAGGGAGAAAGTTTCTTATGGAGAAAATTCAAAAAGGGGAGATTTTAGTCAGGTATTGGGAGATTGTGCATATGTTTTGTCAACATAAAAAAAGGGGAGATTGTTGGGTTGAGTGTGTTTTGAAATTTCCTAAAGTTGTATTTTAATGATGACCAATGAACATCACTCATACTTTGATTTTGATGATGACATATGTGATTTTAATGATGACATATTTTGATTTTGATGATGATATGTTGAACCTGTTATACATTCTATACATATCACAATAATGCTTAAACAACATGTTCTTGATGTTTAATATCTCATATTTTATGATAATATCTTGTACTAATGATTTATGTGTTAATTTACAGATGTATACAGATTTTGTCATGGTAGTGTCGACACACCCATTGATGGTGTCGACACAGGGTTTCAAACCCGAAGGCAAAATGATGAAGAAAAGATCAAGTGTGTCGACACAGCCTCAAGTGGTGTCGACACTAGACCCAGCTCCCAGAGAACCCAGTTGACAGGTCTGTACAGTGTGTCGACACAGCCCCAAGTGGTGTCGACACTAGATCTAGTTCCCAGAGCCTATTTGCCAGACGGGACAGTGTGTCGACACAGTCTAGGTGTGTGTCGACACTAGTCTCGCTCCCAGAATTCTAGTCTTGCGCAAATGGGACAGTGTGTCGACACACTCCCTGTGGTGTCGACACACTTCGGATGAAACTCAAAATCGTGATTTTATCTAGACACGTGGCTGCTTGGGAATTAAGGGATTTGACCTAGGTTTTTGTGCCCACGTACCCCAAGGCTCTTTATGGACATATGGGGCTATATATACCCATGTTTCTTGTACTCCAATGGCATCTATGAGGAGAGAGACCAGAGATCTCTAGAAAAGGGTGTGGCGGCTGCAGAAAGGAAAAGAGGGAGCAGAGTAGTGCTGTTTGGAAGGAGAACATGAAGAAGAAGAGAAGAGAAGAGGAGAGAGAAAAAGTATCAGCATCCAGAAAGGGAGCAGAGCAGCGCCATCAGATTGAGGAGCAGAAGAGCAGCAAAGGAAGAAGAAGAACTGGCAATCCGATGCCACTGAAGTAGAGCATCGTGGATTGAAGAAGATCTCCAACGAATTCCTTCAAGCATCTTCAATCCAAGCTTCTGCAAGTCTTCTTCATCAAGGAACATCCAAGTCACATCTATTTCATTTATTTTCTTGAGTGTTCATCCAGTTTTTCATTGTGTGATCTGTGTATGTGTTCTACACAGATCACTTAATTCTGTTTGTTCTATTTTTCATTGTATTGAGATAGATCAGGCTAGAGGATCTATTCTCTAACTGAGCTTGTTCTAGCAGAACTTGGATCTTTCGTGGTCCAAAGGTTTGGTGCCGTAGTGCTTCGATTTTGAGCCATTGTGCTCAAGTTCTTGTGAGTCATCGTACTCATAAGTGGTTTGTGGAGTAGGTCGTTGTGCCTATCTCCTGAGTTTTCTTTGAGTCGTCGTACTCAAAGGGTTTGGAGTCATCGTGCTCCGGTTGTTTCTTGAGTCGTCGTGCTCAAGGGTGTTTGGAGTCGTCGTGCTCCAGAGTGTGTTGTACTCAAGGTTTTGAGTAGTGTGGCCTCACTGTGTGAGGGGTAGACGTAGGAGTCACTGGAGGTGATTTCCGAACCACCTAAAAATCCTCTATGCAGTCGTTTGTATTGTGGTTTGACTTTGTATTGCGCTAGATGCATGCATAGGGATTTTGCTTACACTACTAATTGATTTTCTCACACACAATCACACTTCAGATCAGTAAATTGTTTGTCTGAATTGATCTCTGATTCGAAGTAATTTTAAATTGCTTAAGCTTCTGCGTTAATTGGTGTTAGATCTATTCAACCCCCCTTTCTAGATCTGATCCATACACATATTCGATCCTTCACATTGATTCTTACTCTGGTCTCCAAGTCAGACACTTCCCCAGGGGGCCCTCAGATCATGCCCCACTTATGGTATCCCTCATTCCTTCTACCCGTTCTCCTTCCAGGTTCACATTCTAATCGATGTGGTGCACTAATGACTCCTTCCAGGTGATTGTAAAATGGCCTGGGAGTCTACTACTGGTTGGCACTATAACCCCTTTGTTATTCTCCACATGAAGCTTAAGGCAGTTAGACCGCTTTGCACACATGGAACAAAGAAACTTTTGGAAACATTCATGATAATCTGATTATCCATGAAGAGCAGGCCAAGGTGATGCAGGAAGCTTTTGATGATTTTCCCTCTCCGAAAAATCGTGTGGCGATGGGTATTGCTAATGCAAACCTTAGGAAGACTATTAACTGTGTGGAGATGTTCTGGGCTCAGAAAGCTCGTATGCAATGGCTGGACAATGGTGATCAGAATAATGCATTTTACCATGCTGTTGTCAATGGGAGGAGAAAGCGCAATACTATTTACCGGCTTCAGGTGGCGGGTTCTTGGACGGAGGACCAAGATTATATCAAGCAAGAGGCGGTTAGCTATTTCCAGTCTTTGCTTCAAACCTCTAATCATGTTATTGACCATTCTCTTCTTGATGTCATTCCATCCTTGGTTACTGAAGATCATAATTCTCTGCTCACTGCCATCCCTTCTAAGGAAGACATTAAGGAGGCGGTGTGGTGCTTGAATGCTAATGGTGCTCCGGGCCCTGATGGTTTCACGGGTCATTTTTTCACTTCTGTTGGGAGATTATTCAGAAAGAGGTGGTGGATGCAGTGGTTGGTTTTTTAAGGGTTTCCTTTGCCCAGAGGGGTTACTTCAACTTTGATTTCCTTGATCCCCAAGAAGGATAACCAACTACTTTTGATGACTATAGACCAATTAGTTTATGCAATTTTTGTTACAAGATTGTTTCTAGAATCCTTTGTGAGAGACTGTCTAATATCCTTCCTCATATTATTTCTCAGGGGCAAGGAGCTTTTGTTAAAGGTAGGGTCATCCTTGATAACATATCCCTTGCTAGACAACTGGTGAGAGACATGGGGAAAAAGGTTAGAGGCTCTAATACTTTGATGAAGCTGGACATTAAAAAAGCTTATGACAGTGTGGAGTGGGATTTTCCTTTGGCGGTTCTCAAGAAGTTTGGTTTTTGTCACAGATTCACTTCTTACATTGGTATGTTAATCAGCAATTGTTGGTTTTCTATCCTCTTTAATGGTGTTCCGACTGGTTTTTTCCCATCCACTCGGGGTCTCCGTCAAGGTGATCCCATTGCTCCCGCTCTTTTTATTATTATGGAGGAGGCTCTCAGTAGAGGAATCAGAAATCTGATGACTACGGGAAGACTCCAGCCGTACTTGGGTCCCAGACCATGCCCCCCGATTTCCCACCTCCTGTTTGCGGATGATACCTTCATTTTTCTTAATGGCGGCATTCACAATGTGAAGAGATTACTTACCTTTCTCAACAGGTACTCTTCCTCATCAGGTCAGCTTATCAATGCCTCCAAGAGTTCTTTCATGATTTCAGAGAAAGCTCCCATTCAAACAGTTAATAGAATTAAAAGGGTCACTGGATTCAGAAGGCAGAGTGGTGCTTTGACATATCTGGGTGTTCCCCTATGTCCTGGCAGAATCTTGGCATCAGATTTCTCCCCCCTCATTCAGAAGATTAATGGGAAGCTTGCTTGCTGGAAGCCTAGACTGATATCCCAAGCTGGGAGAATAACTCTTATTAACGCTGTACTTACTTCTTTACTTGTTTATCTGGCAGCTTCTACATCCATTCCTGTCAGCATTTTGAATTATATTGATAGATCTTGTGTTGGTTTTTTCTGGAACAATTCTGAAGGCAAGAGGCGTCGTCAATGGGTTGCTTGGACCATCATCCAGCGTCCTTTGGATGAAGGAGGGCTGGGCATTCGCAACATTAAAAAGTCCAATTGGCTTTAGCAATGAAGTCCATATGGAATATATACCAGGGTGTTTCCTTCTGGGCCCAGTATGCTAGGAAGCGCTTTATGTCTGATAGAAAATGCAATTTTAAGGGCATGTCTTCTACTGTCTGGTCCCTTGCCCATTAGCTTATACTGGAAAATACTAGATGGATCCATGGTGACTGCAATAATATTAACATCTTATCTGACCTTTGGATTGGGGAAAGACCTTTGGAAACTTGTTGACCACTTCGGTTGAGGGGGGAAATTACATGCTTAAGGACATTATTTCTGATCCTGATCATCCCATTCATCCACTCCTGCCTGCTAATGTCCTCTAGGGTGTTGTCCTCAATGATGAGAAGGATAGAAGAGTCTGGTGTCCTTCTACGGATGGTAGTTTTTTGTGAAATCAGCTTATAATTTGGTTCACACTATTGGCTCTCAGAGACATGCGTTAACTAAACTTTGGCACAGTAGGTTCAATAGAAGAGCTTCTCTGTTTTGTTGGAAGCTTCTCAACAGAGCAGTTCCGGTGGACAAAAGAATCATGGAGAGCAGAATTTACATGGCCTCGTGCTGCTCTTGTTGTGTGTCACCGAACTGTGAGGATTATAACCATCTGTTCATTGAAAGTGATATCGCTCGTACCTTATGGAACTGGTTCATGCCACTTATAAATGCCAGAGTTCACCTCCATGATAATATTACCATGAGGATATGGAGCTTTCTGTCAACTACCAATCTTTCTTTAGCTATGGGTTTCATGTCTCTCTATTGTTTTATACTCATGCTATGGGAGATATGGAAGGGGAGATGTGGGATGAGATTTGAAGACAAGAAGTACTCTACTGGAGCAGCCATTAGTAATATCAGACTCAGGTAGCGCATTCCCTCCGCTCTCTTCAGTTCAAAGTGTCTCTGACTCCTCAAGATATGGAAGTGCTTAGAGGCTTTGGATTCACCCCCAGTTCCTCTCCTCAGCAGCTAAAACTTATTAGATGGATTCCGCCAATCACCGGCCTTTGTTTGAATGTTGATGGTGCTAGTAAGGGAAACCCTGGTGAATCTGGAGGAGGTTGGTCCGGGACTACAAAGAATACTCTGTTTCCTTCTCTTATTTCTATGGCCATGGAAACAGTTTTACTGCAGAGTCAGGCCCTGTGTGATGGAATCCGCCTGGCGAATTTTCTTGGTTTAAGGATTGCCTCTATCCAGTCGGATTCTTCAGTTTTGGTGAATTCATTTAATGCTGGAAGGTGCCCTTCCTGGAAGGCCTTCTACTGGTGGTGTGAGGCTTATATTGTGATCCAGAAAGAAAACTTTCATATCTACCATGTATATCGGGAGGCAAATCAAATGGCAGATAGCTTAGCTAACTTTGGTTATCTTTCTAAGGAAAACAATGTGTATAGGGGGTCTAGCAACATACCTTATAGCTGTAAAGGTCCCATGGTCTTGGACAAAACCGGTCTTTTCATGTAAGACTCTTGTAACCAGTTTGTGCCTTTGTAATGTTTCCTTATATTTTTATATAATTAGCCCATGTTCAACTGGTGGAGTGAGAACATTCTTCCCCTCTGGGGAAGGGTGCACTCTCCTAGATATCGACCCTGAGGACCACCTTTAACCAAAAAAAAAAAAAATGAACAAGGAAAGATTCTGTGCTCTGTGCAATCAGATATTGCTTCTATCTTTATAAGCCATAGTACTTCAGCTAAGGAGATGGGCATGGTGAGAAATGCAGTTAGATGGGTGCGCAGTGAGCTTATTAGCATTAAGGAGTCTATTGCTGCCCTTGCAAATTTGGTGAGGGTGCAGTCCACAAATGCCCCCCCTACTCCTTCTCCTGTAGAACTAGTCCGCAGTTCTGGGCCTTCAGAGGCCAGGCAACAAGATGCTGGGCCATCAGAGCCAATTTCAGAAGAACCAACAGGGCCATCCGGGCCACAGGTTGTTGAAGAGGTAGCAACTGCAGTGTAGGATCATGTTGAAGCTATAAAGACTGGGCCACCAGGGCCAATAGAGGATGTTTCTAGGCCAACAGGGCCTCATCCTCTTCTGGTCCCTCTTCAGCTGGACCATCCATCATACCTCCTCTTACACGTCAGTCATTTCTTCATCCTCCTACTCCTCCCTCCTTTGTTATCTTTATACCTGAAAGTGCACAACTTGAAGGTCCTTTTATCAAAAAATTCGAGGATGAGTTGGAAATTACCACAATCCGCTCAGTCCTGGAAGTTGGTTCTCATGTCCACAAAACTGACTCTCTTACTTCTAGTCCTTCTTCTAAAAAGAGAAAACTCTCCAACACTCTTGCTCTTCCTAAATTTCCTCCTCTCTGGTTCTCTCTCACTGTTGAGAATCGAAGAAAACCCATCTATTGTGAATATCTCTAGAAATGTATCCTTGCCACCATTTTGGTGTTCCTCATCTTAATCTAACTGATCATCTCAGTGTTGTTCTTCCCTATTGCCACATCTCAAAGCTGATCAATCTAAAATCTTCCAATGGCTGAATGCAAATCTGAAGATCAGTGGGCCAAGGGGCACAAGGCTCTCTACAGGAAGTTTCTACTTGCAAAGTCCGATCGATTTCCACCCTGGGATTCCCCACTCACTCTCTCTGAGTGGTTTGTCATTCATCACAAGTCTACCTGGGCACCCTTCATTCAAAAGGAAGTAATCTCATCCAGTACTTCCAGCTCTTCAATGACTATCGGTATCTTCATAATTTGCTGAAGTTCAGTTGGGTCAATCCAGGGAGCTGTTGCTTTGCTTAAAGTTGAAAGCCCAGTTAACTGTTCTTTCAAGTGGATTTCGCTACCTTGAAAATACCAAAGACTGTATTTCTCCCAACTGCATTCCTTGGTCATGGACTCATCTGGTGTTCTATTATTTTTGAGAGATTTGCTCGCATAATGGGAAAGATCTCAGCTCAGCAGGGTCGTCTCCCTTCCTTCCAAAGATTCCTCTTCCGGGAATTTCACCTAGGCCATATCACATCTGAGGTTCTTGCACCTCTTCTATCTGAATGTGAAAGACTATCGCGCACCAATTGGGAAAAGCTTACAATCAGTCTGCCCGTCAGCTGGCAACTTTGAACAGTTCCTTGTTTAAGGCAAGCAAGCCTCCTCTCTCAGCTGAAGCCTTCTTAGATTTGAATTCCATCAATCTAGTTCAAGAGCCCTATGCTCAGTGGGTAGCGTGGTACACACTTTTTGTGGCTTTGAAGAAAGATCTCCTGCAACATCAGATCCACTACCCTATCAAGATCAACCAATTTCTTCAGTTTGCCAGTTTTGGCTCTTTCTCTACCTTCAAGGTCTCTCTTGGCAGAGATGAGTATAGCACCTTTATAGAGGCTCAACGCCAACTTCATATCAAAAGAATACTTCCTGACATGGGGTCATCTTATTCTATCGCTTTTGGGGCTTTTCAGGCCTTTTTTGAGGAGTAGGAACGCAAGGCTTTGCCCATTATTCAGCGGCATGCCTCTCTTCTATCTCCTGCTTTCTACCTCCCTGTAACCCCTCAAGATAAATAGAAATGTTCCTTGATCTCCCTTATCTTTTCTCCTTTCTTCTTTGTCTTAGTATGGTATCTTTTTGCTTAATGACAAAGGGGGAGAAATCTAGTGTTTCTGAAATACATTTCTCATTTTTATTTCTGCGGATTCACTGAAATTTATTTCATGAACATCTATGAATTTTGTTATGTTTGTCATCACCAAAAAGGGGGAGATTGATGATCAGTTTATCCCCATGTAATTTAGATAATTACATATCTATTTTGGTAATTAACAAAACTAAAATAAAGGCTAATCTAACAAGTTTTCTATGAAGTTTAAGTGCAGGAAATAATCAAAGGAAGTCAAGCAAAACCTGTAAGTATTTTTATCCTGAAGCATTTTAAGTTTAGAGCATATAAATTTTCTAAGTACACATCGACACTAGCATTCACCTTTTTCTCTTTCTGTTTCTGAACAAGACTTTCACTAGTTTTTCATTAGAATTACAGAGTTCTTGTTCACAGCAGCTTTAACAAATGTTATGTGGCTTTCTTTTCATTTTTCTTAGTTTTCATAGAAGCAGACTTGTGTTTGTAGTGTTCTTCAATTCATGTTGAAGCTTCTATTTTTCAGCTTTTAATGCAACAACTTCTTCTTCTGAAATTTGAAGTTTATTTAGCATGACATCTAAACCATTTTTCATCTTGTTCTTTTCATTTTCAAATTGAGCAATTTATTTTTCCAAATCAGAAATTTTATTACTCAATTGCTACATTCATTGTCCAATAGTTTGTCATGCAATAAGCATTCAATCTTCCTTTTTAGATGATGATTTTCTTCAACAAGTTGTTTGCATCTTTCATTTATTTGATGATCATGAGCCATGTTAGAAATCTGTTTGTTTAATTGATCATTATCAAATTTGAAGTTTTTATTGAGATCAATCAATTTTCCCTTTTCATTTTCTAGATCAATGACTTTTGATTTCAATAGCTCATGGTTTTCTTTCAATCCATTCAGTTTATTTCACAGACTTGGACTTCATCTTCCAAATTCTCTTTCTCAGAATTTAATTTTTCAACTTCTTTTCAAATCTCATTTTCTTTTGAAAATCTTTATCATTGTTCTGGAGCAAATCAAGTGTCTTTGTCAAATTTTCAATTTCTTTATGGCAATGTTTTAAAGTCTTTTTCAAATCTTTATTCTTAGTGTTCAGCTTTGCATTAAGATTTTGTATCTTCTCACAGAACTCAACCAATTCAGCATAAGACATGCCTTCATCTGCATCAGAATCAGAATTAGAATTCATAATGGATCTGGAATTGATTTACCTGATCTTGTAGACCCATTTGAACTCTTGTTTTCTGGAGAGGATGCAGAATGCTCTGAGCTCTTGAATGTGCAGTTAGAGCCAAAGTCTTTTGAATTGTTGATTTTCTGGATTCATTGAAGCTCTTCTTTGCCATTAAGTGCTTGTTAATTTCTTTTGCTCCTTTTCTTTGTGAATCCTTTCCATCACTGCTGTGGCCATAAAGTATAACTCCTCTTTTGCTGAACTTGAAGAGTTCTCTTCTTCATCCTCACTTTGGTCTTCATCCGACCAAGTTGCAATCATGACTTTTGGCTTCTTCAATTTGTTGTTCTTCTCGTATTTGTCCTTTTTGATCTCAGGACACTCACCTTTCATGTGTCCTTTCTTGTTGTACCTGTAGTAAACAATATCTTCATCAGTTTTGATTTGCTAGCATTAAAATTTGAAGAAGGAGCATTCCTTTTACTAGAAGAATATTTTTTCTTTCCATTGAATTTTCCTCTTCTTGATTTAAAAATTTTCTGAATTGTCTAGTCATGATGTCAAGTTCATCCTCATTAGACTCAGACTCATCAGAACATGATGTTTCTTGATCTTTCTCTTTGTTGCTCGATGAAGCCTTAAGTGCTACTGGTTTAGCCTTAAGCATGTGTTCTTCATTTCTCTTCAGATTTATTTCATAAGTCATTAAAGATCCTATGAGTTCATCAAAGAGATTTTGGATAAATCCTTAGAATCTTCAATCACTGTAGCCTTTGTGTGCCAAATAGATGATAGAGAGCGCAAGAATTTCTTACCAGATGAGCATTAGTGTATTCCTTACCTAATGCCTTCAGTCCATTGATAATTATCATAACCTAGCAAACATTTCAGAAATCGATTCATCAGATTTCATCATAAACAATTCATATTCAGAAACAAGTATGTTTGCTTTGATTTCCCTAACTTGAGATGTTCCCTCATACATTAATTCAAGTTTATCCCACATTTCTTTAGCAGATTTACACATGGATATTCTTGAATATTCTTTAGGGTGGACTGCACACTGAGCAGCATGTTCATGGCACTGTAATTAAGAGTAGCTTTCCTAATCTGCTATCTAGTCCAATTTTCCTCATCTCCCTGATTTCATAAGGACCCACTTCAACTATCCTCCAGATTTCATAGTTTTGGGCCCTAAGAAAAACTTGCATGCGATTTTTCCATAAGAGTAATCAGACCCATGAAAAAAGGTGGTCTATTAATGGATGGCCCTCAGCTACAAATCCTTGAAAATCCATCAACACAATGAGAGACAATGAAAGAGCAAGCAAACAATTCAAGCAATTAATACATAGATCAAACAGAAGCAATCAAATCAGATTAGAGATAGAGATTAACCCGCTCTGATACCAATTGTTAGGATCGGATGGGTGGATGGATCAGATCTAGAACGGGGGGTTGAATAGATCTAACACCAATTAACGCGGAAGCTTAAGCAATTTAAAATTACTTCGAATCAGAGATCAATTCACCCAAATAATTTGATGATCTGAAGTGTTATTAGTGTGTGTGAGCAAATCAATTAGTAGTGTGAACGAAATCCCTATGCATGCATCTAGCGAGATACAAAGGCAAACCACAATTCAAACCAATGCACAGAGGATTTTTTAGGTGGTTCGGAAATCACCTCTAGTGACTCCTACGTCCACCCCTCACACAGTGAGGCCACACTACTCAAAACCTTGAGTACAACTCACACTGGAGCATGACAACTCCAAACACCTTGAGCATGATGACTCAAGAAACACCTGGAGCACGACGACTCCAAACTGAGCACGAGGCTCAAACAACAACTGGAGTACGACGACTCTAAATTGAGCACGACGGCTCAAACCGCACAGTGAGTGCGACGACTCACAAACCAGAGCTCGACGGCACAATACAAAAGCTAGATCAAACACAAAAGAGATCAGATCCTCTAGCAATGATCTGATTCAAGATAGATTCGTACACAGAAATTGTGCAGAACTTCATGCACAAATCTCACAGACGAAATAAGGAAGAACAAACTCTGAGATGAGGGAAATGGATGTAGAAAAGTGTTCTTCGATGAAGAGGCCTTGCAGACGCTTCAATTGAGGAGCCTTGATGGAAATCGATGGAGATTCTCCTCAATTGGCGATGCTCTGCTTTGATGGCATCTGAAATGCCAGAAATCCTTCTTCTCCTGAGCCTCTTCAGTTGGATCTGCTCCCTTGCCTTGCACAACAACCTTCTCTCCAAGGATTCCCCTTTGATTCCCTTGTCCTTCCTCTTGAAAGGATGGCTTGCAGCTTCTAGAGATGGAGACAGATCTGGAGAACCCCATTTGGCCGCCAAAAGGCTTCTTCTGGTAGTGTATGGGCTCTCTTGCCTTTGGGGAACAAGGAACATGGGTATTTATAGCCCCATATGTCCATAAAGTGCCTTGGGGTGCATGGGCATGGAAACCTAGGTCAAATCCCCTAATTCCCAAGCAGCCACATGTCCATAGAAATTTACGTTTTTGACTTTCAGCCGGAGTGTGTCGACCTGACTTGATCTAGTGTCGACCTGCTGTCCCAGTCAGGCAAACTGATCTACTGGAAACTGGGTCTAGTGTCGACCTGACTTGATCTAGTGTCGACCTGACCTTCTGGAATCTGGGACTAGTGTCGACCTGACTTGATCTAGTGTCGACCTGACCTTCTGGAATCTGGGACTAGTGTCGACCTGACTGATCTAGTGTCGACCTGCTGTCCCAGTCAGGCAAACTGATCTACTGAAACTGGGTCTAGTGTCGACCTGACTTGATCTAGTGTCGACCTGACCTTCTGGAATCTGGGACTAGTGTCGACCTGACTTGATCTAGTGTCGACCTGACCTTCTGGAATCTGGGACTAGTGTCGACCTGACTTGGTCTAGTGTCGACCTGACCTTCTGGAATTGGGACTAGTGTCGACCTGACTTGATCTAGTGTCGACCTGTTTCCCAGTCAGGCAAACTGATCTGCTGGAAACTGGGTCTAGTGTCGACCTTACTTGATCTAGTGTCGACACTACCAAGACAAAAATGTATGAACCTAAAAATTTAACACATAAGCCATTAGTACAAGATATTATTATTAAAATATGAGATATTAAACATCAAAAAATATGTTGTTTAAGCATTATTGTGATATGTATAAAATGTATAACATGTTCAACATATCATCATCAAAATCCCAACATGTCATCATCAAAATCACAATATGTCATTATTAAAATCACAACATGTCATCATTAAAATCACAACATGTCATCATTAAAATCACAACATGTCATCATTAAAATCTTAATACTCATCATTAAAATCACAATATGTCATCATTAAAATAATGATATGTCATCATCAAAATCAAAGTATGAGTGATGTTCATTGGTCATCATTAAAATGCAACTTTAGGAAATTCCAAAACACACTCAACCCAACAATCTCCCCCTTTTTGATGATGACAAAACATATCTCCCTTGACTGCAAAAGCTCCCCTTGACCATATACACCCTTTGAACTTTCTCCTCTTAGAAACCCTTTCTTCCCCCTAGAAACCCTTTCTTCTCCCCCTTTTTGACAGCATCAAAAAGAAGGATAGGTGAGAGAACCAAGGATTGTAAGAGATCAATTAATGAAATGAAGGAATAAATGGTTAGTAAAGATCAAAATAAATGAGGCAAAGTGATATTGACATATGAGAGAAGTATTGTGTTTTTGTTATTGTGCAACAAAGTTTAATCACAGGACACACTCAACACAAAGTATAGAAAAATATATGATCTGAATGTAGTTAAAATAATGATGCAAATGTGAAGAAAAGTGACCTATATGAATGAGCAGAAATATTTAACAAGGATGTTAGGAGCTTTAGTTTAACACAATGTGGAATAATAGTCTAAACTCAGTAAACATGAGCTTTGTTAAGATCTTAAGCTTTTCCATCCTGTCAATTTGATTTTCTTTCATTTTTAACTGGGAAAGAATACAAGAATAAATTAGTTAAATCTCACTTTTCAGTGCAAGAGATCACATTGATCAGATGCAAGATCTCCTGATTACTCAGTGGTTTAACTTTCATTATCTTATACAGAGTTGAAAACTTTTATTTCCACTTTTTGACGCGAAGCAATCACTTATTAGGTGAAATGACCCGGTTACTCAGTGGTTCAAGAATTTGCATTGCTCTGTTTGTATCTTTCCAGATTGATCATTTTCTTTTGATATTTTGCAGGAATATGTTTGCTTTGACCAGACAAGACATGATTATGAATTTAGAAAAATTATTCTTAACATGTGGTAAAAATAAGCTTAAACATACACAAGTGAAATATTAAAGCCACTCATGTGCCTATAATGGTGTTTTGTAAATCATTTTTAAAAACATTCAGTATTAAGATTGCTTAACCTTGAAATGATAATGAATCTTTGAAATTAAACTAAATGCACAATGATTTTAGTTATAATGTTTTAATTCTCTCATAAGAAAATAGCACAAGGACTCAAAAATTCTGATGATTTAGGGGTTCAAGATAGACAAGTAAAGTCAAGGAATATGACAATGACTCCCCCTTTCATGTATCTCCCCTTCACAAGGTGAACATGAGGATTATTGAAGAAATATGAATGGAATGAAGTGAAGGCAGAATGAATATGAATGTTTTTATTGAAAGACAATGATATGAAGTTTTTATTGAACACATGACTCCCTCTCAACAATTACATACAAGGCTCTTGATACTTAGTGGAGACATATACTCACACATAGTGAAAGTGTCCAGACAAGTCTGACTTGTCTTTCTTCAAATCACCATTTGATATACCAAGAATGCCAATGCAATGTGAGAGTGAGGAATTTAGTTGCAAGAACATTTGTCAACAACTGAATGGAGTGTTAATAAATCAGATATGAAGGAATATTTCTCCAGCATTTCACTCAAAGATTCTTTTGACTTACTCCCCCATTGTATTTTCAAGAACATTTTTGCCCTTTTTCAAATTTACTCCCCCTTAATATGTGCATGGAATGAAAAAGCTAGAAAGCAATTCACATATGATTATGCACACCATTAGCTTTAAGCATAACATGACTTTTGGTACTTGGCGGAGTATTTTACTCACGCATAATGAAAGTTTCCAAACAAGCATAACTTGTTTTTCCACATGTCATCATTTGATATACCAAAAAGTCAAAGCAGTTGATATGCACACAAAATCATGGGCACAGTTAAGCAAGCATGATAACACAAACATGATTCCAATTGTTATGACACAAAGTTATTGTTGGGAGTAGCATCAGAACACATTTTTCATTGTTCATATAAAAAATCAAACATCATTTCAATTCAAGCAATTCAAATTTGAAATGATAAAGAAGTTTTACCTGAAAGGACTTCAATTACTTTTAAAGATTTTACCTGTGTTCTCCAATCATTTCTTGCCTTGTACAGCCAATATCTTGAATCCATTTACAAGGTATGGCTGCAAGACTCCTCAGCTTGCTGATCAAGCTGGTTTTGGTACCCACACTGCTTGGGTCCTGCAATGAAGTCAATGTTAGAGTGCAATAAAGATTTCTGAATTCAAAATGATTTTATTTTTGGTATAGATGCATTTCTTTCATTGACAGAACTATGAGAAGAATTAGTTCCAAATTTTCTTTTTTCCTTGCTCAATGCATCTATGTTTTTCATGAAATATTTTCAAGAAAATCATGATTCTTAGTTACATGTCAATGATGTGAAATTTTTGCAAGTAATCCAAGCTAACATCATCATGGAAAAATGAAATAAATAAGCAATCATGTTCAATGACAACCATTTATTATTATTATTATTTTTTTTAAAAAAATTAATGACTCTTACACAAGGAAGATCATTGGTACTTGGCGGAGGTTATTCTCACACATAATGATAGTTTCCAGACAAGCATGACTTGTCCTTCCACAGTTCACCATTTGATATACCAATTGATCTTTGCATAAGAGTCCCAATTGATTTCAGTTTTTATTTAGCAGGGAATCTCTCAGAAGCATTTACCTGGTGAGATTTTCTTTTTCTTTCATTCTCTTCACTTACTTTCCTTGTAGCCTTTGTCATGAAGCCTTCATTTTGATTGACTACAAGGATCCCTGCATTCAGCATTCAAGCAGCACATTTTAGAACCCAGACTTGTTTGGGTCCTAAGGATCTTCCATGAATTTACAACAATGATTTTTGAATCCAAAAGGGTTTGATATTGGGTGCATTTTTCTGAAGACTAGAAACACCGGAATCTTGGTTTCTAATCTTAGAGCTATTGGTATAGAATGCACCACTGACATACTGAACATTTTGTTTTCTATTTTTAAAATTTTATCATTGAGATTTTTAACATGAAATTCAGAGAGATCTTTTGTGCAACAGTTCCTTTTTCATGTACATAGAATTTCTGAGTGTTTTTAGCATGAACATGATCTTTATTCTTATGTACATTGACATGAAACATGAGAGCATGCACAAAATTATCAATTCTATGCCAACATTCCCTAGAAGTATGCCCAAATTTATGACATGTGAAGCATTGGACTGATTTGACATGTTTATTGAAATTTTGATTTCTATTCCAGCAATGTTTGACAAGATGACCAGGTTTATTACAGTGAAAGCAAATGAGAGCATTTTTTACCTGGTACTTACCTTGGCATGTGTGCATTTGCTGGAATCTCCTTTTCATGTGAGGAGGCTTACCATGAGAAGAATGAGGTACCTTTTGGTGGCTCTTGGCATGATGTGAATTTGGAACTTGCCTTGGAGCTTTTCGAACTGATGGAGAAGGTAGATGAATCTTCTTGACAGTAGCATTCTCCTTTTTCTCTTTCTGTTTCTGAACAAGAACTTTCACTAGTTTTTCATTAGAATTAACAGAGTTCTTGTTCGCAGCAGCTTTAACAAATGTTATTGTGGCTTTCTTTTCATTTTTCTTAGTTTTCATAGAAGCAAGACTTGTGTTTGTAGTGTTCTTCAATTCAATTGAAGCTTCTGTTTTTAAGCTTTTAATGCAACAACTTCTTCTTCTGAAATTTGAAGTTTATTTAGCATGACATCTAAACCATTTTTCATCTTGTTCTTTTCATTTTCAAATTGAGCAATTGTTTTTTCCAATCAGCAATTTTATTACTCAATTGCTACATTCATTGTCCAATGGTTTGTCATGCAACAAGCATTCAATCTCCTTTTTAGATGATGATTTTCTTCAACAAGTTCTTTGCATCTTTCATTTATTTGATGATCATGAGCCATGTTAGAAATCTGTTTGTTTAATTGATCATTATCAAATTTGAAGTTTTCATTGAGATCAATCAATTTTCCATTTTCATTTTCCAGATTAATGACTTTGGATTTCAATAGCTCATGGTTTTCTTTCAATCCATTTAGTTTATTTTCACAGACTTGGACTTCATCTTCCAAATTCTCTTTCACAGAATTTAATTTTTCAACTTCATTTTTCAAATTCTCATTTTCTTCTGAAAAACTCTTATCATTGTTCTGGAGCAATTCAAGTGTCTTTGTCAAATTTTCAATTTCTTTATGGCAATGTTTTAAAGTCTTTTTCAAATCTTTATTCTTAGTGTTCAGCTTTGCATTAAGATTTTGTATCTTCTCACAGAACTCAACCAATTCAGCATAAGATGCATTCATCTGCATCAGAATCAGAATTAGAATTCATAAATGCATCTGGAATTGATTTACCTGATCTTGTAGACCCATTTGAACTCTTGTTTTCTGGAGAGGATGCAGAATGCTCTGAGCTCTTGGAATGTGCAGTTAGAGCCAAGGTCTTTTGAATTGTTGATTTTCTGGATTCATTGAAGCTCTTCTTTGCCATTAAGTGCTTGTTAATTTCTTTTGCTCATTTTCTTTGTGAATCCTTTCCATCACTGCTGTTGGCCATAAAGCATAACTCCTCTTTTGCTGAACTTGAAGAGTTCTCTTCTTCATCCTCACTTTGGTCTTCATCCGACCAAGTTGCAATCATGGCTTTTGGCTTCTTCATTTGTTGTTCTTCTCGTATTTGTCCTTTTTGATCTCATGACACTCACCTTTCATGTGTCCTTTCTTGTTGTACCTGTAGCAAACAATATCTTCATCAGTTTTTGATTATGCTAGTATTAAAATTTGAAGAAGGAGCATTCCTTTTACTAGAAGAATATTTTTTCTTTCCATTGAATTTTCCTCTTCTTGATTTTAAAAATTTTCTGAATTGTCTAGTCATGATGTCAAGTTCATCCTCATTAGACTCAGACTCATCAGAACTTGATGTTTCTTGATCTTTCTCTTTGTTGCTTGATGAAGCCTTAAGTGCTACTGGTTTAGCCTTAAGCATGTGTTCTTCATTTCTCTTCAGATTTATTTCATAAGTCATTAAAGATCCTATGAGTTCATCCAAAGAGATTTTGGATAAATCCTTAGAATCTTCAATCACTGTAGTCTTTGTGTGCCAAACAGATGATAGAGAGCGCAAGGTTTTTCTTACCAGATGAGCATTAGTGTATTCCTTACCTAATGCCTTCAGTCCATTGACAATTATCATAAACCTAGCAAACATTTCAGAAATCGTTTCATCAGATTTCATCAAACAATTGATATCAGAAACAAGTATGTTTGCTTTGATTTCCCTAACTTGAGATGTTCCCTCATACATTAATTCAAGTTTATCCCACATTTCTTTAGCAGATTTACACATGGATATTCTTGAATATTCTTTAGGGTGGACTGCACACTGAAGCATGTTCATGGCACTGTAATTAGAGTAGCTTTCCTAATCTGCTCTCTAGTCCAATTTTCCTTATCTCCCTGATTTTCATAAGGACCCACTTCAACTATCCTCCATATTTCATAGTTTTAGACCCTAAGAAAAACTTGCATGCAATTTTTCCAATAAGAGTAATCATACCCATTGAAAAATGTGGTATATTAATGGAATAGCCCTCAGCTACAAATCCTTGAAAATCCATCAATCACAATGAGAGACAATGAAAGAGCAATCAAACAATTCAAGCAATTAATACAGAGATCAAACAGAAGCAATCAAATCAGATCAGAGATAGACATTAACCCGCTTTGATACCAATTTTTAGGATTGGATGGGTGGATGGATCAGATCTAGAAGGGGGGCTTGAATAGATCTAACACCAATTAACGTGGAAGCTTAAGCAATTTAAAATTACTTCGAATCAGAGATCAATTCACCCAAACAATTTGATGATCTGAAGTGTTATTAGTGTGTGTGAGCAAATCAATTAGTAGTGTGAACGAAATCCCTATGCATGCATCTAGCGAGATACAAAGGCAAACCACAATTCAAACCAATGCACAGAGGATTTTTTAGGTGGTTCGGAAATCACCTCCAGTGACCTCTACGTCCACCCCTCACACAGTGAGGCCACACTACTCAAAACCTTGAGTACAACTCACACTGGAGCATGACAACTCCAAACACCTTTGAGCATGACGACTCAAGAAACACCTGGAGCACGACGACTCCAAACTGAGCACAACGGCTCAAACAACAACCGGAGTACGACGACTCCAAATGAGCTCGACAGCTCAAACCACACAGTGAGTGCGACGACTCACAAACCAGAGCTCGACGGCTCACAATACAAAAGCTAGATCAAACACAAAAGAGATCATATCCTCTAGCAATGATCTGATTCAAGATAGATTCGTACACAGAAATTTGTACAGAACTTCATACACAAATCTCACAGACGAAATAAGGAAGAACAAATCTGAGATGAGGGAAATGGATGTAGAAAGAGTGTTCTTCGATGAAGAGGCCTTGCAGACGCTTCAATTGAGGAGCCTTGATGGAAATCGATGGAGATTCTCCTCAATTGGTGATGCTCTGCTTTGATGGCATCTGAAATGCCAGAAATCCTTCTTCTCCTGAGCCTCTTCAGTGGATCTACTCCCTTGCCTTGCACAGCAACCTTCTCTCCAAGGATTCCCCTTGATTCCCTTGTCCTTCCTCTTGAAAGGATGGCTTGCAGCTTCTGGAGATGGAGACAGATCTGGAGAACCCCCTTGACCGCCAAAAGGCTTCTTCTGGTAGTGTATGGGCTCTCTTGCCTTTGGGGTACAAGGAACATGGGTATTTATAGCCCCATATGTCCATAAAGTGCCTTGGGGTGCATGGGCACGGAAACCTAGGTCAAATCCCCTAATTCCCAAGCAGCCACGTGTCCAGAGAAATTCACGTTTTTGACTTTCAGCCGGAGTGTGTCGACCTGACTTGATCTAGTGTCGACCTGTTGTCCCAGTCAGGCAAACTGATCTGCTGGAAACTGGGTCTAGTGTCGACCTGACTTGATCTAGTGTCGACCTGACCTTCTGGAATCTGGGACTAGTGTCGAACTGACTTGATCTAGTGTCAACCTGACCTTCTGGAATCTGGGACTAGTGTCGACCTAACTTGATCTAGTGTCGACCTGACCTTGAGGAATCTGGGACTAGTGTCGACCTGACTTGATCTATTGTCGACCTGACCTTCTGGAATCTGGGACTAGTGTCGACCTGACTTGATCTAGTGTCGACCTGCTGTCCCAGTCGGGAAAACTGATCTTCTGGAAACTGGGTCTAGTGTCGACCTTACTTGATCTATTGTCGACACTACCAAGACAAAAATGTGTGAACCTGAAAATTTAACACATAAGCCATTAGTACAAGATATTATCATTAAAATATGAGATATTAACATCAAAAATATGTTGTTTAAGCATTATTGTGATATGTATAAAATGTATAACATGTTCAACATATCATCATCAAAATCACAACATGTCATCATCAAAATCACAATATGTCATTATTAAAATCACAACATGTCATCATTAAAATCACAACATGTCATCATTAAAATCACAACATGTCATCATTAAAATCATAATATCTCATCATTAAAATCACAATATGTCATCATTAAAATAATGATATGTCATCATCAAAATCAAAGTATGAGTGATGTTCATTGGTCATCATTAAATGCAACTTTAGGAAATTCCAAAACACACTCAACCCAACACGAACCAGGATAAAATCTTGTGTAGTGTGATTGCTTGCTTTGGTGTTGTTGTTTTCCTTTCACTAACACTAACAATCATCGAAGTGTCTGTTGTGTGAACGTTTTTTATTACAGTTTTAAATAATCAAAATTTTGGAATCCCATTCACCCCCTCCCTCTAGGCTTGCTAGCTGGGCAACAAGGGTGTCCAGGAAGACGACACAGACCTCTACGATACACACAGTACCAGGACAAACCCTGAGCACACATGTGCCTGGCTCACAGAGAACCTGGGGTATCTGACTCGAGAGGTATTCCGGAATAAGGGTCAGACCACCAAACTCGGCAACTCACACAAGCCACGATGCACACATAACACACACTTAAACATTTCATTCATAAAACCACGGTGTATTATGATTGCTCATCATGGGTTATCATATAACCCCCAACACAATTGAATACAAATACAACTATTAAACACATAAACCACATAACTCTTACATGCTTACCATAACTAACAGGCTCAACATAAAATCACTAACTAATCATAACCTGATATATTAACCCTAAGTCATGCTTTACTAACATTAAACTGGCTTAAACATCTTAAATCAACATTAAATAGCAAAGGCTAAACCCACATAGGACCCTCACTACCCAACACCACATAACACACTTCAAAAAGTAGAACACGATGGGGTCGACTATCACGTTAAGACCACGACAGTCCGACAAGCCGCATTCACAAAGAGAACACGATGGGGTTAAAGGCCGCGATTTGAACAAGATAGCCCAATCCGTCCCCTTCTCAGACAGAACCTCAAATTCTTCGATTACACCCAAAAATCTCCAAAAAAATCTCATTTACATTCAAACCAAACCTCTACAAATCAACTAAATGGTGTAAAGCTCTCATCCACACCTCGATTTAGGATTAACATACTTTAAACTATTTTAAAAACACAAGAAAATGAGAAAATCTCCCTACCTATGCAAAGAACACAATGTATGATGCTCGATCAGTGTTCCCCACCCTCTAGACAACATCCTCGTGTGGAAACTGCACCAAACGGACCTGCACCAAGTCGGAATCACCAAAAATAGTCACAAAGCCCCTCTCCTCGGCCGAGCAAAGCTCCCTGGGTAGTTTGGCTGTCAAACTGCTTCTTAACCAATTGAAACTGAGAACGCGATGCAGGTGACCGTCGCGTTAATAACACGACGTACCTGGCTGACGCGTTTAGAAACCTAGCATGCCACGTGTTACTCATGCTGCCAAACAACTAAAAGAAGTGGAGCGGAGAATGCGACGTAGGCTGGGGACGCGCTCACAATGTAACATACACCCCCGTCATGTTCTCAACCAGAGAACCAGTGGGTTGTTTAGGTTGAAATCTTCAGCCCACAACATCCACGCAAGGCACAAAGGCCACAACCAAGGTCCAATGGCCACACATTGGCCAAAAGCACCACACTCAACCATTGAACTCAGATCCGAACGACCACGACGCTACACATATTGCCCTGCCCAAACTAATTTTGATAGTTTTGTAGGATCCGGATCTGGATTCCTACTGTATTGCCCTGCCCAATTAGTTTTGATAGTTCTATAGGATCTGGATCCAGATTCTTACCATACTACACTACCCAGACTAAATTTGATAGTTCTATTCTATAGTTGACAATCGGCTGTTTTAATGAGATGACATAAGAGAATTTTTTTGATCAGGATCCGAACACCATGTAGCTTCTGAGTTCTAAGAAAAAATACAATAACATGAGCAAAAAGACCAACTATCACAAGGAGAAACCCTCAAGTCCCAACCTTGTATTTTCTCCCCCAAACTTTGGCTAGTGCCCAAGAGCATACACCGCTTATTGGGTAGAACAACAATCATCTAGAACCATACATAGGAAGTTGGTGATATGAACTATCTACATTAAACTAGAAACAAATATGCAAAATGTTGCATTTGTTTGCATTGCTGAATCATGTTTCCTTAGTTGAATAGTAAGCAGCAACAGTGTTTGAGTTCTTAAGAAAGCACTTGAAACAATCACTGCAGCATCAAGAATGTTGGGACGTAAAATCGGCACATCTTCTAAATCAAGCAATATGTAGGGGAAAAAGTCAATTTAACTTGAAGATGACTTTTCTCTTGACAAACTGCATTAGTTTGTCAAGAGACTCAAGTAGACTCAACACAACGTTTCAAAATCATTAGAGAGGAACCTTTAGGAATCAAGACGATATGAGTGACTGTGAAAGATTTGGGAAGAACCCTACTCAAAATTTTTATTTTTATAATTATATAAGATCAGTTTTTTTTCCCTACCTAGCATTTTCCATGTCAAAAGTGAGGATGAAAAGTAACTCTCACCTAGAAAATTCCCACCTGAGATGTTTTCATGGATTCCTTTAGAACATTCTTGCATTGTGGCCATCCATGTTAATGTGATATTATACATTACATGATGGTTTAAGAAGTATAGACTTTAAGGGAGGGTTAGGATTTGGGATTGGAAAAATTAGATGGAAAAGTTTACAGTAGGAGTTGTTTATGGAGATTAGTCACTAATGAGGAGGCTGAATATCCTTCACCGATGAAGAGGGAGAGCAATGTAGTCAGGGAGCACGAGGGGAGGGAAAAGATGAAGCACTCGGAGTGCACGATGTCAAGGCATTGTCAAAGAAGATGTTGTCATCACCAATCGCAAGGGAGATGGCTGCCACTGTTTCCAATCGGAAGGGGGATGACCGCCGCAGAGCAGGTGGGATTTGGGAAGAACGACACCTACGAGGGAGGGAAGGGACCTGTGAGACGTTAGTCCCTTTTCTCTTCGGATCGAGCTTTCGGCCCCCTAAAATGAGAATCCAAAATTAATCATATTAGATCAAAAAGTCTCGTCCAAGATCAGAACAAAATGAGGTATTTCGAGTTAAAGTATGTGACCCCAGATCCGATTTGAATTCCGGATCCACGTCAGGTTTTTAGATCCCTTGGATCCATTGACACTCCTAATTATAGTAAGCTCATAACTAAAAAGAGAACATGACGCTCAAAGAAGCAAGTATGTGAAATCCTCTTCTTCGAGGCAGGCCAAGAACATATCAAGATGAATGGATTTCCCCTTAATATTTGATTAATTCTAAATGCTCCTTATTGCGTGGCTCAGTTTCAATATAGTTTTATTTACTTGTAGAGAGGAGAGACAGGCACAGAAGAGCATATTAAGAGGTAAACTGTAAGGCCCTCGATTTTGTTGCATTATTTTAATTTCGTGTAAATAATTTATGTTGTGTATGCATAGATGTACATATCTACGTATGTATTAACTATTTATACTTATGTATGCATGTGTATAAGTTAGTTGTAAATAATGTATGATGGTATGATGGTAGTGTGTACATGATAATACATACATATGGCATGTATATAGGTATAAGTTGTGCATGGTTTATGCATGTTTTTGAGTTCTGTTCGAAGGCCAGCTTGGCGTCAATATCAATGAACGTTTGTGTTGTGTAGGCATCAAGCACATGGATGCCAACACTAAATCCAGCGTCCAGCGATGTGGACGTCAACATCACTGGCTTGCATGCATTGCAGAGCTGGAAATCCCGGGAACAAGCTACCCCAACCATTGGGGAGCTGTCCCCAATGGTCTGAAAGGCTTTCTGTCAAGCCTGCGTGAAAGGAGAGCCCCTCTCCTATTTACCAATACTTTTGCAACCCCAACAGCCCTCTCTTGGCTCTCTTTGCAAGAGGAGATGAAGGAGAAGAAAAACCTAGAGAAAACTATGAGAAAACCCCACCCTTTGAAAGCTTAAATCCGACCTTCTGAAGCTGTTCCTGGCCATCTACCACGACAAGGAGCTAGCTGAAGTGAAGGAGGAGACTTCCCCGACCTCATCTTGGAGTCATCTTCGTCCTAGAAACCGGCGTGAAGACTTCTCGGGAGCTTCTTGGGACTGCCCAAGGAGAGCTTCACCAAGCTTTAAGATCCATCTGGAGTATTTTCTAGAGGCAAGTAACCTACCCCTATCGTCCATGTAGATGTCTAGTAGGGTTTTATGATTTTATGCATTTTTCCTCTTGTCCTGGATCCCCCATTCACCCTTTATTTGGAGTTTGGTCTGTGTTCCTGCATAGGCAGGAACTTGGTGTCAATGCCTTGATGCCAAGATTCCCAGTGTGCGTCCAGCGATCTTGCCGTCCACTCCTGGAACGGCCAGAGACCGCCGCTAAGTTCGTTTGGGCAGAAAGTGAACTGTTCTCCCCTTATATATGATTACTTTTGATGTGTTTTGTGATGAGGATATATTGTAAACCTATTATACTACGTAATGTGAATGTTGGAATGTGTGGGAGAATGGTTGGACATTTATTTTGTGGATGGTTGGGTATTATTTATTTAAAATGCATATGGAAGAATGGCCATGTATGTTCACCCATGATCCTAATAATCCGTGGGAAATTAGGATGCCCTAATCCTGTTGAATCATGTCTATATACGTCAGTCTCTGTTCTGAATTTTCTGGATTTTTCCATGTCAATGTGATTTACTGAAAATTTATACTTGGGAAATAGAAAACATGTGTAGGATTGCTAAATTTCCAGTAAATCGTGTGTTTGTGAAATAAATCCTCGGGAAATTCCTGTGGTGTTGTGTATATTGGGTTCAGGGTTATGACCTGTTAAACTGAAATTCATGTTACGCACCATGGTGGATTGAATCACGAATGATATGAAAAATTGATGTTTGATTTTCTGTAATTGCATCATGAGTCAGAAAAATCCAGAATTTTGTATGTGAGGTCATGAACCCGAAATCAGCATGTGGTTAAATTTTCAGGTCGTTTGGACAACTATATAGTGAAATATGAATTTTTCTTGCAAAGATGTGGATAATGCATGTTAATGTGGGAATAATGTGACATGTGTGTGCGATCTGATTTATGCAAATTGCTGAACATGTGATCCCTGTTAATTGTAGAATCATGTTAGGAAAACAGAGCCCTTGTGTGAATGAGAAAATGAATGAGAGGTAAGTGACATGTGTAAAGATATGTGTTAAAATCGGTAAATGTGTAAATCGTGCCAAGTGTGACACTGCTTCCATAGAGGGCAGTGGAACCGTATCAGGGAAAAGTCCCCCTGAGAAGGTTCAATGTGTTGTGATCCTAAGGGCATTAGGATGAAATCCTGGAGGTGGACAAGTACACTGGTTAGGGTGGAGACTTGTTCTCCAGGTCTGCGCAGTCCAAGAGTCGTCACTGTATTGCCTAGGTGACGTCTGTGTATGTGATGTGATGTGTCCTTCTTATGGTGGTTTGGACTATGTGTCACGGCACAAAATGTGAATGTGAAAATGTGTATGTGTTCATGTGTAAGAACTGTGGATGTGAACAATGTGTAAATGTGCATGTGTAAGTATAAATTATGTAAATGAGAAATTGTGTAAATATGTGAAACCAAAAGTGAGGGTTGTGAATTTGTGATCCATGTTGTGGTAATCTGAAATCATGATAAAACATCAAACTAAATGTACTTATGATCATGCTTTACATGTGTAAATTGCCTAGAATCCATGTTAGAAACGATTCTTAGTGGTGTGTAAGTAATCCCATGCTTGTTACCCTCATGTTGTGATTTAAATTGATTAAGTAGCTCTTGTGTGTTGGTTATGCTTTCTAGTCCATGTAAAACCAGCAAGCTTAAAGAAGATGAAATGGTCATGAGCATGTATAGGAATGTATAGAAATTCATGCTAAGTGCGTTCTTTTACGTAGGCATTGAAATCATACTAAACTTGTTTTCATGTTTTAGTTTAATTGAAAGTAGAACTTTCATGTGTTGGAGTGATTAGAGAACATGTGATAGGAGATTTTGATTTAGAAAAATCTGAAAGCATGAATCATGTGTTTAATGAGTAGAACCACCATGATAGGTTGATTCAATTAATTCAATGCACATGCAAGTGTACATGATTGTGTCTGTAATGTGATGTAAAACCTGCTATGATATGTACATGTATGGTATGTGTAGAGTTAATTGCTGAGTCTTTTAGACTCATTACTTGCTTCGGCGTACAGGCGTAGTTGGTGACGACACACTTGCGGAGGAGGCAGTGGAGACCGACTCTGAGCGTGGAGATTAGATCGTTGGTGTACTTTGCGATATTTTGATTTCATAGTATTGAATTGCAACATTGTACTAGCATTATCATGGAAAGAAATGTTTAAGTGTGGACAATTATGTATTGATTTTCAGCAATTTAATTATGTGGACTTTTAGTTCTTTAAATGTTATTGCAATCATGTATGTTAAATGTGGATGATAAATGAAATGAAGACAGTGGTTCTTTTACTTCCGCTACTCTGTTCTTATATTCACGTGTATCTCAGCTGATGTTATTGTTGGGTAAATGTCCCACTGTGGCGACGTTCACTATACCGACGTGGGTTGGTATAACCGTACCGATATAATGAGGGTCGCTACAGAGATTGGTATCAGAGCGACCGGTTGAGATTGCACATGAATAATACATGTTCATCCCCATTGCATGCTAAGTATGACATGTGTAGAAAACACTAATAAGAAGTGGAAATGGATAAGAAAATGGTTAGAAAACTTAGTAACCTAGCTAATAGGCTGAAATTTATTACAGCCATGGCTTCGAGAGGTAGGCGTGGCAGAGCGCCGGCCGTGGAGAGCCGAGACGTGACGAGCGGAGCGAGCAGGAGCAGCCCCCGACACCGCAAGGTCCTGTACTTCCCCACCACCGCCTGTGGATTATGGAGTATTCATGCAAGGTCTGGTGCAAGCCATGCGACGCAGGCTCATACCAGGCAGCACTCCAGGCACAGTTGGAGGCTCAGGTTTAGACTAATAAAATGATTATAGTCTATTTTATTTGATTATGCGATATTATGTGTTGATGTGTATTGCTTGCTGTGTACTGTAGCAGGCTCAAGTACCAGCTCAGGACCATGGTGGACCTTCTACCATGGAAAGATTCAAGAGGATGCTGCCACCCTCTTTTAAGGGGAGAGCGCCCCATTGTTGGCAGAAGGCTGGATGAGGGAGATAGAGAAGATCTTCCGAGCCATCAGGTGTGCAGATGAGGATAAGGTCACATTAGCCACCTACATGCTACAGGTATGCTTTAGTTTATATGCTTGTATGTTTTGTTAAGTTAGATTTGTTAGATGGTGCTTATGAACGGTGTACTGCAGGAAAGAGCTGATGTATGGTGGGCTTCATTGCTGCGTACCGGTTTGAGGACGGAGCTATTGATGTTGCTTGGGACGAGTTCGTGAGGCTCTTTCGGGCCAAGTTCGTCCCCGAGCATGTTCAAGATCGGATGGAGCAGGAGTTCCTCTTTTGGCTCAAGGCTCCATGACCGTGCTAGAATATGAGGCAAGATTTTCTGAACTCTCTAAATTGCACCTCATATCGTGGCAGACGAGCGCAGAAAGACAAAGAAATTCGTGATGGGCTGAAGCCATCACTGAGGACGAGGCGTGGCGTTTGACCACCGCACTTTGGACGAGGCCCTCAGCGCTACTTGTAGGCAGGAGGGTGAGATGGAGCAATACCTTGAAGAGAAGAAGGCTTCGCAGAAGAGACCTGCAGCTACGTTCCAGCGACAGGACAAGAAGAAAGTGGTGTACCCGACACAGCAGCGATCAGTGGCAGTCGGCAGTTCTCAGGTACCTTCTGTACGTTCCCCTGGTGTGAAGAAAGAGTGTCCCCACTGTGGGAAGACACATGGTGGTACCGAATGTTGGATGATTACGGGAAAGTGCTTGAAGTGCGGAAGCAGCGACCACAAGATCAAGGATTGCCCAAGACTTCAGCAGGGACTCCAGCGCGGAGCGCCAGCCCAGCCGGTAGCGGCAGCAGCGCCAGCTACAGGAAGACCAGGAAGGCCTCGAGCCCCAGCTCGAGTGTTTGCTTTAGCTCGTGAGGACCCGAGCAGGCGGAGCATGTCCACCGAAGGTACGGTTTTACTTTAGGTGTGCACGCTCGGGTTTTGTTTGATACGGGTGCTACTCACTCGTTCATTTCCGAGCGGTTCGCTAGGCAGTTAGCCCTAGAGTCAGGTGTAGAGTCTGAGGATTTAGAGGTCCTTGTCTGTGCACACCCCTGGGTACGGTATCGACTAGGAAGTGCATTCCGTCGCTACCTGTGTGCATTGAGGATAGTCCTAGATGGGTGTTTCTTCTTGCTAAAGATGAAGGACTATGATGCTATTCTTGGTCTGGATTGGCTAGAGGAGCACTATGCGTTAGTGGATTACGTCGGAAGAGGATTGTTTTCCGCATTCCTGGTGAGGACGAGTTCTCTCACCCTTGCCAAGGAACTTGGCGGGAAAGTTAGTCATCTCTGCCATGAAGGCGATGCGCATGGTAAACAAGGGTTGTGACGCTTTTCTTGCCAGCGTGGTACTAGTGCCAGAGGCTGATGAGTCACCTACTCTTGTAGAGAGATTGAGGTAGTGCAGGATTTTCCAGATGTCTTTCCTGATGACTTGTCTGGATTGCCACCGGATAGAGAGATAGAGTTTACCATAGAGGTTGCTTCCGGGCACCTCTCCTATCTCGAAGGCTCCATATCGGATGGCACCTGCGGAGTTAGCCGAGTGAGGAGGCAGTTGCAAGAGTTGCTAGATAAGGGATTTATTCGCCTAGTGTTTCCCCTTGGGGCGCACCTGTATATTCGTCAAGAAGAAGACGGGTCACTTAGGTTATGCATTGACTACAGAAAGCTGAACCAAGTGACTGTGAAGAACAGGTATCCCTTACCTCGTATTGATGATTTGTTTGACCAGTTGCGAGATGCATCAGTCTTTTCTAAGATTGATTTGCGATCTGGTTATCATCAGTTGAGGATTCGGAGTGAGGATTGTGTCCAAGACGGCGTTTAGAACCCGTTATGGACATTATGAGTTTTTGGTCCTTCCTTTCGATTGACCAATGCCCCTGCAGCGTTCATGGATCTCATGAACAGGGTGTTTAGGCCTTATTTAGATAGCTTTGTCGTAGTGTTTATTGATGATGTGTTGGTCTACTCTCCGGCGAGGCACACACCGTCAGCATTTGAGGGTAGTGTTAGAGGTTCTTCGTGAGCACAAGCTGTACGCTAAGTTCAGCAAGTGCGATTTTGGTTGCGCGAGGTTCATTTCCTCGGGCATGTTATCTCCGGTGCTGGTGTTGCAGTTGATCCAGCAAAGGTCCAGGCAGTTATGGATTGGGAGGTTCCCAAGACCCCTTCGGAGATTCATAGTTTTATTGTTTAGCTGGTTACTATCGGCGATTTATTGAGGGATTTTCATCCATCGCCGCCCCTTTGACTCAGCTCACCAGAAAGGGAGTGAAGTTTGTTTGGTCCGAGAAGTGTGAGAGTAGTTTTCAATGTTGAAGACTAAGCTCACGACAGCCCCGGTGTTAGTCTTACCGAGCGGTGTAGAGGGTTTTGCTATCTACACGATGCGTCTCGGATTGGTTTAGGCTGTGTGCTAATGCAGCAGGAAAGGGTAGTGGCTTATGCTTCTCGTCAGTTGAAGGAGCATGAGAAGAACTATCCGACTCATGACTTGGAGCTCGCAGCAGTGGTTCATGCACTAAAGATCTGGAGGCACTATCTTTATGGTGTCAGATTTGAGGTGTTTACCGACCACAAGAGCTTGAAGTATCTTTTCTCCCAAAAGGAACTAAACCTGAGGCAGAGAAGATGGATTGAGTTCTTGAAGGACTATGACTTCGACCTTCAGTATCACCCTGGGAAGGCGAATGTCGTAGCGGATGCTCTGAGTAGAAAGAGGCCATCTCTCCAGCAGGATTGGAAGATGTTGGAAGATGCGGCTTGCGCGTTGACTGAGTTAGAGCCATCGCTATGCCAGGCTTTTGTAGCTCAGTTATCTCTTAGGTCCTCGGTTTTGGATGAGGTGATCGAGCAACAGAAAGCCGACCCTAGACTCTTAGAGTAGTGGGCAAGGCAGGCATTGCTCGTGATGAGGACGGTGTGATTAGATTTCATCACCGTGTTTGGTCCCTGATTTAGTAAATGTCCGTGAGCATGTGTTAGCGGAGGCTCACAGATCGCGATTCTCTATTCATCGGGTAACACTAAGATGTACCAGGATCTGAAGAGATCTTTTGGTGGTCCGGTATGAAGAGGATGTAGCGGATTATGTGTCTAGGTGTTTGGTGTGTCAGCAAGTGAAGAGCCGAGCGACAGCGACCATCCGCCTTATGCAAAGGATGGAGATTCCAGTTTGGAAGTGGGAAGCTGTCACTATGGACTTTGTTTGGGTTTCCTCGATCTAGAAGGGGCAATGACTCGATTTGGGTAGTTGTAGATAGATTCTCGAAGACTGCTCATTTCTTGCCTATGAAGAAGAAGCAGTCAGTAGAGAGTTTAGCTAGATTGTATGTTAGTAGTATCATTAGATTGCATGGTGTGCCGAAGTCGATCATTTCGGGAGATCCGAGATTCACTTCGAGGTTGTGGAAGGGTCTTCAGGATGCTTTAGGTTCAGAGCTGAAGCTCAGTTCGGCGTTCCATCCCCAGACTGATGGACAGTCCGAGAGGACTATCCAGACGCTCGAGGATATGCTGAGAGCGTGTGTATTGGATTGGAAGGATGATTGGGAGCGTCATTACCTCTTGTGGAGTTCGCATACAACAACAACTTTCATGCGAGTATTGGTATGTCTCCATTTGAGGGTTGTATGGTCGGCCTGCAGATCTCCTTTATGTTGGGAGGAGACCGGTGATAGGCAGCTGATCGGTCGGAGTTAGTTCAGGAGACTTCGGATAAGATCCAGCTTATCAGAAGAGGCTTGTTGCGGCTCAGGATAGGCAGAAGAGCTATGCCGACAAGGAGGAAGGATCTTGAGTTCGAGGGGGTGATCATCTTCTTGAAGATATCGCCTACTCGAGGTGTTGTCAGGTTGGCAGGCATAGTAAGCTGAGCCCTAGATTTATTGGCCCGTGAGATTCTCAGACGATTGGGCAGCGTGGCATATGAGCTAGCATTACCCCCATCTTGGCTAGTGTTCATCCCGTCTTCCACGTTTTCGATGCTCAGGAAGTATGTCCGAGATCCGTCTCATGTGATTAGTCATGAGCCAGTGGAGATTCAGCCAGATCTGTCGTATGTCGAGAAACCAGTAGCTATTCTTGACCGGAAGGTTCAGCATCTCCAGAACAAGAGTATTGCGTCGGTGAAAGTTCTCTGGCGGAACTTCTCACGAGAGGAGGCTACTTGGGAGCTTGAGGATGCGATGAAGAAGAAGTATCCCCTTTTGTTTGAGTAGTGTCGTTCTAACTTCGAGGACGAAGTTTCTTTAAGGGGGAGAGGGTGTAAGGCCCTCGAATTTTGTTGCATTATTTTAATTTGTGTAAATAATTTATGTTGTGTATGCATAGATGTACATATCTACGTATGTATTAACTATTTATACTATGTATGCATGTGTATAAGTAGTGTAAATAATGTATGAATGGTATGATGGTAGTGTGTACATGATAATACATACATATGGCATGTATATAGGTATAAGTTGTGCATGGTTTATGCATGTTTTTGAGTTCTGGCCGAAGGCCAGCTTGGCGTCAATATCAATGGACGTTTGTGTTGTGTAGGCGTCAACCATATGGACGCCAACACTAAATCCAGCGTCAGCGATGTGGACGTCAATATCACTGGCTTGCATGCGTTGCAGAGCGGAAATCCCGGGAACAAGCTACCCCAACCATTGGGGAGCTGTCCCCAACGGTCTGAAAGGCTTTCTTGTCAAGCCTGCGTGAAAGGAGAGCCCCTCTCCTATTTACCAAGCCTTTTGCAACCCCAACAGCCCTCTCTTGGCTCTCTTGCAAGAGGAGATGAAGGAGAAGAAAACCCTAGAGAAAACTGTGAGAAAAACCCACCCTTTGCAAGCTTAAATCCGACCTTCTGAAGCTGTTCCTGGCCATCTACCACGACAAGGAGCTAGCTGAAGTGAAGGAGGAGACTTCCCCGACCTCATCTTGGAGTCATCTTCGTCCTAGAACCCGGCGTGAAGACTTCTCGGGAGCTTCTTGGGACTGCCCAAGGAGAGCTTCACCAACTTTAAGATCCGTCTGGAGTATTTTCTAGAGGCAAGTAACCTACCCCTATCGTCCATGTAGATGTCTAGTAGGGTTTTATGATTTTTATGCATATTTTTTCCCGTGTCCTGGATCCCCCATTCACCCCTTTATTTGGAGTTCGGTCTGTGTTCCTGCACAGACAGGAACTTGGCGTCAATGCCTTGACACCAAGATTCCCCGTGTGCGTCCAGCGATCTTGCGTCCACTCTTGGACGGCCAGAGACCGCCGTTAAGTTCGTCTGGGCAGAACAGTGAACTGTTCTCCCCTTATATATGATTACTTTCGATGTGTTTTGCGATGAGGATATATTGTAAACTATTATACTACGTAATGTGAATGTTGGAATGTGTGGAGAATGGTTGGACATTTATTTTGTGGATGGTTGAGTTATTATTTATTAAATGCATGTGGAAGAATGGCCATGTATGTTCACCCATGATCCTAATAATCTGGGGAATTAGGATGCCCTAATCCTGTTGAATCATGTCTATATACGTCAGTCTCTGTTCTGAATTTTCTGGAATTTTTCCATGTCAATGTGATTTACTGAAAATTTATACTTGGGAAATAGAAAACATGTGTGTAGGATTGCTAAATTTTCAGTAAATCGTGTGTTGTGAAATAAATCCCCAGGAAATTCCTATGGTGGTGTATATTGGGTTCAGGGTTATGACCTGTTAAACTGAAATTTCATGTTACGCACCATGGTGGATTGAATCACGAATGATATGAAAAATTGATGTTTGATTTTCTGTAATTGCATCATGAGTCAGAAAAATCCAGAATTTTGTATGTGAGGTCATGAAACCGAAATCAGCATGTGGTTAAATTTTCAGGTCGTTTGGACAACTATATAGTGAAATATGAATTTTCCTTGCAAAGATGTGAACAATGCATGTTAATGTGGGAATAATGTGACATGTGTGTGTGATCTGATTTATGCAAAACTGAACATGTGATCCCTGTTAATTGTAGAATCATGTTAGGAAAACAGAGCCCTTGTGTGAATGAGAAAATGAATGAGAGGTAAGTGACATGTGTAAAGATATGCGTTAAAATCGGTAAATGTGTAAATCGTGCCAAGTGTGACACTGCTTCCATAGAGGGCAGTGGAACCGTATCAGGGAAAAGTCCCCCTGAGAAGGTTCAATGTGTTGTGATCCTAAGGGCATTAGGATGAAATCCTGGAGGTGGACAAGTACCACTGGTTAGGGTGGAGACTTGTTCTCCCGGTCTGCGCAGTCCAAGAGTCGTCACTGTATTGCCTAGGTGACGTCTATGTGTATGTGATGTGATGTGTCCTTCTTATGGTGGTTTGGACTATGTGTCACGGCACTAAATGTGAATGTGAAAATGTGTATGTGTTCATGTGTAAGAACTGTGGATGTGAACAATGTGTAAATGTGCATGTGTAAAGTGTAAATTATGTGAATGAGAATTGTGTAAATATGTGAAACCAAAATGTGAGGGTTGTGAATTTGTGATCCATGTTGTGGTAATCTGAAATCATGATAAAACAGCAAACTAAATGTACTTATGATCATGCTTTACATGTGTAAATTGCCTAGAATCCATGTTAGAAACGATTCTTAGTGGTGTGTAAGTAATCCCATGCTTGTTTGCCCTCATGTTGTGATTTAAATTGATTAAGTAGCTCTTGTGTTGGGTTATGCTTTCTAGTCCATGTAAAACCAGCAAGCTTAAAGAAGATGAAATGGTCATGAGCATGTATAGGAATGTATAGAAATTCATGCTAAGTGCGTTCTTTTACGTAGGCATTGAAATCATGCTAAACTTGCTTTCATGTTTTAGTTTAATTGAAAGTAGACCTTTCATGTGTTGGAGTGATTAGAGAACATGTGATAGGAGATTTTGATTTAGAAAAATCTGAAAGCATGAATCATGTGTTTAATGAGTAGAACCACCATGATAGGTTGTTAATTTCAATGACAAGCATGCTACATGATTGTGTCTTGTAAATGTGTATGTAAAACCTGCTATGACATGTACATGTATGGTATGTGTAGAGTAATTGCTGAGTCTTTTAGACTCATTACTTGCTTCGGCGTACAGGCGTAGTTGGTGACGACACACTTGCGGAGGAGGCAGTGGAGACCGACTCCGAGCGTGGAGATTAGATCGTTGGTGTACTTTGCGATATTTTGATTTCATAGTATGTAATTGCAACATTGTACTAGCATTATCATGGAAAGAAATGTTTAAGTGTGGACAATTATGTATTTGATTTTCAGCAATTTAATTATGTAGACTTTTAGTTCTTTAAATGTTATTGCAATCATGTATGTTAAATGTGGATGATGAATGAAATGAAGACAGTGGTTCTTTTACTTCCGCTACTCTGTTCTTATATTCACGTGTATCTCAGCTGAATGTTATTGTTGGTAAATGTCCCACTGTGGCAACGTTCACTATACCGACGTGGGTTGGTATAACCGTACCGGTATAATGAGGGTCGCTACATAATTCCTAAACCACTAATTTATTGTACGGGTAAGTTTGATAATTAATATGCGGATTGTTCAACCTTATTTTTACTTTTCTTGATTTGATATAAAATATTTATTATCATAAGATAAAGTCAATTCTCCAATGATTTCCTCATTTGATAAGTAAAGATGAATGGGATAAGAGGTGGGAACAAATTTATGAGCATAAATTTTAGGGAAATGCCATTTACACGTCGGGCGTGCAAATGATTTGCACGTCCCGACGCGTCAGGGCGCGTCCTGGGCAGGGGGGGGGGGCGCCCCATGTGGGCACGTCCTGGCGCGTCCGACGTGCAAATGATTTGCACGTCGGACGTGTAGGTAGCATTTCTCTAAATTTTAATATGGGCTCATTCACTTGTATTACAATTATCTTGTAACATTATACTAAAACCTCTTGCCGCCCCGGCTACCCCTTTCTCAGAAGTGGCTTGATATTTTTGAGGTTTGATTACTAACTTCCTTCGACAGAATAGTCACCAACCTCTACCAATAGAGTACTTGCCATAGTGCATCAGTTGGAGGGCAGGGAAAGTCACCTTCACCCCATTGTCATCATTATTGCGTTTGTTGTGCTAGCCTTCGTTTACCTCCTCATTTCCTCTACTTCATCGTCCTTCTCCCCTTCTTTTGTTAAATTTACTCTCTCTCTCCGTTCACTGCCATGACCTCCCAGATCTGCCTCCCCTCATCTCTCTGTTGTCCTCTATTTATTAGATTCGTCACCTTGTACATCCTCCCTCCACTACTGTGTTGTTCCCTTCACCAGAGTGTTTTGAGTTCCAACCAGATCTATCCCCCCTCCCCAACCACCACTATGACATCAACATCTCTTTCTCTTTCTCCATCCCACTCCCATCATGCTGCCTCATCTTTGTTGGTCACACAATTTGATCTCCACCACCTAGTTTCTTTCCGCATCTCCCTCCCTTCCCCACTTTATAAATTTTGTTTCGAGATAACTATCCTATTCCATTTCTACAACTTAGTAATCTATATTTAGTCTCGTGTTATTCTTGTTTTTTAGATTTTCTTCTACTTCAACTTCAGTTGTTGAAAATTTTTGGTTGATTGGACTCTAAAATTTAATCAATGAAGCCATCAAACCTCTAAAAGACCTCAATTTGGAGTTTTGGAGTTTATGGATTAGCTTGCGTCTTGATGCTCGTCTACACATTCATCAAGTATGTACTTTATCTGAGCTTCCTTATATGTGCTACTATAAATATGAAGTGCAATCTTTCTCCATCTGAGCAAGCTCTAAGATGATCTTGAATTTTCCAATTTTCATACTTCTTTGGCTGGAATTGAATCTTGCTTGTTGTAAGGTGATGATGGTTCATTTCTTATTGGGTGCTCAAATGTCTATAGTCCACTATCAAGACTGGTCCTTCTTGATGTTCCCCTCTTTGTGATGTGTCCATGTTAGATGTACTTGGTTCCTCCACAAGGAATCTTCCACTCCTTTATGTACCTTGTTATTAAAGATGAATAGAATCTGCAGCTTACATTGTAAAAAAAAAGTGCACACACACACACACAATATACTACCACCTAGTATGGGTTGAGAATAGAGGATCTAAAGTGGGCCAATTGGTAAGGATTATGGGTATCTTATCTTATGATAGAAAGATTCTAAGTTCGAGAGAAGGGGTAGAGCTTATCTAACTCACATTTAATCGATGAGGATCTTGTCGTTTGATGAGAAGCTCCCAAGCTAGAGGGGAGGGGAAGAGCTCAACTAACTCACATTTAATTCTCAAGGTTGTGAGCATAGAATTGAAGAAAAGAGATGTCTTTAGTGGGATGAGAAATTTGAACTTAGGTCTCTCAAACTCTGAGTGGATAGGCCAAAGTGTTGAACCACTCCTATATTTTATCTTTTTATTTTGGTGATAACAAAACCCATGTTTAACTTAAAATATCATTAATATATTTTATATCATGTTTCTCCCATGAATACAACATATTCTTGCATTATCATTATAGATTTACACTAAGTTTCAACTTCGTCATGTATGTTTTGATCATGTTCAGTCGAAACTAGCTTCGTCATATCCGAAGCTATACTTCATCATATCCGAAGTCCACTTCATCCTATACGAAGCTACACTTCGTCATGCATGTTTTTGGTCGTGAGCAGTCGAAGTCCAACTTTGTCATAACCGAAGTTATATAAGAAGTTCACTTCGACCGATTGCGTGTTTCAGCTTCGACTGACAACATTATTTTCTGTTCATCCGAAGTTACACTTCATCATATCTAAAGTTATATCCAAATTTCACTTCGAACGACAACATTATGATCTGTTTTATACGAAGTTCACTTCGTTATATACAAAGTTCACTTCGTCATATCCGAAGCTTCACTTCGACCGATTGTGTTATATTTTGGCCATCTGAAGCTTCACTTTAACCGTTTATGTTATATTTTTGACCAATCTATTGTTGCTCAGTTTCATATCAATTGTCTTCTAAATTTTCACATCGATTGTTGTTATGCACATCGATTGTCTTTAAGTTACACATTGATTACCTTTCATTTCATATTAATTGTTGTTATAATACATCGATTTCTTAACAAATATTATATTTCATATCGATTGTTGTTATATCATAATGATTTGTGTTATAAACATAATTTCATATTGATTGCTATTATGACTCACATCGATTAGCTTTCATATATTTCAAAATGCCTTTGGCGCCCCAAATAAATGTTCAAATGTACTTCATATGTTTAACTTATTATTTCTCTGTCTGACTGAAGATCTTTCTGTTGTGTACCTTCTATCTTATCAAGGTAGGTAAGAAAAGGAGTCAGCAGAAAATAAGGACTAAAAAGACTCCTTCCTTATGCTAAAAAGCAAAGGCCTTACCTAACATATCTGCATGTCAGCAAAAATCACAGACTTCTACACATAAGAAGGTATGGGCTATCTGACACAATACTTATGAAGTCTAACATTCTCATCCATGCATTAAATGTATGCAGGAGTATAGTTTTAACATGAGGAATCTGTTAAGACTCAAGCAAGCATCCATTAGACACAATGATAGCAAAAGAAGGAGAAGAAGAGCAGATAATGAAGAGTCTCAACGGATCCAAGAACTCCAATGGCTATACCTTAATGGATCTATCTTTCTGCTCTATAAGGATGAAGGCTATGAAGAACAAGACAAAAGAGCCTTCCTGAAAATCCTTCAAAAAGAGTGTACATCCAGTGGAAAACCTCAACGCCATACACACTTAAAGCAAGAGAGAAAGAACTAGAGCCCAAGAAGAAGTGTGCGCGTAAGAAACCATCTGAAGTCTTCAAGCATTCAAGATTTTATCTCCTCACTCTCTCTGTGCATCATTGTAAATCAGGGGAGAGTCTGTGAGCTGAGAGTTTGAGTTCCTTAGTGTTCATCTTATATAGCTCTCAGTCTGTTCTTTCTTTTCTAAAGAAAGACTTGTGTTCAGCTGTAGGACTGTATACAGTGTTCTTCTTCCAGTGTGAAGAGAAAGCCAGCTGGGTGCTGGTGGATTCTTTGATGGACCTCGTCGATCAAACCTGTTAACCTAATAACAAGCTTGACCCGACTCCACCTCTCGCGAACAAGCAGTAGCCTCGCAAGGGATATCAACACATATGTTTATGGAAATATAAAAGAAACACCTCAAACATATATAAGATTACACATCTCACACATATTTACATGAAATATCATAGCCAGTTCTGAACTAAAGTCAATAAACAATGTACAACAATCTGGGGCATACCCCGAGGTGAAACAAAAAGTACAATCACATTGCTGGAGGTGCGGGCCCAACTCCGCTACGATGCTGCTCCGAACTAGATGATGGACGGGAACCCTCCTGCTCTCCTTCACATGAAAGGAGTAGGGGTGAGCCTCACAAGTCACTGGCTCAGTAGGGAAACTCCCTCAAAAGCTGAAACAACATCAAACTCCCGAGAAGCAGAAGTAAAGAGATACCTTTAACAATAAATAAAGCTACCTAAACTTGGTGCTAAAATTGTAATTAAATAAACAATTCTAAACTAATAACATGGATCAACCATTAATAAATAAATGGCAAACCTCACTCAAGTGTATGAGCTAAAGAAGGGTAACACCACATTCGGGCCACAAAGACTGGTTCGCGACACCATCAACTGACCCAGACAAACCACACAGGACTACCTCTTAGTCTCGCAGCCACGGACGTAAGGTCCAGCTGCCGCTCCACCTCAATAGGGCCAACAAACTGTGGAGACCAACCAACACCACCCCTGCAGGCCACACTGCTGTAGGCCCATGCCTGGCACCTTTAGGGACTCTGGCCTGAGCTCCCGAAAGTGAGGCACTGGAGATTAGGATTAGGTGGGGCCCAATACATCTACTGGTGTCCACACCTCCAACCACGATCGCGCTATAAGTGACCAAACACAAAATCACACAAGTCGTTGTCCCACTGTCGTCTTTCCCTCAGCTAGACATACAACGCGACACACGAGTGAGGGTGTCCAGAAAGATGACACAGACCTTGACATTACACACAGTATCGGACAAACCCTGAGCACCTACGTGCCTAGCTCACAAAGAACCTGGGGTACCCGACTCGAGTGGTAACCACGGAAGGCATTGTACTACCCAACTTGCCACGTACAACCAAACCCTGCAACTACGATAGCCTTCAGTCTCAACAAGTGCCATTGCATCGCTTACAAACCTTAAATGCACGGAATGACATCACAAGATAACCACGAAACTTAGCACATGCCTACAACCCTCGAAAGCTAGAAGGCGACATGGGCTACTGTCGGGCTGTCGCATTCAAAATGCGACACCCAAAGCCATCACCTTCATAGACAGCACCGCCAAACCAGGGTTCCACCTCCGAGAATCCCACAAACCACATGCAAACGTCCATCAAAAGCATTTGTAGACAATCAAACAGCTACACTACCACATGTTATCTACCACTAAAATGCATTCCATGGATCAAACATGATGACACACCATCTACAATGAGAAACAGAACAGGATCTCCCTACCTACGCGACGTACGCGAAGAACAACCATGAATCGGTGTTTCCCACGCTCCGAACAATGTCCTCGCGTTGAGAGCACACCAAACAACGCTCCAAACACCTAAATCGCCCAAAACCAGTTGCAAAACCCTTTCCTGGCCGAATAGAGTTTTCGCTGCTCTTTTGGCCGACCTACAGTTCTTAACCCTACACACTTAAGAACGCGACACATACAGCTGCCGCGACAAGAACGCGACGGTCCAGACCATTGCCTTCTCACCGCTGACGTTAGTCGGCTACCCTGCGCACGCCACGTGGTGGGCATGCAGCCAAACAACCCTGAACGGCGGCAACTTGAACGCAACATCTAGGCCTGTCGCGTAAGAACACGACATATACCCCTATCGCATTCACAGACAATGAACCAATAAGCGCTTTGGGCCCGGATTTTCGACCCACAACACCCAAACTACCTGCGGAAAGCACAAAACACCAACCATTGGCCCCACATTGGCCTCCAAACCCATTAAACCACGATCCGAACGGTCACTACGTTACATTACTATCACCTGTTGCGGTATGTGTAACATAGGTCAGCCCGGTTCGAGGTGACTGTCGAGATGATCTTGGCCGGGGCATGCGGTGAGGCGACCAAGCTGAAGGAAGCCCTCCAAGGCATGCCGAGCCGACATGAGATGCATATTCTGAGCTCTCGATCTGACCTACAATCCCATCGAGAGGCCTCAGCGGGGAGACACTCCGACGCTTTTGTCAGTTGCTAGCCGAGAAGAATGGCCTAGCCTATAGGGTGGAACAGCGTACCTGTGTATGTGGAGTGTCTGCCTCTTTTATAGGGTTAGGATACCCATGTAACAGTTGGATGACTCTGCGAATCTCGCAGAAGATCTCCGTGATTGTCGCCAAATCGTGGTTGTAACTGGCATGCCAGATCATCAAGATCATGGTCTTAATGGCCACAATTATCGGGAGCACGATCTTTGGATGTTGCCTTAACAACTGCTGCATTGGCAGTTATGCGAGCCACGCTCCAGGAATCCCGTGGACATGTTGGGCTCTAGGTCGGCTTCTTCTGAGCCAAGTAAATCGTCCCCGACCGAGCTGAAGAAGTCAGCTCGAGGTGTGTAATGAGGTCGGTCTAGCAGATCATAGTCGTCGGCCTAGACGACACCTTCATCCTACCTAAGCCACAAAGGGACTTGGCTTATTCAGCCGACCTGCAGGAACTCCCTGCATCACTGGCCCCCCAGGTTCACGTTGGACTGCCAATGTGGGCCGAGGTGAAGCTGTGTCTAGAATTTCTTCGGCGAAGGCACGTGTCTTGCCACATGGACCTATCAACCCACGTGGCCCGCTACGCATCATATCACGATGCTGTCAACACCGGCCTGCCATCAGTCACATCTTGATGCCATCAGCGTCAGACAATGTCATGTCGTATTGTCAAGTCGCCTCGACTACTGTGTGGTGATGCCAACTATCGCGTCGCCCCCTCGACTCCTGCACTCCATCATGGCACTTCATGCCAACCATGCCGATTGGAATCTGAGGCAACACTCGATGGACAATATGGTTGCGCCATGTGTTAAGATCTGAACCACTGTTGCAGACGATGAATATCGACCGTTGGATCTGATCAGCCCCCGACACTATAAATAGTGGGGTCTGCTACCGAAAAACCACCCTTGCTTTTGCGCTCGAGCATCCTTCGGATGACCAGTCGACGTGCCGACGATCTCTGTCCCGATGTCTGAGCATTCGTCATCTCTTGTTCTCCGCTTGCTTCCTTCAAAGGTAAGCGATGAGCCCTTCCTCGTCCATTTCCTTTTCATCTTCTTCCTCTTACCCTTGCCTTCGAGAGGGTTTTTCATTAGGAGGTTCTCCTTCTAAGAACTTTTCCGCTTCGACGTCATCCGAAATGTCCTAGCCTTCTCATCCTTTCGAAACAAGGGCATTTCTGAAGCTTCTCAGGTTGACGTTCAGGCGTCGGTCCTGCCGAGGAGTCTTCCATTCTGGAGGTTAGTCCTGGGTCCTATGTTCCTAGGAAACCTTCTTCACACACCTCGAGATCTCTTCGGATAGCCGACACCTTAAATTTTCAAAATCAAAATTTTTTTTAACTGTCTATTTAAAAAGTTTTTGTCATTAACAAAAAGGGGAAGAATTGTTGAGCAACTATCTCCTTAAATATTGTTAAACATTTTAAGCATTGTGTGTTTTCTATGACAAACCTTTTAAGACTTTCTACAAACAAATCTATTGGAATATACCACAAGAAATATGACATGTATGATACAGTATCTATCAGCACTGTCTTACGAAAATTTCTCTAAGTCCACAGCGTATACTATGTACCATACTAACTCCGACTTCAGACTCCGACTCCTGAAAAGTCAAAGTGTTGTACTATTTGATGAACCAACAGGTAGTACTCGACTTTAGAAAAGTCGAAGTCTGACAAGACTCCGACTTCTGAAAAGTTGAAGTTTAGCTGAACTTCGACTTCTTAAACGTCAAAGTCTGTCTAGACTCTAAATCCTTAGAAGTCGAAGTACTTTCTATCAATGATCCTTCACACCGACTTCTGAAAAGTCGAAGTCCACTCACTCGACTCCTAAGAAGTCGAAGTCTTTTGTATCTTACTCCAACTCCTTGAAAGTCGAAGTCTATTTTGTTTGCACTCCGACTCCGACCAGTTGTCGAAGTATGACATCGATTGATGATCTCTTATCACTCCGACTTTCTAAAAGTCGAAGTTTATGATCAATGACTCACTACGACTTCTGTATAGTCGAAGTTCATCATGCATCTCTTATCTTTGACTTTGACTTTAGAAAAGTCGAAGTAGCCTATATCAACTCCTGTGTACTTGACACTTATAAATTTTTTAATAATCTGTCATTCCACAGAATCCATGAAATCTTAATCTTGTTTATTTCAAGTTATTTGTTATCCCAATGGGATCCTTTACAGAATGAATAACACTTACATATCTTATAGAATAATGCTTTTCTTGCTACCAACATTTAAATTTTCTATTAGGTAATATATATATATATATATATATATATATTCAAAATGACCACATAAATTATCCTTGATAAGATCTACAAAATTATACAAATTGGTCTCTTGATTTCTGTCAGAAGCTTAGTCCTTTCTATTTTGACAGAAGATATGTGTTGGTAGGTATAAGCAGCATGGGCTATCTATCAGAACCCACCTACCATATCTGCTTTTTGTCAGAAATTCCTTATTTTCATGATACAACTGTCTGTCTGCTCTTTAATGCACTGAACACCTGTCCATCCGAGGTTCTGTATACTTTACATATATTTCCATCTCACCTACCTTTGAAAGGATAGGTACCTGTGCTTCCTTACCTTCAGACAATTAGATACCTACTAAAGCCAGTTTATAGATCATTAATAAAAGCTGTCTATTAAGCCATGAACTATCTACATAGCCTGAAGACGTTGGAACTCCAAAAGTTGAAGGACTGATGAATATAATAGAAGTCTCAAAGTGTCTACATACAAGGATCAACAACTATTCTTCAAACGACTAGTTTTCTAACAGATAGTTTCAAACGAGAAATTAAAGTTTCTGAAGCTCATATATAGAAGCTGGAGTTTGAACAAGAACATACCACCAACCCAGCAACGCACACAACTCCCATCTGATTTTGCAAGCAAGAGTCTTCACAAGTCTTCAACTGAAGTGAAAGAAAGAGAGATGCTTCTTCAGTCCACGACTTCCAAGTTCTCTACTTCCTTAGAAGTCTTTTTCTGTTGGGTGGCATTTTGTAACTATAGATCATTCTCAGTCCACCCATTTAGATTCAAAAAGAGTTAGAGCTTCAAATCTCAATTGTATTCCTTTCTGTTTCTTTGTGTTTGCTCATTCTTCTAAGCAGGCACTCAAGTGTTTTCATTTCTGTGATTAGACAACCCATAGGGGGTTGTGTTTCCTGCTATGCCCCTATTGTGACGGGAAGACCTACGGGTGCAGGTAGTCTTTGTACCCCTTGGTAAAGGGAAGACTTGCTTGGGAGCAAGTGGGTTTGTAATACCTCTCAGGTTGAGAGAGGCCAAGTGTTCTTGACAGTTTAGTGAAATCCCAAGAGGTTACTTGGGAACTAGACGTAGGACTTGCATGTGGGAAGAGCCGAACCAGGATAAAATCTCTTGTGCATTTGTGTGATTGTTTCCGCCAAGTTTTCACTTGTTTCACACACACTACACTAAATACTAACAACTTTATTTAGTGTTATCTATTTTCAGATAATTTTTAAAAGCGCAAGAAGTCTTATTCGCCCCCCTCTAGGATATCATTAGTGTCATCTCGATCCAACAAGTGGTATCAAAGCAAGGTCTTCTTAGAAGAATCAAAATTTAACAAGAGATGGCATCTGAGGCTCACAACTACGAAGGTCAGTCAGTCACTAGACCACCATTCTTTGATGGTGATGATTACCAGTACTGGAGGATGAGAATGGAATGCTTCATCAGAGGCATAGATTTTGATTTGTGGCAGGTAATAGAACAAGGTGATTTTGCTATACTGGGTGATGGAATTTCTGCTTTATCTATAGCTGACAAAAAAATATGTCCCTAAATTATAAAGCCAAGAACTATCTATGATGTGCTTTATCTAAAAGAGAGTTTAATAGGCTATCTGCTTGTAGAACTGCTAAGGAAATGTGGGATAAACTATAAGTAACTTATGAAGGAAATGATAGAGTAAGGCAAACTAGTATAGATATTCTTGTCTCCCAGTATGAACAATTCAAAATGCTTCCTAATGAAAACATAACCCAAATGTATAATTGTTTCTCAAATATAATAGTAGGTTTGAGTTCATTAGGCAAAAATCTTACAAATGAAGAAACAATAAGAAAAATTTTAAGATCATTAACTCATGTCTGGACCCCTAAGGTCACTACTATTGAAGAGGCACATGATCTAACAGAACTCTCTATTGATAAGTTAATTGGTTCTTTAATGGCTCATGAAATTAATATGGAAAGATTTTATGAAAGCTCTTCGAAAAAGAAAATGCCAAATGCTTTAAAAGCTGCAGATTCTTCTTCCTCTGAAGATTCGAAAGAGAAATCAGATGACAGTGATGATGAAGCCAAGCTGTCGAGGAAACTGCAAAGGGTTCTTGCAAAGAAGATGAAGTTTGGCTCTAAAAGACACTTCAAAAAGGAAAAGAAGAAAGAACCAACTTGTTATGAGTGCAACTAACCAGGACATTACAATCTGAATGTCCTCAGCTCAAGAAGAAAGATCTGACTGAAAGATTTGAGAAGAAGAAAGGTAAAGAAAGAAAATTCAGAAAATATAAGAAGAGGGAATGAATTCAGCTTTGGACAATGAGAAACCTACAAGTTTAGACTCTTCAAGCTCAGAATCAGAAGGAGAAGAAAAAGCAAATCTAGCCCTCATGGCAAGACTAGATCAGGTAAATTCTGAAACTTCTTTTACATCATGTTCTGAATCCGATTCTGATAGTCTTGAAGATGCATTCAATACATTATATGAAAAGTATAAAACAGCAGTTAACAGATGAAAATAGTTAAGTTAAATTGCTTAATCAAGAAAAATCTAATACCTTTCTAAAAAATGATGTAGAAAGACTAGGACAAAACCTAAATGAAACTAAAGATCAAATGAACTACAGTGTGAAGATTTAAAAACTAAAAATAGTAAAATCATGGAAATTGAATCAAATCTAAAAGAATTGAAAGACAGAGAAAATTTAAGAGAAGAAAATAACTACTTAAGAGCTTCCATAGATAAAATTACTGACTGTAAACCATCTGTATTTGTAAAACTGAAAGGTGCTCGAACTGGTAAAAAGAAATATGGAGTAGGATATACACCTCCAACAAATGAAGAGAATATCATCTATCCTGAAAAATATCCAACTCCTAAATTTGTAAAGGAAAAAGAAATTAAAAATCCTAAAAAGGTCAATCAGTATGTTTATAAACAAAAACTGAACTCTAAAAACACTACACATATAAAGAATGTATTTGATTTATGTTGTAGTCATTGTAACCAACTAGGACACACTGTCAGCACCTGCACAACTAGACACTTGCGTTGGATTCCTAAGACTAACCATCAAGGACCCAAGAAAATTTGGGTACCAAAAGTTACAACTTAAATTTGTTTGCAGGGTCACCCGAGAGCATTCAAATGGTATTTGGATAGTGGGTGTTCAAGGCATATGACTAGTGACAAAAGATTGTTAACAAGTTTTAGAGATGAGATGCTCAAGTCACTTATGGAGATAATGAAAAGGCAAAGTGTTAGAATGTGGAACAGTAGGAACACAAGAAAAGGACTTAATAGAAGATGTGAGGTATGTAGAAGGATTAAAGCATAACCTTATTAGCATCAGTCAACTGTGTGAAAAGGTCACTTGGTAATTTCATAATGATAAGTTCATTATCCAAAAGGATGGAAAAATAGTTTTTGAAGCACAAAGAGTCAAAAATTTGTACACTCTACAATTAGCAGAATTGAAATAAGTTAACTTATGTCCTGCAACTACCAAGAGTGAAGAGATTGATTTGTGGCACAGAAAACTAGGACATGCAAGCACATCAGTGATCAAGAAATTAATCAAGCATGATCTAGATGGTCTTCCAAAGCTTAAACTAAAGAAATTTGGAATCACTACAGCTTGTGTAAAGGGAAAGCAAACCAATACATCATTTCAGTCCAAAACAGTGGTAACAACTTTCAAGCCTTTAGAACTCATTCACATGGATTTGTTTGGCCCCATAAGAACAGTAAGTCTTGGAGGAAAAATTTATGGCTATATAATTGTGGATGATTATTCAAGGTATACTTGGGTATCATTTGTGGAAGCCAAATCAGAAATATTTTCAGCTTTTCTAAAGTTCAGTAAATTAGTACAGAAGAACCAGAAATTTCAAATAATTAGTATTAGATCTGATCATGGTGGAGAATTCAAGAATGGATAATTGTCAGATTCTGTGAAGAAATAGCATTGAACACAATTTCTCTGCACTAAGAACACCTCAACAAATGGAGTAGCAAAAAGGAAAAACAGAATACTGCTGGACATGGCCAGAACTATGCTTACAGAATACAATCTACCAAGATATTTTTGGGCAGGAGTAGTCACACAGCCTGCTACATAATCAACAGGTGTATGATCAGACCAATTTTGAAAAAGACACCTTATGAGCTATACAACAGAAAAAGCCAACATCAGTCACTTCGCCCTTTGGTTGTAAGTGTTTTATTTTGAATAATGGTAAAGATAATTTAGAAAAATTAGATGCTAAAAGTGATGAAGGTTTCTGCTAGGATATATCTCAAAACCTAGAGGATATAAAGTGTTTAATAGAAGAACTTAACTAAAGAACAAACAGTTCATATTTTATTTGATGAACTAACCCTTCTATTAAGAAAATAGAAGAAGAGGACTTTGTTGAAGATTTGTGTAGGGATCTGGAATAGTCATCTCTTGAAGAAAAAGAAGAAGAGAAAGAATCTACCACTAGAAGAGCTTCAACAACAAGAAGAACCATAGGAAGGACTACCTAGAGATTGAGGTATCACAGAGATCATCCAAGAGAAAATATTATAGGTGATCCTCAAGATAGGGTAAGAACAAGAGGTATGAACATTCCCTGTGATTTTTCTGCATTTGTTTCTTAGATTGAGCCTAGGACAATCAATGATGCACTAGCAGATGAATCTTGGATCCTAGCTATGCAAGAGGAACTTAACCAGTTCCAACGTAGCCAAGTTTGGACTCTTGTCCCTAGACCTTCTGACCGTTCATTTATTGGGACCAAATGGGTCTTCAGAAACAAAATGGATGAATCAGGAGTAATGACCAGGAATAAGACCAGACTGGTAGCACAAGGATATTCCCAAGTGGAAGGCATTGATTTTGATGAAAGTTATGCTCCAGTTGCTAGATTAGAAGCAATTAGAATTTTTTGGTATATGCATGTTCTCTTAATATAAATTATTTCAAATGGATGTCAAAATTGCTTTTATGAATGGTTTCATAAAAGAAGAAGTTTATGTTGAGCAACCACCTGGTTTTGAAGATACTAAGTATCCAAATCATGTTCTCCATTTAAAGAAAGCATTATATGGTTTGAAACAAGCTCCAAGAGCTTGGTATGAAAGACTAAGTTTTATCTTATATCACATGATTTTATAAGAGGTAAAGTAGATAGCATCGTATTCATTAAGAAATTTTCAGAAGGAATCTTGATTGTACAATATATGTTGATGATATTATTTTTGTTCTATTAATGAATCACTATGCAAATTCTTTGAAAACCTTATGCAAAGTGAGTTTGAGATGAGCATGAGGGTGAGCTTAACTATTTTCTTGGGTTACAAATCAAGCAGATCAAGGAAGGTACTCACATTTGTCAAACCAAGTACATTTCAGATTTGCTTTCTAAATATGTTTTGACAAGTGTAAGCTATTAGGAACACCTATGAGCTCAAGAATTAAGTTAGATAGTGATCCACTTGGCATGAAAGTAGATCAGAAGATCTATAGAGGCATGATTGGTCATTACTCTATCTTACTGCTAGTAGACCAGATATATGTTCAGTGTATGTTTGTGTGCTAGATTTCAAGTTGATTCTAAAGAATCTCATGTTAATGATGTTAAAAGAATTTTTAGATATCTTATAATCACATGTAAATTGGGTTTATGGTATCCCAGTTGTTCTGAATTCAAATTGATTGGATATAGTGGTGCTGACTATGCTGGATGCAAAATAGATAGAAAAAGCACTAGTGGTACTTGTCAAATTCTTTCAGGATGCTTAATTTCTTGGTCTTCAAAAAGCAGAATTCAGTAGCCTTGTCCACAACAGAAGCAAAGTCCATTGTAGTTGGAAGTTGCTGCACTCAACTGCAGTGGATCAAACATCAACTGGAAGATTATGGTCATACACTTTATGAAATTCCAATACTGTGTGACAACACAAGCGCAATCAACTTGACCAAAAATCCAATCCAACATTCAAGAACCAAGCATATTGAGGTTAGACATCATTTCATTGGGAACCATATAAGTAATGGAGATATTTTATTTGAATTTGTCTCTACAGATAATCAATTAGCTGATATATTTACTAAACCTTCCCTAAAGATAGATTTACTTCAATAAGAAGATAAATAGGTATGTGCAATCCTGATTTAATTTTTTTTTATTGCACTACATGTTACATTCATTACAATTTTTTTGCTAAGTCCTGGAAGTCGGAGTTTACTACGACTCTCATGAAGTCGGAGTTGTGTACTGTGACTCTTGTGGAGTCAGAGTTTATAAAGTCGGAGTCAATTTTATATTTTTAAAAAGGGGCCTTTTAAATTTTCATTTAAAGAGGAATTAATTATAACGGTTTATTCATTTAATCCCAGCCGTTCATCTCCTCATGTATGGTCCGTTACATATCCTCTTTCTATATTAGGACCTTTCCCTCTTTCATTCCAAATCACCTGTTTGAACCGTCTCTGACTCTCCTATCGTCTTCCTCGTTCCCGCGTATGTTCTTCACCCGACGGAATCTCCGTCGAGGCTTCTGCAGATTTTCTTCATTTCTCTTAAGAAAGGTAGGTTCTTTGACCTCTGTGGATCTGTTTGATATCTCCTGTGTCATCCCTCTCAATCTCCTGTTCGTTTTTATCTAGATGTCCTCATCTAGGGCTCCGAAAGGCACCTTTTTCACCCCTGAACAGTTTCAGAGGTTGTCTTTAGCAAGCATCATCTGCCCAGGAAGATTGTAGATTTCAGTCAGTTAACTGGTAGGCTTGGGTGGGTAGCCAAAACCCTAGAGTCTATGGGCTGGTCGAAGCTATGTCAGATAGGTGAACCGACCTTCGAAGGTGCTCTAAGAGCTTTCTACCTTTCCCTCCAAGTGTGTGCAGATGGCTCAGTTACCGGTTCAGTGAAAGGGACAATTATTACAGTTTCTGAGGATCTGTTAGTGGAAATCTTGGATTGCCCCAATTCCGGACATAGGATCAATGAGGCAGTGTCCTTTGAGAAGTAGAGAGTAGGGGTCATTGGCAGTTTAGGATCTCTCTAAGAAAGGGCTCCTAGTCAACGAGCTCCCAGCAGAAAAGAGGATCCTTCACTCAATCATCACCACCATATCACCGCTAGGGTTGGCACTCATTCCTCCATCATTGCTAGAGATGGTAGTTTGATGTGTTGGGCAATTCAGAAGCATAGGGTCAACCTGCCCTCCATTATCTTCGAGAGGATGGCAGGGTCTAAGAACTTACAGGAGTCTCTCCCCTATGGACCCCTGCTCAAGAAGAGGATATCCCAAGCACCACTCCAGTAGAGCCATCCTTTGAGGAATACCACCATGTCTCTCCACCACATGTTGAGACCCGCCAAGGTCTCAGGAGGAGACTAGCAGAAGTGTGAATGATGTAATGGATTTGGTCATGAAGAAACAAGAAATGTTGATAGTTCTACAAATGCAATTCAACAGATAGATGTCAAGTTTGATTTTATGTTTGAGGAGGTCCAGCAGATGAAGGACCTATTATTACAGTTGGTGTACCAACATGGCACAAGTGGTTCTCATGCTCCCCCAGCTGTTCACACTAAGGAGCAACAACTAGAGCAGCAGTAGCAGCCTGAGGAAGAGCTTCCACAGCTAGACAAGCCTGCAGAAGAGTCTAGTGTGGATCCGACAGCAGGGCCAGATCAGACTCAGCAGCAGCAGCAGCACCCTCAGCAGGAGTCAATTTCTGAGCAGCCCTTGGAGCCTCAATCAGTCTATGGAGGTAGAAGCTGATCCAAGGTTAAAACTTTTAAGAGAAGGGTTAGAAGAAAACTCCTTAAACACCTAGTCTTTCACTCTCAGCCCTAACCATTCTTCTCCTCCTACTGATCCAACTCCTCCTCCTACTGCTACTGACCCTACACCTCCTCCTATTGATGACAACCTCCTCCACCTCCTTCTCAACCCATTCCCTCTACCTCATCTAATCCTCCTCCCTCTACCTCTCAACCAGAGGCTCAGCTTCCCTCCTCCACAAGTACTTCACTTTCTTTGTATCCTCTGAAGTACACCTTCCAGCCTCACAAGGTAAACACACCCACTCTTCACACCTTAGCTCCTCATTTCTTCTCTTCTCTCCCTACTTCTTCAACTCCTTCTTCAGGCAGAACTACTCTTTCACTTGCTGAGATTGTACCTAGTGTGGTACTATCCTCAAGAGTAGGGCGCCAGTTGAAAGACAACCCTAGCTCCCTTCTTCCCCCTTCTAGTATGCATTCATATACCATTCGACTCCACATGAATCTCTTCAAAGAATTCCTGTCCATTAAGCTTTCTTGAAGTCCATGGGATGCCAAGCTACACGTTTGAAGACTGGATCCCTACCTACTTCAAACTTCCCAAGTCCTGTTGGCTGATGTGATCTCATCACACAAAAAGTCACTGTCTCTCCCCTACAGATTTCTTAAATCTATACCCTGGTGAAGCCACTAAATTCAAGCCACTCAGGCTAGGAACCAGTTTATGGATGTTCCCCTTCACCTTATCTTAAATTTTTTTTGATATTTTTGAAACCTCCTAAGAGAGCTCCAGACCAAGTACAGAAGAATGAAATAGTTCAATGAAGACAGATTCAAGATGGGTTTGCCAGATGTGAATAAAGGCCAATGGGAAATGATCATCAATGGGCAAAGAGAGATTACTCCATCAATTGTTGGGTTGAGTGTGAATTTATATTTTCCCCTCATGATTTTGATGATGACAAGTTGTGATTTTATTACATAATGATTGGAACATGTTAAAACATCTTACATGTAATAACAATGCTCAAAAGACATGTTTCTAAACACATTATATCACATATATTCATGATAATACATTGGACTAATGATTTATGTGTTTATTTCTTAGGGACATGTACTTCTTGCAATGGTAGTGTCGACACACCCACTGCTGGTGTCGACACTGGGCATCACCCCTGAAGAAAATTCATGAAGATAGGGTTCATTGTGTCGACACAGTCCAAGGCAGTGTCGACACTAGACCCAGTGTCCAGAAGTCCCTTTTGCCAGACTGGGACAGTGTGTCGACACTGCCTGGGACTGTGTCGACACTAGAGCCATCTTCCAGAAGACCTGTTTTGTGGAATTGGGATAGTGTGTCGACACACCCATGACTGTGTCGACACACTCCGGCGACTTTTTCATCTTAAGTTACACCTAGACACGTGGCCTTCTAGGGATCACTTGGATGGCCTTGGATCATGTGCCCACGTACCCAAGGGTTCTTTTGGCCATATTGGGGTATAAATACCTATCTAATCGGCCCCCAAAAGCAGAACTCCTGAAGAGCCTTCCAGAAAAGCCTTTTTGGCGGCAAGAAGAGGTCTCTTCCCGTTCATGCTCTCCATGGTGATGCTGTGACCCATCTCCATCCTTGCAAAGCACAAGAAGGTGAAGATTGATATCTGAAGAAGAGGTGAGATCACTTCCAAGGGAGCAGATCAAGTAGAAGCAGCCAATTGAGAAGAGTTTAAGGAAGATCCAGAGGCACCAGTTGCAGAGCATCGCCCAGGGACTTCAAGCAATCAAGGAGCTTCTCAATTCAGCCTTCTACAAGGGAGTTCTTCTGAAGAACAAGAATTACATACTATTCCTCAATTCTCCATTTGTTCTTCTGAGTCATTCTTGAGATTGTGCATAGAATTATTGCACCAGTCTCTTTGAATGAACTCTTTATAGATCAGATCATTGCTAGAGGATCTAGATCTTGTTGTTTTTGATCTAGCCGGTTGTTTGTGAGCCTTTGTGCTCAGTTGTGTTGAGTGGTTCACTCAGTGTGTGGTTGAGCCTGTGTGCTCAGGTTTCTAGAGTGGTTGTGCTCTAGAGGTTGTGTGTGAGTTGTTGAACTCAGTGTGTTGGAGTTGTCAAGCTCCAGTGTGTGGTGTACTCAAGTTGAGTAGTGAAGCCTCACTGTGTGAGGGGTGGATGTAGGAATCACTGGTGTGATTTCCGAACCACCTAAAAATCTTCTGTGCAGTGGTTTGATCTGTGATTTGATTTCACTTTGTGCTAGATGTATGCATAGGATTTTCGCTTACACTACTGATTGACTTGATCACACACTCTAATTACTCAAATCACACAATCACACATCAGATCTGTGAATTGCATTTCTAATTTGTCTTGATTTAAAGCATCTTTAAAATTGGCTAAGCTTCCACAGTATTTGGTCTAGATCTATTCAACCCCCCCTTCTAGATTTGGTCCATCCTATTTTCGATCCTACAATTGGTATTAGAGCGGTTCATATCTGATCTGAGTGTCTCTGTTGTTCTGTGTGTTTCACTTGCTTGTTGTTAAGTGTTTCTTTCACTACTTCAGTTTGATCAATGGATTCTCGAGGTTTTTTGCTGAAGGCCATTCCATCAATAGGCACCCTTCTTCAATGGGACTGACTATTCCTATTGGAAGAATCACATGCAAGTCTTCCTTAGAGCCCAGAATATGAGATTTGGAGGGTAGTTGAGGTAGGTCCTTATGAGAACCAGAGAGAAGAGGAAACCTGGACAAGGGAACAAATTAGGAGGGCCACCCTAAACTACAGTGCCATGAACATGGTTCAATGTGCAGTCCATCCAAAAGAGTACTCAAGAATCTCCATGTGCAAATCTGCTAAGGAGATGTGGGATAAGCTTGAGTTACTTTATGAGGGAAATCTCAAGTTAAAGAAACCAAAGCAAATATTCTTGTTTCTGAATATGAATTATTCATGATGAAATCTGATGGATCAATTTCTGAAATGTTTGCTAGGTTCATGATTATTGCAAATGGACTGAAGGCTCTAGGTAAGGACTACACTGATGCTGATTGGTAAGAAAAATCTTGCGCTCTCTCATCTATTTGGCACACTAAGGCCACAGTTATTGAAGATTCTAAAGATTTATCCAAAATCTCTTTGGATGAACTCATAGGATCCTAATGACTTATGAAATAAACTTGAAAAGAAATGAAGAGCACATAATCAAGACCAAACCAGTGGCACTTAAAGCTTCATCAAGTAACAAGGATAAAAATCAAGAGAAAACAAGTTCTGATGAGTCTGAGTCCAATGAGGATGAGCTTGCCCTCATGACTAGACAATTCAGAAAATTTCTAAAATCTAGAAAAGGAAAATTCACTGGGAAAAAGAAATTCTCATATGGGAAAAGAAATACTTCCTTTTCAAATGCCAATTCAAATAGAAATAAAAAAACTGATGAAGTTGTTTTTGTTACAGGTGCAACAAACCAGGACACATGAAAGGAGAATGTCCTGAGAACAAGAAGGAAAATACAAGAAGATCAACAAATTCAAGAAGCCTAAAGCAATGGTTGCCACTTGGTCAGATGAAGATCCAAGTGAGAATGAAGAAGAGAAGTCCTCAAGCTCTGAAAGTGAGGAAATTTACTTTATGGCAAACAGTTCTGATGGAAGGTAAGTACATCTTTTGAGGATTATACAATTGATGATTGGCAAGATGCTTATGCTGAACTAGTTGAGAACTATTCTGAAACAAGAAAAGAAAACAAGTATCTAAAGAAGAAAATAGAAAACATCTTGCATAACAATCCACAAACAAAAGAATTTCTGAATTGGAAAATGAAGTAGCTGAGCTCAATGAAGAAAAGGAAAGCCTTCTAAATGAAATTGATGAGCTCAAGGCATCTCAAAAACCAACAATGACTTAAAAAACTGTCTGAAAAATTGGAATTAAACAAAAAGAAAAACAACAAGGTGTTGATGAAATCAAAACTTTAGAAAACCAGTTGAAAGAAAAAGAACAAGTCATTGAAACCTTCACCAAAGGAAAAGACAATCTTGATGCCTTGTTAGGAACAAGAATGAAATCTGTAACACATGGACTAGGATTTACCACACAAAAAGTCAAGAAAGATAAATCTGGTGAAATGAGGGAAAAAGCACCCTTAATAAATTTTGTCAAAAGTCCTAGCCTGAAAACAACAAAAACAGCAAGTGTCAAGCAACACAACAAAAACTTGAAAAACCAGAACAAAAAGAAACCAAACAGGTCGACACACTCACCTGACAGGTCGACACCAGTCAACAAAAAGATGAAATCTGTGACTGTTGAGTCGACACCAGTCAAAGACAGGTCGACCTGCTCAACCTCAAAAACCACCAACCAGTCAACAAAAAAATCAAATAAAAACTTGAAAAATAAGAAAAACACAAAAGAAAACATCATGATAAACCTTGGACTTCCAAGACACACATCAAGCTGATTGGATTAATTCTTGGAACCAATGGTATCACAATCCTTTTGGTACCACTCTCAATTCTTTATCCAAACTTTTTTATGTACCAACAAAATCCTTGGTTTGGACCTCCACAAATGAACAATCATGTCCAAATGCATAAACTCCCATCCTAATGAGAAAACGAACACTGGTGTTTTTATTCCAAAAGGAAAGGATAAATTGAAAAAGACAAAAAACACCACTGAAACAAAACAAAAGCAAAAAACAAATCAGATTTGGATTAGAAAAGATTTGCTGTCAATGTTCAAACAATCTGATGGTCCCAACAATGTTTGGGTACCAAAATCTTCTCTTCACTGATTGATTTTGCAGGAAGGTCGTGCACCAACTCAAATGTGTGGTTTCTTGATAGTGGGTGTTCACGACACATGACAGGAGATAAAGCAAAATTTTCATTCCTGATCGAAAAGGAGGGAGGTTCTGTGACATTGGAGGTAAAAATAAAGGAAAAATCATTGGATCTGGAAAGGTGGTCAATCTTCCTCAAACTCAATTGAAAATGTTTTATTAGTTGATGGTCTGAATATAATTTGCTGAGCATTAGGCAACTATGTGACAAAGGTCACAAAGTTGTGTTTGAATCAGATTTTTGCAGAATAATTGACTCTTCAACTGATAAAATAAAATTCTTTGGAAAAAGATAAAACAATGTTTACATGATCAACCTTGATAAAAACTTTTCTGAAAACATTTGTCTTGTTGCAAATAAAAATAAAATTGCATGGACTTGGCACAAAAGACTTGGTCATGCAAGTTTCAGAATAATAAATAAACTGTTAAGGCTAAACTTGGTCAAAGGTCTTCCTGAATCTTTTTCAAATGTAGAGAATCAACTTTGTGGGATTTGTGCCGAAGGAAAACAAACCAGAAAATCTTTTAAAACCTTCAATGATGTACTCACATCTAAACCACTAGAATTGCTTCATATGGACCTCTTTGGCCTAACAAGAATTCTAAGTCTTAGTGGCAAAAGATATGGTTTTGTCATTATTGATGATTTTACTAGATTTACATGGGTTATCTTTTTATCCCACAAAAGTGATGCTTGCCTTGAATTCAGGAATTTCTGTACCACTGCCTTAACTAGTTTTCCTCATAAAATCAAAAATATTTTGACTGATCATGGGGTGAATTTGAAAACAAATCTTTCTCTGATTTATGTGCTGAACTTCACATATTTCACAAGTTTTCTTCACCAAGAACTCCAGAACAAAATGGGTTGTGGAAAGAAAGAATAGAACACTTGTGGAAATGGCAAGATCCATGCTCTTGGAAAGCAAATTGCCCAAATCCTTCTGGGCTGAAGCTGTAAATACAGCAAATCATATTCTCAATAGAGCATTGGTCAGACCAAAAATCAGAAAAACCCCTTATGAATTGTTGAAAAACAAAAAGCCAACTTTCTTATTTCAAAGTCTTTGGGTGTAAATGTTTTGTGCATAACAACAATAAAGAAAACCTTGATAAATTCGATGCTAAAAGTCATGAAGCCATTTTTTTGGCTACTCTGAAATTTCAAGAGCTTTTAGAGTTACTCTCTCAAAAACAAAACTGTTGAAGAATCTCCACATGTAGTTTTTGATGAAAATTCCTTTTCAACTCACTATTCTAAATCTTGCAGGGACTGTCCAGATAATGAAGGATGACTTCATTGTTGATTCTTCACCAACTGTTGAGAGAGAATGAAGACCTTGGTGAAAATTTGAACAATCACTCACCTACTCCAAGTGGATCAGGTAATGTTGTTCCAAATTTAAATGCACCTCAACAGGTAATTCCTGAACACAGATTTTGAGAGATCACCCAATAGAAAATGTTGTTGGCAATGTGCATGATAGGGTTAGAACAAGATCATCATTCTTGAATGCCATTCATGAAGACCCACTAGCACTAATTTCTCAAACTGAACCCAAATCAATTGATGAAGCTCTAATGAGTTCAGACTGGATAAATGCAATGCATGATGAACTTCATCAATTTGAAAGAAATCAAGTGTGGGAATTAGTACCTAGACCTAGTGACCAATCAGTAATTGGCACTAGATGGGTATTAGAAATAAATTGAATGAAAATGGTCAAGTAATAAGGAATAAAGCTAGACTAGTTGCCAAGGGGTACAATCAAGAATTTGGAATTGATTTTGAAGAGTCATGCCCCTGTAGCTAGACTAGAAGCTGTAAGAATATTTCTTGCTTTTGCATCCTCATTGAAGTTTAAAGTTTATCAAATGGATGTCAAAAGTGCATTTTTGAATGGATACATAAAAGAAAATATTTTTGTTGAACAACCTCCAGGCTTTGAAAATGAAAAACATCCTGATCATGTTTTTAAGCTTCATAAGGCTCTTTATGGTCTTAAGCAAGCTCCAAGAGCTTGGTATGACCGTTTGAGCTCTTTTCTGCTTGAAAAAGGATACTCCAGAGGTAATTTGATCAAACTTTGTTCACAAAAACAATAAATAAACAAATAATTGCAGTCCAAATTTATGTTGATGACATAATTTTTGGATCCACAAATAAAAGTCTGTGCACTGAATTTGCAAATCAAATGAAAACTGAATTTGAAATGAGCTTGATGGGAGACTTACAATTTTTCTTGGGATTGTAGGTTAACCAAACCAGTGAGGGAATCTTCATAAGCCAAACCAAGTATGTCAAGAAACTTCTGAAAAGGTTTGACTTCCAGAAACTCAAGCACTCAAGCACACCCATTGCAATTAATGTGAAACTAGAAGAAGATTCATTGGTAAGTCAGTAGACCCAAAGACATACAGAGGTATGATTGGATCTCTACTCTATCTCACCACTTCTAGACCTGATATACAATTCAGTGTATGTGTGTGCTAGATTTCAAGCAAATCCTAAAGAAAGTCACATGTTAGCTGTTAAAAGAATCTTTAAATATCTTGTTGGAACATGTGATCTTGGTATTTGGTATCCTGCTGGTTGTAAATTAGATTTGATTGCCTATTGTGATGTTGATTATGCTGGGTGTAAACTTGATAGAAAAAGCACAAGTGGCTTGTGTTTGTACTTAGGTGGATGCCTAATCTCTTGGGCTTCCAAAAAGCAACACTCAGTTGCTCTATCAACTGCAGAGGCTGAGTATGTTGCAGCTGGTCGATGTGGCACTCAAATTCTTTGGGTGAAACATCAGCTTCTTGATTATAACCAAGAGTTAGGTTGTGTTCCATTCTTTGTGATAACACAAGTGCCATAAATCTATCTAAAAACCCAATTTAGCATTCTAGAACAAACACATTGAAATTAGGCATCATTTCTTGAGAGATGAGGTAGCAAAGAAATCTTTTGAACTCCTCTTTATTGAAACTGAAAAACAAATTGTTGACATCTTCACTAAACCTCTTCCTGATAGCAGATTTTCATCCTTGAGGAGAGAGCTTAGTGTATGCAAATGTCCATCTTCTTGATATCTCTCATTGGGTTGAGTGTTTAGGCATGTTCTGAGGGGGAGTCACTGTTCCATCATTCTTCCTGCTTCCTTGATTCATGCTGTTCACATCTCTCACAAATCAACTTCCATTTCTTTTTGTCAATAAATTCTTCAACTCACATTGTCTTGAAATTCTTGGTATATCAAATGGTGATTTGAAGAAGGACAAGTTCTGCTTGTCTGGACACTTTCACTATGCGAGAGTATGTGTCTCTGCCAAGTATCAAGAATTAAATATGCAATTGTTGAGGGGGAGTTTTTGTTCTTCAAAAAGAAACATTTCAGTTTTCCCAATTCTTGCATATCTTTGTCCTGATGAAAAATTTTTGGAATCATCATTTCAGGGGGAGCTAATGAATTCACTACTCATTCTTTTACAAAATTCAAGATTCCTCTTGGGTTATATCAACTTCCACTCATGATGTGCTCATTAAGTTTGTCTAGAACCTCAAAATGATTTTTTGATTGATCTACTACATTTTTACAGTCAACTCTCAACTATAATCTTCAACACTACAGAAATTTAAATTTCTTTCAAAGACTGAAGGATAATGTGTGCTTTGAATTTAAACACCTCTTTTGCAACTGATGTGAGATATAAATGATCTCAATTTTATAAAATTCTCCTTACATCTATTAACAACAGAGCAATGGCACAAATGCTGAGAAACTACAAACCTTCACAATGAATGAAGTGCCATGTATGTCATGAGGTATTTATTGCTATCTCTGTTCAAAGGGGTTCAACAAATCAAAATAAAAACAAAAAAGATGCTCTATATATTTTGATGATGACTGAGTAATTGGAAATATTGGCGTCTGAAACCATATATTTTCATGTCAAAAGGTTGTCATTTTCCCCTTGAACTGGATAATGAGCAATCTTTAGTAACTAGGGACTATGGTGTGTAAAAAGTATTAGTTCTTGAGTGAACAAGATTTACTACATTTGATAGTTTGATTAAAAAAAAATGTGTGTCCAAGGAGAATTGCTTAAAATAAACATTTTTGTCTTCCATCAGTTTGCTTAAAGTGTTTAACTTCATCACAATTGATTTCAATCTAAAAGACATTTTATTTCTTTGGAGTTGGAGAATATGGTAGTTTGTCATTGGCTGTTGGATGTCCTATATCACTCAAACTATCATTTCAATGGCTCAACTTACTTAATGAATATATCCTGTAGGTTGTTGTGTAACACTTGAGTTATTGTTGATTTTTGTAGAAATATGACAAATGAATTCTTTAGCCTCTTAAAAATCCTTGTTAAGTTGATTCCATCCATATTTCATCATTTTAATGATTTCCCATAATTTACAAATTTTCCTCATGCTCTTATCTTCAATATTTCTTCAGGCTAGGTCGACACAGTCTTCCTTATGTGTCGACACATTTTAAGCCCAGGTCGACACAATTCCACTCTTGTGTCGACACAGTGGCGATTCCAGGCGGGTCTTCTCATGGGTGCCGGTTTAGAGATACTTGTACCCGCGGGTTATCTTACCCAAAACCCCTTTTCTTCCCCAGGTCGACCCATAGCCGCCATTTGCTCTTGCAAACGACAGATAATTCTTCCTTGATTCCCTCTTCCCGCCATCTTTGTCTCCATCTTCCTCTCATCATCTTCGTCATCTCCGTCTCCATCTCTTGCTTGGACGATGCCTCCCAAGCACACTCCTCATCTAGGCGCCAGGGCTAGGGGAACTTCCAGGGCGACTACTGTTGAAGCGCCTCCCACTGAGCTTAGAAGCAAACGCCGCCATGACCTTGCAGTGCAGCCAGGTGTTTCTTCTCCATCTCCTACACCATCCAAAAGAGGTAGGATGCCCTCCTCCAGCTGTCGATCATCTCAGAGGCAGTCTAGCTATCCTCGGAGGAAGATCTTGTCCACTTCTCCAGAACCCTCTGAAGAATCCTCCTCCACCTCCTCTGGATCCTCTCATCCTCTGAGCTACCCCTTCCAAATTGGCTAGCGAAGGGAAGTCCATCCTCAAGCCTAGGGCTGTTGACCTAGTGGATGCTGACCTAGCCACTGCCTTCCTAGAAGTGTTTCAGTTCGTCAATTTTCAATCATGGTTGCCCTTTATATCTGAGTTCAGAACTATCTATCAAAGACTAGTTCAAGAGTTCTATCTGAACTTAGAGTGCACACCTGAAGGCTACCAATCAGAAGTCAAGGGTGTTTGATTGATGTCCACTAAATTGGCTGCTACATTGTTCAAGCTCCAGATGGGGTGAGGATTATCATGATTTTGAATTTGACTTGCATGAAGCCTACTCACTACTTACTAGACTCCCTGCTGATGAGTCAGATTCAAAGCAAACATATGTCACTAGGTTTAACACAAACACATTCCCACCTGTTTGAGATTGATACATCACATTCTCACCACCATAATCACACCTCAAGGTGGTGGAAGAGATAGGTCACTGACATTCAGAGATTTATTCTCTATTGCATGAAGAAAGAGATAAAGATCAATTTGCATGTCATCATGTATCAAATTATGTCAGAAACCACAAGGAAGGATCTACACAGATCTCTACCTTATGTGCTCATCTTACATCAGTTTTTGAACACTCTGGAGTGTCTTTTGAAAATGAGCAAGCCCAATAAATCCAAAGTCCAACATTTATTGTTTGAAGCATTTACAAAAGTTCATGGGATTTAGAATTGAAGGGGATCAAGTGAGAAGAGGTCCTGTTGTTGTTGAGGCCCCTATTGCCCCTGAGGTTGTAGAACCTCCTCCTGAAGTTGCTTAATCTCCTCAACATGATTAAGAGGACCAGCCTCCCAATGAGATTGGAGCACCCATCTCTCAGGATGTCCCTCACACACCTCCATTTCATGCCCCTTCCCCACTTATCCCTGAAGTGGAAATTCCAACTTTCATACCCCAATCCCAAGCCTCTAATTCCACTGGTGGACCTTCTGTTCCACCAGAGCTATACTCCTTCTTGAATGACAAATTTGACACCATCACTCCTCCATCTATCAGATGTCAGAGAACTTTGAGCTCAGAATTCAAAGGTTGGAGAATTCAGTGAATGGTCAATTTATCAAGCAGAAGGAAGCAGCTGATCATGCCACCCAAAGGTTCAACAGGCTAATTAGTACTTTGGGTGATGCATCCCTTCAACTAAAGGAGCATCAGGACAAGCTTGAAAAGGTCCTTGAAGGAATTTTAGCCAATTCACGAAAGAATTTGTTCAACAGTCAAGAGGCAGTGACTCAAATTCGAAGACCAGACTCTCATTTGCACACATGGTTGATGATATGGAAGGCATGAAGAATTTGTCAGCTCATATAGATCAAGAGATGTCTGCCCTCAAGAGTGAGCTCAGAAGTATCAACAAGCATGGTGGATTTGCCAGCTCCTCTTCAGGTTCTCAGCCCATTTCAGCTGATCTGTCTGCATTCCAGTCAAACATGTATGACAATAGTCAAAGGTTGGAAGAATTAATGCACACAAGACTTTCTACAATGCAAACTCAGTTGAGATCCAACCTTGCTGCAATGGAGTCAAGATTGAAGACCATAGAGTCTCTCCTTCTTCCTATTCCTCCTCCACCTCCATCCTCTTGATGGATCTTATCTTTTGATGATGTCAAGGGGGAGAAGGAATATCTTTGTAATGAATATCTTTGTTGAATGAGAAGGAATACCTTTTATGAATGTCAATGAATGATTGTCTATGAATGGATGAATGTTTGTAAATATCAAACTTTGTATGGTTTTTGGCCATTTATGAAAAGTCATGGTTATAGTAACATTGTCTCTTGAGTGTGAAATTTGTCAAATGTTGCTAAATGGTGCTCAATGGCCTTTGATGAATGTGAATGGAAATGTTGAAACATGTGTTCATTGTCATTCAGTGTGTATGTGATTGAATATTGTGTGAATGAATGGCTTAAAATCACATTCTTTGAAATTCAGACTTTCATGTTGACTTAATGTTGCCATCATCAAAAAGGGGAGATTGTTGGGTTGAGTGTGAATTTAATATATTTCCTCATGATTTTGATGATGACAAGTTGTGATTTATTGCATAATGATTGGAACATGTTAAATACATCACACATGTAATAACAATGCTCAAAAGGCATGTTTCCAAACACATTATATCATATATTCATGATAATACATGGACTAATGATTTATGTGTTTATTCTCAGGGACATGTACTTCTTGCAATGGTAGTGTCGACACACCCACTGCTGGTGTCGACACGCATCATCCCTGAAGAAAATTCATGAAGACAGGGTTCACTGTGTCGACACAGTCCCAGGCAGTGTCGACACTAGACCAGTCTCCAGAAGACCCTTTTGCCAGACTGGGACAGTGTGTTGACATAGCCAGTGAGTGTGTCAACACTAGAGCCATCTTCCAAAAGACTGTTTTGTGGAATTGGGACAGTGTGTCGACATACCCAATGACTGTGTCGACATACTCCGGCGACTTTTTCATCTTAAGTTACACCTGGACACGTGGCCTTCCAGGGATCACCTGGATTGGCCTTGGATCATGTGCCCATGTACTCCAAGGGTTCTTTTGGCCATGTTGGGGATAAATACCTATCTAATCGGCCCCAAATGCAGAACTCTGAAGAGCCTTCCGGACAAGCCTTTTTGGCGGCAAGAAGAGGTCTCTTCCGTTCATGCTCTCCATGGTGATGCTGTGACCCATCTCCATCCTTGCAAAGCACAAGAAGGTGAAGATTAATCTCTGAAGAAGAGGTGAGATCACTTCCATGGGAGCAGATCAAGTAGAAGCAGCCAATTGAGAAGAGTTTAAGGAAGATCCAGAGGCACCAGTTGTAGAGCATCGCCCAGGGACTTCAAGCAATCAAGGAACTTCTCAATTCAGCCTTCTACAAGGGAGTTCTTTGAAGAACAAGAATTACATACTATTCCTCAATTCTCCATTAGTTCTTCTGAGTCATTCTTGAGATTGTGCATAGAATTGTTGCACCAGTCTCTTTGAATGAACTCTTTATAGATCAGATCATTGCTAGAGGATCTGGATCTTGTTGTTTTTGATCTAGCCGGTTGTTTGTGAGCCTTTGTGCTCAGATGTGTTGAGTGGTTCACTCAGTGTATGGTTGAGCCTGTGTGCTTAGGTTTCTAGAGTGGTCGTGCTCTAGAGTTGTGTGTGAGTTGTTTAACTCAGTGTGTTGGAGTGTCAAGCTCCAGTGTGTGGTGTACTCAAGTTGAGTAGTGGAGCCTCACTATGTGAGGGGTGGATGTAGGAATCACTGGTGTGATTTCCGAACCACCTAAAAATCTTCTATGCAGTGGTTTGATCTGTGATTTGATTTCACTTTGCGCTAGATGTATGCATAGGTTTCGCTTACACTACTGATTGACTTGATCACACACTCTAATTACTCAAATCACACAATCACACATCAGATCTGTGAATTGCATTTCTAATTTCTTTGATTAAAAAGCATCTTTAAAATTGGCTAAGCTTCCGCAGTATTTGGTCTAGATCTATTCGACCTCCCCTTCTAGATCTGGTCCATCCTATTTTCGATCCTACCAATGACTGTTGGATTGCCCTCTGGACTGCATCCTAGTCTGATAGGTGCCATTTCATCTAGAAAACCTTTTGCCCAGGTTGTGTTCAATAGACACATAAGGTTAGCTGCCAGATTCAGAATCAAGTACAATATCAAGCTGTCATTCCATAGGTTTGCCCTCATGCATGCCCCAAAGAACTCTCAGCATATGATAGATTTCCAGAACTATTTTGCAAAGTGTGAGAGGTTTACTGAAGACCAGTGGGCAGCAGTTTACCCAGAAGACCACACAGATTGCCAGAAACTCAAACTATCCATTCTTGCCTATCTCTGCAAAGGTTATGAGACACTTTGGAAGTCTGTCTCACACAAATGGAAGAAGGGGTATCTTGTGTACTACCAAGCAAAGGAAGCTTCATACTCCCAAGGCCTGCACTAGAATATCACTGTCCATGAGTTCCTCCACCTAGCAGCCAGCAAGAAGTTTGTTCCCCTTAAGAGTACCTTGCGCCATGGTAACTACAATACGCGAATTAGCTGGGTTCATCGCAGGCACATTATGTCTTATAGGAAAATCCCTTCTATAGGATCCTCCTATAAAATAGTTATTTCCAAGTTTGAAATTTTCTTCCCTGGAAATGAGAAGAAGCTATGGGCTCTTCTTCAGCCTTTCCTTGCTCAAATCCCTCCTTCCTTGTATCTTCCTAGTTCTTTGTCTGCTTCTTGAATGTAAATTGTTCTTTACAGAAATCAATATAGATCTATCTCTCCACATCTGTGTGTATCTATCCTTCTATCTCTCTCTTTGTCTCTTATCCTTTCTGTTAATGCCACAAAGGGGGAGAAAGAAAGTAAGAAATAAATATATAAGACACAGATTTGCAAAATCTAATTTGTTTTTCACTGTCTATTTAAAACATTTTTATCATTAACAAAAAAGGGGGAGAATTGTTGAGCAACTATCTCCTTAAAATATTGTTAAACATTTTAAGCATTGTGTTTTTGCTATGACAAAATATTTTAAGACTTTCTACAAACAAATCTATTGGAATATACCACAAGAAATATGACATGTATGATACAGTATCTATCAGCATTGTCTTACGAAATTTTCTCTAAGTCCACAGTGTATACAATGTACCATACTAACTCCGACTTCAGACTCCGACTCCAGGACTCCGACTCCTAAAAGTCAAAGTGTTGTACCATTTGATGAACCAACAAGTATTACTCCAACTTCAGAAAAGTTGAAGTCCGACAAGACTCCGACTCCTGAAAAGTTGAAGTCTAGCTAAACTCCGACTTCTTAAAAGTCGAAGTCTATCTAGACTCCGACTCCTTAGAAGTTGAAGTATGACTTCCTATCAAATGATCCTTCACATCGACTGCTGAAAAGTCGAAGTCCTCTCACTCCGACTCCTAAGAAGTCAAAGTCTTTTGTATCTTACTCCAACTCCTTGAAAGTCGAAATCTATTTTTGTTTGCACTCCGACTCCCCAGATGTCGAAGTTTGACATCGATTGATGATCTCTTATCACTCTAACTTTCCAAAAGTCGAAGTTTATGATCAATGTCTCACTATGACTTTGTATAGTCGAAGTTCATCATTCATCTCTTATCTTTGACTCCGACTTCAGAAAAGTTGAAGTAGCCTATATCAACTCCTGTGTACTGACACTTATAATTTTTTTTAATAATCTTCATTCCACAGAATCCATGAAATCTTAATCTTATTTATTTCTAGTTATTTTTCATCCCAATGGAATCCTTTGCAGAATGAATAACACTTACATATCTTACAGAATAATGCTTTTCTTGCTACCACCATTTTTTCTATTAGGTTATATATATATATATATATATATATATATATTATATATATATATTCAAAATGACCACATAAATTATCCTTCATAAGATGTAAAATAATTATAAAATTGGTCTCTTGCTTTCTGTTAGAAGCTTAGTCCTTTCTATTTTGACAGAAGATATGCGTTGGTAGGCATAAGCATCATGGGCTATCTGTCAAAACCACCTACCATATCTGCTTTTTGTAAAAAATTCCTTATTTTTCAAGATACAATTGTCTGTCTGCTCTTTAATGCACTGAACACCTATCCATCCGAGGTTCTTTATACTTTACATATATTTGCATCTCACCTACCTCCAAAAGGACAAAGGTACCTGTGCTTCCATACCTTGCAGACAATTAGATACCTACTGAAGCTAGTTTACAGATCATTAATAAAAGTTGTCTATCAAGCCATGAAGCTATCTACATAGTCTGAAGATGTTGGAACTCCAAAAGCTGAAGGACTGATGAATATAACAGAAGTCTTAAAGTGTCTACATCCAAGGATCAACGACTATTCTTTAAATGGCTAGTTTTCTAACAGATAGTTTCAAATGGGAAATTAAAGCTTCTGAAGCTCATATATAGAAGCTGGAGTTTGAACAAGAACATACCACCAACCCAGCAACGCACACAACTCCCATCTGATTTTGCAAGCAAGAGTCTTCACAAGTCTTCAACTGAAGTGAAAGAAAAAGAGTTGCTTCTTCAGTCCACGACTTCCAAGCTCTCTAGTTACTTAGAAGTCTTTTTCTGTTGGGTGGCATTTTGTAACTGTAGATCCTTCTCAGTCCACCCATTTAGATTCAGAAAGAGTTAGAGCTTCAAATTCTCATTTGTATTCCTTTTTATTTCTCTGTGTTTGCTCGTTCTTCTGAGCAAGCACTCAACTGTTTTTCATTTCTGTGATTAGACAACCCGTAGGGGGTTTGTTTCTTGTTGTGCCCCTCTTGTGAAGGGAAGACCTACGGGTGTAGGTAGTCTTTGTACCCCTTGGTAAAGGGAAGACTTCCTTGGGAGCAAGTGGATTTGTAATACCTCTCAGGTTGAGAGAAGACCAAGTGTTCTTGGTAGTTTAGTAAAATCCCAAGAATATTTAGAACATTTTCTCTCTCTAGCTTCTAGAGAGAGAAGCTCTGCGTTTCCTGGGTTCCTCACCGGTTTCTCCCTGGCCGCCGGCCCTGGTGGCTGGCGGCATGCTCTCCTGTCATGGCGACGTCTTCAACAGAAGCGACTGTAGGGGGAGCTTTTGGTGTTGAGCATGCCAACGTCCCGGCTAAGAGATCTTTTGCTCAAATTATTGCTGCTACTAAACCACCCCCGGTGGTCTCCATTAGCGTGAAATCACCATCTTTCACAGATGCTGGAGAACCAGCCGTTTTTCTTCCAAGGAAGAGGTAGGGAAATCCATTGCAACTCTGAAACTTGCTTTGATCGTTAGGGTGCGTATGGCCAGTGCACCATTCCAGAATTTAAGACAACTTTATCTCAAAGACTCTACCTTAAAGATGATTTTATCATTAGCGTCCTAAATAAGAGGCATCTGCTCCTACGGTTCGATTCTGAAGACGATTACTTGACAGTGAATTTAAGAAGGAATTTATATATAAAAGGTTTGCTATACAGATTTTTTAAATGGGATGCTCACTTTGATTTCGATGCTGACCCAACAGTTATCCCCATTTGGATTGGTTTACCCATGCTCCCCGTCAACTACTACTATGAGGATTTCTTAAAATCTATAGCGGGCAATATTGGCCATGTCCTGAGGATTTATGAACCTACATTGCCTCTTACGCAGACTAATGAAGCTTTGTTTGTGTTGAGTTGTGATGATCAGTCTGTCCCCAAGTATTTTTTTAAATATACATGTATTTTGGTAATTAACAAACCTTATCAAAGTTCTCTGAGTCCTAAGTATAGGAAATACTCCAAGGTCAAGGTCAATCAAGCCAGTATTGGTAAGCATTATATTTTTGAAGCATTAAATATTTCAAGATTGTATTTCTCTAAGTCCACACCGACTTATGTTAAAAGTCACAACGATTTCCTTCATGTATATCGTTTTGAATAGAGCTATAACGATTTGATATCATAACGATTTCTTATAAGACTGAGATATCATGTGGTTTCAATCAAGTCGTTCTCATAACGATTCCTTAAGTCATCACAACGATTTCTTTAGAACTCGTAACGACTAGCCCGTCGTAACGATTCCTTAAGTCATCGCAACGATTTCTTTAAACTCATAACGACTTGTCCGTCGTAACGATTCCTTAAGTCATCGTAACGATTTCCTTAGAACTCGTAACGACTTGCCCGTCGTAACGATTCCTTAAGTCATCGTAACGATTTCTTTAGAACTCATAACGACTTGCCCGTCGTAACGATTCCTTAAGTCATCGTAACGATTTCTTTAGCGCTCATAACGATTTGCTTCGCGCAACGATTTCTTTAGCGCTCATAACGATTTGCTTCGCGCAACGATTTCTTTAGCGCTCATAATGATTTGCTTCGCGCAACAATTTCTTTAGTGCTCATAACGATTTGTTAAGTGACTATAACGATTCCTTTAATGAATACAATGACTTACTTTCTATAACGATTTCCTCAGTATTTATAACGATTCCTTTAATGAATATAACGATTTGCTCTCTATAATGACTTGTTGGTATTCATAACGATTTCATAAGTCATATAGACAACGACTTTATGATTTATATCTACTTGAATTTATCTTATTTCTTAAAGCGTTGAATAGTCAAAGTCTTCTCTTCTTGTCTGACTGTTGTGCATTTAATGAAGACAGAACGTATCTCTGCATGCATGCAGATGATATCTTTTCATTATCATGCATATTCTGTCAACATCTTTTAGAAACAAGCTATTGGCATTGCTATTTGGTGAATACTCATATCAACGTTACTGACAACAAGAGATAGCCTAGCTGTCTACTGTTCTAGCATTTAATTTGTGCAGGGTCCTAAAGACGTTCTATCATACAACATTGGACCATACAGACGCCAGAAGACATTATCTCTTTGCGTGCTCAATGGATAAAAGATTGTTGAAGCTTCCAAATGTCAAGCAGTCTAACGTCTACCAATCTAAGAGACAACGGTTACTTCAACGGCCGTATTTCAAATGGAGATATATATACCAGACAGAAGTGAGAAGAATAGAGGGAAGAGGACGACGTTCTGTGAACCACTCTTTATTACCTTCATATTTTGGTGCTAACAAAATTCATGATGTAACTTAAATTGAATATTTTGTTTCATCTGTGTCGCATCAATCTCATAGCAAAATGCTAAGTCTCTCATTGATGCAATATGGTGCACTAAATGATAAAATTGATGTTTAACAATATACATCAATTTCAGTTTAAGTGCAAAATTAATAAGCGCTACATCGATTTAGTTTTAATTTTATAAGCGCTATAACGATTTCTTTAGAAGCCATAACGATTCTTAAGTGACCGCAACGATTTGCTAAGAAGTCGGTCTTATAACGATTCGCTAAGTGGCCTTAACGATTTGTTAAGAAATCGATCTCAGAACGATTCGCTAAGGGCCATAACAATTTGTTAAGGATTTGTTAAGAAATCGATCTCACAACGATTTCTTAAGTGGCCATAATGATTTGTTAAGAAATCGATCTCAGAATGATTCCTTTTATACCCATAACGATTCGATAAGGCTCATAACGATTTGTTGAAGTGAGCGCAACGATTTGCCTCACATCGATTTGCCTTTCATAACGATTTCATAAGTGATCACATCGATTTCTTCAGGTGATCACAACGATTTGCTTGCATAACGATTTCATAAGTGATCACATCGACTTGTTCATAAACTTGCAATGATTACTTGTAATGAACAACGATTGTATAAGTCATATTCACATCGATTTCTCTTATGATTTAAAGTGTTTCTTGGCGCCTAAATAAAAAGTCAAATATCTTTCTGACAGATAAAGCTGCATGCCTGTGTCACAATCTTGTCAGAGAAAAAGATATGACTTATCATTTTTAGCATGATAAGAGAAATACAGTAATATCCACCAGTATCACATAAACACACTTTTGTGCTAACACTCTCTTCATGCTTGTAGACCTCGAAGACCACCAAGGTCTGAAGGAAATGAGCAACGGCTAGAACTCCAACGGATCTCTTCAACGGATCCATTCAAATTGCTCATATAAAAGAAGAAGCTTAGTTGAAGAAGAACAAGAGAGCCTTCCTGAAAATCCTTCAAGGAGTGTACAACTGTGAGAAGAACCTTCACGCCACAAACACTCAGAGAAAGAGAGAAGAGCTCGAGCCAAAATCTACAGAAGCTTTCAAGCAGAAGTCTCATCGTCTTCAAGCCTTCTTCTCTTCCATTCTCCCTGTGCTCCTTGTAATCTGAGGGAGAGTCTGTGACTGTGAGCTAAGTCTTAGTGTTCATTGCATTAGCTCTTCAGTCTTGTTCTTTCTTTTATAAGAAAGATCCTGTCCAGCTGTAGGAGTATACAATGTAAACCTAGCTAGGTTAGTGTCTAGCAGAACCTTGTTGGGGTTTGTACCAACAGGACCTAGCTGGGGGGTTAAGTCTAGCAGAACCGCACTGGGGTTTGTTCCAGGAGGTTTACTTCTGAACCTATAAAAGAAGTAGGTTTGCTTCTGAGCCTAGAAAAGAAGTGGGCTGCCTTCTTGCCCGGGAAAGAGAAGAAGACCTGGGGGTATCCAGGGTGTTGTAGTGGTCCTTGAAGGGGACGTACACCTCAGTTAGTGAAAGCCCAAGAGGTTGCTTGGGGACTGGCGTAGGACTTCCATGTGGGAAGGGCCGATCCAGGATAAATCCTTGTGTCCTTTGTGTGATTGTTATTTGCTTCCGCACTACTCTCTTATCACACTAATCTAACCAAACCTTCAAGTGTTAACGTTTTGATTTCAGATTTCAGGAAAAACCAATTCACCCCCCCCCCTCTAGGTTACCTTGCTGCCATACATAAAGGGACAACACGTTCAAGCTATTCAAATCTTCTGATAGAATTCTAAGAGCCAAGAACTTCATTCCTTCTCGTGTTGCTCTCTGCTCTCCACTCTACAGTGAAAAACATGAGAGAGCTTGTGTAGTTTGAGAGTCTTCTGTGTTCTAAAAATTTAACTCTCAGTTCTTTGTGCTTCAGATTTAGCTTGTTGAAGCTGATCTAGGGGCTTGTTCTTATTGCTTATCTTTGTGGTGCTGTTTCCTTTCGACTGTGAAGGAAGACCTGGTGGGTTATCTAGGGTGTTGTTCCCTTTGTTGTGAAGGAAGACCTGGTGGGGCATCCAGGGTGGTGTAATTCTTCGTATGAAGGAAGACCAGCTGAGCTGGGTGTTGTAGTGTCCTTAGGGGACTGTACCCTAATTAGTGGAATCCTGAGTTGTTGCTCAGGGGCTAGACAGTAGGACTCCTAAGAAAGGGAGGTCGAACTAGGATAAGTTCTGTGTTGAATGTTGCTTATCTTGTGTGATTGCGCTTTGAACCGAACAGTTACTAAACTTCATCGAAGAACGTTTTGTTTTAATGTTTTAAGTACAGGTATTAATCAAATAATTTAAAGACCCATTCACCCCTGAAGAGTTATGCGGAAATACACAATACGGAATCTAGAAGGGGGGGGGGGGGGTGAATAGATTACGGCAATTTTAAACTATTGATGGCTTCTTTTCAATGCTACAGCGATCTTAATGAAATTTGATTCAAATTCGATTAAGTATGAGACCGCTTGAGTTGATCTAAAAGTGAACAGGGAATCAAACGTGCGTATGAACACCGTGCCTACCAATCATCTATCGCAAAACGCGAACAAACCACAGAACACGATGATTTAAGGTGGTTCGGAGTACACAACTCGTGTATCCTACATCCACCGTCCACACACACACGCAGAAACGACTGCTTATGAGCAATTCAACACTACAACTCAACCACACACACGTTGTCTGATGAAGCACGATCAGAACAACCACAAATACGTGAATCAAGCACAAGGGATGCTCGAACACAAACCACACACACACACGATGGAATGGAAATTATGAAATGGAGAAGAATTAGGAATTAGGGAACAAATCCGGTTGGAATTCTTCTCGTGGATCGTCCAAACGCTCTTCAAACTTCGATTGGATGTAGATTGGTCGATGTAGAAGGTTGAATTGATGACGATCCGGCTTCAGCTCCGCATAGATGGTGATTCCACGACGATCTGGGCGGAAGGTTGAAGCAGAGCAGCAATTTGGGCTTTTCTTCTTGGTCCCTTGGAGGCTCTTGGATGGGAGGCTGCTCTCTGCGAAATTGGCACCAAAAGGATGCTTATATAGTGTTAGGTAAAGGTGGGGGTCGTGGAGGAAGGAAACACCCAAGAGGGGCCGGATTTGGAAACCCAGAATCTGAAGTTTTCGTCGGCTGTCGACAGGTGCACTTGCATCTGTCGACAGACAGACTCAGGGATAGAAACACAGAGTTCTGTCCTGGGAAAGACTGTATGGATCTGTCGACAGGTACAGTGCATCTGTCGACAGATACACTCAGACATGCAAACCTGAGTTCTGTCTTGAAATCACTGTCTGAATCTGTCGACAGGCACTTTGCATCTGTCGACAGCTACACCTCTTGGACAGATTTTGTGCTTTTGCTCATGTCTTCAGTGCCTCTTCAATGCTCCATCTTTCATGCTTGTGCACCTACATGAAAACACATTGTTAGTGATATACATTGTATGATTTGGCAATGTTTAACTCAATCACTTTCATGTGTTTTTCATGTTAGTTAGCACATCAATTTTGCATTAAATCAATGTTCAAGGATGTTAATGTGATCATCAAAAAAATGATATATGGAAAAACCAACAATCTCCCCCTTTTGATGATGACAAAAACATTCAATTGATGCATATATTGATGTTCTCCCCCTTTTTGACAACATACAAAAAGCCAAGTTATGCACATTTGGAGACAAATATAAGCATGAACTGTGTTTGCATTGATTGATCATTGAAGTTTCACAGTACATTGACAAACATTACAGACTCAATAAAGATCAAAAACAAGCAAAAGAAGACAAGACAAGTGAGACTAATTCCCAGCTGGGACTCTTAAAGACCTCTAATGACCCTGAGACCCTCTATTCATTGTCATGTCCAGCAGGAGGAGGGTGACGGGATCCATCTCTCTCGGAGTAGAGGTGGTCAAGCCGATTATGTAACGTGTTGAGGCGAGCGTCCACTTGATCAAATCTTGACGTCATGTGAGCAAATCCTGAGTTCATTTCTTGATGGATTTGTGCCAAGTAATCACGAATGGATTGTTGTGGAGGCACAGGTACACCATCAACCTCTTGAGCTTGGTCAGGCATTTGCTCATCCTGAGAGTCTTCATCACTGCCTTCATTTGCTTCATCATCTTCATTGTCTTCTTCACCAGTTGACACGTCAGCTCCTTGTGGTTCCTTTCCCTTGAGAGTCCTTGTGACGACGCCGTCTACAATCTTGTACCATGCGGTTGGCGGCAGTGAGGTCAAAGGCACTTCGGGATTTTAGTGAGATGAGCTCACTTGGAGGGATAGGAATTCCAAGGAAAATAAGAAGAGAAGTGATGGGGCAAGCATAGGGATTGATCTTTTGGTGTTAGAGAAACACCGACGGATAAGGCTTATCATGAGTTCAGGCAGGTTGATTTCGTCACACTTGAGGAAAAGATGAACAAGGATTTGTGGACCTCGGTGACTAACTCTCGACTTCCATCCTTCGGGACGATCAAGGTAGTGAATGTGATGGATCATCCGGATCAAAGGAGGAAAAGGTTGGCGTTGAGACGAGCAATGTCCTGGTAGTGTCATAGGGTTCCAACGTGAGAAGCTCATAGTACTCAGAAGCAGAGGGATTGTAGTTGAAGATTTCAACTCCTGAGTTCGGAATTTCAAGGGCTGTGGAGAGAAGATTGGCGGTGAGGCGAAAACGAGTGCCTTTCACCGAAGAGTAGAGATCTCCCTGATCGGAAAGCCCTAGATTATTGTAGAACTCGGATACGGCAGATGGAGAGTATTGCAAGTGGGAGTATAAGAAGGATGTCCACCCTTGAGTGTCAAAATAGGGTAGGAGTGAGGGGAACATCGGTGCTAAGGACTCGAAGTCCACATACCGGGATTGGACAATCTTCTTGAAGGTGCCGGTGGGTCGGATAAGATGGAGACCTTGAGGAACGATGAGTTCCGGCAACCGATCCTCACGATGCTTGCTGCGGCGTTCGGAAGGAGCCCTGGAGCTTTCTCCGGCGTCCGTCGGAGCGCGACGACGGCGAGAGATAAGCTTCGATTGGGTGCCATCACAGAAGAAGGATGAGAATGGTGTGAAGGGAGAGGAGGGATCCCAGACGAGGAGCAGCAGGATCGTCGGAGACGGAGCCCTGAAGGGGGAAAGATAGGGGTTTGGAGAGGAGGAGGAGGGAACAAGAGAGGAAGGGTGAGAATGGGTCGTGGGTGGCCTTAGAATGGGTTTAGAGGGTTTTAAAAGAGAGGCCCCACGAAAAAGGATGTGAACCGGCGCGAGGGTTTGGTTCAAAAACGGATCTGCGCCATCGTCTGTCGACAGATGACAGTCTATCTGTCGACAGATAGCTCCTTTTTGGTGAAAACTTGATTTTTGTCAAAATTTTTCAAAGGGACAAGTGTTCATTTGTTGTTTTAAGGCAAAATGGGTGTATGTGCAAGACAAAATTCATATCCATTAAGATGAAGACATGACACAAATCTAAAATGATTTTGAATTAGAAACGATAAGTTCTTTAATTAGATCATGAGGAACACATTTCACAAAAGCCAGTGAAAATTAAATAACTCTTTTGATTAAGGCCGTTGAAGAAAAACATGCATAAATAGAGATGATAGTCAGATGACAATTGAATAAATGGCCACAAGAACGTCTTACCGAAGAAACACATTAGACTTGACATAAAAATTTCGGAGGCTTCACTCTATTTCTGGTATGATTTTAGAAGGATTAAGCAACGAAGATGGAAAAGAGTGGCAATGTGGAGCACTTTCACTTTTTCATGTGAAGGTAGACATTTGTGATGCCAATACCTCCAGTTACTCAATGTGAGTGTCCATCAAGCCATTGTATAGAGATAATGAAACAACCTTTTGACGCGGAAGACCGACATTGTGATGCCCATGTCCCCGGTTACTTAGTCATTTTCATCATTGCTCTACCTCCATCCCATAAAGAGATATAAATTTGATTGAACCGAAGAAATAGGTAGCTTTTCTCCCTTTTTTTTATTATTTTTGTCAAGTACATGAGATTTCTTTAGGCAAGTTGTAATGTAGGACGTCGAATTCAAGAGCTTTCTGATTTTTCAAATCATTTTAGATTCATGTTCAACGACAAGGGAGTTATTCAAAGGAGATGTTTAAAAATCATTTGGTTTGCTCATTGTGTTCAAAATGATCTAAAAAAGAACTTAATCAGGTCATGTATCAAACAACATTTAGACTTGGTTCATGACTTTGACATGAAGTGGATATGAAGGGTTATATTGCACACAAACAAACCAAGGTTTACCTTTAAATCAAGTAAGGAACACTTTCTTGAAAAGTATGAAGAAGGAGTTGGAAAAATAAGGAGAATGTGTATATCTGTCGACAGAAGGAATCTGTCTGTCGACAGATGCACACAGACTGAGGAATTGAGGTTCTGCCAGAACAAGACTGATTGAACCTGTCGACAGATACAATGTGTCTGTCGACAGATATGAACAGAGTGGATTTTTCTGGTTTCAGATTGATTGCACTTAAGTTCAAGGAAGTGAGAATTCAACAAGAAGAGTATGAAGAGTTTCCTCAAGAAAATACTCATCTATCCTTAACTCACCCCCATAGTGTGTGCACGTGTTGACACAACATCCAAGCAAGGATTCACACAAGCATTTGATACAAGTCAAACATGTTCATGAAGGGAAAGTCATACACAAGCACATGATCACAGAAAAAGCATTGTTCAAGGAGTTAACATGATAAAATGTAAGGAAACTAAAAATCCTATGTGAAGTACAAGACCTTATATGCAATGGGACTATGGATACTTGGCGGAGAATGTTTTCTCACGCATGATGATAGTTTCCAAACAAGCCGAACTTGTTCTTCCACAGTTCACCATTTGATATACCACATAGTCATTCACACATAAAGAGCATGTACTCCAAAATGGATAGTCAGTTTCATTATTTTACACAAACCCAATTCTCTTCTTAAGGATGTGAATCTATCTTCAGACAAGGGTTTGGTGAAAATATCAGCCAATTGTTTTCTGTGGGAATGAAAATAAGTTCCAAGGTTTTATTGGCAACTTCATCTCTCAAGAAATGATGACGGATTTCTATGTGTTTAGTCCTTGAGTGTTGGACAGGGTTTTTTGAAAGGTTGATAGCACTTGTGTTGTCACATAGGATAGGTGTGCATCCAATTTGAACATTATAGTCAGCTAACTGACTTTTGATCCACAACACTTGAGCTGCACAACTTCCTGCAGCGACATTCTGCCTCTGCAGTGGAGAGTGCAACCGAGTGGTGTTTCTTGGATGCCCTGAAACCATGCAACCGCCAAGTAATTGGCAATATCCACTAGTGCTTTTTCTATCAATTTTACATCCAGCATAATCAGCATCAGAATATGAGATCAAATCAAAACTACTGCCGGTGGATACCAAAAACCCAAATTGCATGTCCGGAGAGATATCGGAAAATTCTCTTGACTGCAATTAAATGGCTTTCCTTTGGACTAGATTGATATCTAGCACAAAGGCAAACACTAAATTGAATATCCGGTCTACTTGCAGTAAGATAAAGGAGTGAGCCAATCATACCTCGGAAGTGCTTTGCATCTACCGGTTTACCTTTCTCATCATTTTCTAATTTGATGCTTGTGCTCATTGGGGTGGAGGCCGGTTTAGCTTGCTCAAACTGAAATCGTTTGAGAAGCTCTTTAACATACTTTCTTGATTTATGAAGAATCCGTCCTTATGTGTTTCACCTGCAAACCAAGAAAGAATTGAAGCTCCCCATTAGACTCATCTCAAATTCACTGTGCATGTGTTTAGAAAATTCTTCACACAGTGAAGGGTTAGTAGAACCAAATATGATATCGTCCACATAAACTTGAACAACAATTATGTGATTGCGAACCTTCTTAGTGAAGAGTGTTTGGTCTACTTTACCTCTTGAGTAGTTCTTGCTTACCAGAAAATTGCTTAGTCTATCATACCAAGCTCGAGGTGCATGTTTCAAAATAAAGAGCTCACATTTGTGATGTTGAAGGGCGGGAGTATTTGTCCTGAGGAATTTTGATCTTCTGAGGTCGATCTCAGGAGGTTCACTTTCTGTGGATTCTCTTCAATGTCATCTGGTTTTGAATGCAATTAATCATCTTCATCGTGGTCCAGGGAAGATTATCACTTTGGTATTGAATCTCTTCAGATTGTCTTTGCTTGACTTGAAGATCCTTAAGTGATGTTCCTTCATCCTCTTTTTCAGTCCTGTTAATATTCAAATAGTTAGATTTGGCATAAGTCTCATCAAAGATGACATGTGGAGTTTCTTCCACAGTGCGTGTTTTATTGTTAAACACCCTATATGCCCTAGAGTGTTCTGAGTAGCCTAGAAAAACACCTTGATCACTTTTGGCTTCAAATTATCTAAATCAGATTTATCATTGTATGAATAAATACCTTTGAGCCAAAAACTCGGAAGTACCCAAGGTTGGGTTTCTTACCTTTCAACAACTGGTAGGGGGTTTTCTTTATCACAGGTCTTACCATGGCTCTGTTTAGAATGTAGCACGAAGTGTTCACTGCTTCTGCCCAAAAACTTTTGGAGAGTTGGCCTTCAACCAGAAGAGTGCGAGCCATTTCCACCAATGTTCTGTTTCCTCTCACATACTCCGTTTTGTTCTGGAGTCCTTGGGGAAGAGAACAGATGTTCAATCCCTTGGTGCCTGCAAAAATCAGAAAATGCATTGTTATCAAATTCTCCCCCGTGATCGGTGCGGATTGAGCATATTTTATTCACATTGCCATGCTCAATCTTGTTAAAGAATTCTTGGAAGATTGAAAGTGTTTCACTTTTGTGTGCCAAGAATTTGACCATGTGAACCTAGAAAAATCATCTACAATGACAAAACCAAAACATTTGCCATTGAGACTTAGAGTTCTAGTGGTCCAAAAAGGTCCATGTGCAACAATTCATATGGTTTAGATGTGCTTACCGGTGCTTTAGATTTGAAAGACTTCGGGTCTGTTTTCCCTGTGCACATGCATCACAAAAACTTTCATTGTTGCTAAACGAAATGTCAGGAAGTCCACTTACCATTTGAGCTTCATGATCTTGTGCAACACGTTGTAGCTCGCATGGCCAAGCCTACGATGCCACAAGGTCAATTCATCCTGTCTATTTGCAACAAGACACAAGTTGTCATTCTTGGATCATCTAAGTCAACTAAGTAAATGTTATTCACTCTTTTTCCAGAAAATTTCACACTTCCTGTTTCTTATCAACAATTTGACATGAATTTGATTCAAAAATGACGTTGTGACCTCTATCACATAATTGACTTATGCTAAGCAAATTGTGATTAAGGCCATCAACCAACAGTACATTTTCAATTGAATTGGAGGTACACTTACCAACATTACCTGTGCCAATGATTTGGCCTTTGTTATTACCTCCAAAAATGACTTGTCCTCCGTCTTTCTCCACTAGGAAACAGAATTTAGATTTGTCGCCCGTCATGTGCCTCGAACAGCCGCTATCCAAGTACCATTGTTTTGATGTTGGGCTGCTAGGCATTCCTGCAAATGTGAATCAGACAAGAGGTTTTGGTACCCAAATACTTTGGGTCCCAAAATTTCATTCATGCAACAAAGTAGATGTTTAGGAATCCAAACTTGTTTGACTTTTTGTTTCTTTGGATTATTCCAACATTGTTTTTCATCATGACCAATCTTTTTACACACATTGCATGAAGGAATTTCTTTTCAATTGTTGCTTGATAGACTGTTTATTCATTGAAACTGTTCTTGTCTGTCGACAGGCACCATTGTATCTGTCGACAGGTGGCTTTTTCTTTGTTTGTTGGGAACACTTTGTTTGTGTAGTATTGGCTTGGTCTGAGACTTTCTTGAATTATGCTTTGTGGGAGCATGCTTGCTTGTGCTTGGGCTAGGATCAATAAAGGAGGTGATCAATGATTCTCCTATTTTTTTGTTTGAGGTTGATATCCTAACCCATGCTTGGTTACATGTATTTTGGTGCCCAAAACTGCATCTAGATTTTGCTTCCCTTTTACAAATTTCATTAAGTCCTCAGATTTTTCTTTCAATTCCTTTTCAGTTTGTTCCAACTTTTTCTTTGTTTCTAATTGTTCTTCTTGAAGGAATTCAATAGAATGACTTAAACAGTCTTTTTCTTTTTGTGTTTCTTGCAATTCATTTTCAAGCAATCCATTTCTTCATTATGAGTCTTTTCATCATTTTCATCATTTCTAATTCTTTTGTTAAGAATGCAATTCGTTCATCATTGTTCTTATCATGCACAAGGGAGTTGCATTTCTTCTTTAATGCTCTATTCTCAGATCTATATTCACGAAATTTTTCAAATAAGGTAGTGTATGCTTCCTCCCATTCACTTGCAGTGAAATTATCAAATGAAAAGTTTACCTCGCTGGAGTCATCACTCCTGGCCATCAAGCATCTCACTTCTTCATCATTAGATGTTTCTTGTGCATCTTCATCTTCATCTTCATCACTCCAGGTGGCCAACATTGCTTTGGTCTTTTGGAGGTGAATTTTCTTTCTTCAGCTTCTTCTTGAGTTCTGGGCATTCTCCTCTCATATGCCCCTGTTTCTTGCATTCATAACAAACAATGTCAGATTTTTTGTTGGACTCATATTTCTGTGAAAAATTTTCTTAGGAAAGGGTTTGGAGTTACCTGTGTCTCTCCTCTTGAACTTGAGAAATTTCTTGAATTGTCTAGTGAGCATTGCCATTTCATCATCATCACTCTCACTAGACGTTTCTTGCTCATCACTATCTTGTTGAATGGATTTCTTGGAACTTGTTGATGTTTTATTGGATGCTTTTAGAGCAATTGACTTCCTAGGATTTTCTTCTAATTCTTTTCTTTTGATGTTGATTTCATATGTCATTAGAGAGCCAATTAGTTCATCCAATTTCATTTTGGAAAGGTCTTTGGAATCCTCAATGACAGTGGCCTTAGTATTCCAAGATGAAGTAAGAGAACGAAGGATCTTTCTTACTAAGTCACTTTCAGAGTATTCCTTCTTAAGACCTTTTAGTCCGTTAACAATTATCATGAATCTTGCAAACATGTCTGATACGGTTTCATCAGTTTTCATCTTGAACATTTCATATTCAGACACTAACATGCTAACTTTAGTTTCCTTACCTCGGACGTACCTTCGTAAATAAGTTCAAGCTTGTCCCACATCTCCTTTGCTGTTGAGCATGTGGAGACTCTTGAGAATTCCTTTGGATGCACCGCACATTGCATCATGTTTAGTGCGCTCCAGTTGAGAGTTCCTTTGGCTATTGGTCTTTCGTCCAGGTGTCTTCGTCCTCGGGCAACACGTATGGTCCCTTGCTGACTATCTTCCACAGCTCGTAATTTTGAGCTCTCAAAAATACCTGCATACGGTTTTTCCAATAAGGATAATCAGTGCCATCAAAATAGGGTGGCCTGGTCACTGAATGTCCCTCGGCCATATACCCTTTGCTAGAATCCATAAGATCGAAAATCTCCTGATCGCTAGATCAAATGACGAAAAAAACAGTAAATCGGAGAAACCCGCTCTGATACCAATTGAAGAGTTATGCGGAAATACACAATACGGTAATCTAGAAGGGGGGGGGGGGGTTGAATAGATTACGGCAATTTTAAACTATTGATGGCTTCTTTTCAATGCTACAGCGATCTTAATGAAATTTGATTCAAATTCGATTAAGTATGAGACCGCTTGAGTTGATCTAAAAGTGAACAGGGAATCAAACGTGCGTATGAACACCGTGCCTACCAATCATCTATCGCAAAACGCGAACAAACCACAGAACACGATGATTTAAGGTGGTTCGGAGTACACAACTCGTGTATCCTACATCCACCGTCCACACACACACGCAGAAACGACTGCTTATGAGCAAATTCAACACTACAACTCAACACACACACGTTGTCTGATGAAGCACGATCAGAACAACCACAAATACGTGAATCAAGCACAAGGGATGCTCGAAACACAACCACACACACACACGATGGAATGGAAATTATGAAATGGAGAAGAATTAGGAATTAGGGAACAAATCCGGTTGGAATTCTTCTCGTGGATCGTCCAAACGCTCTTCAAACTTCGATTGGATGTAGATTGGTCGATGTAGAAGGTTGAATTGATGACGATCCGGCTTCAGCTCCACATAGATGGTGATTCCACGACGATCTGGGCGGAAGGTTGAAGCAGAGCAGCAATTTGGGGCTTTTCTTCTTGGTCCCTTGGAGGCTCTTGGATGGGAGGCTGCTCTCTGCGAAATTGGCACCAAAAGGATGCTTATATAGTGTTAGGTAAAGGTGGGGGTCGTGGAGGAAGGAAACACCCAAGAGGGGCCGGATTTGGAAACCCAGAATCTGAAGTTTCCGTCGGCTGTCGACAGGTGCACTTGCATCTGTCGACAGACAGACTCAGGGATAGAACACAGAGTTCTGTCCTGGGAAAGACTGTATGGATCTGTCGACAGGTACAGTGCATCTGTCGACAGATACACTCAGACATGCAAACCTGAGTTCTGTCTTGAAATCACTGTCTGAATCTGTCGACAGGCACTTTGCATCTGTCGACAGCTACACCTCTTGGACAGATTTTTGTGCTTTTTGCTCAGTCTTCAATGCCTCTTCAATGCTCCATCTTTCATGCTTGTGCACCTACATGAAAACACATTGTTAGTGATATACATTGTATGATTTGGCAATGTTTAACTCAATCACTTTCATGTGTTTTTCATGTTAGTTAGCACATCAATTTTGCATTAAATCAATGTTCAAGGATGTTAATGTGATCATCAAAAACATGATATATGGAAAACCCAACACCCCCCCCCTCTGGCTTGTCAACGGGGGTAACAAGTGGTATCAGAGCGAGTCTCTCGACAAAGAAAGGATCCAACGATCTGAAGAGTAAAGATCCATGGCAGCCCAAGGTCACAACGAAGGTCAGTCTGTCAACCGACCACCATTGTTCGATGGAGAAAAAACAAGAATGGAGTACTTTCTGCAAGGCCACGATTATCAGATATGGTCCATAGTGGAAGAAGGCGATCTTCTGGTCACAAATGAGAAAGCTCAGTAGAGACGACGATAGGAAGAAGATCTCGTCGAACTGTAAATCAAGAGTATTATGTGCTGTGCCCTTAGTAAAAAGAAGTTCAACAGAGTTTCAGCCTGAAAATCTGCAATGGAAATGTGGGAAAAGCTCAGAATCACCTATGAAGGCACAGACAAGGTGAAGGAAACAAGAATAGACATTCTTGTAGCACAGTACGAGAGATTTCAAATGCAATCAGGTGAGTCCATTACTCAAATGTTCAGTAGATTTACAGATATTACAAATGGGTTAGCTGGACTAGGAAAGACCTATGAAATGGGAGATATGGTCAGAAAGATTCTTAGATCTTTACCATCCTCATGGACCCCAAAAGTAACAGTCATTGAGGAAGCTAATGATCTAAAGAGAATGTCCTTAGAAAAACTCATTGGGTCCCTTATGGCATGAGATAAACATGGAGAGATTAGGAGAATCCTCCAGCAGAAAGAAGCAGTCAAATGCGCTCAAGGTCAATGAGAATTCATCAGAAGAATCACTCGACAACAGTGAAAGCTGTAAGGACAGTGATGAAGATGAAGAAGCTATGCTATCAAGGAAGTTGAAACACATTCTAGCCAAAAAGAAGAAGTTCCAATCTGGAAGAAGACATTTCAAGAGAAGTAAAGACTTCAAGAAACCAGATGGGAAGGATCAGAAGAAGGGAGAGCCCATTTGCTATGAGTGTAAAAAGCAAGGACATATCAAAGTGAATGTCCAAAACTCAAGAAGCCTGAATCAAGAAGAGAGAAAACTTCAAGAAATTTAGGAAATACAAAAAGAAAGCAATGGCAGCTGCGTGGGAGAACAGTAGCGACTCAGACAGTGAGTCGAGTTCATGCAGTGATGAAGAAGAAGCCAATTTGGCTTTCATGGCAAATACCGAAGATAAGGTAACCTCTGACTCTTCTTTGATTCATGCAATGATTCTGATTCAAACAATTTAGAGGAAGCATCAATGAACTATATAATAAATATAGAGAAGTAACAAAACTGTTAAAAGCAATAAGAAAAATATTGTCTGTCTAGAAAACACTAACTCAGATCTAAAAACAGAAAATGAAGAACTAGAAAAACAAATAACTGAACTTAGAAGAAGAAATGAATTATTATGCGAAGATCTAAAAGATAAGAATAAACAAATTATAAACTTGAAAAACAAGCAAGCTCAGACGAATTAAAACTGAAATAAGAGTCTAACAGAAGAAAATATACAGTTATCTAGCATATTAGAAAAATTCACAAATGGCAAAAATCCTTATATTAAAAGGTGCTAGAAGATCAGGTAAGAAGAAAAATGGATTAGGATATACACCCCCAGACAATGAAGAAACCATAGTTTATCCTAAAATATATCCAACGCCTAAATTTGTACCTGAACAAGATATTGCATACAAGGCATATTTCAAATATATAGAAAAAATAACAAAATTGTCCTACTGCAGTCATTGTAACAAGTTAGGACATATCATAACAACATGCCCAACAAGACATAACAAATGGATAATTAAAGGAAAATTCAATGATACTAACCAATCAGGACCCAAAAGAATTGGGTACCTAAAACTTGATGATTTTATTTCAGGGTAACACTCGAGCATCCAAATGGTATTTGGACAGTGGGTGCTCAAGGCACATGTCAGGGAATCGGAAGCTATTCACCCATCTCCAAGCTGAAGAAGGAACAATTACCTATGGAGACAATGGGAGAGGCACAGTAATTGGCAGTGGTTCTGTGAGCAACAAAGGAAAAATAGTCATTGAAGATGTATTGCTTGTCAAAGGGCTGAAGCACAATCTCATCAGCATCAGCCAGCTTTGTGACAGAGGTCATCAGATTCAGTTTCAAGAGTCAAAGTGCAGCATATTAAAGAATGGAATAGTAATTTTCGAAGCAAATAGAGAAAAGATCCTGTATGCACTTCATCTTGTAGAACTCAATGATCAAGATGTCTGTTTGCAGCAAACAAGGATCAATCAACTGAACTGTGGCACAGAAGACTAGGACATTGCAGCATAGATGGATGAGAAAATTGCTAAAGAAAACATCTTGTGGAAGGTCTGCCAAAGTTTAGTGCAAAAATGGAAGGTGTCTGTAGATCTTGTGCTAAGGGAAAGCACACCAAGAGCTCCTTCAAGTCAAAAACGGTGGTAACCACCTCAAAACCTTAGAGCTCCTTCATATGGATCTATTTGGGCCAATGAGGACTACCAGTCTTGGAGG